>CM053513.1:80073030-80315735 GCA_028627145.1 Eidolon dupreanum
AACCCATCAGCTGGTGAAAAGGGAGCTTGAATCCGAAGGTCTGAGCAAAATATTGAAAGCGAGATTATGAAGAATGGTGTTTATTGAAAGGTCAGAGACATGAAAGCAGAACAGACCCAACAAATGGAGTGAAAATTGAAAGTAATTGATAAAGACTATGCAGAATTTAAGACTTAAGGAAAAGAAGCAAAGAAAATCTTGAAGTACCTAGATGAAGAACTCCACATATAATAACGTCAAAGAGTTTCTTGTGAACTCAGAGGGAATATTAATTAAGATGCTGCAAGTCAATTCAGGTAAAATTCGGATGAATTCGTGTATATATATATATATATATATATGTATATATATATATATATATATATGCAGACATATACATATTCATGTCTCTGCATATATGTGGGTGTGTGCAGCTATCTCTGGAATATAAAAAGAGCCAGGAGAACAATTCAGTGTTCTGATTTTTCCTGCTGAAAGGAATTGAACCCTTTTTATTAAGGATAATTTCCGTATCATTTTAGCACAGCAGCGCCAAGAAAATCTCCCAAATAATGTAAAGACTGGTTTTTCAATTTCTAAGCCAATGGAAAATGATTGAAATTTTAGATGACTATCAAATAATTTCCCTATATATTTAATTTTGCGTAGAATAAAGGAGGGAAAATAAATGCCCACACTTCTGTCTTTGCATGCAGATAGAAAAAGTTTGACTCAGGTAAACAGTATAATCTTTTCAAATAAATCATTCCAGAACATATATATCAATGAGTCAAAGTGGGCAACTTGAAAAACAATATCATTATTCTAGTGATTCTGCAATTATTGAGAGTTCTTTTGAAATGTCTCTTTTTAAAAATTCTCTCCATTGATAATTACAAGCCATGAGAATAGAAAATTATTTATTTAATAAAATACATTTTTGATCATCTACCAGGCATTATGCTAGATATCAAGCAAGAATAAGACATCAAAAAGATATAGGCTAGGTCTAAGAAAGCAGATTTTATTATTTTATTGACTTGAAGGAACATTACCAGGTATGTTCACTTATTTGTTGAACTGATTGTTTCCAAAACTCAGATCCACCCTCAAAGAATCAAGATGTAACACTACTAAGGGTATTCAAAATTAATGATCAGTTTTAGCAATGAGCAATTCCCAAATAGAAATTCTGTAAGACATTTGGATAATGGTGGAGTAATTGTTTCGTTTCCTAGGGGGTCTACTTTTGTGGGAGAGGACTCACTTGAAAAACATTTAGTTTTTTAAAAAATTGTTCACTATATATTTTCATATGTATTTTCAATAGAGTATATGTGTTTTATATATGCTTCACACACACACACACACACACACACACACACACACACACACACGGACTCTGTTTTTAGTGTATATCTTAAATCTCAAAACATTTTCTCTCTATGAGGGCACTCATTAATCTGTCTGCTGCCATTTTCTCCCCTTTTCCAGAATCCTAGGGAATCGGGTGGCTGAACTAGAGAAAAAATTAAGAACCCTGGAAGTTTCTGGTTTGTGGAGTCTTCCAGGTAAGCAGAATTTCATGAAAATTGTTTTCCTTTTTTTTTTAAAGGAAGCTCTCACATAATTTGCAAATATTCTACCTCTTCAATGTTCTTTTATTGGAAGATTGTTGCTGAGAAATCTGCAAGTGTTTTAAACTTAGAAACTGTCATTTTGCGAGGAAATCAGAAAAATACAGTAAATGTGCAGATTCTCATCTATGTAACTATGAGGTTTTGCTAAACTAAATTCTGAAATGGTCATTGCGTGTGTCTGTATGTGGTTTTTAAAGAAACTTTGTAAATGTAAATTATTTCATTTTTGTTACATATAGGTATCTTATAAAGATTTGTTCAATTTAATTATCTGTTCTAAAAATGAATGTAAGAATATATAAAGATTTGTTCAATTTAATTGTCCATCCTAGAAATAAAAATAAGAAAAAACAAATGTTCCAATCCAAATGCACTTTACAACCTCTTTCTCCTCTCTTCCTCCATCCTTTTTTTTTTTTTTTTTTATGTAGCTTGAAAATCAAAATTTCCTGTGGAAATTTTTTTTCACAGTTGTACACAGGTGTGGGGACACACTGATGTTTCCCTTTAATTAGCTATATTTATTTTGTTTGTCTTGGTCAGATACCCACTTCATGAGACCACCATTAAGTATGCCCTCTTTCCTTACAATCTCCAGAAAGTAGTATTTATCATTTTCCACAACCTCTCTTTCCCTGGAAGCAATGTTGTACATATATTTTTAGTTACTTAACCTTTCTGCATAAACCAGTTTCCTCTACCCCTGATTCGTATCAGTTGCTTCCCTGTAATTTTTGAGAAAAGAAAATTGTCACAGGGACGTGGACCAAAACACGTTTTCTTAATGTAAATCTGAATAGCCACCTTAGGTTGCCTGGAAGTGTATTTCATAAATTAGAATTTTTAGCAGAGATTCCTTGAACTTGCTGTCAAAAGACCTAACAGAACTAATTAGTGGCGAGTGCCATCCTGGGGATTTGAATGATCCATTTTGCACAAGAACCTTTTGATGCGGTTAAAACCTTATCTTCTTTGAAGGCCTCTCTTTTATTGCATTGAATTTCAGCACAGTCGGGCAAATTTATCGTTTATTTGTGCAGTCAGATTGCTATTTCTGTGCATGTACTGTTTCCACCCCCCCCCCCAATGACTTAGTGAAATTTCACAATGTTTTATTTCTACAACTTATATAAAAAGCTGGAAGTTGAATACTGAACAAATGCTGAGAATTTTCTTTCTCTGGTGTTGTTTGGTCTAGGTCAGAATGGCTATTATGCAATAACAATTGTTTTTTTTTTTCTTCCTTTTGCTGCCTGAAGGCCTGAGCTACAATGTTTCAGTAGGATTTGGGAGTATGTTCTATTTGAAATATCTGTGTTTGTGGCTTATATCAACAGTGCATTAATATCATCCCTGCATGTAAATAAATAGAAATGCATTCTCTATGTATCCGTGCACTTTCCTGATTAGAACAGTCAATTGAAATGGAGAATTCAATTAGTACAAAGCAAATATTAAATGGTAAAATTAGCTTTGAGGGGCCCGGTTGAATGGATTTTACGCCATGGCTATGTTTGTTTTCATCTCCGGCCTCCACACTGATACAAAGTGGGAGGACAGGAAATTGAGTGGCAATTTCCCGGATGTGATACAGTTTATGTAACAGAATAGCATTTCCCGGGTGCAGTGAAGGATGTCACAATGAAGCACAGCTTATGATCATTGTCAAACCCTGGTAGAAAAGGGGGGATGGGCCTTTCCCGGTGTAAATCAGACAAGTCCTTTCTGTCTGCTCATTGTTTTATGGCTCCGATTAACCTACTGGATAGTGGAACAAGAGACAGTATGTTCTTTTCCTCCTCCTCCTGTTCATCTTCTTTTTTTTCCACTTTTCCTTCTTCTTCTTTCTCTCCCCAAGTAGGAGCAAATCATAGTGTTTCAGCCAACAGGAGGGAGCTGAGTCTCAGTGGTTTCAGGGAATTGCTAACTCTCTCTTATTTACCATCACCTTGAAAGCATCAGTGTCTCCTCCAATAAATCAGTCCATCAATGTGTTGGTACCTTTTTGAGCATCAACTTTGTGAGTTTAGTTCTGTACTAGGCATTGTAGACAGGCCCCTCACCTTTTCCAAGAGCCCATCAGGGAAACAAGATGAACATACATCAAACAGTGAGAGGAAAGCAGGAAACGGCACATAATTAAGTGCTGAGTGATGAGGATATTAGTGTGTGAGGTGTTATAGAGTGCTAGACCCAGAAGGACAGTTGAAAGCAAAACATTCCGGGATGGCAAACACTTGGTATATATTAATTACACAACACCCATTTCCATGACCATGGCAGACATTGCTAATCAATCACATTGCTCTTCTTGCCAAATTTCACATGTGGCCCTCGAACAGTCTTCCACTGTGGCTTGCCAGGAAGCCACTTCTTGATTTGTCAGAGTTGATGTGTCAGAGAAAACATTTTCCCCTTTCCTGAACCAGTCCAATCCCCTCATTTTAGTTACAGAAGACCAATTTAGACTGAGGCTACAGAGGCTGGTATTACAACCCAGGGGTTCAGATCTTCGTTTCAGTGCTTCACCTATAAAGGGGAGCTAAAATTCAGAAAAGAGCAGAATTGGATAGATCAGATCAGCCGAGGATAGGTTCACAAAGCAAGATGGGTTAGAGAAGAGGAATTCAGACGCCAGAACCATCCCTTCTGAGATTCTAAAGGACAGTGGTGAAGAAGCCAACTCCTCATTACTCCAAGGCAGAATTATTGCTGGGCTTTGAGCGTGCTCTGGTTTTTCTTTGACTCTTTTCTCCCTCCCTCACTCTCTCAGCCAACAACATATAGCTCTTGATGTCGTTTGATAGAGTTGGGGCAAATTTGTGATCTTGCTGGGAAGTAGACAAGTTTGACAGATGTCGCAGCCTGCGTGGAGAAATTATCTGAATTGCAAAGCATATTCCAAACTGTTTATCTGGTCCCTGAGAGATAGAAAAGGTTTGGGCTCTCTCGAGGAAGCCAGAGGGTAGGCCAACTGACCACACCCCGCAGGAAGGAATGACCCACCTGCTTCAGCCCCTACCTGTCGGCCACACTCGCCCAGCCCTTCACTGGCCTCTGTGGAGAGAATGGTACTTGGGGGACTCTGCAGGGAGGTGCCTTGGGTGCACTCATGCTCTAAAAAGAAATAGTAAAAACCAGAACAAATCCGGCAACAGCAGAGCTTGGCTCTTTGAGCTTTTCATTTTAATTCTCTCTTCTCCACTCCAGCCCGAGGAGGAAAATGTATTTTGAAAGCAGTGGTACATTTCGAAGAGGGATGGGAGATACTGCGTTATAAAGAATGAGAAGGACTTCCAAAAAATTCAAACACCAGTTGAATGGGAGGGCCTATGTGACCTTGCACACTAGTTGTGGTTTGACTCTAGTCTGTGTCACCCTTGCTGCCCTCCTCATCCTCCGGTCCTACAATCCAACGTGAAACTATGAACCAGCAGGCCATTAGATTAGAGCTCAAGTTAGTCAATATGGACGGAATCTGGACTGAGTTAGAAACCATAGAACTGGGCACTTTCTAAGAAAGGTCTTTGAATCCTTCAAACATTTTGCAAGAATAACCAAATCTTGGCATTTTGCCTTAAGATTAGGAAATGGTCTCTCTAAGCAGACATTTCAGGAGTATTTATCTTTTCTCCAATCCCCACCTTGATTGCACATGGGCGAGTGGTGGTTTCTATTTCCTTTCTCTATACACTCGTCACTCAGCTTCTTGGGGAGGATTAATGTTGCTGTAGCAGCATTTTTGGGGAGCCAGGGTGAAGTGGATGTTGCCCTACATTAGGAGGGAGCCATAAAGTGTTTTGTCCTAGAGAATTCTTCATGACAAAAAGGGGGTGAGGTTCTCAGCCAGCTCCCAACTCTGCCTGTGATTCTGATTCTTTGGCCACCAGGGCAAGGGGATGTGGAAGGCTGTTTGGGACACAGAGGGACAGAGTGTATCTCTTACTGTCCCCTTAAGGCTAGAGAGCTGCCAGCCTACCTGCTAGAGAAAGAGGGTCAAGAGTGCAGACCTGTCCTCGACTTGAGGGCAATAATTGTTGCCTTGGCAGAGAGAAACAAGAGAAACGCAAGAAGTCCACCCTGAGGCGTCTGCTGTGGGTTCATGGGAACCATTAAGTCCTCGAGCTGTTTCCGGATTGTATCTTTACACCACAGAGGGAGACTTCATTCGGAAGGTCTCTTAGGACTATCCCAATAGTTCTCTTTGGAAAACCTCCCTGGACTATGGCACTGAAGATTTCTGGATTTTTCCCACCTGGGACAATAGCTGTGCTGGTGGAAAACTTTAGGGTCAGCTCATATCAGATTTCCAGTTCCCTGGGATGACCCTCAGAGAGCAGAGAAGCCAGAGTGCTATGGCTGCTAATAACACACTCCATCTGCCGGGGGGCAGCAGCAAGCGCCCTGGCCTGGTGACATGTCAGGATTCCCAAGGACGCATCAGCCGTTCGTTCAGACTTTTATGAGATATTTATTAAGCACTTACCATGTGCAAACGCTCTACTACAGTTTTGAAAATCAGGTTAGTAAAATGTGGCCTGATGGGAAGACAGCGTTACAGACAAAGTGAGGGTAAAGTCCACGGTCCACCCGGTTCTCTAAAGAAGGGTGGGCATCGTCACACAAATACCACTCTGTGCTCCCTCAAACCCAAAACTAAGATCGTAGAACTTTAGAGCCTCTGACTTGAGCCCCAAAGGCATTTAGTGACTTGGCTTTAGAAAGGGTTTTGCACAAAGTCAGACGGCTAAGGCTGGAGCATAGGCTGGGTCTCCGCTCATCGGGCTTTCGGATTTGGAGCAGAGAGTCCCAGGGCTTTGTGGAGCAAAGCTCAGGAGCCAACCCCACCTGCTGGGCTCTCTCGACTGCCGTGGCAGCATCCCCTTATGCTCACGTGTTCTTCTTCTGTGTGTCTGTTCATTGTGCTTACGTTTCAAAGCCAAACTTCACTGCTCCTCACCTTCATCCTTTGCCTTAAAATGGCCTTAAAAATAGAGTTGTAATGGTTTTCCTTTCCTCCTCCTCAGATAAATTTTCTCAGTCCAGTTAGGGAGTTTACACAAATAGATAAAAGGGTGTGGCTGGCCTGGGACTATATGTTCTGAGGGAAAGTTTAGCTGTGATAATTTGGGGGACCTGGACTACCTGACTTACGACAGAGTCATTATTCAATCTTAATGGCCAAATTGAATTAAATTAGATATAGTACATATGGCAGCACTATGGAAGGTGCCTTGTCAAGTAATAATTTCAATAAGTGACATTTATTGAGTGCTGCCTAAACACCTAAGCACTTTACATGAATGAATCAGTTAATCAAAACCACCCAGAACTGTGGGTTATTTGTCCTCCTTTTACCGATGATGGCCCTGAGGCTCAGAGAACTTAAGTGGCTTACCCAAAGTCACTCAGCGAGCAAGTGACCGCATCCAGCGAATAAACACCACAGTGTGGCTCTAAAGCCTGCACTCCTAGGCTCTCTGTTGTTCTATTGTTATCATCATTATTGTCTCACCCTGATCAATGCCGCTCAGTTTTTGGCTGCTCTTAATGGTGGCATTTGAGGGCAGCCATGTCCTGAGCAGACTCTCGAGACCCATAGACAGCTGGCGCTGGACCTCACTGCCCTGTTCTCACACCACAGAAATGCCCGCTGGCCATTTCCCCCCTGTGGTATTAGCTACGACTGGAGAAGGCGCTTTGTTCACAGTCCGTTGTGTTGGGGTGAATGTACCCATGACTCCACTGAGGAGTTTATTTTCCCCTTTCCATGCCAGGGGGCAAGGACACCATCCTGTTCAGCGACCCCGCTCTTCCCGCCATACAGAGGTCGAGGTCCCCACTGCTGAAGTTCGTCGAGCAGCCCACTGAGGTCAAAGTGAACCCCAAGGATGGTAAGTGTACCTCGATTTTTCTGTCTTCGCTTGGGCTGTGCCTGGCACAGAGGAGGGGCTCACTGAGCATCAGTCCCTTCCCCTCCTCGCAGCTTCTGTGGCACTCTTGGGCCTATCCTCGTGTTTTTACGTGGATTCATCTTGTTTGGAGCTTCTGGCAGAAGAACCAGGGCCCTCGCGCTCTGCCCAGTGGCATAGAGCTAAAGAGTGACTTGTTCGTCGAACAATTTGGATTCATATTCCAGCCCCATGTTGTATTGACTGTGAGAACTTGGGCTACTGACTTCAGCCTCAGTTTCCCTACCTGTAAGTGATGGTGCCAGCCTCAGAGAAATCTTGGCACATTGCCTGGCACATGGTAAATGGCCTGGGAATCAGCTGCTTGGAGAAGAAGCTTCCCCTCGATCAGGCACACTTTCTGGAGGCAGGATGTTCTGAAGGGGATCAAAGACCCATGTAGGGTGCCAGATGAGCCAACAGGTGTGACAGCCAGGTCTCTTCCCCTGTGACCATCTTGTTTCCCCAGCTAAACTATCTTTCCTGTCTTTCTAAGTTTGGCTTTTCTTCCTCCATCCCCAGTGTGGTTGCCAGCTTCCAAAATGGCCCCAAATGACCCACCTCCTGTCATCTGTGCCCTTATGTAGTCTTCTCCCAACGTTGTGTCAGGGTTGGTCTCTATGACTTAGAGAATATAGCAAAAGTGATGGCATGTGACTTCTAAGGCTAGGTCATAAAAAACATGTGGCGTTGGCCTTGCTTTCTCTGTCATGGATGGTTCACTCTGGAGGAAATTGGCTGCCATGTTATGAGGATACTCAAGAAGCCCTACGTGCGTGTGTTGTGGAATTGAGTGAGGCCTCCCGTCATTGGCCATGTGAGGGGCCATCTTGGAAACAGATCCTCCAGCCCTAGTCAAACGTTCAGATGACAACAGCCTTGGTCAGCATTTTGAATACAACCTTATGAGAGACCAGCAATCAGAACCACCCAGATAAACTGCTCCCAGGCTCCTGGGTCTCAATCTGCTAAGTTTTGAGGAAATTTGTTACACAGCAGTCGATGACTAATATACCCAGCATGTGAGTATTGAGGTTCTTTCTTTGGACATCTATCTTCCCTCTTCATCTTCTTTTGCTCAGAGTCATGTCTTCAACCATCACGTCTATGAAAATATTCTCAAAATATTTTCCCCCCACTGGGTCCATCTGCAGAGTTTAGTCCCACATTTCCCAAAGCTCAAAATTTCCCACCTAAATATTTTATGGACTTCTCAAGCATGACATCGCCAACTCTTTCTGCTTCCTCGCTTTCTTTGTCACCCTCTCAGCTACCCAGGCTCGAAATATTAGAGTCATCATCAACCACTGTCAAGTTTCCTTCCCCATCCACATCTGGGCTTTTCTTCAGGGTTTCTTATACCTCCGTTCCTAACCACCTGACTTGATTCAGGCCCACTTTACCTTCTTGGCAGGGCTTCCATCTGGTTTTCCTGCTCTCAGGCTCTTCTTTCTTCATTCCCATCTTCATCTTGCTGCTATAAGAACACTGCTTTCCATCCCATTTGTACCCTGCTCAAAACTTTTGAGCAACTTCCAATTGTCTTCCACTTAATATCAAAATTCTGTGACCTGCCCTAGCCTGCCTTTCTAAGCCTATCATTATCTGACATGAAAACTGTACCTTTATCAAACTGTACTAACCAGCTGAATCAATTAGTAGTGTTGTGTAACAAACCACCTCGAACTTGAGAACTTAAGGCAACAGCTATGTATTATTTACATGTGTCTTTGGGTCAGATGGGTGGGTCTGTTAATCTGAGTTGAGCTCTGCATGCTCACTCATGCCTCTGGACAGCTGTATTTTGCAGCCTGTGCAAATCACTCATCAAAGTGCATGGAACGGTAAGAATAGATGTCAGGACAGGTCTGGGATTTCAACAGAGAGGTTTCCCAAGCACATGTGGGGGAGAACTCCCGGAGCGAGCCCTTGACTTGAGTGGGGCTCACACTGGCCAGCAGGCAATGCAGGGTCTTCCCAGCCAGCAGCATGTGGCCGTTTGCAAGGCCGGCCTGGAACACGCCATCGTCCACTGTGCAGTCTGGAACGTGTCTTGGCTGGTGGTCATCCCATGCCAGCGGCCGGTGTCCACATGGAGATCCGAAGCCCACTATCTGCTCTGGGCTCGCTGAGCCCCCGGCTGGGCCCAGGCCTGCTAAACTGAAATGGAGCACGAGCCTGGCTTGATTTTCACAAGAGTGGCATAAGTAATGGCCTGATTCAAAATGATAGCTTCTAGAGTTTCATCATTAGCTCTCATTGTTCCAACCCCGTCCTTCCCCAGCGCGGGTGGGAAGAAGGAAGCGTTTGTGCAGCGCCTGTCAGCGTCCGGGATGGCCTCATCACTGTGGCATCTCTGATTAATTCCAACATGAAAGCGGCTCGTTCTCGGGAGGACAAAGCCCATCAGAGACCAGTTAACAAAAGAAGACAAATGTCCCCTTTGGCCCTTTGGGGTGTGTGTGTGTGACACATTTTTAGGGAACCAGTAATCTTCCCTTCAAAGAGCTCCTGTTTCTTCATCTTTTAGAGAAAATATTTTTCCTTCCACACTGTTTGTGTCAGAATGCATTTGTATCAAGTGATTGCCTCGTCATTATTAATATGTGTATTGTTATTAACAATAAGTATTAATGATACTAATTCTGTTTGCTAAAACAGCACAGAATAATTACTATTATTTATAATAATATTTTCCTACTCTGGGCTATTTCAGAAATCTTTCTTTTATGGAAATGGCAAATGCTATGTGTCTGTTTTCAAAGAAAAAATAAAATTCCCATAGCTTAAGAGTTAATGTTCCAGAATCACAGAATTAAAGGAAGATTTTTGTCCCCACTGCAAGTAGCCAGAGGTCCTAGCTATAGCTCGCCAATTGTGGCATTTTCAGTAACTTTTCTTTGTCTCTTGATAATGACTTGAACATACATTGTAGATAGCTTTTGGATAAACAAAAGGGGGGAGCTGGTTGGTAAATCCTGCTCTTGACCCATATTCTAGTCCTGGAGCCTGGCCACTATATATTTATGGTCCTGAGGCTCTGAAAAGCTAGCATTTCTAAAAACAAACAAACAAACAAATGAACAAAAAAACACCTGATAGAACCAAACAGTAGAATTGCAGCCTTGTTCATCAACTGTATTTTGATCTATAATGATGACACAGCAATGTTGCTTTCCTTCCACACTCAAAAAGGAAAGTTTAAAAGTTTACCCTGCTAATCTCGGAGTCTTGCCATTTAAAAATAAAAAAGATTCACATGTGGACATGAGCAGAATGTCACCTAAAGAAATGGCATGAGGCAAAATACCAGCAACCAAAGCCCCCAATGTCATTTAGACCACACCCTCACTTAGATGTAAATTAGGGTATAGATTAACCTGACCTACAGTGAAAACACTACAAATGGTCTAGGGCTTAAGTTGTTGCTAGTCAGGTTGATTAATTTTTCAGGGGCACCAGAATATACTGTTAAGTGTCCTGGAAGAAGTAATTTCCAGAAGGAGTTTATTCATCTCACGCTGATGAAAAATTGAGCTGCAGAAAAGACCAGCATTTACTCCCTTTAAATAAAGCTTCTCTTGCTGTGCTGGAAACTTGCTCGTTTTGATTCAGTGTTTCCCATGTCCCCTGTAAAATCACTATAAAAATTTCCATTTGTTAGTATGAAAAATATGTGATTGCTTCTCCGAGCTACTTCAGATGCAGCTAAATATTTGCACAAGTGAGAGATCTCTTTTTTTTCCCTAAAAGTGCCATTTTAAGGACTTTTAAGATAACAAGCTAAATACAACCTCAAACAAATAACATAAATTCAAGGATCGCTTTCATTTGTTAAATGCACAGTATTTGAATGTATGTACTAATATATTCTTTTCTTCATGCATTCATGTATTCATCCAGAGAGTCAAATATTTAATAAGCTATTCATTGAGCTCTCACTATAGAACATTAGCAAAGTTAAAAAATTAATCAAGTAAGATTTTATACTTCAGGTATTTTTTTTATAAGCCAACTATATGTAAGTAACAATTTAAGGGTAAAAAAGTAAAAAGTACTAAGTTCCTTGGAGGTCCAGACACAGCCTGGTCACGTGGGGATTAGGACACTGGGGCGATTACTTCTGGCTGGTTTAATCAGGTAGGCTTCAAGGAGGAGGTGGAAGGAGAGCTAACTCTTGAAGTTAATCATCTGGATACATAAAGGAATGATGATCATGGAGGAATGAGACACCAAAGCAAAGGTGTAGAGGGCAGGGCAGGGATGCCATGAAGCTTCTGTGTGGCAGGGGGAGAGTTAGAAAGTCAGGTAGAAAGGTCAAAGGCTGTTGGGTCATCGAAGTCATTAAGCATCAGGCTAAGAGCTTAGGCTCTGTGTTTGAGGCAGTGGCAGCCATTGAAGGTTTTATAGCTGAGGAAAGGAATGGTCAGATTCGTGTTTCACGGTGCTTCCTAAACTGTCATGTGCACCGAATCACCTGGGGTCTTGTTCAAATGCACATTCTGGACCACTCGTTCTGGGGCAGGACCCAATATCCTGCATGTCTAACAAGCTCCCAGGCGATGCCACCACCCCTGGCCCATGGACCCCACTTTGAGTAGCAAAACTTTAGGGAAGGTCCTTCTGCCAGCAGGTTGGATAAGAGCAGGAGACCAGAAACAAAGACACCTGTTAGGATCTACATTATCCTGGTTGAGCAGATCTGAATAGATTTTTCTTTTCTTTTCTTTTTTTTAAATCAAGGCTTGCTTTATTCACTCATTTATACATGATGAATTTCACTGTAGGTACAAGTGATGGTCTCATTTCCAGGTGCAATACTGAGGACAGTGAGATCAGAGAGTAAAACATAGTTGTCCACACTTACAGGCTTTAGAAAGCATAATGCAGAGTGGGTCGAACTTCTGTCCCTGGGATTTTGTCTGTGGATGTCAAATAGGCTAAAGAGAAAGCAGACGGCTTCTTTTGAAGGTAAGAAGAGGCAAATGTGTAGCAGAAGGGACAGAGAGGGGTGGGGGTGGGGACAGCAGTCACAGCTGCCTGGCTGAGTTGAGACGCACTGTCATCTTCCACAGTGATTCTAGCCTGTCGACTGCCGTGGCCACCACTTCTGTCTACATCGTCTCTCTTGCTCACTCTGCCCAGCCTTCTTCATCTAGTTTCATCTCTGTCTTATGATCCATTCGATCTCACGAATACTTCATTTCTTCTGGAGTTTCTCAGAGTTTTTACCAGGGTTCAGCTATTTTTAAGTTTCTGAAAACACTAAGAACTAAAACACTAGTTACTTAAACACTATTTTAAGAAACTAAATGCTCAAAAGCACTTCTAGTTATTTAAATAAATAGATGCTCAAAACATCCTATTCTTAAGAAATACCTTCATGCATTGTATTAAAATTAAAGTGGATCACATACATAACAATAGTAACATGTTGCAGAAATTTTAAGCTGAATTTTAATTCAAACGTTTTAGATTATATAGGTTTTTTTAGGTTGTATCTACTTGGATTTATGCATTTTTAAATACAGTCTTTCTAAGTTATATCAATAATCCTCAAAAATTCATATAATTCTTATAAACAGTCACAACTACCTATCACCTGCCAGGGCCTGGGTTTATGAACTACCAGGAGTCGTTGCACTTGTTTTCGGAATGCTTACCTATTCATTGGCCGAGGCCGTGATAAGTCACATCCTACTGAATCTTGGGAAAATATGCCCAAATGATTTATACAGAGAGGCTTTAGAGAACCAGGCCACAAATAGGGAGAGTGTACTGAGAAAAGAGAAGAGTGGGCAGATGCAAGAAACAGTTTTGAGTATCCCAGCTCAGGCTGCTATAACAAAATACCATAAATTAGGTGGCTTAAACAACAAATGTTTATTTCTCACAGTTCTGGAAACTGGGAAGTCCAAGATAAAGGCGCTAACACATTCAATGTCTGGTGAGGATCCTCTTTCTGGCTTGCAGATGACCACCTTCTTGCTGTATCTTCACACTGTGGCTGAGAGGCAGAGAGAGAGAAAGGGCAAGAGTGAGACACTGAGAAAAAAAGAGAGGAGAGAAGGAGGGAGAGGGGGAAGAAGGGAGGGAAGGAGAGAAAGAGAGAGAATTTAAAGCCTTTCTCCACCCTTGCTCCTGCCCTGACCCTCGGATTGTTCCCCAGAGGCATCCTAAATTTTTAGTGTATACCACCAGAAAAATTTTTATAGCTCAGCAAGTATATAAGAATCCCCTGTGGATGATGACATCCTTTTTAGGTTTCTGCTATTAAAAGCAATGTTGTAGTGAGCATCTAGGTCCATATGTCTTGAAATATTTGAGTTGATATCCACAGGTAGATTCCTAATAATGGCATTACTGGGTCAAAGGGCAAATGCATTTAGGATTGCAATAGATATTACCCAAATGCCCTTTCAAAGAATTTTGCTGATTTTTATTCTCTTTAGTTATACATGATTGTACCCATCTCCCCATATCCCCAGCAATGCTGAGTTTTGTCAAACTTTTAAAATTTTGCCAATCTGGTAGATGAAAAATTGCATCTTATTACAATTTAGATTTTTAAATTTTGAGCAATGTTCTGAATCATTTCGTGTGTTTGCCATCCATTTGTATTTCTTTGTGAATTGCTGTTTGTGTTCAAGACTTATATACCTTTTGAAAATTGTGGTACATTCAAATGAACTAATTCAAGCCATAATAACATGGATCAGTCTCATAAACACAAACCAAGACAGATACAAACCAGCACATGCAGTATGGTTTTAGTATATGAAGTTCAAAGACCAGGCAAAACTCATCCCTGGTGTCTGAAGTAGGCTAGTCATCACCGTTGGCAGAAGAGAAGTGACTAGGAAAGGGGACTGGGCTGGGGGCCTGGACCAGGATATGTTTATAAGGGGTTGGTAATACTTTGTTTCTTGTCTTGGCTGCTCTCATTGAATAGCGTGTTTACTTTGTGAAAATTTGTTGAGCTCTAGACTTAGGATTTGTGCACTTCTATGTATGTTATACTTCCATCAGAAAAAAAAAAAAAAGAGAAAAATGAGGAACTATTTTTTCTCACGTGCTTGAATGCTTAGAATTTGCCAAGCTCAGTGAACAAGTCCAGTGAGGCCCCGAGTACATTCTAGAATGAGGTAAACGTGTAAAATGCTGAGCGTCAAGCCTAGCACAGAAAAATCACCTGATACGTGGTAAGAGTCATTTCAGAGAGGTTTAGAGAAACCAGATGGTGCAGACAGACTGAAAGGCCACATGGAATGGACAGAAGGACACATGTAGCGGGGAAACCATGGGAAACGAGACTGCAGGGCCAAGTAGGAACAGATCAGGTAGGACCTCGTGACGGACCTAAGTGAAAAGAATTGAAATGTCTCCTCAAAGTGGCCAGGCTCCAGCAAAATTTTACACAGGGAAATGCATAGTCAGAACGGGTCAGCTTCCTTTCTAACCCTCCTACAGTTCGCCCTCAGCTCCCCCAGGTTCCAGCTCTCAGCCCGAAAGCACACCTGCATGTATCTGATGTGAGCCTGACGGCAGTGGGGTTCTACTCTGGTTCTGTTGTGGGGGAACCCAGAAGTGTTCCCCAGGGCCCTTAACCCTGGAGGCCTCTGCCTAGGCTGACCTCAGCCCAGTGAGCCCCTTGCATACATTTCATCACTGCGTGGCATGAGGGCTAAGAAAACCTTGAAGTTGGGGAACCTCAGAGCCTGGTGTTGGATGCACATGCCCACGAGTGAAAAGTTCTCTCACCCACCGCTTCCCAGTCTTGTGGAGCCTCCGTTGCTTTCTAGGTCCAGGAGGGACATCAGAGAGCCTTCCTCCTCTTTTCGTATCTGAGAAAAGGAGGCCAGACAGGTCCCCTGATCACAAAGCCAGTGAGTAGGAAAATGGGGGCTAGACACTGCTCTTGGGGGGCCAAGTTCTCTCCCGCCCCCTCCAACTGCAGCTCGAGAATATCTCCTGTATAGAGAAGGGGTTTAGGGACAACAATTTAATTGGGGTCAGAAGGAGCTTGAAACTGCTTTTGCATGTCGTTTTATTTGAAATCGAGGAACCATCAGTGTCTGCACCAAAAAATGAGGTGCTGATAGAGAAGGGGGGTTTGGAGGACACTCATTCCTCCCTGAGTGCTGATTCTGTTTTCCACCCTGAAAGCATTCCCTTTTTATTTCTAAAGAGCCCCAGGTCTTCGCTGAGCTACAGAATGTACAAAATCTTTGTCCTCGATGTAAATATTTAATGGGCACAAGGAACCACCGCTAGAGAGTGAAGCAGGAGATAATGAGGGGCCTCGAAACGATGCATCATGAACATGGCCCAAGTGCTCCCTTTCCCTCCCTTAATGACACAGTGGTCACCCAGGTGCCTGTGGCTTTCTTTTGTGAACTCAAGTCCCTTGTTCCCCTTCAGCGAGGGGGATAGGAGCCTAAAAGCATTTTCTATCTCAGAGGCCCTGCGGGCGGGAGGCTGGGAGGAGAGGGGAAGTGAGCGCTGACTTCCAGCCAGAGGTTTGACGCTGTCCTCCGTGTGTTCCAGGGGAGGCTCAGAAGCAAGCACGAGATGAAAGCTGTGCCGCTGCCGAGGTGTTGACAGCGCTGGAGGATGCTGGGAGGCCCGCTGTCAACTCCCCAGCAAATCAGGGCCACGGGAGCCAACGCAAGCACTTTCATCCTTCGTTACCTCAGTTACCTTCCCAGGAAGAAGTAAACAGGCTTGGAAGGGAAATAATGAAACTGACAGAGGAACAGGCAGCTGCAGACCCAGAAGGGGTCGGGAGAGAGAGTCCCGAGGAGGGTCAGGGGCACGAGATGGGGCCGTCCCCTTCGAGCCTGGCTTCCAAGGGGGAGCTCCCCAAATCTTGCCAGGACTCCTTTGAGTCCAGCCAGCCAGAGGCTGAAGCATCCACCCTGGAAGATGGCAAGGAGAGCCCAGAGAATGGAGACCCACGGAGTGCCATGAAAACATGAAGGAGGGAGGGACCTGGCATGATGACACGCGGAAGGCACTGCGGACCGTAAAGAATTAAGCCTCAGAACAGCTCGCTGAAGTCGCATTCTCCTAAAACACCTCCAAGTCTGCAAGTGAGAACAGGCATGGATCGTTTTGCATACTGTGAATATTCTGACGATGCCAGCACAGTTTGATTTATTAAATGCTGGTCCTCAGGCTTCTCAGTGTCATTTCTTTCTGCCGAAGATACACTGCTGTGAACATGGCCAGGCACGGAATCGTGTCCGCCATATGGCTGGTTTTCAGCATTCGTCTTTCTGTCAGCATTTGTTTTATTAGAGATAAGATGTTTTTCTATTAGCATTTAATGTTGTCGATCAAAATTATGGGAAGAGCTTGAAGCGGATGGGATTTTTAATCAGATCTTCGTCTTTGTGATAGTTAGGCGGCTGGAGAGAAAGGTGTAATTGAGCATAATGGGTCCGGAGGGCCCGCCGCTCCACTTCATCATGTCAGGGCCCAGTAGGACCTCCCATCATGGGTGTTCTTGGCGTCCTGCCTGCAGCTCTGTCTGTCATGGCGGGTGGGAAGGGGCTTAACGGGCTCAGAAGGTTGGGCTTCCGGTTTGAAATCCACAGCCCCTGTGGAGACCTGTTTGCTGACTGCTAGAGCTGAGCTTTCCAGCCTGTAATTCTGGAGGATTAATCGACCTGGATTGATGGGGAGATAAGAAAGGAGGAAGGGGACTCCAGGGGTATTTTGATTTTTTGTTTCTGAGATGAAATGAGAGTCAGAACCTGGAAATGCAGTTTCTCTCATTCAGCCTGTGCTACGTATGGGTTTTAATGGCTATGTGGGGTTGGGGCAGGATACAGCTGCTTAAGGCCAATCCGGTTCCTCGTACCACCTGAAACTTCAAACCTTTCATTCCTCCAACAGCACGGTGAGGCCACCTCCTCTGTGCAACCAGGTACAGGGATCTTAAAGACCAGACACAGACCTCATGGCCCTGTAATGCAAGAGAGAGGAAAACGAATAACTTTATTCCAGCTTGTTAAGGGCGACCGTGGAACCACGTACCAGCTCCAAGGGTGGGAAAGGAGGGAGTGGTGGACCCTGCCTGGTTCTTTCTTTGGGGATAAAATTAGCTTTTCTCGGCAGCATCTGGCACTGCAGAACATTGAAGGTTCATGAAACGATAGAACTTTCTTTGAGCCGAACTCAGTTCACGTCCCCAGGGACACCTGGTACCAGATCCCAAAGCTTAAAACGCCCCTGAGAACCAGAATCACTCCTTCGAGAGGCCCTCCTCCAGGAAAAGCAGAGGCTCCCGAGGCAGGAGAGGTGGAAGATTCATCTTAAACATCAGATATTTGCACCAGGCCTGTGATCCCAGGTGTGAACCGCACGCAGGTGGCCGGTTCTCCCTGGCCCTTCCCCACCCCGTTTCATCTCCCGGCACCCGGCTAGCAGAGTAGATGTGCCGTCAGATTTTGTGCGGTCTCACTCTGAAGGAGGGGGCAGTGCAGACAAGAAGGCCCAGTCGTTTGCCACACGCACGATGGAGTTGGCGGGGAGGGGACCTCTAGCTGCTCTCTTTCCACTCACCAGAGCTGAACTCCACTGGGGGCATGGGAGCACGCCTGAGTCCTGGTGAGCTGGACATACCATTTGCCCCTGCCTGCCAGGCCCCAGTCCCCCATTCCCCCCTCTGTGCTCCAGCTTCTCCCCAGCCCCTAGGCCCATCCTCTTAACTTGCCCTCCAGGGAAGCCTTTTTTTTTTGCAGCTGCAGAGCGTACATAGCCCAGCAGCGACAGAAATAATTCTGCTGCACTAGGCCTTAACTGTCTGCAAATGTTCGGCACTACTGCATAGAACACCAGAGCCGCCAAAGGAGAACACAGCTACAATAGTAATAAAAAGAAAAATCCTTTCCCTCAGAAGCTCTGGTTTTGACACACAGTCGGCCAGGTGCACATCTTTAGGGTTCATTCATCACCGAAAACCCAGATTATCGTAAACTCCCAACACATTCCATCGTGGGCAGGAAAACTGCTGTGAGCACCAGAGAGTCTGGGGTTAAGGGCAGGGAGGTCGTAGGGAGTGATCACCTAACCTGCGTGTGCAGGTGGCCTCGGAAAGTTTTAGAAGGTTTTAGATGGCATTGGAACTAATGAGTTCATCTGTCACATGTGAAACCTTGACGATGCCCCATATGTACATGTAAACACTGTCACACCTCTGCTATCTCAACCCAATGTGGTTCTTCTGGTCCACAGACATTAAAGAGAGCTTCATCAATTACTTACTATTGTCTTTTGTCTTTTTAAGAATTATTGTGAGAGCGTGCAGCATTCTCTCCCCTACTCCATCAGATAAACCTGCATGAGTCAGGTATTCTCGGCTATAATTCATACTTGAAGAAACTTACACAATAGGGAAATGAATCATACTGCATAATAAGAACTTCAGAAGTAGAGCATTCTAGCGCTGGTTCATTCAAGAAAGTCATCAAGGGTCTGGGTTTCCATCTTTCTGCTCTGTCCCCCTTGGTGTCAGCTACTTCCTCAAGCTAACAAGATGGCTGCAACAGCTCCAGGCATCACCTGCTGTCACTTTTGTCTTCGAAGGCAGAAGTTTTCTCCCCGTGTGTGTGTGTGTGTGTGTGTGTGTGTGTGTGAATGCATGTGTGTCTTTGTGTGTGTTTAAGAACAAAAAACCCAGTTCTCATCACGTTTCATTGGTAAGAATTGTCACATGCCTATGTCTAAACAATAGCTGGCAAGGAAGATGAAATTATGTGATGGGTTTAGGTTCGTTGAGATCACCCTGTGCCTGGAAATGCAGACTCTAAAAGGGTAAATAGCAAAACAAAATCAGGTCTTGAGAGGTATAGGAGAAGAGGGAGTAGATTTGAGTAGGCCACCAACAGCATTGTCTCTGCACCCCACATGTCTGTTTTTGTTCGATTTGCTTCCCCTTAAAAAGCCAGAATATTATGTTACTGATGAGTGTGGAGTTGGTGGGGGGGAGGGTGGTAGTTATTGTTTGTTGGTTTGTTAGTTAAGAAAAATGCCATCTCATCTCACTTCTTCCCTGGCTTCTTTATCATCTGTCCTGTTTTGTAGCTGGAACGTTCCTACCTTTTTTTCTTCTTCTTTTTACCTCTTCAAGTGTGTCTCTCCTTCTATTATTTTTCCAGCTCGGTTGCCAGCAGGATGCAGAGCAGTCTAGATAAATGAAACAGAGCTGACAGGTCTCTTAATGAAAGCTTGTTTGCACACACTGCATTTCTTGTGATCGCTCTGTACCTGAGAGCTTTTAGGTGAGGATTTTTACATATGAGTGTTTGTTGTTCTTTTAATTAAGGCCCGTGGAAATGGATTGGTTTCTGTAAACTAGGCATTTCTCATCTCTAACTCCTTTCATTTCCAAGCCTCTGCCCACCTTCCTCTCCCCTTCCTCCTTTCCTCTTCTCCTGCACAGCTATTCCCCGAGCCTCTCTAGCTGGGAGGCTTCTGATGGCATCCAGCTCAATCCCATCTAGAACCTCCTCCCAGCTGACCATCTTAAATAAGCTAAATTCGTTTTCTCATCATTATTCCTCTTCTGTGCCCTCCCTCCCAAACTCACACCACCATCACGATGCAAAGTCCTAAAAAAAGGTTCTGCTATCAGTCCTTCACGTGTTGGGGTGCATTTTTGTTCTTCCTACAGATGCATTTATACCCCAATTCACTATGCAACATAAAAGGTTCAATCTCCTCCTCAAGGAATTTCGAAGACCAGCTCCTTGCTCCTTGGGGTTCCCGTCCTTGTCTTTTTAAAATTACAGCATGCCTTTGCCCCTCTTGGTTTTCTGCTCCTCCAAAAAATGGAACTTTCTCCTGGCTTGATCATTTTTCTGCAGCCCTGTGGGTGGCTTGGTACCCTACTTCTCATGGGAAGAGTTCTCTATTTGAGCACCTTCTCCCTCTGCCCTCTGCTTTCATTTTAGAAGCCTCGATTTGGAACAATCTTCCTCCTTAATAATACTGAGGGTACTTTAGGGTGTCAAAAAGCTAAAGGATTCCCCTTAACTCATTACTTTAATATATTCCCTTTTTTCCACATGTTTTTCTGAACAGAGAAAATTCAAAGATCAGAGAGATGCAATAGAGAGCTCAGTAGTAAATCTAATTAGAAATGAGAAGTAAAAAAACTAAGAAGGACTCATCTCTTGATATTATGATTGCTCGCAAAAAACAAAAGTTGATATAGCATGAAGGTAATTTAAAACGATATTTATATCACCTCTTTACTAATTGGAAAATTTTGGGATACATAGGGAATGTTTGCATAATACTGACAAGTTTGACTTTCTGGAATCTATGTGAGCCCAGGAATATATTTTGAGAACTTAGCTTAGGCCAGTGATAGCCTATTAAATTTAAAAACAATCGGTGTTAAAAAAAAAAAAAAAAAGCAAACCAGCTGCCATTCTGTGATTTAAAGAAAGAAGTAACTTTTATTCATTTGCAGACCTTGCTTTATTGGATTCTAGGATCATCATGTATTATAACTTTATCCCTTTTGTTACCTGAAATAAAAATCTAGTAATTTTCCTGATATAGATGATTAATTATCTTTATTATTTGGGTCATTCTCTCTCTCTACCCTCGCTGCAGCCCAAGTATTGGCTGAGGGTTTCTTCTAGCATATTGTAGCAACTTATCAGTTATAATCTGTCACTTAAAATTATTAGATCATATGCTAGTCATGAAAATTATGAAGAATGTAAAGATTTTATGCATTCAGTTGAAAATGCCAGATCTAAAATCAGTTGGTTTATTTCCTGCAGTCTTTCAAGTTGACCAAAGCACTCAGTGATTTGCTCTATTTTCTTACGTTTTTAGTATTTCTGTATATACACTCGCTGAAAGGCCCCACTCGGAAAAAAATTCACTGCAATTCTGAGAAAAAGCTTATCCTAAACATCTAAAGATAGCATTTCTAATTATTGTCTACATTGTGTTTAAACTGTGCAAACTTGAGCATTATTCTCACTTTACCAGCTGTGTCTAGGTAGAGTCATTACATCAAATGCTTCTAATTTTACAAAAAGAAATCAAAACAAGTGTGTGTTTAAGTCTCAGTGACAAATGCAAACCCTGTGAGTCAAATAGGCAAACTGATTAGCAAGCTGGCTGGGAACCCAAAACAGCAAATATAAAGAGATTAACAAAATAGATCTGCAAAAGGAGAGGGGTAAAAATAGCCTCCAGGGGCCAAGTGGGGTCCAAAGGGCATGTTTGGTGGCACACATCCAGCTCTGTGCCCAGAACCAGATGCCTGCCTTTATGGCCCATAATCTTTCCTTCATCTTAGGTCCCCTTCCCGCAAGAGCTGGGATCACAGAATTTCTCTCAGATAGCCTCTTAACAGATACAGAAATCTTTCTTACAAACCTAAGAGGTGGCGACCATTTCTTTACTTGAATCCTTCTAGTGGCCTGACACTCATTACCTTACAAGGTAGTCCAATCCATTAGTACGTATTGCTTTGACCTTAGCCATCGTAATTTATTAGTCATACACTTATTAGATCCTTCGGTCTTCATACTATGCTGTACCCCACTCATGAATGACACCTGATTTAATCCTCACAATAATCCAGTGGAATAGTTATATTCTACAGATGAGAAAACTGAGGCCCAGAGAGGTGAAGCGACTTGCTCAGGTCACACAACTTGTAAGTTTAGCAGACCTGGGATTCCAAACAGACCTTCCTCCCTGAGCCTGAGCTGTCAACCACCATGTCGTATGCATTCCTTTGTCCTGACAATGAACTGTAATGTGTCATTCTAATATTTCTTCTCTGTTTCTTGGTTCTGGATCCCTGAAGAATTTATCAATTCCATTCCCCTTAAAGGACAGAACAGAAAGGAGTGGGTGTGCTAAGTGGGGCTTTTCAGCGTGTGTATAGACAGAAATATTAAAAATGTAAGAAAATCAAGCAAATTAGTGACTGCTTTGGGAAGAATGAGAGTAGGTGAAGAAAGAAGCTAAGAACAGAAAGTGCTATGGTCTGAATGTATCTCCCCAAAATTCATGTTGTAATCCTGACCCCCAAAGATGATGGTAGTAGGGGGTACAACCTTTGGTGTATCCCAAATTTTTGAGGGAGGAGCCTTCATGAATGAGATCAGTGCCTTATAAAAGGGGTTCCAGAGATACCCTCACCCCTCCCACCATGTGCGGACACGGCAAAGAAGAACCAGCTATGCACCCTCACCCAACCATGCTGGCACCACGATCTTGGACTTCCAGCCTCCAGAACCGTGAAATAAATGTATGTTGTTCCAAGCTACTCCTGCGGGATCTTGTGACAGCAGCCCAAATGGACTAAGACAGAAGGTAAGTGATAAGAAGCGCCAGCCTCCTTCTGAAAAATATGTGCAAACCTCCCTCAATGATCCTGAATTAACCTATAATCTAGGCGACAGAGTCGAAGGCGGCATGTTTGGCATTTATTTCCTCGCCATCGCGTGTCCCTATGTGATCGCTGCCTTGTTTCACAACTATTAATTGTGGGGTTAGGCAAATACATCTATTTGAGATCGGGATATTTAAAGACTCGGTTTGCTAATTTTCTTTCAGGGCTGACCTGGACGGTTCAAGTTACTCTTTCAGACTGGTGGAAATCTGCTAGTGGAGCAAAGTCGCCAGGCAATAGCCTTTCTCTCAAGTTTCACTTAGGTTCAAGGAAAGATTTTTCAATGACGAGTTAGTCCTAGTAAGAGATACAAATAACCGCTGGGAATGGGTTTCTGGCTAAGGTGCAGTTTGACTCACTGCCCTAAGAGTCTGGGAGAAATGACAGCAGCTTCAAGTAACCAAAGTAGAAAAGCCACAGCTAGGAAGTGGGTCCACTCCGGGAGGTTAAAAAGTTATGATGAATACTTTTGTTCTGTAAAGGCGAGTGGATACACAAAACTAATCTAGTCTGTATAGATTAGAATTTTCAAAAAGAGGCCGAACTCCAGCAAGCCTCGAATCAAAATCAGACTGCCATTGGACCCCACTGTTTCCCACAGCCTTTGTGTCAAGGAGAGCATTATTGTCTTGGTTGTGGAGAAGGCTGACGACTTCAGATGCCAACACCAACCTCCTTGTAAGTTGCTGAGTGACATTGCCTCACTGACCCTGCCTCTGCCACCTGGGAAAGGGACCGCAGTCTGCACTTAGAGGCAGATGTGAGGAGCCACAGGGCCCAGATGAGTTGACCCTCACCTCATGCCAGGCCAATGGCTCTAGATTCAGAAACCCGGGAAGCTTATTGCAAACAGATTTCCTCCTCTCCCGGTGAGTTCCACAGCTCCGGAATGTCACCCAGGAAGCTGAATTTGTTTTCCTCACGTCCCAGGACAATGAGTGACTGAACACCGTTGCCAGCAGAATTGAGGAAAGGAGGATGAGAAGAAGTCCTACAGGGATTTGGGAAATATTTTTGCTATTTTCAAGTTTGTAACTGAGCCAGGGAGAGAAATCTCAAACAAAAAAAAGTAACCAAGTCCGGGATGCAGTACTGAGTTGCTGAGTTTTTAATGTGCAACATGAAGACTGCTAACTAGCCCCCAAAGGGAGATGCTCTCCTGCGGGGTGGTGAAGGTGGGGACAGCTGAAGATTCTGGGCAGGGGCGCCTAACTGCAGCTTGCACATCCCCGCAGGGTGATGGGTGAGGGGCGGGGTGGACCCGAGGTGATCTCAGGAAAGGGGTCTCAGAATGCCTAGGAGGAACCTAACCTAAGGGGCGGGAGAGTTGGGTCCTTAGGGCATAGAGGTACCTCAGGACTCCTGAGGTGAGAGTAAGGGGTGTCGGGGTGGAAAGAGACCTCTGGTGTCTAGGAGACCCTCAGGGTAGGTGGGGTATATAGTATACAGGGGGGCACCTCTGAGGGCTCAGAGCTCGGGGCGAGGGGCTCTGAGGGTGAAAGCTGCCCTCTAGATGGAGGGGTGTGTCTCAGCCTACATGGCTGGACACCACAGGGTGGAAGGGATTTGCGGGGAGACCTCAGCTGTGGCAGAAGGGGCCCTTCAGGGTAGAGGGTGTTTCGGGCACAGACTGAGAAAGTGCCGCTTCCGGCGCTCGCCGTGCTCGCGCGCCTGGCGCTCCCAGCGCGCGGGGCCGCACAGGCCCACGACGCAGCAGGCCAGCCGGCGGCCCGCGTTGCCGTTCTCCAGGCTGGCCGCGTTGCCGCCGCGGCCCATGTCGTCCTCGCCCGCGTGCACCACCACGGCGCGGCCCACGATCGAGTGCGGGCCGCTGAGCGAGGCGGTGAGGTTGGCGCGGTGCTTCCAGAGGCTGCCGTTGCGCACGTCGAAGTTGCCGAAGTCGCCCGGGTGCCACGGGTGCTGCACGGCCAGCGGGTTGTAGTGCGGCCCGGTGGACTCGCAGCCCTGGCTCACGTCCCCGAACTCGTGCACGTGGATGGCGCGTCTGGAGACGTTGGGCTCGGCCGGGAAGCCCTCCAGCGCGAAGAAGGCGTCGAGCCGGGCGCGGGGCGCCAGCTGCCTGAAGAGCACGAGGCCGGTCACCTGGGGCTGCGAGGCGTCCAGAGAGGCCGATGGCCGCACTTCGCAGGAGGCGTATAGTGTGGGGTCCGGGCTGCTTCCGCAAGCCGCCTGCCCCGCGGTCACCTCCTGCCACATCTCCATCACTTTGGTGCGAATGTCGCGGATCTCCTGCTCCATGTCGAAGCTGCCTTCGGAGGCGCAGGCCACCAGGAGCAAGCAGGCACACAGCAGTGACAGCATGGCTGGAGGGGGGCACCTGCAGGCACCCCCGGGGTGGGGGCGGAGCGAGGCTTAGAAGTTAGATTCTCAGGGACCCCAGGTCTTTGGCGCTAGCCCGTCCCCTCCAAGGGTCACCCTTGCCCAGCGGGCATTCATTCATTCTTTCGGCCCACGTGTCTCCAGGGCTTGTGTGCTAGGAATTGTGTTAAATAATGTACTTGTAAAGTTGGGTGACACAAAAATCTCAAAAAAAAAAAAAAAAAAAAAAAACCTCTCAGGGATCTCATGATCAGCACACATCCGATCACGGTCCTCTCAAGTCCTGTCTGCATGCATGGGGGCGGGGGGCGGGTCTCAGGGCACATGAGGGGGAATCTCCTGGCCCTTGCAGACCTCCCCTCTTGCCTCACCTTCCCTGCCACTGTCTTTAAGCATCCTCCCTTACAGGCATGCATAAGACTTGCTGCCCAGGCCTTCTTGGTCTTTGCACTGCTGTGCCCTCTCTCTGAAGTGCTCTGGCCCCTCTTCTCTGCCATACTTAGTAGACCAGAAGACAGAAACTTTTATGCCTCAGTATCCCCAGCACCTAGCAGTAGGAGACATTTAATATGTGATTGTTGAATGAGGAGTTCACTAATTTGATGTTATCAAATTATTCCAATTCTATCCTGTGATTGAAGATGGAGCCTTGTGCTGGGGAAAGACAGAGGAAATAGTGCCCATCGCCCTGGAGGCCTCCAAGAAGACTTCCCAGAAGAGGTGACTTTTGAGCTGAGTCCCACAAGACAAATAGAGGAGTTTTTCAGCCAAGCCGGGTTGGAAGCCCATTTTAGGCAGGAAGAAGAACATGACATGTTCATCAGCTCTGGAAGGACACAGTTTGTTTGGGGGTCAGGGGACAATTCAATGTGGCTGGGACATGGCCTGTGCCGCCAGGGAGGAGTCGAAGTTCAAGAAAGAACTTTGAGCCAGGGACTGAGGTTCTGGTTTTACTGTGCCGAGCGTGGATATTCACTGGGAGGCTTGTGCTGATGAAAGTTTTTGAGCAGAAAAGTGGGTGATAAGATAGTTTTTAGTTCATAAAGTCTGGCAGGAGAGAGGATTTGGGCTGGACTTTGGGGATGGAGGGTTTGGAGAGAAGGAATGGGAATAGTCTAGGGAGAGATGGAGACAGAGAAGGAAACAGAGACAGTCAGAGGAAGAGGAATTGGGAGGCTGTTGCAGTATCCCAAACCAGCAATGATGAAGGCTTGTTCCAAGGTAGAGGCAGCAGAGGTAGAAGAGGGCATGGGTTAGGGAGACATCGTGGGAAGGCCGGATAGGAAGGAAGGAGGCAGAGCACTGGAGGATGACTGAGTTCCCAGCAGGGAGACTGGGTGCCCGGAGGGTGGTCTGAGGCCCTGAGGAGAAAGGGGAGAGGATGCTGGTGAGTGCCCAGGTGGGATGTTCAGCAGACGGTTGGAAACGCGACTGTGGCACTTGGAAGAGGCAGCGTAGCTGGGAAAGTTTCTCAGTGTTGGCTGCACATCAGATTCTGGTTCTTAAAAATCAGAGTCCCAGGCCCTGCCCTGAGAGATTCTGATTCAGTAGGTGGGAATTTTTATTTTATTTTTTTAAACTCCATCAAAGATTCTGGGAACCAGCCAGGGATTTTAGAATCTGACACAGATTCAAAACCTAAGCCCAACATATAATAACTGTGACATCGTGGGAGAAAGTATGACTCTTTCTCAGCTACTTGTAAAATAAGGCCGGTAACACCGCAGAGGAGCAGGTGACGATTAAATGAGATGCTATATGCCAGGCTGCTTTCACATTTTTACATCTGCCTACAGGGACCAGTGCTCCCTCCAAAGAACTTGTTTGAGGGTCAGCTGCACTTGCAAAGGCCTTCTCCAACCCCAAAGCAGATGCCATCCTAAAAAGTCGATGCCAGGGCAGAATATTTATTTTTTCCATAACCATTACAGCAAGGCAATCTAGTAGGGTGATTAAACAAATGGATTCTGATACTCACTGCCTAGATCTGAAGCCCGACTCTGCCACTTACTCTCTCAGAGTTAGCTGTTATTGTCATTTTTATTGCAGAGTAGCAGAGAAAATGCTGGACTGCAAATTTGAGTGAGGCCTTACCTCCTCTCTCTGAGCCTCAGTTTTCTTATCTGCAAATAGAGATAATAACACTTCCCTTTGCGGCTTGTCATGAGGCTTAGAAGACACCATCGGACTGCTAACATTCATTGAACACATGTGCCAGGCATGTGTTCACTCACGTGAGCCTCACAAGAGCCACGTGGGGCAGGTATCATTGTCACGCTCATCCTGAAGTTTGGGGAAACTGAGGTGCAGAGAGGCAAGTGTCTTGCTCAAGGTTACATATTCAATAATAACTGAGAGCAAGATTGGAAAGTGTATGGTCTGCTCCGAGCCCCAGATGTAGACACCACACTGAATGGCTATCATCCTAGGCACTTAGCTCAGAGCCTGGTACCTAAAAACGTTCTCAGCAAATGGCAGCTCTTTCCTTAGTGATCTGAGACAAATGACTGATAGAAATTTCAGGTCCCTTAGCTGAGAGAGAATAGTAAAACTGGGAAGGGGAAGAGCCCAGGAAAGTCTCCAAGAAGTGGCAGGTAGGAAGAGAAGCCCAGAAAGTGACATCCAGGTAGCCAGCCATCACTGACGTGGCCTAGCGTGGCTTACTATGCCGAAGCCTCAGGAGGTGGCTGCAGAAATGGGGAACCACCCTTCTGGGCCTTGGCCTCAAGCTTTCTGTCATCAGGGACAACCCTCCTCCTTTCAAGGCAGTCCTCCGCCTCAGGATGGCTCAGTATAGATTAGAAAGTTCTTCCTTAAAAACATAGAGCAAAACCAGATTGTTCTTTTTCAGGAACACTTGAGTAATAATTAACATGTTATAGAGATGTTTTTCTCTTAACAGAAAGAAAATTCTTTCTGAATGAATCTCAGGCATGCCCTGACTCTTTGTTTCTTAAGCCCTTGCCTTCTATTCCTTGAGGTCAGCCCGCATAAGGCTCATCTTTCTTGCACAGTCACCCCCCTTCATTTGAGCTGTGGATGAGCAAGTGAAATGGTTTTTTTCAGGGCCTGCTGTATGCCTGGTCTGGAGGGGAAGGCAAGACTATCAGAGAAAGGGCACAGAGGAGGCCACCGAGCCTGTGCCTCCTTCCCAAGTCTGGATCTGACGCCCGGTGTGTTCTAATTTCTTGGCTCTCTCCTAGAAGGAAGCTGGCTGTGAGCCTGAGCCACCAGGCCCTTCCCTCTGTGCCTTCCTAAGCAGGTGACTTTTCCTCAGTAGCTCCCGCCACCAGAGGTATGTAACATCCAGAGGGAGCAGACTTCCTCCCTGTAGATTTCTCTTCCTAACATGAAAGCCCTCTCCACCTGGCCCTTGCAGATTCAAAGAATCATATGTCCCCCTTGCCGTTCTCACCCCATCTCCCCACTTACCCCCTCAGAGCAGCCAGGCTCCATCATTGAGTTTCTCAAGAAGATGATTAAATACTTTCCCAAGTTAAGCCCGATGCCCCACCCCGGTTTCAAACTTAAAACAAGCACACTCAGAGAAGAGTGAAATGTACCTGAACTTGGCACCCGCCTTTCCCGGCTCTTCCAAGAGAACTTTTCTGCCTGAGAAGTAGGAAGCAGGACCCAGCCAGCCGGTCGCAGAAATGCAGGCTGACTCCTGAAGCTGGGCTTTCGGAGGGGGTGTGGGAAAGCCGCCCAGGGGAGTGGCCACTTGGAGGAAAGAAGGTCATTGGGCCAGTTAGGAAGGGCAAGCATGCCAGGCTGGGCTTTGCAGAACTGCCTCGCCTCTTTCTCTTCTGTCTTTCCCACCCCCCATCCCCTCCCCAACCCCATACTCCCTGCGTGATTTCACAGGTTTGTGCAGACGTAGCTAGTGACCTTTAGCACACAGCAACAGGGGAATAAAAACTGGACAGAAAACAGCCTGTTTGGAGAGATGTACAATGGTTTCTTTCTGGAGCGGCCCTTTGCTCTCTCCCGATTTCCTCAGCTATTGACTTATTTTTGCTGGATGCTCCCACGATCCAGATGGGCACCTGACAGGTCTGCATGATGTTTTCTCAGAACTATGCTGCCACACCTGTGAGACGTGAGAGGCAGGTGGGGTGGCAGTTACTCGCTCAGGCTGTAGAATCCCAGCTGTGTTTCTTCCTCCTGGTGTGCCCTGTGCCTCCCTCCCCTCATCTGTAAGTGGGGATATAATGCTGACCAGTGCCTGGCATGTAGTGGCACTCATAAATAATTGTCATCACCGTTGTTGTTGCTCTGTTACTAAAGTTATGGAGGAATCTTTTTAAGAGTATGCAAGTCTGGGGGAACCTTGAGCTGATTCCTTCCCCAGTGGCCTTTCCTCCTTTGCTGCCATGATCTTTTCTCAACCACAGCAGCTTCTTCCAGAAATAGAAGTTTTTCTTTCCCCCAAAAGCCCACATGAGAAAAGGCGGCATGTCTGCCTGCTTGTGTGTCCTCCAGCCTTCTTTCAACAAACACTCCACACCCAGTGCCACGCCCTGTGCCAAGTACCTGAAGCTGCACCAGTCCCTGAAGCTGCAGGAGTCCCTGCCCCTGCGGGTCTGTACTCTGGGGGAAGGAACAGCGGTGTCAACAGATCCATCCAGTCCAAAGTGGGGAGTGCAGCTGGGGAGGGATGGACAGGGCCCCTGGAGACACAAACACTAGTCCCGGCCACATAAAACTTGTTCAAAATCCAGATTTCTGGGTCCCACCCCAGGCTGAGTGAATCAATGGCCAGCAGGAGCTTCCTGGAATCATCTTTTCAAAAATGCTGGTCGTTTTAGTGAGCAGCCAGAATTGGGAACCACTGCTTGTCAGGAGGAGCTCCAAGTGAAGATCTTTTTCTGGGACCAGCCATTCCCGGAGATAAGATGGAGACTACTGGGGTCTCAGAGACTCCAGCCCTTCTGCTGTGCCACCCATCCTTCCCCTAACTGAAAACTCAAGCCTCGTCTGCTCAATCCTTGCGGCTTTGCATTCTGCTGATGGGCGTAGCTGTCCTCAACTATTGATTTTTCACAGTTCCAGATGCCGCATCCCACGCCGCCCCATCCCCCAAACATTCTGGTTTCTCATTGTGAATCTTTCATTAAATATTTTTAAAAATCTGTATTTTCATTCAGTTCTTGAAATAATAATATATAAGTTCGTGACTGCTTGTATCAGGAGACACTTTCTTCAGTTGACCTAACTTTATTTCTTTTAAGGTCCGAGAATGATCTCCATACGGTATTCTAGGATTGCTGTTAAAGTCCATACTCACTTTCATTTTTATGGTCTTCCAGAAGAAATTTGCCTTTTTTCTCACCCCGACCCTGGCAAACTCAGGTTCCCCTTCCTTGGCAATAGCATCCCCAATTTCCTTCTTGGAAACCACTGCATTTTCAGTCCGTGCAGGGGGAACTGACTCCACCCCGTGCTACAGAGGCGGGCTTGTGACCAATCACACTGCTGCTCTAGTCCCGGGATAATCTATTCAGAGCCAATGAAAGGCAATGACATTTTTGCTAGGACTGTTGGAGGAGAGGTACCCTCTCTTTCTGCCTGGACTTGAAGCTGGAGGAGAAAGACTGAAGCTATTACAGCCACCTTGCCCGCTAACGGAGGACCTGTCCGAGGATAGGGCCGATGTGGAGGGAAATGAAATGAAAGTACCGTGAAATCTGGACTCGATGACAACGTTTGAGCCCTTGGATCTAAGCATGCCGGAAGCTCTGACTCTTCGTTATGAAAGTTAATACATTCGCATTTTGCTTAAATTGTTTGGGTTGGGTTTTCTGAACCTGTAACTGAACACTTTACAGAACACTTTCTCGTATAATATTTTATTTAATGCTTGCAGTGATTTTGTGGTAAGACTATTAATTTACTCACTCTGTAGATAAGGAAATGAGATTCAAAAAGAATAAGTAATGGGCACAAAGTTGCAGAACTGTAAAACAGCAATATCAAGATTTAAACTCAAGATTCTTGGATTCCTAATCCTGGCCCCATAATCATTATACTTTACTACCTCCTAGCCTAAATGGGGAATAAAAGAAAAGTTAGAAATAACTGAGGAGTCTACACATCGTAGTTATCTCTGTAACATCAGTGACTGCCTTACACTGAACCACTGACCTCGCATTTTTTTCATATTTGTTAAAGTACAATACAACAGAAAATCAAGTGAGCATTGTAAAGCATCTATACTGGAGATACAATCAAAATTACCCTTATCTATGTAGAAGAGATCTATTAGGAGACTTTGTACTTCTTTTATACCGAGATACCGGTTGTAAGCAACTTCCTTTCCATTGTGTTCAGAAAACTGATAGAATTAAATCCCACCAGGTAATAAAGTGGTTTCCACAGGCAGAAAAATGTTGAAAACAATTAGGGTTTCGGATTGCCTCCCCAATAAACCAGGTTCAGTGTGATGATAGTTTACTTACCCAGAGAACTTCAGACATGCCCGAGAAAACTTCAAGTGCGTCTTGTCTGCCCAAGGTTCTTCCAGAAACCCGGTGGGGAGTGTCAGTGAAGCCAGAGAATTGCATAATTTAATCTTAGATCTTGTCCTTTTGTCCAAACATATCTGGGGAATATGGGAAAAAAATAGATCCTTTTTTGCAAGGTGGGCAAGGAGAAAAGAAGTATCATTCTTATCAAAAATAATAATAAATTGATAACATTTAACATTTATTAAGTGCCTCTTGTATGCTGGGTACTTTTTAAGCACCTTTTCATTTACATGTGCATTTTTATTAGTATTAATAGCACTACTCCTCAGTGAGAAAGAGAAATTGCATTCTGTGTTCACATCACACGTGGCAAGTTTCCTTTTCACTGTGAACATGTCACCCTCCCATGCAAATGTCATGACAGTGTGTTTGAATCAGAAAGTAATAAAAACCAGTCAGAACCAGAAACTTCTCAACAAGTTACACTTGGCTGGCCATGTGCGGAGAATGACCAATGGTAGGACATGAAAGCCATGCCTTTTCTGACCAGGCGAGTGTGTATAATGTATCCTTTCAGAAAAATACCAGAGTGAAATTCCTCCAAGCTAAGTTTTTCATGAACTCTGACCCTGCCTCCCGTTCCACTTCCTGCCCGTACTTGTTAGAGAAAGCTCTAGTTGTTCCTGCTCTAGCACATGAAGATAAGATAGCAGTATGAGTAACTAAGAACTTAACCAATGTAGTGCTGACTTTCTCAAAATAACTGGGAAAAGAGAAGCATTTTTCAGCTTCCTTTCCAGTCATATTTATTTTAAAATATTTGTTGAGCCCACAGCCATATCTACCCCTCTTCTTGCTGATCCCCACCATTGAAGCTGGAAAAACCAGGTGCTTGCTTTCCCAGCATCCCTCTCAACTAGTGGTGGTCACGTGACCTAGTTGTAGCCAATGAGACATAACTTGATGTGGCTTTTCATAATGAAAGTCAAAGAAAACTTAATTGATGCCACCTAACCTCCTTCCCTTTTCTTTTGCTTTGAACTTGGATTGGAAGGCTAGCAATGTGGCAGCTACCTTGAGACTATTAGTTGACAAGACTCAGACAAAAGGCTAATGTGCTCAGGATGGAGGAGGGGAAAGATAAAAAGATCCTAGGGCCTCAAAAAACTTCATTGAAATTATAAATAAATAAAATAAAAACTAAAAGAAAAACAGTGCCTCACTGAGTACCTTAACCAACACCAACAAGCATAGCTCTAGTCTTCATTTATTTATTTATTTATTTAATAATTAAAAAATGATTTTAATTATTATCTCCCTTATAGATAACTGACTGCTTTTCTCTTGCTGCTTGTAAGAGTCTCTCTTTGTTTTTAATTTTTGGCATTTTAATTATGATGTGTCTTGGTGTTGGTCTCTTTGGGTTCTCCTTGTTTGGGCCTCCCTGTGCTTCCCGGGCTTGTATGTCTATTTCCTTCACCAGGTTAGGAAAATTTATCATCATTATTTCCTCAAAAGTTCTCAATTCCTTGCTCTCTCTCACTTCTCCTTCTGGTATCCCTATGATGCAAATGTTGGTATGCTTGAGATTGTCCCAGAGGCCTCTTAAACTATCCTCATTTTTTTAATTCTTTTTTCTTGTTGTTGTTCTGATTGAGTGTTTTCTGCTACCTTATCTTCTAAATTGCTGATTTGATCCTCTGTTTCATTTAATCTATTGTTGATTCCCTCTAATGTAGTCTTCATTTCAGTTATTGTATTCTTCATTTCTGACTGGGTCTTTTTTATGTTTTCTATATCCATTTTTATATTTTCTATCTCTTTGTTAAAGTTCTCACTGAGCTAATTTACTCTTCCTCTAAATTCATTGAGCATTCTTAAAACCAGTGTTTTGAACTCTGCATCTGGTAGATTACTTGTCTCCATTTTGTTTAGTTTTTTTTCTGAAAATTTTTTCTGATCTTTCATTTGAAATATGTTTCTTTGTCTCCCCATTTTGGCTGCTTCCTTGTGTTTGCTTCTATGTATTAGGTAAAATGTGTTTGTTTCTATGTATTAGGTAAAGTGACTAGGTCTTGCAGTCTCAGTAGAGTGCCATTATGTGGTAGGTGTCCTTGGAGCCCTGTGGCATAGTCTCTCTGGTCACTTGAGCTGGATGCTCCAGGTGTGTCCCTTGTATGGGTTGTGTGTGTCCTCCTGTTGCTGTTGAGCCATGGTTGCTGTTTGCACATCAGCGGGAGGGATTAACCCTCGGGCTGATTGGTTGTGAGGACTGGCCATGACTATAGTGGAGGAGCTGTTGTGCAGGGGACGACCCTATGGAACAGGATTCACTTTAGCAAGGTTCTGGTGCCGGCCCAGTCTGCCTTTTGGGTGTTTCAATACCTGGAATGTGGCCCTGGGTGGTGCTCCAGCTTAGTCTAACAAGCCACCAGGAGTACAGGCCCCAAGGTCTCCTGGGAAGGACCCTGCCACAGGCCAACTTCAGATGCAGCCTGTGCCCTGCCAGAGGGAAAGCTAGCATGAGCCACCAAGCAATCTGCAAGTGGCTGCCAACTGCTCTGGGCTTGGAGGTGCCTGGTGAGACCTCACCATGAACTAAGGCCGGCTGCTGCTAGCACCAGGCCTGGAGCTGCTAAGCAAGAGGTAGGGGGAATGCTGAGGCCAGATGCTACTTGTTTGGGTTTTGTGAACTTTGAGAGATTTTAGGAAAGTCTGCAGCATGAGCCAAGACACACTATTTGTATGGAAAAGCCACTGGAAGCGGTTCGGGTGGGCCAGCAAGTGGGGTGGGGCTCTAGTCTTCTTTGAATAGGAGAAAATAAACCTCAATATGTTCTACTGTTAGTGGTTTTCTGTTATGTTCAGCCAAATGTATGCCTAACTGATACAATTATGTACTAGACCCTGTCCTGAGCATCATGACTACGAAGATGTGGAAACCATAGCCTTACTTCAAGCGGCTCATGATCTACCCGGAGAGATCTATACATGAGGAACCATAGAACCCTCCCCAATGTTACAGTCATATTTTTTGGGGTAAGAAAACTGAGATCCACAGTGGTCAATTGACTTGTCCAGTGTTATACCTGTTAGGAGTAGAGGAAGGACTTGAACCCAGTTCACAGAGCCTTCAGGTTGGTGACCTTCTGCCTCATCAGTTCTGAGTTTCTGTTGCCCATCTCTTCACTCTTGCCCTGCTGAACCTTCACACACACACACACACATACACACACACACACACACACCCTGTACCCTCACTATAATAAAGAAATACTCCCCCAACTCAGATAGCCGGCTTGGCCTATTTTCTTTCCTGTGTACCCCCATAATGTCCAGACTAACAGAACACTTGGGAAGAAAAATCCCAGGGAGCTTGTGAAAAATATACAAATGTCACAACATGTAAAGAAAAGAATGTAGGGACAGAGGTGACAGAACATTCTCTACTCTTAGGATTATGAAAAAAAATGTTGCTGGAAAAGACTCTAGAGGAAAGAGAGGTCTTTTGACTCAGCCTCTATTTTAGAAAATGAATTAGGGTGTCTAAATACCGACAGGATTCAAAAGCTTCAGAATCAAGGCCCAGGGAATGAAATGGTCAGGAAAGCAGCCATGTGTCTCACCCCCAAAAGTGAAATAGTATGGTTCTGGCCATTCTTAGACAATGTCTAAGTAGAATGGGCCACGACTCCCATCACAGTCTCCAAAACACCATCACCCACAAAGTTGGTCCAGAGAGGGAAGCCATGGAACAGCAGCAACTTGAAGATTAGGAGGTTCTGTGCTATGCCCTAACAGCATATTTTTAATTTTATTTCACAGAATTTTGGAGCAGACTTATAAAGCCATTAACCCCCTCATAGTGCTCTGGGCTCTGGCCCAGCTGTGTAGGACTCCATCTTGCCTTTCCTGGAGAGAACACAGGAATAGGATTGGGTCTTAAGATATCATCCTTCTAGTGGGGATGTAATAGGGGTTGCTGGCAGCCCAATCAAGGACCAGGGCATGGAACGTTTTTAATGTTTCTCTTAACTTCTGTCTATCTTAGCATAAGAAGCTTTTCACACTGGTCTTTCTTCACAAAACTTATATAAGAAGCAAGAGTTTATCTCTCATTGACCTAGTTCCCTCAAAAGCCAGAGCAGAAGAGATGGAATCTAATTATTGGCTCAACAATTTTATTTTACTTATGGAGACACACTTTAATAATCAGAGAATTGTTGTGGTTGGTTAATATTGACCAAAATAAAGTTAAATTTTTATTTATGAACATATATTTATTATATAAACCTCAATATAGACTTAAAATTATTTTTTAAATGCATTTATAAGGAGAGAACAATCATTTGTTAAAGAGAATGTCTATGCATAGGCTGAAAATATCCTCTCTCTTTTTTTTTAATTCTAACCCTCAAAATTATAAAATCTCAAACAGAACTTGTATATAGAAGCTCAAATGCCTATGGAGGCCAGACAGGTCACACAGTGAATAAAGTGGGCCAGGTATATGTCATCTCCTTTTTGTCTTTAAACACACAGTTTTTAATCTACATTTTGTCTACCTGTTTTAATGGAGATATATTTACTCGAAGAAATGTTTCTCTTCTATGGGAAGAAGGTAGCAGTATGAGTAACTCAAAAGTATAACCAATATAGTGCTGCTTTCCTCAAAATTAATTGTATGGTACATGCCAGTTGGAAAAAGAGAAGCATTTTTCAGCTTACAGAACAACAGCCCATTGAAAAATGGCAATTCAGCCCCAGCTCCTAGGAAACAATGGAGAAAGCGGGAACTGGAGAGAACATGCCAAATCTATAGGGGGCAGCAGCTGCTCAACCATATGTTGCCAAACAGCAACACAGCCTATCATTGCCAGATCTTCTATTCTCAAAAGAGGCCAGAGATTCATATTTCTGTGTGATATCTCTCATTTTTTAAATGACGCCTCAGTAGTGTTATTTGCCGTCTATAAGAGGTACATATCGAATATAAAGACAAATAGATTAGCAATAAAAGGGTGAAAAAAGATTTACCATGCAAACAGTTAAGCTTTAGATGAGTATGTTTATATTAATATCAGACAAAGACTATTGCTATAGATAGGCACAGTGACTAGACATTTCACAATGATAAAAGGCACATTTGTCAGGAAGACAATCATCCTAAATGTTTATATGCCCAGTAACAAAGATTTAGAATAGTTTAAGCAAAAACTTGCAAGAGAAAAATAAATAAATCTGTAATCATAGTTGGAAATGTTTAACATACTCGCTTATTTATTGATAGAAGAAATAGACACACAAAAAAATCAGTGTACGGATTATCTGAACAACACTATCAACCAAGATGACTGAAATGATTGCAGAGTAAATGTTCTTTTCAAGTGTTCATGAAATATTTACCAAGATAGATCATATTCTAGTCTATCCTGGTTTTATTAGATTTAAAAAGGTTAAAGACTTACCTACTACGTTATCTGATTGCAGTGAAATAAAAACAGGAATCAATAACAATGAGATATCTAGAAAATCTTCAAAGATATGAAAATTAAATAATGCACACTAAACAATCCATGAGTCAAGTAAGAGAAATTAGAAAATATTTATAAGTAAATCATAATGAAAAAAATGTCAAAATTTGTAGGATGCAGACAAAGCAGTGATTAGGGGAAAATATATAACTTTAAATGCCTATATTAAAAAAATAGAAAGGTTTACATGTTAAAAAACTAGAAAAATAACGTTATATTAAACCAATATAAATAGAAGGAAAGAAATAATACAAATTATAAATCAATAAAATTGAGAATGATAAACGTTACAGAAAGTTTAAAAATCCAAAAGTGGATTCTTTGGAAAGCTAATAAAATTGAAAAGCTCTGGCAAGACTAAGAAGAAAAAAGAGAAATTCAAATTACCAATCTGAGCAGTGAATGAAGGCATATGACTTTATATCCTATAGCTACCATAAGGATAAGTAAATATTTTGAACCAATTTATGTTTATAAATTCAATAACTTTATTGAAATGGAAAAAATTCTTTAAAAACATAACATGAAAATCGATACAAATAAAATAGTAAGTTTAAATAGCCTTATATAAACTTTCTAAAATCAATTTTAAAATTTAAAAAATCCTTCCCACACACAAAAAATATAAGTCCAGATGAGTTAACTGTTGAATTTAACAAAATGGTTGGTTATCAAATATTTAAGAAAGAAGCAATATCAAACTTATGCAAACTCTTACAGAAAATAGAGAAGGAGAGAATTATTCTCAATTTATTTTGAGGCTAAACTCTGAAACCAAAATCCAGACAGGCCAATGTATCTTATGAACATAAACCTCTATACTTAAAAATTACAAAATATACAAAAATATGAATGTTTCTGAGAAATATTAAAGTTGGTCTAAATAAATAGAGGTATTTTACATTCACTAGTTATAAAATTCAGCATTGTTAAGTCTGAGTTATCTCAAATTCGATGCAATTCTATTCATAATTCCAGCAGACTTTTTTTTGTAGAAATTGAAGAGGTGACTCTACAATGCATGTGGAAAAGCAAAAAAATATAGAATTGCCAAAATAATTTTGGGAAAATAAATTAGAGGACTTATGTTACCTAATTTCAGGAATTAATATAAAATTTTAGTTATCAAGCATAGGAGATAAATCTTTATGACCTTCAAGTAGGCAAAGATTATTTAATTAAACACAAAAGCATCAATCATGAAAGAAACAATGGAAAAATTGGACTCATCATAAGTAAAAATGTTTGTTCTTCAAATGACACCTTACAAAACTGAAAAGGCAAACCACGTTTGGGAGAAAATATTCTTAATACACATATCTGTCAAAGGACTTGTATCAAGAATATACAAAGAACTTCTACAATGCAATTTTTTTTAATGCATCAAAGAATTTAACCAATGCTTCACAAAAGAAGGTATACAAATGGCCATTAAGCACATTCGTTAGTAATCAGAAAAGTGCTAAACAAAACCACAATTGATTATTACTCTACATCGGTATGTTTGGCTGAAAATAAAAAGATAGACAATTTAAATATTGGCAAGGATGTCAAGTAACTAGAACTCTCATACGTTATTGGTAGGTGTAGAATGGTAGAACCACTTTGGAAAATTGTCCAGAAGTTTCTTATAGGGTTAAATATATATTTAACATGTGATCCAATTAATTTCATTCCCAAGGAGTTACTCAAGAGAAATAAAAATGTATATTCACATGAGACTTTTACAAGAATATGCATATGAACTTTATATATATTAATAATAGTTCCACTGGAAATATCACAAATGTCCATCTATTAGTAGGTAAATGGATCATTTGTGCTATAGTCCAACAACTGAACACTATTCAGAAATAAGAAGGGAAAAAATACAGGTACATACAACAACATGGATGGATCTTAACAGTATTGCCCTGAGTGAAAGAAGCCAGACACAAAATAGTACATATATGACTCTATTCACACGAATTTCTAGAACAAGTGAACTAATTTATGTTATAAGAATCAGAACAGTAGCTTTCTAGAATGGGAGTGAAGAGTCATTGGTTGGGGGGGGTGGCGGTGTTAGAATTAGCTGCAAAAGGATGTGAGACATTTTTCTGGGATGATGGAATGTTCTGTGCATTGAATATGGGATGTAGATATGAGGGTTTACATTTGTCAAACATCATGCATTTTATTGTCTGTAAATTGTACTTCAATAAACTGGAAAACCAGAGACATTTGTAAATAGCAGAATAACAAGGTTGGCAGCTGTTGAGCTGACCTCATTGGTATGAGGATAGCTTCAAGTTCAAATTTTTTCAAGCAAGGTCATCTAAATGGAATTTGGTACTATATGTTGTTACTCCTTAAAATTCAATCTTGCAGAGATCAGATCTCTAAGAAGCAAGCATTCTAAAATAACCAGAGAAGGCTTTTGTGTTCTTTGCTGGGATGGTTGTCTTGTTGAGGTTCTAAACAATCCTGAGACAACTGCTGGAGAGTTGACAACTGATGGAGACCTCAGGAGTGTTGAGAGTGCTGCTCTTGACCACAGGCTAACTAAATCGACACTCCCCACACAGCAATTATCCCCTCCAAGCATCTGGAGCCTCCCATGTAAAAGCAGGGAGAGTAATTGTGTAAGGATTACATGAGATATGTATGTAAAAGTAACCAGAAAAGTGCTTGGCATATAGTAACCACCACATTTTCTACTTTTATTGCTTCATGTGAGGATAATTTATTTTCTAAATTGAGCTAGGAAACACACCAAAGTATCAGAGTGGGGATGGGAAGATTGTTGTGAATATAAAACGAATTTCCTTATATCATGAAGGGTGACTTTTTCTCCTCTTAAGGACTCAAGATACTTGTACATTTTGTTTCTGTATTAGCTAGACCGCCTTAGGCTGCAAGTGGCAGGAAAGCAACTCATGACGATTTCAGCAAAGAGGGGATTTTATCGGCTCATATAATTGAAAAATCCAGAATCTTATATTCCAGTAGCTATACAACCCCTAATAATTCCAACAGAAGTCCCAGGTTGAGTCTCACGAAATCTATTTGGGTCATGTTACCATATCTTGTCCAAATATTGCATCAATGATGATGTAATACAATTCTGTCATGGACCCACCCTGTAGCCAGGCACAGGGTCAGCACCACTGGAAACACATGTGAGAGAAGGGAAAACACAGGTGCCACTCTGTTTTGTCCAAGTTCCATGTGTCTGGCAGGTTCTTCCTAGCTCTGTAAATTGTTCTCCCCTGTGTGTACCACACCAAATACCACGGTGGATTATGCACAAGCTGATGAGTGTTCTGGGGAGAAGTTAACTCCTGTGAAGCTGCCACACATTACATGATCCTGACACTCAGTTTTCACACCTATTCCCAGTGAGGCACCAGTTCTTAAAATTCCTAACATTAGCCCTGCACTGAAAAATGTACTATTTCTACTAAGTGTCCATGACTTAGTCTTAATATTAAACAGACTTTGGAAGTCCTTTCCATTTAAACAGTGCTTGGGTTTACTTCAGTACCACCCTTTCGTACAGCGATGGTGGCTTCGTTGGGAGGAAGAAAAGGGAGGAAATGTGGTATTTGTTCAAATATTCCAGGCTACTTGGTCCCTTGGGACACTTTAATTGCTTCCTGTTATGTGCCCAGTCAAAACGGATGGATGAATTGGACCATTCACTTAGAAGCCATGAATGTTAGCTGAATGGACAAGAAAACAAGCCCTCCATTTTCAAGTGGCAGCCAGAGAGTGTTCGACCGAGTGCCGGCACTCAACTGGTAGAACCGTCATCATTGTTTCTTACTCCGGAGTTTTCCACACTTTGCAAAGTCCTTATACAACATGGATTCAGGGCGTCACCAAGGAAAGCTCCTGATGAATCTAGCTTCAATTAGCACATGGGGTTCCCCAAGGATCGCCAAGCAGAGAGCTGCAGTAATCTGGGTCCCTGAGGCCGCGATGGTTATGTGACTGGATTTTTTTTTTTTACCTCTGGACTTCCCACTGTGTGATCTGCTGTATAAATTAGTGCAAGCAGGGGTTTCTTTTATTTGTAGCCCAGACTAGTACAATGTGCCACCACCACCCCCACCCCCCTGAGAGGAATTGACCTTTATTCAGGCAATGTTCAATAAAGAATGCTTTTTCTTTTACCTACTCTGGGCACAAGAATTCAGACAGCAATTTTCAATTGGATCCACCTAAGAGTAACTGCCAGGAATACTTTTAGATGCAAATAATAGAAAATATGATAAGAAGTTGCTTAAACCTTCAGATGTTTGTCACATGGAACAAAACGTCTACTACAGCTGGTAGGTGGCTCCAGTGTGCCTTTGGGGCTCAGGGGCTTCCCATCTTTCCTTTCCATCATCATCAATGTGTAGACTTCTGACCTCATGCTTATGGCTTTTACAGTTCCAGATGTGGCATCTCATTTCAGGCAGGAAGAAGAAATGGGGGAAGTAGCAGCACCCTATTTCCCAGATGACTTCAGTTTATGTTTCATAGCCAGAAATGTATCAGAGGGCATCCTCAGACTCATGGGAATCTGGCAAAGCAAGTGTTCTTTGCCAAACATAGTGCTATCCTAACAAAATTGAATTTTCTTTATTAAGGAGGAAGAGAGAATGTTTATTAGGTAGGCAGCTAGCCATGCCTGCCACACAGATATTTATCTTTAGTTCTTTAAAGAACTAGGAGGTTCTTTAACTTGGAATTTTATAAAGACAGCAGGAAGATTAGATGAAAAGGACTAAGCTCATTCATGGAGTTAACTGCTGACAGTTAAGTTAGGCATGAATAAAGAGGCCACAAACTAGAAAAAACAAAGTCTCGTATATTTCTTGTCTAGAGGGAATAATGTAAACCTTAACCAGGTGCAGCTAAGGACAATGTTTCTCCCAGAACTTCTTAATCCCTCATCATCCTTGTTCTGCACCATTCACAAACTTTCTTTGGGTCTCATGTTGACAAATGGTTGTTTTCCCTTTAGCAGAGCTTTTGGGCAAATTGTACTCTCTCTGTCCAATATAGACATCCTTCCTTCCTTCCTTCCTTCCTTCCTTCCTTCCTTCTATCCATCCACTCATCCATGATCCAACCATTTATTCATTCAATCTAAGTTTTCTAAGATCAAAGTACCGGAGCTTGTCAACAATACTTCTATAACTTTAGCTTTGCTAGTGCTAATGCGACCACACAGGTCTGTGTAAATATTCCTTCACTGCGCTCTCAAAAAGCTTTATTTTGCTTTCTCTCCACCAGAACTGTGCGACTAATTTCTGTCTCTCTCTGTTCTGAGCAAGCTCTAATCTTCACTGCATGGGTGGAAGCAGTTCTGTTGTCTGTGCTGACTTTGACAGGAACAGAAAAGCTTTAGAACTGAGTATTGCCTGAAAACACATCCCCTTAGAGAGCCACCACTGACTCCCTAAAACTTAGGGAGATGTCCAGTGCAGCATAATTAAAGAATGACTCTCCTCTCTCTCCCCAATCAACACCACCAACCCCTAAGCACAATGTTTTTCTATTTAACCCCATGGGGCTAGGTGGTGTTCTTGTTTTTACACGGGGAGAAAACAAGAGTAAGAAAAGTTGAAGAACAACTTAGTCTCTCTCTCTCTTAGCTTAAACAAAGAAGTCTGCAATTTTATCTCTAAAAATTCCAGTGAATATAGTTATTTTGCCAAGAAATGGAGGCACGCCTTCTTCCATGAACATGCATGAACACATGGAACACATGTAGGAGATACCTTGGAAATGCACAGATTGGTGGTCAAGAGGCGGGTGAACATCATAACAGAAGAGGGCAGAGAGAAGGTGTTTGGGTTATTGCCTCGCAACATCCACCTCAAACTTAGTAGCTAAAAACAACAACCATTTAATCATATCTTATGGTTTGATGTGATAGTGGGTTGGCTGGGGCTTGACTGGCCTCACTTGTTTTTTTCCTTACTGTTGCAGTCAGTGGGCAGCTGAGGCTGCCACTGGGCTGGACATATGACCCTCAGGTGTTTCTCCAGGTGGCCGCTCTCCACATGACAACTCAGCCCCAAGACCTCTCCATGTGGCCTTTTCCTACAGCAAGGGCACTTAGACATCTTACCTGGTGGCTCAAAGCACTGCAAAAGGTTCCCTGGGCTCAGAAATCCCAAAGCATCACTTCCTCCAAGTTCCATTGGTCAAAACAGTCATAGATCAAACCCAGATTTGGTAGAAAGGAATGCATAGACAGAGGCGTTTTAATGCTCAGAATGCCACAAGGCAGAGAAGAAAAGGCACCCAACAAAACTTGCCTATTTCACAGCTTGACTTGTAGCCAGCACCAATGTCTTCCCAGTGGATTTATTTAGGAGACAATCTTGACTTAGAGGACCTGGATTGTGAAATAGGGTTGTGTAAGATTCTGGAGTCAGGCTCAGAGTCAGGGAAGCTCTAAATAATACACTCATTTCCTCTCAATAATACATTTATTTCCACTCCGCCATTCCACACATGTTTTTAATAATGATGATAAGGCCTGCTTTAAAGCATTTGCAGAAAATGTGGAGAAATGGCCTCATTTTGCTTTGACCTAAGCAGCCTGCACGACCACCTGTAAGTACGCCTCATTTGCTTATTTAAGTAAAATGTGTTGATTATTTTTAGCATAACTTAAGCCCCTGGAGACTAATGAGGTGTTAACAGTGTGTGTTAATTATGTGATTTTTGTTGTCTTCATTAAAGTTACGATTCTCAATCCTATTTGCCACCTGAAATCCCAAAGGATCCACATTACTCTTCTGACTCTGGCATCTTTTAGTTTCCCACAGTTCGTACAATCACATAAACATATTTTGTTTCCCCTGCGGAGAAGCAGATGAGCGTGGCTCACGCATTCAGAAGACCTTGAATATCCCCTTTTAAATTTTTATCCACTTTAATCTCCATTATTAGTTGTTGGAACTTACAGTAAGCTTGGAGTGCAGGAAGCTAGCCACATTAGCTCATTTTTGACCATTTAGAATTGACTGTCCTTCAACTCAACAGAAAACTGCCAGAGAAGCTGAAAACCGGAAGACAGAGAAGCACAAAAATCAGCTTTCGTTGCTTTTTGCAGCATTTTAATTAACCAAGGAATTGTGCTGCATACACACAATTCCGATTATTTTAAACTTCTGCAATATATGCTATACCTCTGTCCTAGTGACGAAACATCCAGAATAACCTGTTCTCAGAAAGAGGTAATCACCTATCTCTGACTCATTTGAAGCCGCAATCAACATCCCTTTCATGACTTTGTCTGCATTGCTGATGTTCTGAAGAAACTTTATTTGGCAATGGTGTTAGGAGGTGAATCCAGGAGGTAATGGAGTTCAGGATTTCAGCTGAGGACACCTCAGTGATGGCCTCATCAGGGTGTACGAAGTTGTAATGAAAATAGCAGGCAAATCTGACTGCAAATAGCACATTATGAGTCTTTCTAGTAATTAGAGCTGTCTAAAAATGAAACGGGCTGTAGCACGAGGTTGCAAGCTTCCTGTCAAAGAATCAGGGATGTTGAAGTGAGGGATCCTTGTCAGATGGGGATTCAATACTCTGTTGGGTCTCTTTCAATCTTCGTTAGATTCTGATTGTTCAAAGCCCACACAGAACAGGAGTCTTGACTTCAGGAATTTGTAAGTGGGGTATCGTGAAGCAGTGTGATGATGGAGTAGAAAGTCAGGAAGTCTTGGGTTCCAGTCCCCCCTCACTCTCACCAGCACTGTGTGACTATGAACAGATTATTTAAACTCTCTGTACCCTGTAAAATGAGGATTGAAATATATTGCCTCTAGGGCTGTTGTATAAATTAGAAACAATAGATTTAAAATAGGAGTCCCAAGGTAAGCACTCAATAAATCATGGCACTAGTTACCCTTAGGTGTCTAATTCCTTTACTTTGTTATTCGCTCTCTACTTCAATGGCACAGTCTTGAGTTATAAAAACAGAAGAAATGGAGGACTCATAAAAACACTGGAGAAAGATCGCGTTAGTAAGTGGATTAGTTGAACAAAGAAGGCTGAGCAAATCTTCATGAGAAGTCACCAGGTAGAGTCCTCTGAGCAGAAAGAAGCCTGCAGCACTGTCCACTTCCTAAGAAAGGATATTAGCATAGCTGAATGCCTATAGTGTCCTAGGCACATCCTCATGTTATCTTAATTCTCAGAACCATTGCCACACCAACTCTGAGAGGTAGGTCTAATCACCCCTATTTTACAGAGCAGAAAGCTGAGGCTCAGAAAAGTCACATGTCCAACCCAAGGACATATAGGTATTCCCCAGACGGTCCTTATCCCTCTACTACCAAGTCTCCTGAGCATTCTGCTGCATCCTCCATTCACAGGGCAGAGTAAACCTAAATGCCCAATGGCCCTCTGGAAAAGATGCTACCATCCGATGGGATATGGTGAATTTAGCCAACCAGTGGGAACCTCTGCAAAGCTAGTGTTTGCAGAACTGAGCTAGAGCCTTAGTTTGTAGATTCTAAATTAATGGTAATCTACCACTAGCTCATTCTTTACCTATTTATCTTGGTCTTTGCATGCGTCTATTACCCATTCATAGACCCTCTTGTCCATATGTTTCAAAATTTTAAAGTAGAAAAAGGTATACAGTGAAAGTCACCCTTGCACCTTGTCTCCCAGGAATCCAGTTCTACTCCCAAAAGACAATTAGTTTACCAGTTTCGTTTTTACAAAAATTGAGGTGACATTCAAATAGCCATACGAAAGTATACAATTCAGTGTCATTTAGTGTACTCACAGGCAACTACCACCTTTTTCTAGTTTCAACTTTTTCATCAACCCAGAACAATAAGACAAAAAATAAAATCTCCCATTAAGTAATAATTACTTCCCATTTTCCATTCTCCATCTCTTGGGCATCACTATTCTTTCCATCTCTATGGTCTGGCCTATTCTGGATATATCATACAAAGGGAGTCATACAATATGCCACCTTTTCTGTCTGGCTTCTTTCACTTATCATAATGTTTTCAAGGTTCATCCAAGTTATAACATGTATCAGTACTTCATTCCTTTTTATGGCTAAATAACATTTGGGTTGTTTTCACCATATTGGTTCTTATGAGTAATGCTGCTATAAACATTTGTGTACAAGTGTCTGTGTAAACATATATTCCATTTCACTTGGGTGTATACCCAGGAGTGGGGGTGTTGGGTCATACAGTAATTCTCTGTTTAAATTTTGAGGAATCAGAGGGTTTTTTTCATGTATGTAAATTACCCTATCTTTACATAGTCGCCAGCATACTGTACACATTGTGCTGTATCTTGCTTTATTCCCTTGAAAGTAGGTTTTGGAGATCTTTTCAGTGGTGTGCAAGCAAATGTTTAATAACCAGCTCTTGTGGGTTAGGAAGTGCCCTGATCGGTAGCATTTACAGATTTTCATAGCGTCACTCCTACTAGAGCCATTTTCAGCTCTGTGAGGTCACTGACTGCGGAATTAAGAAGAAACACTGATAATCTGCCCTCATGAACGGGTCCAAGGCAGCTCCAACATGTGACTGACTGGCTCATTCCATGCTGGAGCATAACGAGCTGCCTCATTCCTTTTCATGACTACAGAGCATGTCATTTTAGGATGGACTATAATTCTTTAACCAGTCCCTCATGGTAGACACTTAGGTTGTTTTCAGTCTTTCATTTCCACAAACCAGGCCTTAATGGACAACCTCATGTGCGCGTCATTTTGCTCATGTGCAAATATATCAGTAGACATGGTTCCGTGACTTCATAAGAATCACTATGGGAAGAAATTCTCAAAAGGCAATTTAGTCCTTCATTGGACAGTTATGGCTGCTAGGAATAATTCTCTGCAAAAAAAAAAAAATTGTTTCTTTTTGTTCCAGTGTTCTTGTGAGACAAATGGATGCAAATTAACTAGCCACTTTGCCAGCATCAAAAAATTAATGTAAAACTTCGAAAAGAAATTGAAAAGTATGTTTTCTTTTTAAAGATAGGAATTTGTGTAAATACAAAGTGGCATGGTTCACAATTGATGACCTAAAAATACACTCATGAGACATTATAACTCTGCTCCAGAGTCTCATAAAGGTAAGATTTGCAGAAGTGGGAACCAATCAAACTGTTTAAGAAACAGAATAGTTGAAGAGTTTTAACCCAGTTATTACTTAGATTTTTTTTGACCAAGAAAATGTAATATAATGTTTCCCAAACAAGATTACACTTTAGAATCACTTGGGAAGCTTTTAAAATCTTGATGCTCAAGCCACAGCCCAGACTAAGCACATGAGACTCGAGTTGGGAGTCCAGACATCTGTGTTTTTTAAAGCTCTCTCGGTGATGCCACTGTTCATGTAAGATTGAGAAACTATAAGAAGGGAATCAAATGAGGGAAACATGAAAACACATTTGTGTTAGGGTTCTCCAGAGAAACAGAACCAATGGGATGCATACATATATAGAAGGGGATTTATTTTAAGAAATTAGCTCACGTGATTATGGAAGTGGCAAGTCCAAAATGTGCAGGGTGGGCCTGCAAGCTAGAGACCAGGGACCAGCTGATGCTACCATTCAAGTCTAAAGGCTGTCTGCTGCTGAATTCTCTCTTCCTCAGGGAAGGTCAGTCTTTTGTTCTATTCTGGCCTTCAACTGATTAGATGAGGCTCACCCACATTATGGAGGTCAATCTGCATTATTCATGGTCCACTGATTTAAATGTTAATCTCAACCAAAAACACCATCATAGAAACATCTAGAATAATGTTTAACCACATATCTGGGCCCTTTGGCCCAGCCAAGTTGAAACATAAAATCAATTATCACAATTTAACACTTGTTTGGGAATACTCAAAGACTTTATCTTTAAGGGGTAAAGACAGGAGTTCAATGGTTATTTGAAGTTGTATTTCTCTTTTTGGTCACAGATTTTCTCTGAAATTCCTTGGCTGCTCCCCCAAAAGGAACCATTTACTTGTCACTTTTAAGCCCTGCTCCCAGTGCTCACGAATTTTATTAAAATTAAGAATTATGAGAAGATAAAGTAGATTGTTCCATCATCTTGGAATTGACTGTTTTTATTAGAAGATTGTCAACTTTTTTTTTGCCAGCAGGAGCGAATGTTGTTAATTGTGCAAGGAGATTCACTTGCATGGATATAAAAAGATTGATCTTAAGCCATGAATCTATTCCTTTAAGAAAGTCTGATTCCTTCTGCTCTCTTGAAAGAACTGTAGTATCAAAACTCAGAATTAGAAAAGATTAGTGTTGAGAGTTCTATAGGTCTCAGCAGGAAGGAAACGTGGTTTTGCGGGGGAACCATACACAACCTAATTATCCTTTTTCTCCTTTATAAGAGCTTTAGAGCCTTTCCAGGTCACTAGCACTAGGGTTTACTTTCTTCTATAACTAATTGGGAGTTTAGTTTAGAATCCAGGTTTTCTAAGCAGCTGACCATCAGGTTGCCCGAATATCCTAAGGTGTTTGGTTTTAAGTAACAGATGAGGAATCGGAGGCCTTTGGCTCAGCAGCAATCTGAGCCCTCTGCTTCCAGCTGGCCTTGCACCTCCCACTGTTGTTCAAGCGCCCATTTTAGATTGCAAACTGGAGATATTCAGCCCAGTGAGAAGATCCAGGCCATGAGGACAATGCAGGGGGTCTGAGGCCTCACACTACCTCTCACAGTGTCATGTGCAATGCTCTGATTCCCAGAGATCTTGGGTTCTGCTTGGAGCCATTTTTAACCTATGGGCCCAGCTGACTGGTAAAGCCAGGACTCCTGTGAGTCAGCAGGAAACTGAGTCAGCCTCATTGATTTGGAGTAGTAGGATGGTGTGGGTTGAGGTGGTGGGAACCTTGGATGAGTTTCTGTGGTCATGGAAATAATTTCACTTTGCCAGCTACGAATCAACTAGCATTCATGCAGACCCAGAAGCAGAAGAGCTACAGTTAAAAATAAGTCAACCTTTTTATTTTTAGGCAAGGCAGAGCACAGCCCTATAACGGGAATTGGGGCACGTGGGCCTGCTCGCCTTGGAGACTCAGTGGAAAGGGGCAGCAGCGCAGGGCCTCTCCTCAGGAGCCTCCCTGCCTGCTCAGGAGGGTGGAAAGACCTGCCCGAGCATGAGAGGTGCCCTGGGCTGAAGCAGGGCTGCCCTCCCATCCAGTGCCCAGCTAAAGTTTGAGGGACCCAGATACGATTTTCTATCTAAAACCTAGATTTCAGAAAATGACATCTAGGTGAGGACACCTCTACTATGTGAAGGTGTGGCATGTGTAGGCAGGATCAGTGTGCATCAGTACTCAGATGCTCCGGTTATTAAAACACTGCTATATTTTCATGCTCTTTGGTAAATAGACATTGACCAAGCCTTCTGTTTGCCTCTTCACTACCAGCCTCCCAGCCCCTCCTCTGGGACCTCACAGACTTCCTCAACATCCAGCAACTAAAGGGTCGACTCCTGGCACAGTGAGGCATTCAGAAAACCTGATTCCCTCTGTTCCCTTGAAAGAACTCCAGTATCAAAATCCAGAGTTCAAAAAGATTAGTAGTGAGAGTTTTATCAGTCTCAACAGGAAGGAATCATGGTTTATTTGGAAAATCAAGGACAACCCAATTATTCCTTTTCTCCTTTATAAAAGGGCTTGGAGCCTTTCTGTGTCAACAGAAACAGGATTTACTTTCTTCCATAAATGATTGGAAGCTTCATCATGAGAACCAGCTGCATCCTTTGGGATTGTTCTTGTCAATACGAAAATGATTAAATATCATGTCCATTGCCACCAGGCATGGAGGTATGTGGGTCCCATTAAAAGAAGGTGTTAGATTGGTAACCCAAGGGACTACATCCATGGACTGGCCTACTTAGCAGAAAGTACTCCCCTATTTTATCACAGCATCTTCCAGCTACTTCAGCCCTCAAAGTGCCTTCTCCCATGGGCTTGGGCACTGACCCTTGAGTTCCTCCACTCAGGTCTCTTCATCAATACAGTGCCCCTGCATCTAATGATCCTTTGCTGATGACGCCACTGCTACTGCCAGTCTGAGGAAGTGAGGGCTCACTCCACGTGTCCATTGAATCTCAAGGGGGGCAGGCTTGATCCCCACAGGGGATCAGAGACCAGGATGTCACTTTTAATGAGATCGAGTGTAGGTATGGGAGTAATGACAGGTAAATAAAATACAGAGAAAAGCTCATAGCATTGACAGGTCAGGCATGCTTAACAGCTCTGTTTCCCTGACATATACCCTTCTGGATGCTTTGGGGCTAGGATGAGCTTCCCTCGGTTTCCATCAGAAAGGCCCCAGATGCCCCCACACCTTAGAGTTTAGGCCAAGCTGACTCAGCCAAGCTCTACAACAAGGAAGAAAGGATCTTCTCATCCAGCTTCAGGGCCCACTATGAGACATCTACAGTTCGATCAAGGCAAAACGTGGCTGGTTCAGTCAGTCTCTCTCCAAGAATCCAAGCATCCTGCAAAATAGTCTGACCCGGAATCAACGAGGTACGGAACCCATTTACCATAGGATGTTTGTTATATTGTCATTCCCAGTTTATAGAAGAGAAACTGAGTCCCAGAAAAATTTAGTAACTCAACTAAGCTCACACAGCTCATGAAACTTCTAAGGCTTTATACGGAGATGATCGTGCCAAAACCACTATGCAAAATGCTTTTAATGGGGACCTGAGGAATTCTTAAAGCTCTTCAAATATCAACACATTGCAAAATGCAAAAGGCCTATGGTGCTCACAAGCTAGGCATGAAGTCCAGCTTGAAGGCCTCTGGTAGGTTTCACATGGAACAGAAGTCAACAACAAGAAGCTGGGAAGAGGACACCTCAGCAGAACACTTTTGAAATTTTCCAGTTGATTTCTTTACCGCCTTATCAGCGACATCAGGAGAGACGGCTTCAGCCACAACACTCGTGTTCTCTAATTCTTCAATTGCCTCCTTCCTGCTCACACTATTCACACGCAGCTGTTTAAGATCCGCAAACGCAAGTGCGATGATCACAAACAGCTTAGTGTTTTCACAAGACCTCGATCTGTCGCATGCTGTAGTTTCTTTTGTATCAGGCTTCTTTCAACTGTGATAAAGCATGATTTTCTCTGCTGTCTTTTCAAATCAGATTCCTCACTGCTTTGTCTTTCTGCCTTCTGTCTTTTAAATCTTGCCACCAATTGAATCACTAAATGAGTTGTCCGTTTTACTTGCCAGCACCAGAAAATGTCCTTATATATTCTAGGTACTCTTTTTGGTTGCACATATATATGAGAACCTATCCCTAGATTGTAATTTCCTTGAGGACAGGGACTATGTCTTAAACATCTTTGTCTTCCCTTCAGCTTCTCCTGTATGTCTTACCATAGACACATTGGAGTTGTTGGGAATTCATTTATATGTTCTGAGTCTTCCCTCAAAGGACAGTTTTCAGCTTGTGCCTGCCCCATTCCAATGGTATAAGCCCTCCGTTCTCCTTACCACCCACTTCAAGTCCATCCCATGGCAGCTCTGTACCATTTCCATCCATCTCTGCTGTGCAGAGATGGTAAGAAATAAACCATTCTTATCCTTGAAATACCTCCTCGTTTTCTTAAATTGCAACTAAGTTTTTCCTAATATTTATCTCATTAGGAAAAACTACAAATGTGTATTTTTAAAAATTCTTTTCTTTGTTCTCATGGAACGAAATTTCATGTGATGACATACATACTAGCCTTCGATATAACATAGACAGGTTTGGAGGATTAGGGTGTAAACATCTTTGTGAGGAGCATTCTCCTACCTACCACAGGCAGGGAAAGAATTAGATGACCTAAAACATTTTATTATGCCAGAAAGTAAAGAAGGGCTCAATAAACGATAGGGACATGTCAGAAGGGCACCAGGAGCCAGCCTGAAGGGCCTTGTGTTGGTCTGCTTGGTCTGTCCTAACAAAGTACCATGGACTAGGTGGCTTAAACAACAAAAATTTATTGTCCCACAGTGCTGGAGGCTGGAAGTCCAAGATCAAAGTGTCTGCAGGTTGTGTCACTCCTGAGGCCTCTCTTCCTGGCTTGCAGATGGCCAACCTCGACCCGTGTCGTCGCATGGCCTTTCCTCTGTGTGCGCGCTGAGAGAGAGCACTCTGGTGTTTCCTCTTCTTATAAGGACATCAGCCCTATTGGATTAGGCCCCACCTACCCTGATGACGTCTTTTAACCTTAATTATCCCCTATAGGCTTTATCTCCAAATGCCATCACACTGGAGATATGGCTTCAACATACAAATTTTGGGAGAACACGATTCAGTCCATAACAGTTCTTTGCACTCGTATTATGATCCAGGCCCTGCTGTGAGCAAAAGCAGGTCAAGAAAGCTCTCTGGACATCAGACTATGAGGGGTGAGGAGGTGGGCAAGATGTGGTGTGGCGGATGACACATAGATGGTTTTTGACCCTACATTGCTTGGGTGACTGAATGTAAACACATTCTGTTTGGACAGCTTTGTACTATTTTTCAGTTTCCTTATTTTATTTATTTTTTCCTGTTAATTGTTTCATGGGCGGAACCGAATTTGATTGTACTAGAATATATGAACTTACTTTCAGAGTTCTTGAGCATACAAGTAAAGAGAACATCTTTGGGCTTCTTCCTGGCCCTAAATTACGTTGCCTAAGAAATGTCGTATAAAAAAACCTGTAGACCACTGTTTAGTTGGTTCCCACCACAGCCAGGGCTGATTGCATGTCCAGTTACCTTATCAATGCTCCATCTCACCCCTAAACCCAGCTTCAAGTGATTTTCATGGCTACCCTAAGTATAAACTATAAGAAAAATAAAAGAGAGGCCAGAGAGCAAAAGCATCCTTCTTTTTTTCCTACTATAAAATAAATGGAGAAAATCATCCATAATAACAAAATAATTACAATAATTTTTTGCTTTGGTTCCAGTGTTTTCCATACACCCATTTTTGTGTTTCACTTCGATGACAGTATACACGCAATTCTATATTCTGCTTTTTGTACTTAATCTTAGGGAATTTAATACATTGTATGGCACTTTAAAAATATACCTGCAAATTTTTTGTCACTCCTCTCATAGACAGGTGGTACCTATGTTTCCTCCCTTAGAATCTATAATGACTTACTGACATTGTTGTAGCCAACAGAATGCAGAAGGAGTGATGCTGTATAAATCTCAGAACTGGGTCAGAAAAGGCCATGCAGCTTTTACCTGGTTCTGATAGGATATTAGCTCTGGGAGAAACCAACACCATGTAAGGAGACCAGGTATCCTGAGACTGCCATGCAGAGACCCCACAGATAGACACTCTGATTAATAGCCCAGCTGAGCTTGCAGCTGACAGCCAGCATTGACTCCTAACCATACGAGTGAGCCATCTTGGACATCTAGCTCAGTCAAGTCATTAGATTTTTTTTCCAGCCCCAGCTGACATCTTACTGCAACTGCATAAATAACCTCAGATGAGAACTGTTCAGCCGAACCCTTTCAAATTTGTGATGCACAAAATTATAAGCAAAATAAAATCATCTGTTTAAGCTACTCGGTTTCAAGGCAACTTTCCGTATAGCAATAGCAACCAAAATGAATTTTGGTACCTGGAGATAAGGGACTGCTATAATAAAAACCTAAAACATGTGATATTGGCTTTGACACTGGGCAAGGGACACAGACCTTGAGAATTATGTTTGTGAGAGCTTAAAGGAAACTGAGGAAAATGTTATAAGAGGCTGAAGAAAAGGAGATCATTGTTATATAGTGGTGGAAAAGTTAGTAAAACCACCACCTGCTGTAATGTAGAAAGTAGAAAATGTACTCAGTGAACTTTATGATCTAGCTAAGAAAGTGTCCAGGCAGAGTGTTGAAAATGCCACCCCGGCTGCTTCTAGCTGCCTATAATAAAATGACCTCAGAGAGGTATAAACAGATTAACTGGAAAAGCAACTATTCAGTTTTCAAGTGGAATTTGGAGGAAAATTCAAAGGGGCCAAGAGAGTATTTTTAGTCAGTGAGGGTTTCTTAAAGTAAGAAGGAGCCTCAGAGAAAAGATTTTCAAGAAAATGTGGTCAGATGGCAAAAATGAAGCCAGAGGGGTGATTTTAAAACACTTTTGAAAAGATTTTAGTAAGATTCAAGATGGTATCTCATAGACACTGCCAATCAGATAAAAGGCATCTCAGGATCATGCTTTGTAGATAATACCTCTAAAGTAATAGAACTTTTAGGCATCTAAGGATATTGCCCTTAGCAGCCTTACAGGGAGTCTAAGACAGAGCAGGGTCTCTCTCGCAGATTCTTTGTTGGTTTTGTTAATAGAGGAAACTCTAATAAAAGTCATAAAATCCCACAGAATTTTCAAGAGAATTGTATTAGCAGAAGCAATACCATCTTGGACTGAAAGAGACAGAAGCAGAGCAAAATGAAAAGAGGTCTTTGGACCCCAATCTTCTGTGGGCAGGAAGCAGAAATGAGAAAGCTACCCAGCTGCAAACATAGGCAATTTATTATGGAAAATGGAAGGACTACCCAAAGCTATCTATAGATTCAATGCAATTTCTATAAAAAGTCCAATGCATTTTTCATATAATAAAAAAAATAATCTTGAACTTTGTATGCAACCACAAAAGATTCCAAATAGCCAAGGCAGTTATGAAAAAGAACAAGCTGGAGATATCACACTTCCAGATTTCAAACTATGCTACAAAGTTATAATAATCAAAACAGTATGGTACTGGCATAAAAACAGGCACATAGACCAATGGAACAGAAGAGAGAGCCCAGAAATAAACCCCTACATACACAGTCAATTAATTTTTGACAAGGGAATATAAACTGGGGCAACCACTATAGAAAACAGTACGAAGGTTCCTCAAAAAATTAAAAATACAACTATTATAGGATCCAGCAATTCCACTTTGAAGTATATATCTAAAGGAAATGAAGCAGGATCTCAAAAAGATATCTGCATACCCATGTTTATAGCAGCATTATTCACAATAGCTAAGATAGGAAAACAACCTACGTGTTCATTGATGAATAAATGGAAGAAGAATGGATCCATAAACTGATATATATACACACAATGGAATATTATTAAGCTATGGGAAAGAAGGAGATTCTGCCATTTGTGATAACATGGATGGATCTCGAGGTCATTACACTGGGGAAAGTCAGATAGATAAAGACAAATCCTATATGCTATCGCTTACATATGGAATCTAAAAAAGCCAGCTCATAGAAACAGAGAGTAGAAGGGGGTACCAGGGCCTGGGAGATGTGGGGAACTGGTGAGATGTGGACCAAAAGACACAAACTTGCAGTTAGAAGATGAGTGAGTTCTGGGGACCGAATGCCCATCAGTGTTACTGTAGTTAACAATATTATATGGTGTACTTGAAAGTTACCACTAGACTGGATCTTAAACAATTCATCACAAAAAAGAAACAGTAATTGTGTGACATGATAATGGTGTCAGCAAATGCTACTGTGGTAATCATATTGCAATACTGAAGTATATCAAGTCAACACAGTGTAAACCTTAAACTTGCACAATGTTATATGTCAATTATATCTCATTAAAAATAAAAATAAAAATAAATTACCTTAGCTGCTTCCTGTTTTATTCTTCTCAAATATAAGTAATAATAATAATCACCTTCCTCATTTTCCTTCTTTTGGATTATTTCCTTAGAATAAATTTCCAAAAGGAAAATAACCAAGTGAAAGAGTATACATATTTTTATAACTTCTAATTAACAGTGCCAAATTACTTTCCTAACAGTTAGGACCAATTTGCTACCTAACAGGTATGGGTGCAGAGGTCACCAGTTTTAGGTGTTGTAATTTTAGGTATACTTAAAAACATCACAAACTCAAAAGCTCTTCTTGTGTATATATTGTAAAGTTTCATTACCCTAATCCTAGAAATTCATACCAATTGTAGCCATAGAGCTCTCTCTTGCTCAGTCGAACTTAGTCCTTGATTATCTGGTTGGTGTTTTTCTTTTTATCTCAACAAAAAAAATTCTTCTGTTGCATTTCCAGCCTCCTTCTGGAAAGTTGGCCTTTGAGAATGTTAGCAGCCAGGGCAGTGTCTAGCCCTCTGCCCTGTCTCTCAAAAGTGGCCCTGAACTATACACACATTCTGGTCTACCTCTAGCCTGCTAGGACGCTAATGATTGAGAGTTTACTGTGAACCTTTCTTAGGTTATTCCACTCTTTCTCTCAACTACCTTGTAAAGTAAACTTTATTCCTCCTTTTCAGCTAAGAGCTAAAGATCAGAGACGTTAGTAACTTGTTAAGGATACATCATTTGTAAGTGAAGGAGGTAAGATTTGAAACCATGCTTTTGGCCACTGCACTTTACAGCCTCACCTTGACTGCCAATCTATAAGATGTTTCCTTCCCACTCACCTAGACTCCCTGGGAGGGAAGTAGAAGTTCATGAGAAATTCCCATTCACTTTCTTCAGATATCATCGACTTCCTCCAAACCCTGTCCTGCTCCACAGTTGTGAACCATCCTAACTTAAAAAGCAATGTCCAGGTTTTAACTATGTCTCTGTCTCTATGTGACGTGGCATTACGGTGCATATTGATGTGCATTTTGTTAGAAATGTATTCAGAGAAAGTAAAAGTGAGTATGCCTATATATATGAACAGCTTTTCTGAAAATTTTATTCACAAGTCTAAGAAGTTTTGTACTTCTTAAAATGGGAAAAAAAAAGTATTTTAAATTATTCTACTTTTCTGCAGTTCTTTATATTTCTTCTCCTTCCTCAGGATAAGCTGTGATATGAAATATTGAACCAAAAGAAGAATCCTCTGGGAGGTTAGGGAGTGAGCTGTAAACAAGACTTCGCTTCTCTGGAATGTGAACACGGAAGTGAAGGCTTTGCTTGTGCACTGCTGTGTCCTCAGCACCTTTAACAGTACCTGGCACTCAGTAGGCACTTATATCTGAGGAATGAATGAATGAGCTACCTGGCTCTCTGCCCAATAGTCCTCTAATCTCTATAGCTGGGATAATTTGTCACATGACTTCCGGCTCAGAAGCTGCCACGGAACCAGTCTGAGGCATTTGATACTCAAAGCCTCGTCCCTTGGCCAGCACCTGGAAGCTTGTCCAGGGAATGCAAAATCTAAGGCCCCACCCCAGCTCCACTGAAATAGAATCCACATTTTAACAAGATCTCTAAGTGATTTGTACCCATATGACAATTTGCAAATGACTCTCTAGTATGGTCCCTGGACCAGCATCATCAGCATGACCTGGGAACTTGTTAGAACCTACCAAATCAGAAACTCTGGGACTTGGGTCCATCAGTATATGCTGATAACCTCCAGGAAGTTCTGATGCACCCTAAAAAGCAACGTCCAGGTTTTAATTACTGGCACATCCTCACCAAATTTACTCCTAATTCCACTCAGACTTTAGAGCTTGTCATAGTAACTAGACGGTTTTTCTTATTTCCTATAACCAAACCTTTGCTAGGACCTCTCTAATAATGGGGAATCCACTTTCTCCTGAAGCTTTACATTTCAAATATGGATAGCTCCGAGAGTTCTTCCATACCATCCCTTTTGTGTGGTGTGATGTATACCATTCAAAGACGATGAATAACTTCTTTCTTCCAACACAACCTTTAAAGAGTCCAGATACAGAGTTCTAAATATGGGTCTCAGAACATAGGAAGAGACCATGTCAAGACTCTCCAGGCCTGTGGATACAGATATTCCTTGTCCAAGGATGCTCGGCAGAAGGGGCGTGAGCAAGCTGAACTGTAGCTTATGCTCTACTTTCTAAATAACTCACCCACAGGGCTGCCTCTTCCCAGGAGGGTGCCTTTTTCTAATTCATCCAAAGATGTTAGATGAGCAAGCTGTGGCCCTGAGTCTTACTCCTGTGACTTGTGGATGACGATTTAAATGGTTATATTCAGTAGGGTCCTACTATCCAAGCACAATGCAGTGCACACAGTTCTAACAACATGTTATGCTGTGTCCACCCACTTTGATTACAGCTGATGGATTATTCTCTGCTCTTTCTGACAGTTGTAGGGCTATTTGCTCTTCTTCTAATTCCCACCTTCCTCCAGGTTTGCTCTTAGCCCCTCGCTTGTCAGCTATTTGATCTCTTCTTTAAGGTTTTATTCGTGTATCTTCTTCCATTTCTCAGAACTCTTACACATGGTTCAGCAAATTCTTTAAAAACACTTAAACACCCTTAAGCAAATAAATGCTCAAAATACACATAGTTCTTTTATAAATAGGGTTTGTACACTGTAATAAATTCAAAATAGGAAATACATTTTTGCTATTACAGGTTGCAATCTGTAATACAATTGCTAAGCTTAATTTTTAAGAGTAAATAAACAAAACCTTAAATACATATACACGATCGGTATAGCCATCATTTACCTGCCACTTGTCAGTGTCAGTCTTTATAAATTAACAGCTTTGGTCTTCACAATAATGCATTCTCTGACTGAAATTATAAGGTGAAAATCCATTGCCAGATGACCTTTGGAAAACTATATTAAAATTTTTCACATAGAAAGATATGGAATAAAAATGTATCTATTTGTGGCTTCTGCTCATTGATCTTAGATCTGTCTCTGGAGGCAGATTTTAAACAACATCTATCATGCCTCCTTTTCTCTATTCCTACCCCATTATTTTCCCCTCTATAAACTAAATGCCCTCTGTTCCTTTCATTGTTCATCACATGGTAATTTACATCAATTCACCATCTTGATTGTTCTCCTCTGAATGTGTTTTTGTTAATCTACAGCACGCAAAATGTATAATGCCAAAATAAAGACATAACTTTGAGTGTTCTGAGAAGCATGAAATAGAGGACTATCATCTCCCTTAAAATAATATACCTCTATTAATGCTGCTTAATATCAGATTGCTTACTTTGCACTCACATCCTGTGGTTAGCCCACATCAAACAAAACCTCAGGTGTCATACATGACATAAGCCATTGCTACCTAACACTCCCTTGCATAGTTTTTAGTAGGACTTCTTGCTACCATAGCCTTCTGGGGCTTTCCTCCCAACTTCCTGACCCTCCAGAAAAGACTACCAGCAGCGAAGTCTCTTTATGCCATGTTCCTAGGCCCAGTCTCAATCCAGTCTCCCAATAGACCACGACAGCCTTTATAACTATTGCTGGCTGCTTATTCACTAGCAGACTTGAAAACTTGATTTTTAACAAGAACAACAGAAAAGAAGTTCTATTTAGGAGGATATCTGGTGACAATGATTTGTTATTATTACTGCTATTTCCAGCCCAGATGGTTCTTCAGATGAAATGGATAAAAAATTGGATCTTCTTTGTGGCTGGTGACAGGTGCAGACTTGGCCCCTCCAGTGGGATCTCACCAGACACACAGCACACTGCCGGCTGAGGAGCTTTTCACAGACACGTGTGTTTTGTGGCAATTCTGAAAATTGTCAAGTGAATAATTGGCCTCTTATCTGGTATCTTTAGAAGACTCCTTTCTGCACATCCTTTGAAAAGCTGTACCAATCAGGTTCTTTGCTTGCAAGCAACAGAAACAGGCCCTGGGTAACTTGAGCAGGAAAGGTATACTTTTGGTTGAACATGGGGGTCCTTCCACAACTGATGAAAAGTTAGAGAAATAAGCTTTGTATATGATGAGAATCAAGGGAGCCCCAGAAATGTAGGTAGAAGGAGATAATTGAGAATCTTGCCAGGGTGTGTCTAAAGCGAATGAATTACAAACTTTTATTTTCTGTTTTTGTGTCACACCTATCAAGATTTAAAATTTGAGTCAAGACCATTTAATGGCTCAGCCTATGTCTTAGGTTTATCTCCTGGCTGGAAAAGGGTGGGGCCTCTGGTTAGCAGCTTCAGCAAAGCAGCACACAATAGAGAAATAAAGACATAAAATTATATTTAAGAAGTGGGATTTCCAGACTGGCAGGGAGAGAAGCATAGCAAATTCTTTTCCCTAAAATAACTATAAAACTGGGCAGAATTGTCAAAAACAACTTTGAGACACTGGAAACTGACCAAACTGGCAAAAAAATTGAGAAGTGTTTATTCAAGTAAACCTACTGAAACTTGGCTAAGGACAGTTGGACTCCATGCTGTTTTACCCTGGGGCTGTTCCCATTATCCGTTCAGTTCCATTAGTATAGTAGGTCTACTAGGGCAGGTCAAGATGTGAAAATCAACAGCTTTGTCTGCCAAAGGAGGCTGACTTGATTTGGTGTGGTCCAGAGAAAAAGTCTCATGTCTCCATAATCATGGGAAACAGCAGTGGTTGCATAAACAAACAAATGGAGAAGGCCAATGTCACAGTTATTCTGAGCTTGTGATATTGGTTGGAACAAGCCATAGACTGGAAGCATAGCCAGAAATTTGACACAAACATCTAGGTAACTAGATAGGTATAGCAGGTCTAGAAAAACTCCATCATGGCCCTCGAGGTCTAAAAGGCTATAATGATGCTCAAAGGCTGAGCACATGCTCAGGAGAGACTGGAGAAAACTCTAATTTCTGCACAACCCTGGATGAATGGAAGAGCTGTGTACATCAAGGGAAAACACAAACAGACTCAGAAGAAAGTAAGAACAGAGGCAGATTTGTAAACTGCCTGAACTTTAAGTGTGTTCCCCAATCCATACGGAGTTCTACAGGCAAAGGGTGAAAGCTTTACTACCTCAATGTGTTTGAGCACACCTTCTGGTAGATTAGTAAGTGATTCTAAACTAAAGGTGACTAGTAAAAAGCCAAGCTTAGAAATAAAAACAAGAACAAAAAAAGAAAACTTAGCAAAAACATCAGCTGTCACATACTGAAGTAAAGAGATGCTTTACAGAATAAGTCCAGACAAGTCAATTACCAAACAATAAAACAGCAATAACAACTCTAAGAAAGGAAGTAAGAATCCAGAGTTACTACTATATATGTTATCTAAAATGTCTAGTTTCTAATAAAAAATTATAAGACATCAAAGAAATATGAGAGTGGAAAAAGCTCAGGGAAAAAGCAGTCAATAGAAATGGTTTCTGAAAGGGCCTTGAAGATGGTGGATTTAGCATGAAAACTTCAAAGCAACTAGTAAGAATATGTTCAAAAACTAAAAGAAATTACACTCTAAAAGTTAAGGTAAAATGTGGTGACAATAACTCATCAAGTATAGAATATCAACAAAGAAATAGAAGGTATATTCTTAAAAGAACCAAAAAGAAAATCTAGAGTTGAAAAATAAAGTAAACGAAATGGAATTTTCAGTAGAGGGGCTCTACATAATATTAGAGAGGGCATAATAAAGAATCAGTGACCTTGAATGTAAATCAATAGAAATTATCCAAATTGAAGAACAGAAGAAGGAGGAAGAATTGAAGGAAGAAGGGGAGGAGGAGAAGGAGGAGGGGAGAAGAAGAAGAAGGAGAAGAAAACTAAGCAGAGCCCTAAGAGCTATAAGACTCTATTGAGCAGATCAACATATGTGTAATGGAAATCTCAGAAGGAAAGAAGTGTGAGAAAGGTCATAAAAACATTTGAAGAAAAAAATGGCCCCCCAAATTCCCAAATTTTATGAGAAACATTAATCTATACATTTGATAAGTTCTATGACCCTTTTAAATAGGATAAATAGAAATAGATCTACATTTAAATACATCATCTATAAACTGTTGAAAGCGAAAGACAAGCTTAAAAGCAACAAGAGAAAAATTACTCATCACATGCAGAGAGGAATAAATACAATTAACAGCTGACTCCTTATTAGAAACAATGGAGGCCAGAGGCACTAGGAAGACATATTAAAGGTGCTAGGGGAAAAAATTTTCAAACATAAGGAATTAAATTAAAATTCAGCAACAGAAATGAAATTGGAAAATCCATAAATATCTGGAAATTAAATAACACACTTCAAAATAACCAATGAGTCAATGAAAAAAATCACAAGGGAAGTTGAAAAATATTTCTAAATGAATGAAAATGAAAATACAATGTTTCAAAAATTTATGAGATGCAGCTATAACAGCGTTAAAAGGAAAATCTATAGCTTTAAATGCCTATATTAAAAAAGAAAAAAGATCTTATATCAATAACTTAAGCTTCCACCTTAAAAAATTAGAAAAGAAAATCTAAACCCAAAGCAAATAGAAAAAGAATATGATAAAAATTATAGTGGACATAAATGATATTGAACAAATAACAACACTGAAAAGTCAATCAAACCAAAAGTTAGTTCTTTGAAAAGATCAACAAAATTGACAGACTGTTAGATAGATTGACAGAGAAAGAGAGAGAGAGAGAGAGAGAGAGAGAGAGAGAGAGAGAGAGAGAGAGAGAGAGAGAGAGAGAATAGATAATAAAAATCAGGATTTAAAGAAAAGGTATCACTACTTACCCTACAGAAATCAGAGGAATTATAATGGATTAGTATAAACAATGTTATGGCAACAAATTAGACAGTTTAAATAATACTGACAAATTTCTAGAAGTACACTAGTTATCGAAAAGGACTTAAGAAATTTTAAAATATGAATAAAGCTATAATTAAAAAAAAGAAATTGAATTACTAAATAATAATCTTCTCTCCCCCCGCACAAAAACCCCTCTAGACCCAGATGACTTCATTTATAAATTCTATCATATATTTAAATAATAAATAATGCCAACCCTTCAGAACTCTTTCAGAAAATATAGGGAGTAGAAACACTTCCTAAATCATTCTATGAAGCCAATATTACTCAATGCGAAAGTCAAACAAAGATATCACAAGAAAATAAAACTACAGGCTAACATACTAATGAAGATAGATAAAAAAAAATCCTCAACAGAAATATTAGCAAAGTGAATCTAGAAACATATAAAAAGAATTATACACCATGACATATAGGGTTTATCTCAGTAATGCAAGATTAGTTTAACATCTGAACATTAATTAATGTAAAGCACCATATTAATAGAATAAAGCACAAAATCCACACGATTACCTCAATAGATGCAGAAAAAGCATTTAACAAAATTCAACACCCATTCAAGTAAAAAAATTACAACAAACTAGGACTAGAAGGGATAAACCTTCTGCAAGCTGAAAAAAGGGCATCTATAAAAAACTTGGATATTATACTTGATGGTAAAAGACTTAATTCTCTCCCCTCAAGTTCGAGAACAAAGTAAGGATGTCCTCTCGACACTTTCTACTTAACATTGTGCTAGAAGTTTTAGCTAGTGGATTAAGGCAACGTTTTAAAATTAAAACCATTCAAATTAAAAGGAAGAAATAAAATGGTCTTTATTGGCAGATTACGTGAGCCTGTGTGGAAAAATCCTACAGAATCCATACAATTTTTTTAGACTACTAGAGTTAATATATGAGTACAACAGGGTCACAGGATATAAGATTAATATACAAAAATTGATTCTATTTCTACATGATAGGAATTAACAATACGCAAAATGAAATTAAGAAAACAATTTCACTCACAGTAGCATCAAAAAAGATAAATATTTAAGAATAGATTTATCAACAAAGTGTAAGGCTTGTATGCTAAAAATTACAAACCATTACTGAGAGAGACTGAAGAAGATCTGAATGTATGAAGAGACATTCCATATTCATGGATTGGAAGACAAAATTGTTAATAAGTCAGTTATCCCATATTAATCTATAGATTTAACATAATCTCTATTAATAATCCAAAAGTATTTTTCAGAAATTGACAAGCTAATCAAAAAATATATATGAAAAAGTAAAAGTTCCAGAATAGCCAAGCCAAATTTGAAGAAGAAAAATGTGGGAGAACTTTCACTTCAAAACTTATTATAAAGCTATAGTAATCATGATAGTGTGACACTGGAGTAAGGATACACACACACACACACACACACACACACACACACACACACACATCAGAATTGAGTCCCAAAATAAACATGTTTATGATCAATTGGTTTTCAACAAAGATGCCAAGGCAATTCAATGGAGAAAGAACAGTCTTTTCAGCAAAAGGTACTGGGATAATTGAGTATCCACATGCAAAAACATTAATCTAAACTCTTACTCCACATCATACACACAAAAAATAATTCAAAATGGATCATAGACATAAATTTAAGAGGTAAACAATAAAACCTCTAAAAAGAAAAAATAGGAATAAATCCTTGTGACTTTGGATTAGACAAAGAGCTATTATTATTATTATTATTATTATTATTATTATTAGTTTTTAGACAAAGAGCTATTAGATACAATACCAAAAGCATGATCCATAAAAGAAAAAATCATAAATCAGATTTCATCAAAATTAACAACTTTATGTGTAATGGTATATTCAAAAGATACCATTAAGAAAATGAAGAAACAAGTTATAGACTAGGATAAAATATTTTCAAATTGTATATCTGATAAAAGACTTGTATCCAGAATAAATGGCAAAATAAGAAGACAACTCAATTTAAAACTGGGTAAAAGATTTGAATAGACATATCACCAAAGAAGATAGATGAATCACTAACAAGCACATGAAAAAATGATCAACATCATTAGTTATCAGGGAAATGCAAATTAAAATCACGGTGTGATATCACTTCACACAAACTAGAATGTCTATACTAAAAAGGACAAACAACAAATTCTGGTAAGGATGTGGAGAAATTAGACCCTTCATACATTGCTGGCAGGAATGTAAAATTTACAGCGATTTTGGAAAACGATTTGGCTGTTTCTTAAATAAGTAAATATAAAGAATATTTAAAAAGTAAATATATAAACATATAATCTACCTCTGCCACTCCCAGGAACCTACTCTAGAGAAATGAAAATATATCTCAATAAAAATACCTCCATGAATGTTCATAGCAGCATAAGTTATAACAGACAAATACTGGAAACATCCACAGGTTCATCAACTGATGAACAGATAAACAAAATATGGTATATCCATACAATGAAATACTATTTAGCCAAAGAAAGCGTCCCAAAAACAAACAAAATGAGTTACTGATATAGTCTTGTTACATAAATATGCCAAATAAGGCCTCTGTGTATTGCTCCTGGGTTGTTTATTTCCGCAAGCTGAGTCTCATTAGCAAAAAATCCCAATGAAACCCCAATTTTTATATACCCGATTATTCTAAAAACAGTCCAAACAAGCACATTTTAGTCATTTAGGCGTTGCCTGCTTTGCATTCTCCACTAAGCCTCGGCCAGCTTGTTAGCAGTAGATAAGATGTGCCTCAAGCCATGTAGACCCCAAGCCGTTGTTGCCCTTTGGTGCTCTCTTACCCAGAGGCTGCCGCTGCACTGCTAGTGACATCATCTAGACACTAAAGTCCCTCTCTGAGCCAGCTTTCCTTCAGGAGTTCCCCTGTTCTCTTCTTCTTACGAATGGTGGCCCCACAGCCATAAGGCTCTGGATGGTCTCATCCTGAAAGGGACTTTGCCTCACGTGCAATCCTAAGCACCACCCAATAAAGGGAATTGTGTGTTACTGCCTGTCCTAGTTATATTTTTTCTGTTATCAGTCCCCCAAATCCTTTGAACCCCCTACAATGCTACAACATGGATGAACCTCAAAAACACGCGAAGTGAAAGAAGCTGGACACGAAGCACCGCACATTTGTATGAAATGTTTAGAAAAGGTCCAAATGTAGAGACAGGAAACATTAATATTCACTTGAGTGGGGACTGACAAATAGGCACGAGGTGATGGACGTGCTGGATTGGGGTGATGGTCGCACAGCTCTGCACACTGACTAAAAATCGTGGAGTTGCACCTTTATAACAGGTGAAATGTGTGGTATGTAAATTGGATCATATTGGATTGTTTGAAAATTATATTTCGGTGCTGATTCCAAAAGAAGGAAGAATTCATGCTGAGTATAAAAACACAACAAACACCCAGAGCTCCTTGCTCCTCAACCTGTCACTGACTCCCTCTGTCATCGCTGGGAATCAGGTGTGCAGAGTCATGCAGGGCTCTTAATAGCAAGTGTGCTAATCCTTTTTGCTGCTCATCAACGTAACTTCCTGCTCGCTGTCTTCTGGGCACCTGGAGTACCTGCCCTTGCCCTTCAGTGCTTTCGGATCAGAGACTGCCGCTGTTCTGCTGAGTGACATCACCTAGACAAGCATAAAAAATTATATAGAACCATGTGACTAGCTCTGGTCTATGAGGTGTGAATGGAAGTGTTGTAAATCACTTCTGGGCTGAGTGTTTGCCAGTGGAAGGAGCTCCAGACTATTGCTCATTGCTGTCATGGCGAATGGCAATGTTTCATGTGATTGAAACTGACAGCCCCCAGCCAACCTGGGATGGACAGGTACTATGTGTAAAAATAAACTTTTCCTGTGTTATCCCCCAGAGATTGTTTGGAGGTTGTTTGTCACCACAGCATAATTTAGCCTATCTTGGCTGTTATAAGGCAACCAAATTGGAACCCAACATTTTTTGGTCTGAATCTGAGCAATATCAATTGCCACTAATGACCGTGGTAACGTTTTATTAATCAACTACTGTGTGTCATATGCTGTGCAAGGTACTTGACATATTTCCAATTTGTAAAGCACCGCTTCCAAGTAGAAATTACTTTTCTCATTTTACATATGAGAAAACTAAACCTCGGCAAGTTGCAGCAACTTGAATAAGGTGATATAAGCCTATCAGTTGTTAATATGAAACTCATTTACTCACCTATGCAACAAATATTGGCTGTGGCCATTGCCATAGATTCTGGGCACCAGGAATATGATGGTGAGCAAGACAATCACGGTGCCTCCTCTCCTGAGATTTAGATGCTTCAGAGTCCCCTGGACACCTCAGCCCTACCCCTAGAGATAGATTTGGTTGCCTGTTTCTTGGCGGGACCCCTGGCATCAGTGCTTCTGAAAAGCTCCCAAATGATTTTTTTTGAGCATCCAAGGTCTGAACCACTAGTCTGGAGTCCAGAAGATCCAGACCTTTTGATTCCAAACCCCCAATTTCCAGTCTTATCACACAGCTTCTCACTTCTGTGCAAACTGGACCAAGTTTGATGCAGCCAAAACAATTGGCTGGGTTGCCAGCATCTCCTTATTTCCTCCCACAGACCTCGCCATAATCATCATCTGTTTCCCCAACCGTCTCTCTTCATTTGCCTGTGCTACAACAGATTCTTTGAGCTGAATGAGACTTCAGTTAGAAAGATCAATGGTTTTCTAAAATTTTTAGGCTCTCAGTCCTCTTTTTTAAAAAAATTATTATGAAAGCACAATATGATGCAGATATTGGTAAGACCTGAATGGAATTAGGGGGTGGGACCCAGGAGCTGTCTTTGGCCATCTTTTGTTCTTTACCTGGGCCATCTCTCCGGAACCCTCAGGCTCCGAAGGACATAACTTGAAGTCTACTGACATAGCTCTACTTCATCATTCAATAGGCAGAGCAAGGGAAGCTCCCAAGAGGAAGGGAATTCCCCAAGGTTCTACAGCTTCCTTAGCAGCAGACACGGAGGCAGCACCCTGGAGCCCCTCACTCTCTGTCCAGCGCTTTGCCACCCCAATGTGGAGCCTCCTGGGCCATGTCAAGGGCAAGGGCAGCAGCAGCGTCATCCTAGAACCTGAAAATATCCAACCAGAGAATAGTGGGATGTCCAAAAAGGCCTCCTGGGGGAGGGAGTGGCGGAGTTGAGGCCTGAGGAGTGAGTTGGCATCAGGCAGGCCAAGATAGGTGGGTAGCGTTTCATCTTGAGGGGGCTGCGTATACAAAGGTGCTGAAGTGAGAAAGAGAGAGTGAAGGAGAGCAGCTTTAAGTATGACTAGAGGATAAGTGATGCGAGATGAGGTTGAATTAGAAATCAGAAACCGGATCATGAATATATATCCATCCTATTGGTTTTCTAGGAAATCCTGCTAATGCAGGGAACCAGCTTTCTTGGTATCTCTTTTATCCCTGTTTTTGGAGTTAAGAAACCTACTTGGAAACCCTATTCTCATTGGCCAAATTCGAGGAATGGTACTACCACTATGATTGGCTTAAACCAATCTGAATTCATCTAAGTGACTTGGGGAAGCTGTGGAGACTGTAACCAAATTAGACCTCCTCCAGCATGGAAGAAGGGGAAAGGCTTGCCAGTGTCAACTGGAGCAGAGAGTACAGGAGTTCAGGGCCAGCAAGCCTTAGGTCAGGACCAGACAGACAGGCACCAGCACCCAGGAGTTCATGAGACACCACCGACCCTGAGTCAAGGCTCTAGTTCCTTGGATATTCTGTTGGGGCCAGAACCTATCCCAGCAAATGAGCTCCACAGACACTATAAGTGAGAACTGGATGGGGATTGTAGTTGCCTAGAAACGGGGAGGTGCTGAAGGCAGATTCTGTCATCCAGTCTTAACAGGAATATATGTCACTGGCCATGGAAGTGTAGAGATTTCTAAATTTTTCCCACTTCTTCTTGCCCTTCAAATGAATCCAAAGATGCTGCTGCTCTCAGCGAGTCCTCTGAGGAGCAGTCACATTATCTGTCTCTGAGAGGTAAGCTATGAATATCTGTTATCACTGAAAAAAGTCCATCTCCACATGCTGGAGGCTGTGAAGGACTGGAAACCACCTATTCCGTTCCATCGAGGATCTTACAATTTATTCTGGACCCCCAAACGTGAAGCTATAATTAATATTGCTCCTATTTCTAAGGAGTGCTTCTTAAATGCCAGGAACTGAACTGAGGACCTAACGTGTATCAGATCATTTACTTTTCACAACAACATAAGAAGATTATATACTGTTATTACCATTTCACAGACAAAGAAATGAAAGCTCAGAAACATTCCTAACTTGTTCAAGTTTAGATGAGTGGTGGACCTGGGACTCATACTCACCTCTGTCTGACACCAAAGTCTGTGTTCTTGCTTATGAGGCATGGGACAAATAATACATATTGAAGTTTGAGAAAAAGAGAAATCTTTGTGGATGGGATAGAGGCAAAGAACAAAGATCTCCTGAAATGAGAGTAGTTGAAGGAAGCTCACCTTGAATAATCAATAGAATTTATTATAAGCTTTCTTTCTTTTTTTCTAGAGTGAGACAGTGAGACACAGCAGGGAACAATGAATCTTCCAAGGTCATGCCACAAGTCACTAGCCAAGCCTGACCTGTCACTCACAGTTCTGAATTCCCAGCTCACTGAATTCAGTGGTAGAAGCAGCTTTGTCAAATAAGTCTGGAAGGAAATGCCTGCCTACAGTGTTCCCCTTTCTCCTCCTTTCCCCATCGCGTCCTACCCCCTCCACAATCAACCCTCTTATCATCCCCTCCACAATCCATGAAGGGTCCAGGAAATGCCAGGATCTGAACACCATATTGGCCGCGAGGGACTCGGTCAACTTCTTTGCCTTCTGGCTGTTCTAAACAAAGGGCAGTGCACAAGTTATTAGTAAATACCAAGGCTTAGTTTATTGTATGAAACTTCAATCCAACAAATAAATGAGCCATCAAGTCTGAATTTATGTAGCATTCAAAACACATTAAAGCCATTTGACCATGACAAAGGCCTTTCCTGCTTTGAATGATGAAGCCAGCACTACAAATACCCTTCTGATGAGACATGAAGTGAGGTTCTTTCAGTTTGTCTCCGGGGACTGTCAAGGTGGAAGGTAAAGGTTCTGGGACTCTTTCTAAAGAATTCTTTTGGGAAAATCCCATCTTGGCCAAGTCTGCTATTTCTAAAAAAAGGGGTTGTAAGCCCACAATAGTCAGAACAATTACAGTCACTCAGCTAAGGGTCATCTAGTTGACCACCACGAGGCCCTTACTTACCTTCAGACAATCCTGGAGAGATATCAAAGAGCAATGAGTTCTCATTAAAGGATGCTGGTAGCTGATCCCATGAGGTTTCAGCTCATGTTGTGGCCTATCTCTGAGTAGTTTCTCTATCTGCAAATTGGTTATAATAATACCTCAAAGGGGAGTGGTAAGAAATGAGTGAAATAATACAGGAAAAAGCATTTTTTCACTCCCGAAGTCATGTTCAAATAAAAGGTGTTATTATTAATAATATATAAGGATAATAGGTCAGCCACACCTTTTACTTTGTTTTAGGTTTTCTTGCTTTTGCTACAGGCAATGGAAAGTTTCTCATTTCAACTGGTATTTCTGTTCTTGCAGGGAGCTCTTGGGGCCAGCAGCTGCTATTAGAGATTGAGGCTGACTCGCTGGAGTTGAGCTCCATCTGGTCAAAGACTGAGCCTCTCCGTAAACAGGCAATTTTCAAGCAGACATTGCTTAGAGACATAAAGAGCCTAAGAGAAATTATTTTTGGGTGGTCTTTTACCCATAACACCCCCAATTCCCACCGAAATGAAGTTCAAAGACAGCCTTAAAAGTCCTTATCCTAAGACAACACCCCCCCCCAAAAAAAAGCCCCATGAATCTGGGTGGGAGGGGTTAGAAAAGAAACACTCACTTAACAAACTGATTGGACACATGTCATGGGCCAGTACTGTGTTGGCTGCTGAGTTACAAAGTGAGTAAGACACAGGCTCTGCTCTGCAGGGGAGTCAGACATAAACAGACATGCTGATAATAGATACGGTCTGGTTGGAAGCTGTGACCAACTAGCTGTGCCTTGTGGTGTCCAGTTCTCCACCCTTCGTTTCAGGGCCTTTGGGATTAGGACTGATTTGTGTGTGTAAAAGTTTCAGGTCATTTTAGCATCTCTTTCTTCTACGTGCAAAGACCTGGGTCATTACCTCCTCGATCTCAGCCTGGGGTGGTTGACCTGGGTGGATGCACCACAAGGTATGTCTCATACAAATTCTCTACTACAAGGAATGCTGTGTGACATGAGAGAGCTAAAACAACCAAGGGTTTGAAGAGGACAAAGAAGACAGAGATTGAAGAGAATAAGCCCGGTCCTTGCTCTCCAGATGTTTAAACTGTTATGTAAGAGCTGGAAATAATTACTAATATTTACTAAATTCTTTTGCTATACTCTCAATCTCACTTAATTATCACAATAACCCTGGGGAACAAATATTCATTGCCCTGTTCTACAGCTCATGAAATGAAGGCTCAGAGTAAATGTCTTTTCCAAGGTCCATAGTTAGTAAAGTCAGGATTTGAACTCACACCTAGCTGACTTCAAATCCGGATTCTGAATTTTGCAATGCACTGTCCCCACCTGAGACCTGTTAACTTGAGCTATTTGGTAAAGGCTTGATTTTTTGAAAAAAAAATATGCTTTGCAGATTAAAGTTTAGCTGAGTTGATGGGTTTAAAGCACCTAGTATAATACCTGGAACCTACAAAGTGTTGAATATATGGCAGCTACTTCTACTATTATTATCATGGTCATGGTGGGAACTCAAAGAACAGAATCCAGCTCTGGGAAAAGATGTCAGGGGGAAGCCAGGTGGGTTATCAGTATATTCAGGGCAGGATCCAGGTCTCAAGAAAAGACAGAACTGGGAAATTTCCTGAGGCTGCCTATGGAAAGGCAGAATGTTACACTCAGCAACAAGATTCCATAGTGTATGTCCATCCTTTCATCCATTCATCCATCCATCCATCCATCCATCCATCCAACAAAATCTTTCTAAGCACGTTTCATATGCCTGACATCAAGTATAAAATGATGAACAAAACAGACATAGCTCTGATCCCATGAAGCTCTAGGTGGGAAAATGGACAATAGTAAACACAGAAGTAAGTGAATGTTATCACAATTGAGAATAGCATCATAAACGTGACATACAGGGTGCTATGCTAGAGAACAGCTGAGCAAAGAAGCTATTTATTGAGAATATCAAGGAAGGCCTGTCCAAAGAGGTGACATTTAAAACAGAGTTGAAAGATAAGAAGCCAGCCAGGAGAAGGAGGGGGTAGGGCAGAGTGAATCAAGACCTGATGCTCACAGAGAGCCCAAGGGGCCACCTAACCAAATCCTTCTGGAAGAACAGCTTGCCTGCAAGCTCTTATATGGGAGTGGAAGCTGGTAAATGACTCTCCCTAGATCGTTGGTTTGAAGCCTGGGGCCCCCTGTTTTAAAGGTGGCCCTAGGGGAGGTCCTGGTATCTTGTGATATCAAAAACAAGGACACCAGTAGGCACTGATAAGTTGCCATCCAAATGCTCCCTTAATTCCTCATGAGACATATTGAGTAAAGGGGTTAGGAGTAGAGAGGGGGCAACCCCATGAACTCTAGTTCAGTCTGTTTTCCAAAGTCCCACAAAGAGCACTACTGCTATTTACATTTCCATGTAAATCATGCCGCCTTCAACCAGCAAGGCTGTGTAAACTTGTCTTTAATGTCAGGTTTATATTAATATTTGCATTAACAAAATTGATCGTTTACATAACAATACATACGTAAAGTCTAGGCTAGGTCTGGGTTTACACACATTTACATACTGTTTACAGATTGATTGATTAGACAAACTGAGCATAAATTCAAGTAAACTGCTAGTTGTTTGTTTATTTTTTCTATTGGGGCTCAGTAGCCTATATCTTAACAAATGGGCTAAACTGAATCTAAGTCCTCTATTATAACCTTCACAGAAGATTTAATAGTTCTGAAAAGTAATTTTCGCTGAAAAGAGTAAGATGAAATCGTTGGGGCTATTTTTTCCTTTAATCTCAGCACTGAGTGGTAAAGAGGGCACTAGCTTTAAACCATGCTCTAACAGAGATAAAACCAGGCCTCAGGCAGAAAATCAAGATTCACAGTTCCTTCTGCCTTAGCTATTGAGGAGAGAGAGTTTCTTGGAGAAGTTCAGGTTCATCGGGGACCTTGATGGGCCATGTGAACCTCTGCTACCCACTGGTCCCAAGAAGCCAGGGGAGAGTACAGCTTCCTTTCATGCCTTGAGTGCCTCCCTCTGGCTGGATCCATGGATCCATGAAAGGCCCTTATCTCAAGTGCAATTCATTCCCACCCCACCAAGGGGTACCACTCGAATGTGCCCAATAGGTTGCTGGAGATCATGGAATCAAATGGAAGCCAACCAAAGGAGAATAAGCAGAAGCTATTTATTTTGAGCCTGCTATATAACAAGGCCGGCCTCTGCCTTGGTAAATACTCGAAGCCAGACAGAAGAGTAAGAAAGCTTTCTGGTGGAAGAAAGGGGAGGCTTCAGGCATGCCCTGATTGGAGGCCGTTGTCCTGAGGAGGCTGGAGGTGGGCTACCTAGACGGGAGGTATCCTGTGTGATCAGTTAGGAGCTTGTATCTGGCCTTCTCAGGTTGGTGTCCTAAGCTGGAAGTGGAGACAAAAATTAGGAAAGCTGTCAGTTATCAATCAAATCCTGGGCCTTTGGGGTCAATCGTTACAGAAGTTATGGTTTAGCTTCCTACATAGGTTAACAGTCTGACTTTCTACAAGAATGACAGAGCAGGCTGGTTCTTAGGCTGGTTATTATAGGTAGCTAGTGGTTTCCTGGGCAGGTTGCTACAGGTTGTGGGTCAGAGTTCCAAAACCAATTATAACTTTAATCTTTGTGTTGAGAAAAGCAAGTAATTAATAATGGGCAACTACTTCAGAAAATATTGAGTTTATTAACCTTGGAGACTTTGAATAGGGCCATATATGGTAGGTAAGAGTTTTCTAGGGATTATCTATATTAATCTTTCCAGTAGTCCTTGCAGATAAAACCTGCTATCATTATTGTCATCGTCATCATCATCATCATCATCATTATCATCATCTTTATTCCATTTTATACATAAGGAAACTGAAGTGTCTACCATTTAAGTACTTTGTCCAAGCTCTGTGTATCCAGAAAGTAATAAAGGGCAAATGCAAATCCAGGGAGATCGAATGCCCAATCGAGCACTGGAGAAATCAAACTCCTTCCCAGTACCTTAAAAATATTAAGGTATTCCCATCAGTTAAGGTGGTAGTCTCAAGTGGCTGTTAATCGCTCACTGAAGCAGTTCAGTAGGACCTCTATGTGCCAAAACTTGGTCCAGTTCTCTTTATATCCTGACCTCCAAAAAGGCTTTATTTCCTCAAAAATACTCTCAGCCAGGACTTTCACTAGTTCAGGCAGGACACCCTCTCCCCTTCTGGCGACTCTCGTGATTCAGAGGACGGAGCTTGTAATTCCTGTGCGCTGCAGTGGTCGCAATGCAAGGCTTTGACATTGGGGGGCTTTCACAAGAAAACACTTGCCGGCCCTTTGGGACCTGGTCACTTATATTTTTACCGCATTGATTTCTTTGGCGTTGCTCCAACATGACTGGCTTGCTCCCACCTGGGACATTTGCATTTGCTGTTCCCTCAGTCTGTAATAGCTGTCCCCCACGTCTTCCAATGACTGTCTGCTCTTCATTCACGTTGCAGCTCTAATGTTACCACCCCAAAGTGTACTCTATGATTCCCATCTCTAATATACTCCCCACCCCTGCCCAGCACGTGCCACTCCTATAGTTTGATTAATTTTTTCTCTGTAGCATTTTACACTGTCTATAATCATCTCGTTAATTTTTAAATGCTTGTTGTTGAAGTCCCCCATTAGAATATTAGTTCTATGTGGACAGAAACCCCATTTGGCTTGTTCTTTGCCGCATTCCCTGTTTCCAGCACCTAGGAGGCCCTCAGTAAAGATTTGTTGAATAAGTTATGCCCCCTAATCTTCCCAAGAACGCTTAAGGCAGATCTTGCACTGCAGTTGAGAGAACTCGAGCTACACTACAGCTCAGAGAAATTAAAACAATTTGCCCAAGTCACACAGTGGAGTAGAGCGGTGACTCAAACCCAGGATCGCCTGCCTCCCATCGTGTTCATTACCTCCTATTCAGCCTGTTGGTGAGGAAGGGATTCTCTCCCCAGGGCTATGGCTATGGGATTGCCGAATGCCTGACATCTGACACTGGACCCATGAAACCGAAAGCAGTTTATGCGTTACATGTAGTCACAGCCCTAAGGAAGGAGGAGAGAACACTATGCCATTTAGGGCCTCCACGGGGCTGCACTAGAGAACAGAGTGAACCACAGGGGCTGTGGGAGGCAGGCTTTGTAGTACCAAAGGGTGAGGTGCCCCCACTGGTTCCAATAGGAGGATATGATTGGCTTGTTTGAATAAATTTTGGAGCTGGTAAGAAATTGAAACCCACCACTCAGTGATAAGCAAGAACTACACCTGGTCTGTTTAATGGGTGGGTTGTTTGGCTGGGGGCCCCTTATCAGTAGGAGCAGAATGGGAACCTCAGGGTTAGGCCATTTGAGGCCCTCCCAATTTCATCAGATGTCAAGGCAGCCCATAACATGTGACCTTAATTTTAGGTCTTAACACCACACCTACATCAAAAACTGTATTCATGGCAAAAGAGAACAAGAGGATTGTCGGCAAGCAGATGAAGTAGAAGTTGCTATTGAATAAGACACCTAAAATCAGAGGGTCAGCCAGCACCCCCCTGAGGGGAGGGCATAGCTCTTTCCAAAATGCTGTGCAGTCCTCAGAAGATTCTATCTTATTTCAAGAGAACTGAAGAACAGGCAAGGCTGATCTTTCTGGGAAAAACCGCAAGGGCAATATTTTAGGGCAATTGAGCTCACGAAGATTTCGGACATTGGCAGACTTGCATCCTGGAACCCATTCAGCACCTATGCGTAATACCAGTGAGTCTTGGTAGTGTGATTTTAAATAGCTATAAAAATCAAGCTTTATTGATAGGGAAAACATAATATCTTCTTGGAAGTGGGCCCTGTTTTGTGCTAAGAAAATATACACAATGTTCCCACTATAGATAGCTGACCCAGGAGTCCTCTGGGGCTACCGAGGCCTTGAACATAAACTTGTCCGAAGAACTCGTTAAAAACACCATGATTGACATCTAAGCCATGTCACTCTTTCCTACATTTCAGATGCTTTGTTCGGTCAGACATTAAATTATTTTCATTATGTGGGATGAGGAGATATTTGCAGTTCTTTTCTATTTTGCTTTGTGCACATGCGTGTTGTTATTTTTTTACCTTCAGTTCATCGAAACTGAATTCTCTCTGTACTTTTACATCACCATACAGGAAAGAGGAAGTGAGGATCGAGGTTGGCGTCTCCTGATTTGCTGGGGAAATGTGCAACCTTCTTACGTGCATCATTTGGAGAGGTATCTCCTATATGCCCTTCCCCTCTACCTATCGTGTGTGCATGCACACACGTGCACACACACATGTATGCACACATATATACATATATGCACACACAGTTGCATACTAATGCCACAGATGACCTGGATCCAGCCTACCTTTTGCTCCTTCCTCTCTCACTCCTGCCAGAGAGAGCATGGGTGGACATCACAGTTTCTTCACCTCCTGACAATCCTTCTGTTTGGAACACTGCTCCTTACCCCGTCTCCTTTCTCTTTCACCTCCAGCCTCACCCTCTCTTACTGGCTGACCCATAGCCACCTTTCAGATCTTACTTCTCAGAGAGGCACGTACAATAGTCCTGTGTTTCCCATGCTGCGATCCTCCACGTCCAGAGCTGCCCTGGGAGTTGCAGGTGGCAGCCTCTTTAGCTACAATGCGTGACCCGATCAGAGCGGCCAGGGGCCAGGCTGCAGCTGGAGGATTAAACCTGTCAACTTCTCTTCCCGAATTGTCCTCTCCCTTCAACCCTGTTTCTTCCACCTTGGCCCAGACCACCATTAATGTCCCATGAGCTATGACAGCAGCCTTTGAACTGGCCTGCCCTCATGTCTCACCCCTGCCCAGTCTGAAGCCCTTGAGCTTCTTTCCTGGGGTCTAGCGCTGGCTCTCTTCCAGCTGTGCCTGGCCCAGAGGGTGAACAGTCACCCAAGGACAAAGAGTCGGCAAGCAAAGGGGATGTTCCTACCGAAACCTGTGTCCCTCACTTCTCTCCCTACCCATATAATTCAAAGGCTTGATCCAGATACCCAGGCCCCTGCATTTCTCCAGGTCTGAGTCCATTCTGGGCCTGTACAGGGCCTGCCACCTCTGGGTCCATTCTCCTGAAGGCAGAGCTGTGACCAATGTGCACACTGCCACATGCACACTGCCAAGGGACAGCTGTTTGCCTTGGAGTGGGGGATGAAGCCTGAACACAGGCTGGAGAAAGCCTATGTCCCCGATGGGGCAGAACTGGGGTGAGAAGAGGCGAGGCACAGGGAGCAGGCGGGGGGCCCTGCAGGCGTGAGGGGCAGGCCCAAGGGCGCTCCCCACCCTGAACCCTCAAGGACTCCTTACTGCTCTCACAAAATGCTGCAAACCTCTGAGAATGTGGTTGAAGACCCCCAAAGGTCTTTCTTTTCTGTACTTCTCCATCTTCAGCCACTTCCCCCAGGTTCTCTCTCAAGTTCACATTCCAGATCTCCTAACGAATGATTGTATCCTCTCAGCGGATATTTTACTTCATTTTTGCATTATTTCTTTACTTTCTAATCTCCTTCTTTCCCACTTCCTCCTTGAGACTGGCCACCCATTGGTGTCTCCCAGGCACCCAGGACTGGGCTTGATATATAGCAAGCTCTTGGAAAATATATGGGGGAGGGAGGGAAGCAGGAAGCGGTCATGAGGAGAGATGGATTTTCTGCAAATGGGATAAATAGCACAGAACCTCTGAGCAGGCTCAATCCACACTCCAGCACTTCTGAGAGTGCTACGCTGTGTCGCTTGGGGGTGGGAATGGAGAAAAAAGATATGACTATCAGTGGACATCTGCGTTATTTTAGTCCTGGTTCCACCACCTGTTATCTGTGTCAGAGGTCAGCAAACTCTTCCTGTAAAAGGACAGATAGAAAATATTTTAGGCTTTGCAAGCCTAAACTTTTCAACTCTGCCTTTGTGACGCAGAAGCAGCCACAGACAATGCATAACTGAAAGGACATGGTTGTGTTCCAAATAAAACTTTATTTACAGAAACAGTGGGCTGGGTTTGGTCCACTGGTTCTAGTTTGTCAACCTCTGATCTCGGCAACCTAGGGCATATCAACCTCTTTCTGAAAAAAGCTGGGGATACAGCCTCTACTTTATAGCAGATGAAGAAGTGTTCTATGAAATTATTTTGAAAATTATAACGAAGTAAAGGAGTAGAGAAGTGTACATAGATAGCAGTATCAGTAGTGTCAATATGCCGTGATTAGGCTCATCAATAAATCACATACATTAATCGCCCACAGTATGCTAGGTGCCTTGCACTGACTTTACTCAGTCTTCACAAAGATGTTGTGAAAAAAGAAATTGTTACCAATTTACTGATGAGGAAACTGAGATTCAGAAACTCCTTCAAAAGTCACATGGGTGGTAGAAAGCAGGGCTGAATTCTAACTAATAGCAGTTTCTGGATCTAAAATGATGGCCTCAAAAGAAAGAAAAAATGGAAGGAAGGAAGGAAGGAAGGAAGGAAGGAAGGAAGGAAGGAAGGAAGGAAGGAAGGAAGGAAGGAAAGAAGGAAGGGGGGAGAGAGAGAGAGAGAGAGAGAGAGACAGAGAGAGAGAGAGAGAGAGAGAGAGAGAGAGAGAGAGAGAGAGAGAGAGAGAAAGAAAGAAAGAAAGAAAGAAAGAAAGAAAGAAAGAAAGAAAGAAAGAAAGAAAGAAAGAAAGAAAGAAAGAAAGAAAGAAAAGAGTGTAGGTATAAATAATAGAGAAATAGATGAATAAATGGCTATAAACAGATGGGCCCCTGTTGTGTTCAGATAGGAGGGCAGGACCAGGTAATACGCCCCTGGCTGTCAAATGATTGCCCGTGCTTGCCATGGCGTCTGGGGCTGGACGTTCTTCCCCAGAGGAGAGAGGCTTTTCCTGGGCAGTGTCCCAGATTTAAATCCTAAACAAGGCCAGCTATCTCCGGTGGGCTTTGCCAGCGGTGGAGGGCTGGCCCTCTCGGCAAGGGATTTCCTGAGTCACAAGGCAGCCCTCCAGAACTTTCTGGGCCTGCCCGAAGCCAGGCCTGCCTAAGCCCCGAGGGGAGACTCAAGCAGCCAGTGCCACTTGAACGCAGAGTCCCTTGCCTTGAGGAGGCCAGATTTAGCAATCTGTCACACACAGCCCGCCTCATGGTGACACAGGGCTCAGAGAAGCAGGCAGTGCCGGCCGGCAAAAAAGCGTCGGCATGCCACACAGACAGGGATTAGAGAGAATGGGGGAGGATAATTATGGCATTTGCTTTCCCATAAAGTGCGTGTCAGGAGGAAAAGATTAAGCTAATTGAAGAAATCTCCAGCACTTGCATCAAAGGTGGCTACAAAGCGATTGCTTTATCTCGCATCTCACCTGCTTCTGAGAGGCCAGCTAGAGGCCTACCCACATCTCCACTTTGTCCCCAGCAACTCTTTTCAGAAATAGTTTGAGTTGGCGTTAGCCATTATGCAAAAGAGAGAGGAGCTAAAAATAAGTGTATGTGAAGGAGGTTCCCTGCCTTTTTTTTTTTTTTAACTTCCAAAACTCACATCAAGTTTCCCAGAGAAAGATGGAGAGCTGATTTGAATGAGGTTTTACATGTGTGTGCGTGTGACAGGTGAGTAAATGGCACTGAGAGTGCGTGTTCCACACGGGTCCGGTGTCACAGCCTCTCAAACTCTGTCTCTTTTTTGTCTCACTGGAACCTTTGCCTATGCTCCTGAGAGCCACGTTAACGCAAAGAGAAAGCACAGAACCCAGGGTCACTTACCAATGCTCTCCCTCCCCATGCACCACCTCCAATCCCAAGCATCTCCAAACCCAGGGCCAACCTCAAAGGAATAGGCTTTTGTCTTCTGTCCCACAAATAGAACTTATTTTTAGTTGCTAAGTGGCAGATTTTGAAGTCCTCTCTATAATGAATTGGGGAAGGCAGTGAATAGTCAGAAAGATTTCCTCTTTCTTTTAGTTCAAAGTATTATACTATATCTACCAAATAATATTTTGACAAATGGACTGCCATTTCCTGATGCATAAAATAACACATCTGAAAAACATAGTCGATTGCCTAACTTTTCCTTGGTGCATTCTTCGACTGCCTTAGAAAATGGACTGCCAGACGAACCCAGAAATATTTGTTTGAGTGCTTAGGCCTGGAAACTTGGCCCCATTCTCTGTCACTCTCTAGCTTCCCGACCTTGGGTGAGTTATTTCAACTCACTTTGATTTCTTCATTTGTAAATTGGGGGAGTACTGCCCACTGCATAGAGTCATTGTGAGAATTACATGAGATGGTTCAAGAAAAGCATCTGGCACATAGTAGGCACTCAAGAATGGAAGCTATGACCATTGTCATCATCTAGCAGAAAATGATACAGCATAAGGTACTGTATCAGTCAGAGTTCTCCAGAGAAACAGGACCAATTGGATGTGTAAAATATATATATTAAGGAATTGGCTCATGCAATTGTGGGGGCTGCTGGCAAGTTCCAAATTTGCAGGCCGGCTGTCAGGTGGGATATTCCAGCAGGAGGTAATGTTTCAGTGTTCAGTCCCAAGGCAGTCTGGGGGCAGACTTCTTTGATCTTCAAGGTCTTCAGCCTTTTCTCTTCAGGTCTTGAACTGGTTGGCTGAGGTCCACCCACATTGTGGAGGGTGATCTGCTTTACTCAGAGCATAGTGATTTAAATATTAATCAGATATAAAAAAAAAAATACCTTCACAGCAACATGTAGAACTGGTGCGTAATCTAACAACCGGGCACCGTTGGCACAGCTCAGTTGGCACATAAAATTAACCATCACAGGTATGTCATCTCGTACTTCAAGAAAAATCATACCTGACCAAGCAGTGAGCATGGAGGCAAAATAATGGCACAAAACATACAACAACCAATCATCTGCTGAGCCCCCTCAGAACCTAGCAGAAGTCATGAAGAAGAAAGACAGCATTCCACCCTCAGAGGGGTCACACAGGTTCCAGCCCCCTCTGTCCCTGACTGGATGCATATGTGGTTTTTTAGGCAGATCACTGACTGCCTCTGAAATTCCTCAGCTGCAGCTCGTAATAAACACATCTGTCCTGCCTACGGCACATGGCAATTCTGAGAATAAAATGAGGCAACTGTTGGAAAGGGCTTTCAAAGTGAACTGTTTAATGTCCTCATAAAAGGTGTTATCTTACAAGGAAAGTAATGCTCTGGGCAGATCGAGCCCAGTTCTTCGTACTAAAGCAAAGAAAAGGCAACTCTATGAGGTCATGTTTGACCTAATTCTGCTAGCTGACATAATCATTAATGTTTTCAATTAAAATCAATTTTTTTCACTTCTTGGTATTTAGAATGGTTTCTTGGATGTGCATTCGATGATTAAGTTGTCTGAATTCTAAACTTTTTTTCCTTCTCTCAGTAAATTTTCACTGCATTTGAGCAGAGCTCCAAGCAGCAGATCCAACAACTGTTTGCTGCGGATAATTCATTCATCACAGAGATGTTTATGGAGTCATCGCCATGTGCTGGGCACTGCTCTGGGTCCTGGCTGGAGAGGGTGGTGGCTTCAAGGGCTGAGCCCAGTCATGGCACAGGGTAAAGTACTTGATGATGCCAGCTATTTACTATTTGTTTATACATTAGCATGCGGCCTTTTTAGAAAAAGAAAGGCAGGATTAATGCTTTAAAATAAAGACAAGGCAGAGTAAAGATTCTCTCCAGTCTCTGTAGCTTGTTAAAGTTCCCAGGCCTGCAACTCAGCATCAGTTCAATATCACTCTAAACTCCAAAGTCAGGGCACGGGGAGCCCAGAAAGGTGGGGTGATCATTCTTTGGAAAACTTCACCATCAAAGGAAATTGTCCAGTGCTGTCTCTTAGAACACTTCACACTTCATTGGGAAGCTATAAAAACAATTACCAGGTCATTAGTAAAGGTTATATTCTTCAAGATCCAAAAGCATCTCTCCCAGAATGACCTTAGCAAGCATTTCAGAGACCGGTTGCAGTAGCAGAAAGAGTGAGCTCTTCGGAGTGGAAACCGAGGGACTCCTCACAGGGTGCTTCGCCTTCTCCGAGCCTCGATTTCCTCAACTCTTTGCTGAAGTTTACAGTCCCTGCCCATCTCATTGGGCTGTTTGAGAGGCTGAAATAAAATGGCTTTGGGAGTAACACCCAGTACCACCGTGAGCACTTGGAACGTACTCTGGAAATGCAATTCCTTTCTTTCCTTGGCTCCATGTTGCTTGTGTTTGTGGTCAAGTTATGACTGGATAAAACAGGAAGGACTGAAATGGACACTGGGTCTATCAGGATAGGCTAGGTTGTATACTAGGCTGAAATGACAATCTGAAAACCTCAGCAGTTGAACCCACCAAGTTCATTTTTCTCTCACATCTCCTGTCCATCATGGGTTGACAAGCAGGCTATACTCCCCAAAGCCATTCAGATAGCTGATGGACAGAAGCACCATCTTTTCACGTGATTCCAAGATCACAAGGGACAAAAAAAGAGCACAATGAAGGATGTGTTGGCCTTAAAGTTCCTGCCTGGAAGTGCTGCACATTAATTTCACTCATTTCACTAAAGCAAATCATGTGCCACGCCTAGACCAGTAGAGTAGCATGGGTCATGCTGCCAGGGCAGCGAGGACTGGAGGTATAGATAGGAACAGGCCAACGTACAGGAACACGGACCAAGCCAGTGTCCATGTATAATAAAATGAAGGTGGAAAGCTCTCAAAAGTTGAGGTTTCAAATAGAAACTCAAACTATTTTGTTTAAGTTTTAATAACTTCCTTTCAACATTCTTTGTTTAGTCAATAATTTGGGTACTTACCTAGTACGCCGTGATCTAGTGAATGTGATCTAGTCCCTGCTGTACACAGTATATCTTCTGGAAGGAAGACAGGCTGCAAATAAGTAGGAAATATATACTGTCACTTCAAGGCATGAGAAGGACTATAAAGGAAAAGAAAGCAGGATAAGGAGATCCAGGATGACCAGAATTCAGTGAGAAACTCAAGATACGTGCTTGAGGATGTTGAGTGAGTTGAATGGTATTTTCCAAGATTTTGATTCTATCCCCTCCCCCATCTCCTTAAAGCTTTCTGGAAGGCAGTGTGACTGCCTCAAAGTAATGGCAATGATGGAAACGATTCTCATAAACATAAGCACTAACATGTTTTTCCACTACCATACCCACCCCTGAGCTAACTCCCGTCCTCCCAGTGCAGACCTCAGACACTGGGAAATGCTCCAGAGGCCCCGCAGGAACACAGAGTGAGACAGATTAGACTAAGGCAGGACGAAAAACAGCCTCCACTGGTGCCTGGGGCTATGACGTAACTACTGGCAAGGCCTCAGCATTCTTGTGCGTCAGCGCTCATCTGGAATATTTCATTCACTTACCTACACGTGCATCCACACATCTGTATCACTGGTCAGGCTCAAAGACAGTACCGGAATAAAAATGGATGGGCTGAGGGAGGGTAGATAGCTTGCATTTACTGAACACCTCCACTGAGCGAGGGGCTCTGCAGACACTCCTCCCCTATTGAACCTTCACGACATCCTCAGGAGGTAGTGATGTTTACCCTCAGTTTGCAGATAAGTAAACTGAGGCTCAGAGAAGGGAGGTAATTCGTTCTAAATTACAGAGTAAGTGCCAAAAGCAGATTAGAAGAGCCCGACACACTTTCTCTTCATCGGTGCTGACTTCCAACTCTTTGACCAACCTACGTTTCCCTCCTTTCTTTGCCTTAGGGGCATCCGTTGGCATCAGTTCAGCCCTGCAGATGGTTCTCAAAGTGCACCAGGTCATTGTTTATTATTTATCGAGCTCATGTTATATTCCAGAAACTATGCTAATGAGTTTACATACATTATACACTGTAATATTGTTTTATACTCAGTAGATTATGTATATACCACATCAGACCTGAGAGGTGGATCATTATAATCCCATTTTTTTTTGCATTAGAAAATAGAGGCTCTGAGAGGTGACGTCAGACTCTAAAAGCCACACTTTCACCCACATTGCCTCCCTAAATCCAAATTTTTTTCCCCAATAAACCTACAGGCTGCTGTCACTCTTCTGCAACAACCCACCAGACTTTCTAAAAGAGAACATTTTTTTCTGTCCCAGATTTTTTCATTTGGTGATTGATGTATTTATTTTTATTAATTTTTAACTCATTTTTAAATTACAGTTGACATACAACATTGTATTAATTTCAGGTGTACAGCATAGTGATTAGACATTTATATACCTTATAATCACCCCAATAAGTCTAGCACCCATTGATGCCATACTCCTTTGAGGATCTGATGAAAAGGATAGAATATTTCCCCAGAAAAATGCTCATAAAAATCTAAATGGGAAAAAATTACATGCAATGATCTTATTACATTAGAGATGTGTTTACTTCATATGTGTTCAACTTTTTAAAAAAATTATTTGATAATTCAAAAATGAATGGTTAATTCCAGAAAGAAAAAAAGTATAATAAAACAAAGTTCAATCTCAAATCTGTTCAAAAGCAACTTTCAATTTTAAAAACATAGTAGTGTTTACCTTGAAATAGCAGTTGAAACTATAATATACATTTTGACCTGGTCTTTACATGTCATCTTTGATATCCAATTGCTTGAGTTTTCCTTTGGAAAATATTAAATGCTGACTCACAAAAGAATCAGTGTACCCAAAACTCTTTGCTAAAAGAGGGAAAACTTATGCAAGGAGCACCAGCATTCTCCAAAACAGGGTTTGAATCATGGATCCTATCTATTTGTTAAGCTGTTTTGGAGGACAAGTAACAAAATATCTTACTAAAGTTGATTAAATCCTAAGAATATATATATATATTTTTTTCCAGATAATCCGAAGATAGGGAATTTCAGTGTTACTTCAGCAGCTCCGAAGTGTTAGAATTCTGAGTCAGCTTCTCCACAATCCTCTTGGCCACCCCCTCATGGTCACAAGATGGCTGCAGCAGCTCCAAAACTACACATCCTCATAGGATATCATATTAAAAGACATGTCAACAATCCTAACAGGTGTTGCCATGTGACAGAGATATTGCTTCAATTTTCTTTATTTACTCCAAGCTTCAAATAAGCTAGGTCATATCCACAGAACAACCCTTCCCCAAATGTAACTATATAAGGCTTCTTTTGCTTAAAGGATGAGTAAGCAATTGTGTAAGGTATTTCAACAAAAGAATTTTGTGTCAAGACAACACAAGTTTAAATACAGTTCTGGCCTTTTAAAATCATGCTTTTGCATTAAAAGCATCTGCAGCATCCAATATATTTTCAGGATGGACAGTCATAATTTTTTTACTCACTAATCATTGTGGCTTTTAGAAGAGAGTGAGGAGGGAGTCCTTCTCATGTTCATTGATAAAAATCAAAATAAAGGACATGTGTAAATTTTGACATCATTCCTTTTCATTGACATTTTTCTAAGCTCAACATAAAAAAGGCAGAAGTGCACATTCAATGATAGGGTGTATTGTCATCTACTCCTATCAACGGATGCTGCTCGCAATAACAGGAAGTCGGGGTAATCACTAGTGTGTCTATCAACATCTTTTTCATCTTACATTTGTTTATAGTGAAACCACATATTAAAAATATTTTTACGTTAAAAAATTTTATTTTCACATAGGTAATTTACAAAGTCTCTCTCTCTCTCTCTCTCTCTCTCTCTCTCTCTCCTTCTCTCTCTCTCTCTCTCTCTCTCTCTCTCTCTCTCTCACACACACACACACACACACACACACACACACACAAATCTGAAAATACTTATCTTCCCACCAGATCACTCACAGTCTGAAAAATAAGAAACGCTGCTTGTAAACAATTTCTCTTTTCCCAGTGGGACAGAATGGTAAATGCTACTTTTCATGTGATCTCTGAGCTCTGCCTCTAAGAACATCACCTGCATAGGACATGTAAAGAGACTGAAATGCAAACGATTTTTAACCCTTCAGTTATCACTTTCTCAAGGGTAGATAAAACAGGCTGGAGAAAGAATAAATGTCTCTTTGTAGGTAACTGGTGGAGACGGGAAATTATGGACTGCCGAGTGACACAGACATGGATCACTGGTTTGAATCCTGGCTTCCCTACTTTCTGCCTTTGAGATCTTTACTAAATTAATTATTCTCTCTGAACTTTAATCTCCTTGCCTGGAAAAAAAAATGAGAATAATCATTTCCCTCAGTAGGACAGAGCATTTTTAAATTAATAAAATAGATACTATGTTTATGACTTTAGTTACTTTTCAGTGTCCACACAATGTTTTATTATCTAAGAGTAATTGGTGAGTTAATAGCAGCAACCTGAGTTTCTACCTATAGGCAGCGGAAGACGGAAGAATGACCAAGTTTGTTGTAGAATTCTATCCCTGTGCTTGTTCACAGTGTCTGTTTCTTATACAGAAATCCACACGAGTTGTAAGTTGAGTCCACCCTGCCATCCTGGGCATTCTGTCGTTCTTTAGAGGCAACAGGGTGAGGCAGAGCAATCAAGGCTCACATGAAGGCAACGCTCATCAACCCCTCAAATCCAGCAGTAGATGTTCTGCAACCCTTTGGTCTACAGTTAACTGAATAGCTGTAGCAACGATAAGATGAACAATGTGGAAGGCAGCAACACTTGGTTTCTTTACTCGCTTTTGATCAGGCCAGAGAGAGAAACAACAGCCATGTGAAAGTCAAAGCTCGCAACTCTATGTCTTAGGCAAGTCACTCAACCTCTTGTGTTCTCCCAACCCTTTCATTTGCATATTTGCATGTGGTTTTGCTCATTATGTCATTAGCATGAGCAGAGGAGTACTATTACCAGGGTAACTAGGAGGGAAAGCTGGTGCTATTCATTCTTAGCTGAAACCACTAACTCACATGATCAGTCTGCAGCTACATCCTTAACTCATTTGTTTTGTGGGTGGCCATATGGTAGAGTCTTATATATTTTTACTATATTGTTTGTCTTACTAGCCAAACATGTTCTCCTAAATCCATTTATTGAATATATTTATTTCAACATACATAAGCATATGGTTCTTTGTGTGTGGAAATCTTATGTATACCAAACACATTTTATGTACTTATTTAACCAAATCAATATCCTTCCCCTTGGAAAGTAGCAATCCATCCCCTCACATGTTGCAAAGGTTCTGATAAACATTTATCTCCATTAAAAAAACCAAACAAACATTTCTGCATTTTTCCATACTCTAAGTAGTGGTTCACATTTCCTACCTCTCCAGTTGTTGAAGAAATGGAATCACACTTCCTACATTTCCAGAACCTGTGGAAGTCAAAAGTTGCCAAGGATCCCATGATTCCTAGGTGAGCTTAGTTCTCGAGGTCTCTCACAGCTTTCACGTCTTCTCATGCTGCCTCGGGCCCGCTGCCTGGTGTGAAATGATGCTCTCCGCAGATTCTTCCTCTACAGTCACATCCAATTAATGGAAAAGTATTATCCAAAAATGCAAATTCATGGCTCTTCTCCCACCCCTCACCTTGAGTTAAAAGGGCAAATTCTGATGTGTTCTACTGTACATTGTCCTGTCTTATCCCCTCCATCCCCTTTCTTATGTAGTTAACAGATCATAGAGGGATGAAGAATCAAAGACTGGGAATTGCATTGGAGAATGTAGAGATTTTTCTCAAAGAGAGAGAGAGAGTAAAAGAAAAGAACAGAAAAGTGATGAAAAGAAATGGCAGAGGAAAACTAGGAACACCATTTGGGTTGAATTGTTTGTTAGAAAAAGTGGATCCTGAGATGTAGTTATTTATTTAACAAATATCGATGTAGCTCTTCCCATGCGTCAGGTACTGTTCTAAAGGCTTGACAAATATTAACTCGTGTCCTCATTACCACCCTAATAAGTAGGTACTATTATCATCCTCCTTTTACAGATGAGGGAACTAAAGCACAGAGAGATTAGATTTGCCAAAGATCTCACAGCTTATAAGCAGGAAGGCCAAACTCAAACTCAGACCCAACGTTTATGCTCTCAGCCCTGCTCTATACTTCTTCTCATGTGGTTTACTAACTGCGCCTCCTTGTATACTAATACACATACTCAAGTAAAGTTTGAAATCAGCTATTAATTTTGGCTGCATTTTGGCCATGTGCAAAATAGTGGACTGCATTAACTTTGTCCGTGACATCAACTTGAAACGGCCTCATGGGGCCCCAAGATGCATTTGGCTTTTAAAAGAACACCTGAGTTGATGGGATCTTCTGAAGATGGAGAGGTGTGGTTCACAGAGAGGCATCATAACATAACTTTACAGCCCTCTGCATCCTTAACAGCCTCCTTCTCCTCCTCCTTCCCTCCCTCTTTCACCTTATTACATCTTTCCTATAGGATTGGGAACACCAAATTCTTCTCTTTCTAGTATACAGCTTTTATCAAGTTTCTTCTCTCAAATATATCTGCCCCAGACCCATTCCTGCACTCAAATAGACAAATTTTATAGAGCCCACTTTTCTTTAAACAATTTTAACAGTTTACCTTTGATTGAATTTTCTTGTTTCTTGGATTTCTAAAAAGATGAATCGGAACTCAGTTTTACCAGAGCATTATCCATAGGGTGCTGACAAAGACAAAAGGAGAAAACCCAGAATTATCAAAAAGAAGCATTTAGAGTCACCCCTAAGAGTTGCCATGGAAAAATGCTCCCGCCTGACTTTTCTATGTTATTCAGCTTCCCTTCAATTCACTCTTCTGATAAGCAGAATCTAGATGTTGGTGCTTCCCAGATATAATTGCTTATTGCTGACTCCCTGAAAAGCCAAGGCAGAGATATTTTTCAAAAATCTGGCCACTTTGATATCAACGGTGACTTGGACCCAGTGGAGAATGTTCCTTCTTATTGCCAAATTGCAAAAACGCCCTCTTGAGCTTCCAAAAATACCTCCCAGCTAAAGAGTTCTTTGCCTCAGAGAGGAAGGGTGATGGGTCGCAACAGCCACTGAGTAGAAGGCAGGAGACATTTGTCACATCGGTGAGAAGTCGCAGATCAATTTTAAGAGCCCCTGCAAACACGGGATCATATGGTGTCCAGGGGCATTTTTGTTTTAGCAGATATATCTTGGGATCTTTGAAAGAATGGTTGCACTGCCAACTCGTCAATTAATCAAGCCTCTCAAGGTCGCCAGGGACGCTGTGGATTGGGCCCGGGCAGCAGGGGCCTGGAGGAACTGGCTGTAATTAAAGGATTTATGCAGTAATGGAATCCTGAAATCCTCTGAGCAATGTTGCATGAACTGGGCCTTTCAATCCCTGTGTGCATTTTCCATGGCTGCGAAAAAGCGGCAAATATCCTGACCAAGCACTTCAATGGAGGGTGTTGTTAACCCATTTAGAAATCCTGCTGAAGGACACGCGGTTGGGAAACAAGCCCAAGCAAATGAAAAAGAAAAAAAATAAAACAGCACCCCGCAGTAGTGGGAAGGGTATCCGTTCTCCAAACACCTGTGATATAGTCCTGATGTGGTCGTTACTATTTTAAAGAAGTGCTCTGTAGATGTTAAGTGTTGAATTACCTGCACTTAAATATTCACCAATTATCTTCATTTAAATTGTTGGTTATGATTTGGATGGAATAATTACTAACTGAGAATAAGAGTCTTGCTGTTTGGGAGACCCACAAACTGGGGGTCCCCCGGATTAATTCTGCCTTCAATGTTTTATGACGTGCAGAATATTCTTGTAGGGCATCTATTAGCTTCAGAAAAAGTCAGCTACCCTCTTTTAACCAGGTGTGGACCCTGGCCCCAACTGCTTGGCTCTTGAAGATATTTTTTGTCTTGTGACTTTGATTAGACATTTTTCTGAAGCTAGGCTAACTAACCCTTCTTCTGTCATTTGGCATATGTAAAATCCACACGCACACACACATTCCATACTCTCGTGGGTGTTCCAACTTGTGGGCTTCAGCACAGAAAATATGGGTTGGACATAACACCAGTTCCTGGATGCTAGCATGAACTTCACCTTGCAGCTAACTGCTACACACCTCTTATCAATCCAATTGACAGAAAGTTCAGAACCTTTGTGTGATATGACTCGGTCCCCAAAATCTCTTCGAAGATCTGTGATTTAACTTTCAGGCATCAGCTTTTTCTCAGGAGCTGTTATAAGGTCATCTTATGTGCTTTGAGAAACTGTTATCAAACTCTAATATATTGTTCAATGTCTCTTATCTACATGACCTGCAGGCTGCGTTACTCTCAGAGCTCAAATCTGGGAAAACAGTTTGCTTTCTTTCTCGACAACCAGACATGTGCAGCACAGGTCTTAGCTCAGGCTGCCATGACAAAATACAACAGACCGGGTGGCTTAAACAGTAGAAATTTATTTCTCACAGTCCTGGAAGCCTGAGGTCAGGGAACCAGCAGGGTCAGGTTCTGGTGAGACCTCTCTTCCTGGCTTGCCGATGTCACCTTCTCACTATGCCCTCACGAGGTGGAGAGAAAGAGAGCTCGCTGGTGCCTACACTTATGAGGACACTAATCCTGTCAGGTCAAGGCCCTACCTACGACCTCATTTAACCTTAACTGCTCCTCTAAATACAGTCACATCAGGGGTTAGGATTTCAACATATGAAGGAGGGTGGCACACACTCCATCGTAACCATATACACAGTCCATCTAATTTTCTTTCTCCTTCGATGCTATGAATAACATGGCAAACTTTTGGACTCGATTAGCCCCTTTCACTGAAATTTTCATTTATAATTTTTCCTTACTTCCTAGCCCTCATTATTTAGCTCTTGTTCTCAAACCCTTGCAATAATGTAGAGTTTTATTTTGTTATTCCACGTGTTTTAACAAAATCTTCCAAATAAATTTTGGAGTCTGATGGGATGTAAGAATGGTAAATACAAGAAAAGAATTATGTCATGACATCAAGGGGGAAAAATACTCGTCAGATATGTTTGTTTCTTTGTCTTGGAAATCTGCTTAACTTGCTTCTGAAGGTCTTAGCTTGCAACATCCATTAAACTAAAGTTGGCCTGTTGAAAGGCCCAATAACAATGAGTGCTAATGCTAAAAACAGATGAACTCTGTTTTCTGTACCTTTCTTCAGGAAAACTGTTCCCAACAAAAGAGTGCTAGGAATCAGTGATTTAATTTTTCATCAACCACTGACTCAATAATTAGTCAACTCTTGCTTAAAATCATAGATATTTAACCAGTAAGTAGATTCTTCCTTTGTATTCATACTTCACACCCAACATGTGATGAGCGTCTGTGGATTCCACCTCCTTACCACCTCTCATATATATTTTCTCCTCTTCATTTTCCCTACCCCCTCCTTAGTTTGAGTCCTCACCCATTTTTTCACATTTCCTGCCAAAAAAATAAATTCTGTAGTGGACATTTGCCATGTTTTTGGCCATCCAGAACTCTTTTTGTATTTTGGAAGTGTCCTTATCTTCATAAGACGAGCCCTAACCTGGTTTTCCCAGCATCCCTTGCAGCCAGGACACCGACGTTGACTTGGCCTCCAATCAAACATCCACACACGAGGGTTTAAATCAGAAATGATTTCGGTGAAGCCACACCGAATCCCCCACAGCACAGGTGAGGGCAAAATCTTCTGGTTTCTAGGGGCTGTGGCCCTGGAAGTCATGTTCAGCATCTGTGCCCAGTGATCACTCAGTGCTTGCTGGTGGCATCACCACTGCAGCTGTTCCCAGATGTGGCTTGGGCCTGGCTGCTGGCTTCACAACTCCTCTCTGACTCACCAAGAAATTCTGTGGCTTGCCTATTATCCTCTAATAAGTCGTGTTCTGCTAAAACCTGCTCCCGTGGTTTTCTGTTATTCACCACTAAGAACTCTATGTCACACACAATCTTAGTTTTAAACAACAGAATCTGACTCTGAATAAGTAGTAAAATAGTTGATTAAAAAGATGTTAAATGACTTCCACTTTCAGGAAGATGCAGTAGAATTCTTTCCTCTATTCTTCCGACCAAGCATAACTAAAAACACTAGACATTAGATGGACAAATATAAGAAATCTCTGAAAGAAAGCTGACTGGTTAAGGAACACGGGATCCACAGAATGACATAGCGATGAGGTACCTGGGTTTTCTTTTAGACTCACATATCCCAGATTGGAGATTGGGGAAGTTAGAAAGCCAGAAACATCAAGGAGAACAGACCAAAAGTCCCTACAGAATCCTGCTCCCTCTACCAAAATGACCAGGACGGGGAAAGCCAAATAAGACAGAAAATTTTTAGACAATAACCACCCTATTCCAGCCAGACACCACAGGAAAGCACCGTGGTCCCACACCCACCTTTGCAAGAAAAGGCCAGCAGCCTAGACTCCCCCTCTTGTTGGACTGTATCCAGGTTCCCAATCTCCCTCCTGTGATGGTATCAGAAAAAGCCAGGCAGTCAGGATTTTGTCCCCAACAGGTAGTAACTTAAAGGAGCGAGAGAAGGAGACTCTCTTTTCCCAGCCCACTCCCTGAAAGGGTTGGCTATGCTTTCTCCCTTTGGGTTCTATTAAACTCTTCCCCTTTAATAAATCTTCCTTTTAACTTAAGCAGTTCGAATGGAGAATCTGAGTCTCACATCCAACCATACCCCTGCTCAGACAAACAAAATTCAGCGGGACGCCTTGTGCATGTACATGGTAATTGTTCAAAAGATGATGTTGGTCATGCGTCTGCCTCTTACATCCTCCCCACACCGCTGACACAGCCTTCCTTTCTCAGGTGAAATGTCGCTTCTGCTGTGAGGGCTCCTCTAACCTGACGCTGCAAATTATGCCTCCAATCGGGCTCTGGTCCCCCTTCACAGTTCTAATCACAGGCGTAATTGCATATTTATTTGTGACAGTCTTCCGTACCAGCCGAGGCACCCTGGGAAAAGGCAGCATGTCATTGTTCAAGTTCACACACCCAGCAAGACACAAAGCGCAAGACAAATAGTAGGTGCTCAGTAAATATCACTCGAATGAACACGTCTCTGAAACAAGAGCAACAGCCATTCTCTGAATACCTCTCAAGCCTCTCATAATGACAGGAGAGATGACATATGACAAAATATGCAAATGTGGGAGGTCAGCTTCTTAATAATAATGTGTCTTCTTATCCCCTCCCTGCTCCCTGCCAAGCCTTCTCCCTTCACTGGGCAAACTCCCAAAAAGAAGGAGCTGACTCCAATCTCCCCTCCCCACTTAATACATCTTCCCACAGAGAAGAGAGATGAAGAAGAGGAAGAGGAGGAAACTCTTTTTCACCAGAGGAAGGACCTGGCCTCAATCTGAGGGGTGATTTGGCAGCTCCTGTGATCCTGCTGGGATGCCAGAGAATGAACTCTTGATGACCTGCAGCCACGAACTTCATGCCGAAGTCAAAACAACCCCTTCTGTCTTCCAGGATTCAAAATATCAGTGTATTTCGTCGACCTCCATCATTTTAAATTGGTCACATAAGGAGTGCATTGTAGTAGCTGTTGTTTTTAAGTGGGTGGAAGATGCTTTTGCACTGAGACCTCTCCTTGGCCCGCCGCTGTCCGTAACAAATGTTGCGATCAAATTACCATCCCACGGAAACAGCAGCCTAAATGGGAAGTGCTGACAACTTCTAACCTGGGCCGTGCAAATGACATTGATAAAATATCGAAAGTAAATGAATACAGCAGAAAAAAAAAAAAAATCCTGAGGTATGGGTTTCCTTAACACAGCAGAAACCGTGTGGCTTAGAGCCTTCAGTGAATGGGAGTGAAGGGGATGGCAAGGCACACAGTGGGAAAGTCTTTGCTGACCTTTGCATAGTATTGTGTTCCACCAGCATTGTTCCGAGTGGCAAGCGTGGCTCTGCAATGCGGGCTGGTGACGAGAGAGGTGTCAGAAAGCTCCTCAGCCTCCCTGCCCCCAGCCAGGGCCACGGGACTGCGCTTCTGGGATCACAGAGAGAGCCTGTGATCCTATGTGCGTGAGGTTTTGTACCCACAGCGCTTTTTATCTTGTTCCAAGTGTTTCTGAAAGAGGCAGGACAGGTATCTAAAACTTCATTTTACAGCTGAAGAAACCAACGACAAGCACATGGCTCATCCAGGTCTGGAGCTCAAACTTTACGATCCCTAATCCAGTGCTCATTCCTCCAAAATCATGTTTGGAAGCTTAAATAATAATAAAGATCATTATATTAACGGTGGCTGACATTTATTGAACGCTCATCTTGTGACAGGTACTGTGGTAGGTATTTCAATGCACGTTATCCCATTCCTATGAGGTAGGCACTGTCATTATCTACATTTTATAGGTGAGGAGACTAAAGCCCAGAGAGGTTAAGTAACTTGCCTAAAGTCACACAGCTAGCAGATGGCAGGCCTCAGAGTCAGAACTCTCAACTTTTATACACGAGGCCCAGCCAAGTTCAACATTAAGAGAAAGAGCAACACTTTTTAATTTATATATTTTGCTTTATTTATTCATTTCCTGTTCTAAAAGGGATTTAATTACATAGGTTAGAAATTATGAGTGATTCACTCAATGAATTTTTCCAGTAAAATTTGGAAGATTATTTAATAGCATAGAAAGATAAACCTGATAAACAGTTACATATAAAAGCAGGATACAAAATTATAAGTACTATAGAATTACAACTATGTAATATAAGCATGGAAAAATAAAAAACTATAAGGAAACACACCAAGTTATAATCAGTAATTGTGTTGGAGTGGTGCCATTATATATTTTTTTAAATGTACTCTATTTCTTAGTTTTCTGGTTTTTGCTTTGTTTTGTTTTGTTTTGTTTTGTTTTGAAGAAATTTAAGGAAATGTGAAAAACCTCCCAAAACATAGTTCAACATTGATGTCATTCTCTGGTATTTTGGGAACCACAGAGAGAAAATAATGTCATAAAAAGCAAGAAAGATGAGAGCAGCTAATGGTTTGTTTGTTTGTTTGTTTCATTTTTATCATATCAAAACATCAAGGAATTTGTTTTAATTATACTAGTAAAAATTGTCTCCCACTGCCTCCCCAGAGAGAGAGAGAGAGAGAGAGGAGAGAGAAGGAGGAGGAAGAAAAGGAGGAAGAAGGAAGAGAAGACAAAGAGAAGGAAGGAAGGAAAGAAGGAAGGAAGGAAGGAAGGAAGGAAGGAAGGAAGGAAGGAAGGAAGGAAGGAAGGAAGGAAGGAAGGAAGGAAGGAAGGAAAGGAGAGAAGGAGGGAGGAAGGGAGAGAGGGAGAAACGGAGGGAGGGAGAGGAATTTTGCTGCACAGCAGAACCATTAAATTTCATTGCTTTGTTTAGGAACTAGTTAACAAGTCCACAAACACTAATCTTGCTGGGTAATTAAAACAGTGTAAATGTCACTATTCCAATCTTTGGCATTTGGTTTGTGTCCTGACAGGGCAAAATGAATTGTAGAGAAGGAATCTCCTTATTGTGAACACATATGTTAATAATTCTGGCACGAGGCTTTAATATTCCTCTAGATATTTGGAAAAAAAATGTGTATAGCTAGATATATGCTCTTGCTTCAACACTTCATCCCACACTGCCTTGTGGCTCCTCTTCTACTACTGTTTTGCATTATTGTGTAGTTGTCTTGAATTATTTAAACTTCCATGCATGTGAGTCTAAACTTGACATAGATGTGGTATCCTTCCTGAGGGCACTGATTGTGTTCTATTTCTCAGTAACACAATGATATATACACCAGAGAATGTCAACCACATTTTAATGATATTAATAATAATAATAATAATAATAGCTACCGTTTATTAATCTCTTACTATGCACCAGGCATTGTGCTTCGTGCTTACCAAATTACGCTCATTTAATAAGAAGTAGTGTGTGCAGTAGTTAGAACAGGCAGCCAACCAGCCTGAATTCCAGATCCACTATTTGCCGGCTCTGCAACCTCTCACAAATTTTTCAGCCTTCCTGTGTCTTCATTTCATCAACAGCAAAATGAGGAAATAATGGTACCTTACGTCTTAGGGTTGTTGCAAAATTAAATGAGTTGGTTTAGGTAGAGTGCTTGTACAAGGTAGACACTCAATAAATTTTACACTATATTGTGCTGATTTTATCACTATTGTTGTTCATTCTTACAGTGAGAGAGCTCTTGCTTCTCCCCACCTTGATTTCTCCCCTAGGCCTTCTCATTTCAGTAGATGGCACCACCTCCCTCCTAATCTCCCTCCTTCTTCACCCTCCTCCAAATCCAATCATCTAACGAGTCCTGAATCCTCTCACTGGATTCCGCCCCAGGAAGCAACATTCTGTGGTGGCCCTGCCTGGGTTAGGAGGCTGCCTCCCACCGTATATTATGTTCATAATCGAGGGCAAAGTACTGGAACTCTCGTCTGGGATAAAGGTAGAACCTACATCATAGGGTTGTTGAGAGGACAAAATCAAATAATCCACATAAAGCACTTGAAAGCATGCCTAGATTCAGAAATTACTCAGGCAATGTTCGTTGTTGTTGTTATTCCATCCGCTAATTCCGGGCTGGTCCAAGCTGCCATCCATCAGCTCTGACTTGGGCCGAGGCCGCAGCCTCCTAATTAGCCTCCCTCCTTCAGTTCTTACTTCTCTATCCTTTCACCACACAGTGGTCAAAGGGATCTTGTTAAGCACCTTTCAATAGTTTCCCATTATACTTAGATAAAAATCCAAACCCTTAGCTCTGGTCTATGAGCCCCTGTGTGAGGTGACCCTGTCTACTCTGCCCTCAGCTAGGACTATTATGTTCCCCTCACTAGAACCCAGGGGCACGGGCTATTTTTTAGGTCCTCAAATACACCAAGCTCCAGCCTGCCCCAGGGCCTTTGCACTTTTGTTTCCTCTGTCCCCAGGATTCCCCTTCTTATATTTTCTGGTCTCCACAATGCAAATGTTTTCTCTTTTGCCGGGATTTCCAATTCTGTCTAGGACTGTACCTCGCTCTTCATTCCCCAGTCACATTACCCTATTTTCAGTTCTTTGTGGCCATGTTTCGCAGTATCTTATTTGTTAATTTGTTCACTGGCCTTTCTGTCTCCCCAACTAGCTTGTTCTAGTTACTAGGGTGGCATGACTAATTACTCTAAAACATGCAACATAAGACAACCACATATTTTGCTCACAGATTATGAAAGTAAGGACATCAGATAAGGCACAACATGGATGGCTGAGCTCTCGAGGCCTCAACCAGAAGACTCAAAGGCTGGAGGCTGGAACAAGTGGGGGCTCTTTGTGCATCTTTTTCTGTCTCTACACCGTCTCTTCATGTGATCCCTCCAGCATAGCAGCAATGATGTAGCTGTACTTCCTATACATCAACTCACCAATCCCAAGGCAGAAAGTGGGCCAGGAGAATGTCATCTCATCTTTTATAATGTAGCCTTGAGGATTTTGAGCCTCACTTTTACCATAGTCGCAGGCTTGTCCCAATTCAAGGGGAGGGAACATAGACCCTGACCTCTGTGGAGGAGTGCTGATGTCACAAAGTAAGAAGAGAATGTGATATGTGCATACAATACAATGTAATTCAGTTTTAAAAAAGAAAGACATTCTGCTATTTGTGACAACAGAGATGGACCTGGAAGACATTATGCTCAGTGAAATAAGTCAGACACAAAAAGACAAATATTATATGATCTCACTTACATGTAGAATCTAAAAAAGTCAAAACCATAGAAACAGAGAGCAGAAAGCTGGCTGCCAGGAATTGAGGGGAGAGGGAAACAGGAGGTGATGGTCCAAGCGTACAAAGTTATGCAGGATAAATAAGTTCTGAACAGCTACTACACAGCAGTGTTGATAGCTAATAATGCTACATTGTACACTTAAAATTTGCTAAGAGGATAGACTTTGTGTTAAATATTCTTACCACAAAAATAATACTAAGAAGAAGAATAAAGAGGATGAGAGGAAACTTTGGAAGGTGATGGATGTGTTTGTGGCTTTGATGACAGTGTTGATTTCACAGGTGTATACTTATGTTCAAACTCATCGAGTTGCATACACTAAATACGTATAGCTTTTACACGTCCACCGTGCCTCACAGTGACTGAAAAACAGTAGGCATTTATTCATAATTCGTTTTCATTGTTTGCAAGGGTGTCTAACATAAAATAAAAATAAAGTTAAAAAAAGAAAGAGGAGAAGAAAAAGAGGAATGAGGAGGAGGAGGAGGAGAGGAGAATGTGGGATGACGGATAGTGGTGCAGCTGTCTTTGAAAACACAGCCTGCCAGAGAGCTCTATGAGAGCAGCGAGCTCGCCTCGTTCATATTGTACCCTTATCAGTGTCTGGCACATAGTAGATGATCAATAAAGATTTGTTGACTCAAGGAATTAAATGCCCTATAAGTATATCATTTTACAGATGAAAAAGTTGAGACTCAGTGAATGGCTTAGGAAGAAACCCAGATCTGACTCGAACAATTGTTTCTTAACAAATTATAGACTCTATTCCCTCTCTACTGAAGAAACAAATAAAAGAATAAAGGATTGAATTATTCCATTTCCTCCCACGTGAAATTATTCTGATATCAATGACTAATATTCAGATTCTATCAAGTCTCCAATTTCTTTCCCAGATTTTTTTCCCCAAACATTTTAGTGCTGGTTCTGAACACTGATATGCACCGAGCATCCTTTTTCAAAAGGATCATGTAAGGTCTGGTCTTAGGATAGCTACGACCATTGCTGCCAGGTAAAAAGCCCTGGAAATGATGAAGGCAGCTCTCAACAGCCTCCAGCCAAGGATTGTCTAAGCAGGCTTCAAAACTGAAAGTATCTAACGACTCCTTTTACTGCCACTTTTCACTTTTCTGTAGGCAGTTTCTGGTCTTCGGTGTGTGGTGGGGTGGCCCAATCCCGGTCATGGTTCAGAGGAAGAGCGCCACCTACTGATGACCTGCTCCACCTCCAACCCACTACAGCTGGACTTAGCCCTTCCCGGTCATGGTCGAAAGCATTCCAGGGGTCTTCTGAGCAGAACGGCGGAATCTTAGTTTTGAACTTCAGCTTCGGTATTTGAAGTAACACTGAGACAGACGGAATCGTAGCACATTGAATATAGGGCAGGCCCATGTGGTTCTGTGAAGCAGGATGGTAACTTAAGTGGGAAACAATTCTTTCCAATACGCAGCTTGCATGTTTCCTGGCAGGCCTCTCCAGTAGGTGTTACTTTATTAAGAGAGAATCCTATTGCCTATTTAATGCCATTCTGGCAAGGCATTAACTACGTTATTTTTTTACAGTAATAAAGCGGTGCCTTCAATTCCATTTTCATGTGTTCCTGAGAAATTCTAATGTATAACATATGGCAGGAAAGATTAACCTCAAATACTTTGTGTTTCGGCTAGAAGGCTTGCAGCTACAAGTAATAGAAAGCCATGGCAACTTGACTAAGTAGACAGATAGTTCATACAGTATGATTCTGTTTATGTGAAGTTCTAGAGTAGGCGAAGCTAATATATAGAGACAGAAATTAGTACAGGGATTGAAGCAAAGGATGGGGAGGGGTTAATTGCAAAAAAATATAAAGGAAGTTTTGTAGGGATAAAATGTTCTATATCTGGATGGGATTGGGGTTATTAGGAGGTACATATTAGTCAAAACCCATCAGATAGTGCAATTAAGATTTGTGCCTTTCACTTATATAAATTTTTCCTAAAAAAAAAAAAAAGAGAGAGAGATGTAAATAAACATTAAACTCTGGTTAATGATTCACATTTGATGTCTGCCACTTACTTTGAAATCTACTAAAAAGATAAGACAGATTGACATGCAGAGAGAGGGAAACTGATATGGATAAACCAAATAGAGCGAAATGTTAATAATCTCTGTGGGATAAGGTGTTGTGTATGTGGGTGTTTACCATCCAAGTCTTTCAACTTTTCTGAATGTTTTAACATTTCCATAATAAATGAAAAGGAAAATGGGAGGGGGGAGAACAAAGCTGTATAGCACATGTACCCACCTCAGATCTAAATAACTTAAGAAAATGTCAAGTTTGGGCTGCTTTGAGCTGGAATTATCTCAATTCAGTTATCTTAGTAAGAAGTATGGATCAGGGAATTCAGATGCCTCCAATTAATTCTTTCGAGTGAAAAAATTTTTAATTTTGAGGTGCCCCTGAGCTTCCTGGCACATCCCTGTGGTAGTGGTTGGCTCCCAAATTGAACTAATGAGGCCAAGGAAAATGATTCTGCTTCACCAACTATTTGTACCTTTCTGTAACCTCTTGACTAGCAAGAATGTTTTAACAAATGGCTGGGAGCTTGCCCTCCCCCAAGTCTATCACCTTCCTAGCCTTGTACTTATTTTTTCATTGAGAATTCCCCCTCCTGAGCATCCTGTCTCTGGAAAGAAGCTGCACAAAAAATTCTTATTTAAGAGAGCCAACAAAGCTTTTTAAGCCAGCAAGTAATTTAAGCAAAGATGAACCAGAAGTATATGAATTAAATTTCCCCTCAAGTCCTATAGAAATCCAATAAATAAATTAAATGCATGTGGATTAAAAAATTAAAGGCCAAGAAGGCTTGCGGCAAAGTGCATTTGACATTTGAAATAATAGAAACCTGAGAGGAGGCATGTAGCAAGATGTGCACTTACGTGGTGTGACAGGGCCCCTTGGTCACTGCTCTGCCTGACTCTGTGTTTATGGAACATAATGGCATTGCAGGAAAATTCAATAAAACTCTCTGGGCGGCAGGTGTGACTTGAGTGCCATCGGTTAGGAGAAACGCCAGCGGGCTCTGGCTCAGCCCTGGACCCAGGAGGGCCGTGACTGCTGCGGGTCTAAGTTCCTTGAGAGTTACCTTTCCTGCTGGAAGGGTTTGCCTATAGCTCCAAAGCACGCCTGCAGAAGGGGCTGGAGATACATTGCAAGAACCTGAAAGACGTTCTCTCATTTTGACCTGGTAATTCCACCTTGAAGAATTTAGCTTAAGCAAAGAATTCTGAGATGTGGCCAAAGCTGTGTATAATAGAATATTCATCACTGTGTAATTCAACGTAGTAAACGTTTTAAAGCAAGAATATGTCTGACAATAGGGAATTGAATAAATGGACAATCGTGTCTAACAATAGGGGATTGTGGATGCTGTTTAACACAGTGTTAGGACGATAGGTATGAGTTTGAGAACTGGCTTAACTTCCCCGCTGACTTTGACACTTTGGTACAGTTCCGTATCTAACCTGGCTGAACCTCTGCTTTCCTATCTGTAAAATAAGGATGATGACATCATCTCATGGACCTGTTGGAAGGATAAAATGAGACAATATGAGTAAATGCAATGCTTAATCACTGTAAGTGCTATTAGTATCCTAATTATGATTATATACATTACAGTATATATGTATATACATAGTACTTTTACATAACTATTATAAATTATATTGTTCAAAAAGTATTTACTAGCATGAAAAATTCTCATAGTACCTTATTAAGTAAAAGAGGCTACAAAAATAAACATGAACTATAACTCAATTTTAATAAAATAGACATTTAGTGGACATAAAAAAGACTGCAGGAGGAAACCATCAAATGTTATTAATGGCTATCATGTTTGATTGGGAGACTATAAATGTTTATGCTGTTGTTTATGCTTTTCTCTATTCTCAGAATTGTCAACCTGGATCACGTATTACTTGGTGTAAGTTTTTTTACATGACATCTATTAGTGTCCTTCAATGGAGATGAATACAAAGAAAAGAGCCAAAGTAGACCCATTATCTTATCACCCAGAAAATTCTGTTGGCACTTTTAAAAAAAAAGTAACACATAAACATGGTTAAAAACTGAAAACATAGAGAAGTACTAAATTAACAGCGGAATGTTCCATCTGCTTACATCCTCTGTCATCCCCCCCAGAGCTAAACACAGTTAATAGTTTCCTCCAAGGGAGAAGAAAAACAGTATCTATCTGTGCAAACAGATCCATCTCATTCTTTTCATTTTTGTCAAATTTTGTTTACATTCTATTCTAAGAAAACTGTTGCTTTTAAAATCCTTTCATGGATTGAACCACCATTCAATCCATGCCACCCCCTCTCCCTCCCCTTCCAGCCCAGCCACGGTTAGCGGTTTGTTGGGTGAGTCATTTGGTAATAATTCCTATGCATTTACTTACATGATGACATTGTCACACATAACACATGGCATTGCTGTGGGGCTTTTCTTTCTGATGTAACTAGTATCACACTCTCCACATAAGTTTAACCACAGCAGTTTCCCGTGGCGTGGATGTACCACAGTGTTTTTAGCATTTCTTCTATGCATGAATATTTAGCCTCATTTTTAGTTATTAGTTTCATCATCAGAATAAAATATTCATTATTTTTAGGTTTCTTTTTCACTAAACCTAAAGTACATATCCAAATTTGAGATGGGATGGTGGAAGCAGAGAATTTGAAGTTCGTGCAGCTTGCTTGAGTATTGAAGCGAGGAACCCTCCTGGTGGTCTCGCGGTGTTCACCCCTGTCTGGGCCCTTTGGATGAACTGTGCAGTCTCAGCCTCACTGGACCTCCGGGGTCAGCACTCCCAGGGGCTGATCCAGACCTCCGGTTTCACCTCCTCCACCTTGAGGTTTCTCTTCCAGGCACACATGCCCACCAATCAGATGTCCACTGAGGTGGATAACCCAGTTCCCACTTCGCTCAGCCAGGAGGTAGCCAACTCAGCTTTGGACATGCTCTCTCGGCTAATCACTGATAGACAAGAAAGAAAGGGCTCAGAAAAAAAGAACATTCATCTGTTTTTGTGCCTTAACAATAGAGAAATTGACACCTTGGGTGCTGCTGAAACATTCCCCTAACAAATACAGAAGTTTATACTTGAGGTAAGTCTAAAACACGTGGCTGTGGGTTTAGTGGTCTGCCTTTCAAGCCATCACAGATCTTTTGTTGCTCTGTGAGTCTTTCCAATCTCCAGACCAGCTTCCTTGCTTGTCCACTGCCCACTTAGTTAGTGGTGAATGAGCCAAGAGGTTGCTGTCCTTTGTGTGAAGCAGAAACAGTGTTAAGAAAGAGAACAGGTATGATCCACCTTACTTGCTTCATGGGGGACCAAATATCCTAAATTTTAGTGCTGGAGGGGATGTAAGGCATCCAAGTTCACGTTCATTATTTTACAGATAAGGATATGAGGGGAAATGATTGTCTGAGCTCCCATGGGTGGCGAGAAAGGAGGGTGTGCTGCCCAGCACTCGGGTTTCTAAGTGAAGGCTCAGGATCAGGTGAGACACCTGGTCCCAGATTGCTAAGCATTCCCACATTGTCCCTGAAATCATAAAGGAAATCTGGAAATCTTCTTTATTTGGATAAAGTTCAAATTAAGAAGCAGAAGACTAAATTCAGGGTAGGAGAGGGACAAGAAGAGCATGTGAGGGGGTTGGGGTACAGAGGGGAAGTGAAGTGAACATTCAGGAAAGCTGTCAGCAAGCTGACTCATCTCGTGTGCTCCTACCACTGGGCTTACTGGTCACACCAGCTGCACCTCCCAAAGCTCATCCCTTCCCAGCCTTCCACTGACAAATTGTATTGATTTACAAAACAGACAACTCTGCAATTGCCTGAGTACATTTAATCTTTTAAAATTAAGCCAACTTCACATTCGGCATACCATATGGAATTCTTCAGGGTGTTTATAAACACGGTTACACTTAAGCCTTCGTCCACTCTGCTTAAACTGTAGCAGAAATAGTACAGAGAGCCAAAAACATACACATTGAAGGGACAACCTACTACCAGGCCAAATCCTTTCAGAGCTGGAAAAGACTTTAGACATCATCCGGTCCAGAGGCTGCACTCTGCAGGCTCATGGGCTGAATTCGGCCCACGGATATATTGAGTTTGGCTCTCTTTGTGTTGCTGAACATTTTTGTGCCAACAGCTAAGAACTGGAAGATTTCACATAAAAATCCAGACTTTCTGCATCTTTGAAAAACTGGAAACGTGGCCACGCTGAGCCCTCATTCCCACATAACAATTAACTGAAGATGCGTAGCAAGAGAAGGCAGAGGTGCCCCTGCCAGTCGTACCCTTCCCTGTTAGCCATAATTTTCACCTCTCCCTATTGTCTTACACAGAAGATCTGCATCATTCATTCTCAATCCTTGCCTGACCCTTGAAGACATCGAAGCCTGCCATCCTTATTCAAATCAAGACCTTCATTTATAGAAGAGGAAACTAAATCTCAGAATCCAAATATGACCTGTCTAAAGTCACATAACTGGCAAGTGGCAAAACCAGAATCTGATTCATAATACATAGTGGGAGCAGTCAGATTGATACAGAGGTAGAGAGGCTGAGGGAGGTGATGAGAGCACAAAGCTGTCCCCAAACCCAAGAATTTCCAGACAATCGAGAGAGACCTTTGGACTTTCCCAGCCCATGGAGCCGGGTATGGGAAGGATGGAGGAAGGGAGCCACTTTTACCTATATTTTGAGAGCATGAGAGACCACAAACTTTAGATAAGAAGGTGAGGTATTTGATCCTTGGCCTTCTTGGATGTTCATTCATTCATTCATTCATTCATCATGCATCAAACATTTGTTGCCTTTCACAAGCTACTTCAAGCTCTGGGGCGACAAAGATATTAAATCTTGATTCTGGTCCTAAAGAAGCTTATAGTCGATTAGTAAAAACAGACATGTAAGCTCATGAATTCCAACAGTCCTTCTTCCTCTCTCTTCTAGTCAAATCTGTAGATGGAGGGCAGTGGAGTGCAGTGGGTAGTGCGAGACCATAGAAAATAGATATTGGTCTCTGCTCCCAGTTCCTGGCACTGAGCTCCTGAGACCCTTATAATTTACTGGGTGATAGGAGTGTCTTTTGTTCTAATGAGGTGACTCTGCATGGGCTCTAGATGGCCCCTCATCGAGGGCTGGTCACCAGAAAGAACAAGCCATGATTAGAAACTTAGAATTTTCAGCCTTGCCCTCCCATTCTCTTGAGAAGGGAGAGGGGCTGAAAATGGAGTTAATGATCAATCATATTTATGTGATGAAGCTTTCATAAAGATTTCAATAGAATGGGGTTCAGAGAGCTTCTAGGTGGGTGAACAGGTAGGGTTCAGGGAGAGTAGCTCACCTGGAGAGATCATGGAAGCTCTAGTCCCCTCCCCACATACCTGGGCATGCACATCATAAAGAATAATCTTCTTTATCCTTTTTCATATCCTTTTATAAAAACTGATAAACCTAAGTAAGTGTTTCCTTGAGTTCTGCAAGCCACTCTAGCAAAGTAATCGAATCCAAGGGCATGAAGGTCGTGGGAACCTTCCATTTGCAGCCATGTCAAACCGAAGTAGTGGGCCCTGGGTACTTACTGCTTGCCACCCGGTATTGGAAGTGAATAGGTAGTGTCAGAACTGAGTTAAATTGTGGGACACTCGGCTGGTGTCAGAGGATTGCCTGGTGGGGGAAAAACCCCACACATCTGGTGACCGAAGGGTCAGAACTCAAGCATTCCATGTGAGTAAAAAAAAGGAGAAAGACATGCAGGAGGTAGGCGAGACTGGGTGTTTTTGTTTGTTTGTGTTACACAGTAAGGTAACAGGCTTTCTTGCAAACTTGGGTGCGAATACTGATCCCGTCCCTTCTTAGTGTGGACAAAAATGCTTCCCATCAAAGCCTCAGTTTTCGCATTCGGATAAAATAATTAAATGCCTACCACACAGAGTTCTTGTAGAGAAATATTTGAAAAGTTCTTTGCACAAAGTAAGCATTCAATAATCAGTGAATTCAATAATTCTTCTCCTTGAATGCTTTCTTCCCTCCTCCGTAGCTCTTTCTTCTTTTCTTTTTTTCTAAGTTCTTGTCTTTTTCTCTAGTTTGTTCCAGACATTGTTTTAAATTATGAGATGTGGATATTTTCATCACTGGGTGACAGGCAGCCCTTATAATGAAAAGCGCCTGCACTTATTAAAATAAACCCATGTGGCCTTGACTCCTCCAAGCACTGCATTGTTTGTTACTTCTTTGAAGGACAGAAAATGACTAAGGAGCGAATCTTTAATTATTTGGTCTCTTATTCATGTGGAGTATCTTGGTTGACGGTCCTGCTCTTGGGTTCTCACACACAAAACCCATCTGGGTCTTGAGCATCCCAAATTCAAAGGGGAAACAAAGGACTGAGAGCCAGAAAATCTTAGACATTAATCCCAGGACAGATGCTGGTTCCCTTGTTGGCCACAGGCACATTATCCCCCCGTCACTTTCCCCACCAGTAATGCAGAAATCAATTATTTCCTGGTCTCACTTGAGGGCTGAGAGACTTAATTAAGCTTTTGGAAGATGGTTGTTAGTTAACCTAATTCTCTCCGTAAACTAACAATCCTTTGCTTTCCTAATCACACCTCCCAAATTTTCATAAACTATTCTACTTTTCCTAAAGACAGAATGTAGGATAACTCTTCTTTTACTAACTTGCTTCTATAAATGGCTTTTAATCACTTTTCCATAAAAGGCCCAGGGTGGGAAAATTCTGATGAAGGGATTGCTTCAGGATTGGCCAAGGCCACAGAGCCCTGATGGAGAGAAGTGTTGGCTTTGTTCTTGAAAACAGAGAAAGGTCTCGAGCCCTCTGGTCCCTGTGCGCACCCTAAAGAGAGTTGTGGATTAGATTAAACTTGCTTATTTTGCAGTGGCATGAAAAAAGAGCAAGTGTCCCTCAGAGAATTTGCTGGCTCTGCCACTTCCCAGCTGAGCGACCTTGAACATTTGCTCAACTTCATAATCTGCAAAATGACAATAATAACGTCTTCTTTCCAGGCTTGTTATAAAGAGGAAGTGAAGTCATATGAGTTCTCTCTTCATATTCCCTTTTAGAGATTTGTACATCTGTCCAGTTTCCACAACTAGATTATAATAAACTCGTGGAGAACAGGAATTGTTCAAGTAGATCCATCCTTTCACAAGAGACTTAAAGTCCATGGAAAACTAGGTGAGTGACTATTTTCTCAATTCTCCCATGGGTGACACATCACTGGTATCATGTTAGATGCAAAAGACAGAAGTTAATTCATTACCTACAGTGGATGCTTAGGACATTGGAGCTTAATTCTTTCCTGCAACCTGTTTAATAAGCTCTGATAACACTAATCATTATCAAAAGATAGACTCCAAACTTCAGTGGTCTGACATAATAGAAGTTTATGTCTAGTGGGTGTTCCAAATTGGCAGGAGCAAAATAATTCAGAACTTCCCAGCTGTCCACACTCATCTGCATTAAAGGGAAAGAACTGGGAGAAGTGAGCTTTTCAGTTCACATTCTGTTAGATGGAACACAGGAACATGGCCCCTTCCAGCCAGGGAGGCTGGGAAATGTAGTCAATCTGTGGAGCCAGGGAAAAGAAGAAAATGCTAGCAGGCTACTTCCATATACAAGAATATCCCCCTGATGTTTGGTCTATTATATAGTATCACACAGCTGGTGACAGTGTTCCATAAGTGTTTGTTAAATTTATGAATGAGTGAGTGAATTAATCATTCATTCAATCAATCTTCACACCCTGACTTTCTCTGTTTATCCCATGTCCTATTTTTCCTGAACCCTTTCTTCCAGCCAGCTCCCCCAGTAAGGTAGTCATAAATTGATCTGAAGCATTAAAAAGTGTTTGAAAAGGTCCCTTGACCTCAACTTCCAAAGCCCTGGATTTGAGCCTCAGCTAGATCAATTACCAGCTGGGTGACCTGGAGCCAGTCACTTTTTACCTATCATTACAGATAGGTATTACATGCTCCTTTGTCTATAGTGAAAACAACGGTTTGTGGCCCATCTCATGGTTTGGGGGAAGACCACTGAACTTAATCTAAGCTAAGGTACTTTGAGAAATGCAATACCCATGTAAATGTTATTGCTATTCATTGTTATTAAGTTATTGCCTGGAAACACTCAAGGCATTTCTTCTCAAAGGGCATCTGTAGTATGAGAAAATTTTGAACAGATTTCTAGTGGTAAAATATCAGGCACTTCCTTGTAAAGCCATGCTTTTTACTTCACGTGTCTGTAATTACATGACAATAATTTCCATAAATGCCGTCACAGGGGACCAGAGCCCAGGGCTATTGTTTGAATCTATAATGATGGTGAGCTCTAGGATAGGGAGGCACATGCAAACAAGAGATAGTTCTGTCAGTGAGATTCAGACCAGATGGGGACAGAGAAGGAAGGAGAAGAGAGAGGGATGGGGGGGTGAGGTGGGGATGCAGGCACAGAGTACCTGCCTACCTCTGTGTTGTGTAGCTCTGGCAACACAAGTGATCGTAACTGACCCAGCTGGATTATTTCCTTTAAAGGGAAGGGTTATAGAGAATCAGGGGGAAATTCAAGGTTTATAGACTCTTTCAATGGGACAAAAGAGAAAAGCTTTTGTCATTTGCAGGGAAACTAACCTCGGTAAGCTCTAAATTAAACCATTCACGCTTGTGGAATAGGAGTTTGAAGGGCAACCTGCTACCAAAAGCCTTTTACCTCTCAGGAAGGGAGAGGATGTGATGTTACAGAAAAAAACACTGATAGTGAAGCCAGGTGGCGCTGGCTTCAGATCTTTGCTCTGCCACTTATGTCTAGTTTGATTTTGGGAAAACCCCTCTGGGTTTTTGTAGATAATAATTCCTGTGTCAAAGGTTTGTCATAAAGACTTAGATGCAACAATATGCCTGTTACTAGCAAATGGTAGGCATTCGATAAGTATAACTTATCATTATTAAAATAAACCAAAGCATCCATCTCCCCTAGTGATGTAGTGATTGACATGCTCATTCCCGGACAAAAAAAAAAAAGAAACTCTGAAAAGAAAGAACTGGGTATAAGCATCACTGCCTCTGGGGAGGAAGGGTTTTCCCTGACCATCTTACCCAGAGCAAACCTCCTGGGGACTTCAAAATTAAGTATTTTTGAGTTTAGGTTTTGTTTGTTATTTTAACCAAAATGTAAGCTCCAAGAGGGCTTACACTGTTCATGGTGGTCCAGTGTGCGACACAGCCTGGAGTGTCATGTGTTCAAAAATAGCTGTGGGAAGGAAGGATAGAAAAGGAAGCTGGGCTGCTTCAACGATGAATAAACATTTTAACACTGACAACCCTGGTATCCCACAGAGAGAGCTGCATCCTGAAATGCAGATACCCCTGGGAAAGGCAGCAATTGACTGAAATGTGTTCTGACATGTAAAGAACTCAGAGGAGATCCCTGTACCGGAAATAGTCTCCTGAGAAGCTGGGCTGGGAGATGGAGGCAGCAAAGAGCTTGTCTGGCTGTCACCTGGGCACACGAATCCAGGTGCACAAGTAGGTTAGGAAGAAGCCCTCCCCAACCCAACCTGCCCATGAAGAACCCAATTTGCATGCATCTCCCACGCCCTCGAGCATCCGTCTTCTTTTTCATCAGTGATTATGGGGCAAGGGAGGAAAGTACCTTTCAAGATCAGACATGAATCTTGCAGCAAACAAGCTTCTCTGCCCTGTTGTGTGGGTTTTAACCTTTCATAATACCCAAAGGGCAGACTGAAAGACTGAAGTAACGCACTGTAAAACTTCTGTGCTGGGCTGGAGAAACTCCAGCTACGAAAAACGAACAAATAAAAAAGCATGAAATGCCATCATGAGCTTTTTCTCCTAAAAGAGGTATACAGACCAACGTCCTTTGTTTGTTGGACTTCCTTCACCATTCCGTTACCTTAATCCCTCCTTCCCTCAATCCTCTCCCTCTCTACCTCTTTTCCCTCCTTCCCTCTCTCTTCTCATCCTCCTCCTTCTTATTCTTTCTTCTTCTTCTCCTTCTCCCTCCCTGTCTCCCTCCTTTCTTCCTCCCTTCCTCTCTGTGGATGAGGTTTCATATCAAATGGGGACTGAGGAAGGAAAAAAACCTGACATTTATGAAGCACCTACTATGTGCCTGGCACTGTGCTGGAAACACCTATATGTATTATTTCATTAAACCTTCCCAACAAACCACATAACCGTCATTCTCTTGGCTCAGCAGCTAACTTGTCTGAGGTCACACAGTTAATCAGTCAGACTTAGCCAGCCATATTACTTAAATATTTTGAATTTCATTCAAACTGAGGAATATTTTTTTTACGAATGCATATGCTATGTTCTTTCACCCATAAATATCATTTCCTGTGGAAATAATCAAAGATGTATACAAACATGAAACAATGAGACTTGATTACAACATTATTTTTGATGGCAAAATAATAATAATAGTGATAACTTAAATATCCACTGGTAGGGACCAGTCAGGTAAATTATGGAACACCTATGAAGTGAAATACTTCATAAATATTATAATTATTTACCTATTGCCATAGAAACATATTGCTGACTTATTATTTAAGAGGGAAATAAATACACAGGCAAATATATGCACATAAAAATTCAAGAAGAATGTAAAAAAATGAAGTTTATCTTTGAATAATAGGATTATAGGTACTTTTTATCTTCTTTTTGCGTCTTTATATTTTTAAATATTTTTCTACAATGAGCTTGCATCCCCTTGAGCAGTTTGTTTTAGTTTTTTCTTTTTAGTAGTAATTTTTAGAATGATTAGAAAGCTGCTTTCTAAAACATTTTGCTTGAGGGCCCAGAATTTGGAAATGTCTCTCTTCTTTTTTAGCCACCACTGAAAGAAGAAATAGAAATCCTAGCCAAATACTGACAGTTGGCCAATATTGTTTCTTTTTATAATTACATTGTCAATCGCTGATTAAAATGTAAGTGCCTGAAAACAGAAACGTGTCCTTTTTTCCTCTTTAATCCATGTCCTTTTGTGGTGTTCAATGAATATTCATGATCGTTTTATTTCTTCCCTTTACTCCTTTGGTTTTGGTTTGGGGTTTTGTTTTTGTTTTTGTTTTTTCTTTCTATTTTACACCAGAGTTTATTATTCACTTGGACCCTTTTTAATTCTAGTTGGTAAAAATTTGGAAAATTCATACAAGACTGAAAGTTACTTTTTTCTTTGAATGAAATTAGGGTTTGTCGAGGGAAGTGTCCGTGTAAACAAATGAGGTGGGAGGAGTGTATTTAAGATACTTGGGAAAATACTTTTGAACTCTTTACAACGTCCTTTTGTGCCCAGTTAATTAATGGACTGATTACAAATGATTATAATTCATCAAGTCGTTTTGGCAGAATTTCCTCCTGGCATCACTCTGTTTCCTATGAGTTTGTGTGACTTGCCAGTATTGAAAGTAACACATCTACTTTGCCTCGCAAAACATTCACTAATTCAGAGCCCGCTCAGCATCTGAGTGGGTCTTCGATACTTTTCCAATTTTTCAGATTTTACTGTATTTCTTAACCCAATCAATCCCTCTTTAAAATAAAACTGTGCTTTTAAAAATACAAAATTTCTTCTTCACCAAAAAAATATAGTTATGAATGAAAGTATTAATCATGCCCACTGAATAAAAAATAACATAAACAATACCAAGGTGTGTCAACTTGAAAGTCCACACCCCAACTCTCCCTTCTCCATGCACAGGTGGGCGGACTCCTGTTCTGTAGAGAACCACAGTCCACCTCTGCTTTCACGGTGTGGTAAGCGGGCCTGGGGCCAGGCCCCTTCCTCATTTGACTGATGGTGGCTGGACGCTGTTTTGATCCTCTGATGAAGCAACCTCAGGACCTTCATGGCCACTTAGTACCCAAGCGCCGGTTTAATAGAGCTGTAGATTTTCTAGTTTCACAAGGTAGTTTGCTGTTTCATTTAGTTTTGTTTTGTTTGCCAAGAGCAAACTCTTTAATGGTCTTTGAACAAACCACATGCTTATCAGGTAATTATTTCCTTGACTAAATGAAACAGAAATAGAATGAACATAAGAATTGACATTGGGAGCACATAGAATCTAAAGTGGCCCCTCGGGAGCTGAACTGTTCAATAAAGTAGCCAGCAACATGTGTGGCTATTTAAATTTAAATAATTAAAAGTAAATGAAATTTAAAATCCAGTTCCTCATTTTAAGTTCTCACTAACCACACGTGGTTGGTTAGTGGCTACCATGTTGAAGAACACAGATGGAGAATATTTCCATCACTGTAGAAAGTTCTATTGGAAAGCACTGACCTACATGAGACCAAAAAAAAAAAAAAAATGCAAACCATTAGTGAAATACCTCCCTTGAAATGTGAATATATGTTTCAAGTGTGGGCTACAGATCTCTTCCACTTTGTACAATAACTATAGTTCAGAATATTTAGTGTGACCGGAAGAAGGGCAAAAATCTATCCCAGGCACCTTCCATTCTGGTTACCATTTTGTGGAACAAGTCATCCCACAACTTAGCACCTTAAAGCAACGACAATCAGGTTATTCTCTCTCCAGGTTGTGGGGCTGGGCCGAGTGAGGCAGCTCTCGTGTCTTTGTGCTGGGGCTGGACTCCCTTCCTCCTGTGTCTGGAGACGTATGTGGCTGTCTGAGGGGACCTCAGCTGGAGTCGGCCCTGGAGGAAGCAGTAACGCCTCTCAGAACCTGGCCTGAGAAGGCGCATTCAGCATCACACACAGAAGTCCTCGCCCTCCCCAATTCAAGAGGAAGGACTAGGAGAGTCATCGTCATGTTGGGAGGCTGTGGGATGGGCGAGCTTGGAAACTACCATCTGCCGCACCTCCTCAGGACAGGCCAAGTGTCCCTTTTCGCATCGCTGCCCTCCTGGTCACTGGCCCTGACTGCAGATGGGAGCCCCAGCTGGGAATTGATCGCGTTAAAGGAAAACTACTTGCATAACTTCCGCAGTGCTTTTTCCTGCCAAAGCACGAATTCTAAACCTTTTCTGTGCCGTGGGTTCCTTTGGCAACATGGCGAAGACTGTGGACTGGACCCTTCAGGATAAGGTTTCTGAGAGCATAAAACAAAAACATGACATTCCAAAGAAAACCAGTTACATGGAAAGACAGTTACCAAAATAGTTAAATCATAATTTAGTAATTTTAACAAGCTCTAGCAGCGGGTCATTTCAAAGTTCTGATGAACCTAAATGATATTTCGAGACACCTGTAACAATTAGATGTGATATAGAAATATCTGTGATTTCTATTGATGATAAATTCATAAATTCTGCTGGAACTGTTGTGGTTCGTTGCCTACATTCATATTTAAAGGAAATGCTAAATTTCAGTTAAAGGCTAGTGGAAATAAAGATGTGATTTTTTTCTCATTCAGTTTTGCCAATGTCTGAATCTGCTTTGCCCAGGAGCCTCTGAGCCTTAGGGGGTTGGGAAGTGGAAGGCGAGGTACAGGCTGGGTACAGGGCGGGTGGGAGGGGCAGGAACATGGGGTTAAACTGCTCAGAGCAAGAAAGTCACAGGAATCAGGATGGAGAAGGAGAGGTTTGGGAAGGAAAGAAAGTTGGAAAAGATGGTCAAAGTGGAAGCCTCAGGAAAAAATCTTTTAGTGAGGAAACTCCCTCTGGCTAGGATGGCCAAGGAAACTTTAAGGTCCCCCTTTGAGATTTTACTAGGTTTTGCTTCCCCACTCCCAGCCAATGACTTGAAATTACTTATTGCAGTCACAGCGTGAGCTACTTTTCCTTTGCTGCCAATCTAGACTTTCTTCCAGAACCTGCAAGCAGAGTTGTCGCCACAGCACCTTCCCTGAGCCAGCTGGTCCAGACACTCTGTGACGCCAGAGGGAACTAATTAACTACACCCCTCTCCCTTGTGCCCAAATCCTAAATCAGAGAGAGCCAGGAATGAGGAGAAGGATATCAAAATATCTGTCTCATTGCTACAAAAATCTGGGTTGGAGGGTACACCTTAGAAGTGGGCTTCCTACTTCTCCCTACATTTCAGCCCTTCCCCCCCAATTGCTCAACACTAGGGTCTGGCCAGAGAACCACGCCAACCTGGCCATTGCCCCCTAAACACTTTCAGAGTGTATCCACTTCTTTTGCTACCGTCACCACCTGACTCCAGATGGCCATAATCTCTTCTCCAGATTCTTGATCTGTTTAAAACAAAAAATCTGATCATGTCTTCATATCTCCTCAGACCCTTCAAAATGGTTCCCCTCTGACTCTAGAATAAAGTCCAGACTTCCTTGCCTGTGCCTGCCTAACTATACAGCTCACCCCCCTTCATCCCCTCGTCTTCTCTCATACTTGGGACTCCAGGCAACCGGACTTCATTTACTCCCCAAATATGTCATTCTCGAGAGAGCCTTTCTCCAGGCTTACATGCACACTGTCCTTCTGCCTGGACCATTCTGCCTGTCTCCACCCATCATAGCCATTACTTCCTCTGATACTTTCCCTGATGCTCCTTTGGGTTCCTGTGTCACCTTGCCCATCCTCCAGCCTATTACTTTCATAGTCTATTGTATCTTTTTTCTTCAGCTCTCCACCTCTCTCACTAGATGTGCCTGAGTCATAGTAGGGTTTTAATAAGTAAGTGTTGGAAAAAAATCGATCAGTAAGTGAACAAAGAAGAGATGAAATTAAAGATCTATGCTCCAGAAGACTGAAAGGTCTTTTAAAGTATGTAATCAGTTATGGACCCAAGAGAAGTTTAATTCTGCTCTGGGGGAGAGACATATAGTCCCCATATTCAAATGACACACATATATGTGGGTGGATCAAAAACTGCATGGATGCCTCAGCACTCACTAGGCTACAGGGTGTCATGGCTAGATTCCCAAAGCCCAGGATATGGCAGTGGCTGTATGTTAGGATTCATTCTTCATCCAACAACTTTATCCCATTCTGCAGCACCAGGGCCGAGTCCCATAAGAAAGCTGTACGACTTTCTTGATTTGCTTTTATTATCCATCTCAAACATGATGAAAGCAAGTTTTTCCCGGCCTTGACATGGATGGAGACCTTGGTTGTCTGAATGGATGCCCGATGGGGAGCAGCCTTTTCTCAGGGACAGTTTTGCTTTAACGATCTCATTGCTGCTGTCTCCTCAAGGGCAGAGGCTAAGATCATCTGTAAACCCTACAGAGACTGATGTTGCCCGCTTTGCAGAGACCAAGGGAGAAGAAATAGTTGCCGCTTACTCCAAAGAATCTCGATGTTAGCATTTTTAGGCAAAATCACTGAAAACCATGACCGAAAAGTTATATATGCCTTAAGGACTACAACAGTGCTTTTAAAATCTATATTGAATATATAAACGGAATCAAGAAAATAAAGTTGCATTACATAAAAGTTCACAAGCTAATTATTATAAGGAATGCCTTCTACAGCCTAAAGATATGGTGACTCCAGCTTTGTTGAGCTCAAAGAGAGTATTTCCAAGGTGAAAACATCCTATTTAAGACCCCAGAGTAATGCTGCTGATTTCATCCATTAACCTTGATGTCATAGAATGAGTCAATGTCAGTGAGACTGCACCCCAAACCACTGAGTGCGGCGAGAAGATTATAAACCTATAGTATGCATGTATTCACACTTGGCCTTGCTCCACAAAGCTTTTGGAAGCACATAAATTAAAATAGTAAGACATAAACAAATGGCAAAACAGACGAATCAAGAAAATTATCTGTTAGAGTGGAATGTCAAGTTTGGGGGTGGGGAGCACAGTTTTGAAAACCCAAAAAGTTCCATGCATTACTATAGATGAGATGCAAATTCAGCTTTGAGTTTTCTAGTGCCCCAGATAAGAAGGGAATATAACTAGTGGCATTCAACATGGTACCACAGGTTGTGACTTAGATCTGCACACCACAGGGGTAGCCCTTGCACAGGAATTCTTCCTCTGCCTAGGGACATTGAGAAATTCCAGAAACTAGCAAGACAGGTATGGTGGAGTTTTATTTTACCTTAGGTAAACCAATCACTTCTTGCTGTCCCTAAATCACATCGTAAAGGTGATAACTTATTCTGTCCCTCATAGGTCTGTCCCAAGGCTCTGAATGGATTCATTCATTCGACAGATATTTACAGAGGACTCACTCTGTGCCAGGCACTATCCTGGGGTTGCGGGCACTGCGGCGTGTGGCCCGAGACCGCCTCAGGGAGGCAGAGCTCTCCTTTGGCTGCTGAGATGGCTGCTGACATCAGTCCTGCTGTCCGCTCGCTTCTGAAGGGAGCCTCCTCCCCTGGCTAGCCCACATCCAGTGCCTAGTCAGTTTGGGGAGATAACAGGACCTGGCCCCCTTATCTCAGCTTGCGGCAATTCTGAAGGGATATCCCGGCTTCAGAACACCACACCCATATAATTGTCTGGGGGTTCCAGAGAGGCCGCATCACAGCCCGGGCCTGCTTCCACCCCTCCCTCTTCACAGGTGCCAATCCCAAGAGCCCTGCCTGATAAACCTCAGGCACACTCTCCCCATCTCAGAGCAAACTCAAAGGAGAGGCAGAAGAGAACCTACACCTGGTTAGCAGTTGCACGCCTGCTTCCTGTCCAGGAAGTCACAGCAGAAGGGAGGAGAGAGGGAGATGCTTCGGTGTTCAGGAGCGTGGGTGGTCCAGCCTCCACTGTCCTTCACCTCTCTCCGCATTTTCCTCCCTGCTGGGGGGCCCAAGGTTCTGGGCTTACTCTCTCATTATTAAAAACCAACCTTAAGTTAAATTTTCCTACACTTAAAATAGGGGAAATAAACTAAATGCTTTGTAAGCTCTATAATTATAATTCTTTGAGCATTTTAAAACATAGTCATGTTCTTTAAAGTCTCAACCGCTTACTTCAGAGCGTGCCAATATACGTAAAAGCAAATAAAGGATATCACAATATACTATTTATTTTTTCAATATGGCATATTTTAGTAAATACTTTTACATCACCATCATTGAACAACATTCAATGAGTGCCCACCAGATGCATCATATAGCACTTGAAAAATCAGCAATTGTTGAGATGTTGACATGCTTAAATTTGGCTCATCGTACGTGAAGCAAATGAGAGCGCGTAACTTAGATTGGGAATCACATTTATGGTACATGGCTGTTGTTTCTTCTTCCTCTTTTTTTCCTTTCTTCTTTCAAGCTGCCAGATGGTGTAGATCAAATTATTCTAGAATTCAGAGGGTCTGGATTTCTGCAGATGAGCGTAACAGTCAGAGTAGACTTCTGCTTCCATCGCCACCGCTCACAGTGGTGTAATCTGCTCCTCTGAGAACCCCTAGCCATCCAAGCTGCTCAGCTCTAACGGTAGTTCCGGCGACATTTGTAAGTGCACTTTGAGAATTCGGGGGATAAAACTTGAGTTTTATCTCTTTCACTTATTTTGTTAAACTCTTAGAAATATGTTGTATCCTTAGTTTAAAAAATAAACTGAACTACTTGGATGCATTAAAACACAGTGATCAAAATTCCAGCTTGAAGAGTCAGATAGGCAATGATGATAGCCAAATTTTATCGAGTATTTTCTATTTATTGACTTATCTAAATCTCACCAAAAGATCTGCATTTCACAGAGGAGAAAACGGAGGCACAGAAAGGAAGGGCAACTTGCCTAAGCTTACCCACTAATCAGAGGGAGAGCCGGGATTATAACCCAGCCATTCAGATATTAGAGATCATGCTTCGAACTGCCTTTGTCTACTGATATGTGGTCAATTAATATCTCTGTGACTCAGTATCCCCATCAAAAAAACAGGGATAAGAACATCATCTTCAATAAAGGGTTGCTGTGAAGTGACAGGAGCATGCAAGGAAAGCATTGGGCTCTCTGCCAGACACATAGTAAGAGCCAGAATGCATTTGTCACTATTAGATTTCACAGGAGTTCAATTAAGGGAAATGCAGGCAGCCCCTCAATATCTCACCATTGAATCTGACTAGGAAACCTGAACTTTGAGTAGTTAAGAACTGTGTTCCTTAATCACACTTGACCAAAAAGGATTCTAAATGTCTAGATGAGCATGGAGGCTATGCTGTGTGTATGTGTGTGCACACAGCTTCCAGTAAGCTGCCCACGTGTGTCCGGGCTGCATTCACTCCTTGTGGTTCCATACCTGGGAGTTCTATGCTCATGTCCACCTCCAAGGTACAGAAGAGTTAAAAATGCTTTGAGCAGCAACCAAAGCGCAGACAAGGGCAACAGAAACATTTGGCTCCATCTTTCTTCACTTGCTGGTGAGAAGATACCAGCTGGTATAGGCTTTATGGAGAATGATTTGGCAATGTCTATCAACATTTTAAATGTACATACCTCATGACCCAGCAGTTTCACTGGAAGAAATTATGTTAAGCATAAGATAGTCACTTCAACAACATTTATAAACATGGAAGACTAAAAACTATGTAGATGTCCTTCCATTACAGTATAGCTATACAATGAAATACGATGTTGCCAATCAAAGAATGAGATAGCTCTCTATATTGATAAGGAATAACCAGCAAGATACATATTTAAATGAAAAAACAAGATGCAGAATATTATCATCCATATAAAGATACATAAACACATATGTGTATCTGTGTATGCATATATATATATATATGTTTATATACATACATATATATCGCTTTAGTCCATTGGACTGCTATAATGAAAACCATAGACTGTATGGATTATAAGCAACATAAATTTATTTCTTGCAGTTCTGGAGGCTTGGAATACCAAGGTTCCAGTAGATTTGGTATCTGATGAGAGCCTGCTTCCTAGTTCACAGCTGTTTTTTTGCTGTATTCTCACATGGCAGAAAAGGCAAGGGAGCTCTGTGGGGTGTTTGGGGTATCTTTTATAGAAGGCACTAATCCCATTCATGAGGGTTCAGCCTCATGACCTAATCACCTCCCAAAGAACCCAGTTCCAAATACTATCACATTGAGGATTAAGTTTCATCATATGAATTTTGAGGAAACACATTCAATGCAATCTTCCACTACATATACATATATGTGTATATATTAATTATGTAATATGTAAAGTAAAATAATATATGTATACATGATATAATGTGACATATACATATGTAATATAATATGTGTCTATACATACATGTAACAATACATATATATATACATATATATATATACACACACACACACACTGTTCACCTTTAGAAAACAAAGAGCCATTTATCAGCAAACTGGATTTATTGGGGAATAGAACAGAGAAATTGCAATTTAGGACAAGCAAATATGGTAAACCATAAGTAAATCCAGCCAACAGAGAAGGGATAATTTTTATAAGAGAAAAAGAAGTTGGGAGAGGCTGTTATGAAGAATTCAGGGTGGCAGTGGCTTCTCATTGGTTGAGTGTGGCGGTTTCTCATTGGCTGGATTGCAACCAGGAACTCAAACCTGAAGACAACCAGCTAAAGAGGTTCAGGTGACGATTGATTAAAGCAGGGGAGTTTTGCTGGACAAGTCTTCCTTCCGCTTGCTGGGCTATGTCCTCTTGTTTGAGGTCTGAGTGGTAATGCATGAGAGCTTCCCTTTGGGCTCCCTGACTGCATTTTAAATGAGGTTTGGTGTGTTACATTACACATGCACATAGTACATCATATACATACGTATACATCGTGATGCACACCAACAGCCGGCCTCCTGCACAGGGAATGTCTGGAAGGAGATTTTATTTTAATCCTCCTACCCATGTTATAAGTAGGTTCCATGAAAATGAGGATCATTCCAGTCCTGTTCTCACAATTTCTCCAGCATCATGAACAGTGCTTGGAACAAAAGAGTGCTGTTCCAGAATGTTGGAGAAGGAGGAGAGAAAACACAAATGATGATAAGGCGAAAAGAAAAGGGACAAGGCAGAAACCAGGGCAGAGATGCCATGGAAGGCACCAGGCATGGCTTCCGCTGCTCAGAATTGGAACAAGATGAAAGCTCTTCTCCCAAAAGGAGCTGGGATACCTTCCACGACTCCTCCCCACCTTCTGCCAGTCACCTCCCAGAAGCTGGAGCTGGACCACAATTTGCAGGGTGTAACATTGTCAGAGGGAGATGACATCTCTGAAATGAACTGATTTTAGATGAGTTCAGATGGCTTTGTGCCCCATTTATCAGGTCCATGCACCATTTGCCAGTTTTGCAAATAGGCAATGGGGGGAAAAAAAGGAGTCTTTGTTTTATCACAATGAAGGCCAGCTTTTCCGGGGACTGTGTAGCATAGCTGCCATTGTCTGAGTTATTATTGAGCAATACTCATTCTCCCTCCTGTTGTGGGCCAAGTATATGTCCCTGCTCCATAGATGCTGGGCTTGGCTTCATAACTTCTTTTGGCCAATGGAATGACTAGAGGTCTTAAATGCACCAGCCCATTTGGCTTAATTCTTAACCCTGGTGTTCCCCCAAGAGAGGACATACCCTACATGACCACTGCCCTTTTACTTGTGCCCCAGAAGGAACACATATGGAGTCAACCTGAGTCCTGGTTCCCACAGAACCCACAGCCTAAAGCAGAGTCACCCACTGAGTTTAGCTTAGATTACTCCACTCACACTCCACTCACAGACCTAGAAGCATGAGCATAAATACTGGTCATAAGCCATGGAGGTGGTGTGGTTGTTAAGAGGCATTATTGTGGTGATAGATGATTGATTCAATAATAATTAGTAATACCTGCTCCAAAGTCAGGTATGAGATTTAATAATGGCTCTTCCCCTACCAGCTAGTTGGCCTTGGGTAAGATAACCTTTGAGCCTCAGTTCCTCATTTATAAAATAGAAGTAATAATAGCATTACTCTCAACATTGTTGTAAGGATTAAATTAGATAATCAATATAAGGTGCACCTGGACCAGAGTAAACATTCTTAAGTCAGACGTCACAAATTGGAAGTGTGTTTCCAAAAAATTTAGTTAATTATCTCTATTGGGACCAATTCCCAACTGCCAACTGGGGACTTTCATGTTAAAAAAAAAAATCTAAATTTACATCTTTTCTTAAAAAATCAGAATTGGCAACACGGGGCCGGCATTCCTACAAAGCAATAAAAGATAGACCTAGGCAGCTGTATTTCACCGTGTGTCTAATAGAAGATCTGACCACCAGGGTTTAAACAAGTAAGGGGTTACTTTTTCTCATGCAGCAAGGTGTCCAGGAGTCAGAAGTCCAGGGCTGGCGCCGAGGCTGAGCAATGCCATCAGGAACCTAGGTTCCTCCGTCTCACTGCTCTGCCTGCCGTCTTCAGCATCTAGTGGCTGGTCTTCATGACCTCAAAATGGCTGCCGCACATCCAGCTACAATGTTTGTGTTTCATGCAAGAAAAGAGGGTGGAGATGGTAATGGGGCAAAGAAAAAAGTCTCTTTTAGCAAGGCTTCATCCTTTTCTATGGGAAAGGAAAACTTCCCAGAGACTTCCATTACCCCTTAAAGGTCAGAAGTAAGATGTCTTACCCACAGCTTGCTGCAAACTTGGCCGTGAAATTGAGCATTTCATTATTGCCTCTGTAGCTAAGAAAGAAGAATATTAGAAAGATGTCGAATAACTCAAACTACAGTATCTCAGATTATCACAAACCCTTCCCAGTCAAGTTCATTGTTTACCTTCCCTCCGTGGCCCCTGCATCTGTTTGTGTTTGCAGCTGCCAACAGACATGGTTGGTACCTGTTCCCAGCTGAGTTGGGGCCTAGTTTTAGAGTATGCTTTCTCACTTCTGCCCTACACCTGTCTAAGCTCACAAAAAATCAACATTCAAGGCCTTACCCTCCTTAGCTAGTTTTCCCCATTCTTCATATTTAGCTTCTCACCTGGGGCAGGAGAAATATACAATATGCTCACAGAAACAATAGAAAGTTTCTGGTCCGTCTCTTGAAAGTAGCTCTCACCAGGCTAGCCATGTTCTTGCTGTGGCCTTGGCTAAAACTGAGAAAATATTCTTTTCCCTGTGCTTCATTTGTCCTATTTTTCCCTTTGATGGACTTTGATAGCTTCACACCATTTTTCAAGGCAGGCTATTGAAGTTCCAGGAGGTGACCTCTATTTACTACAATAAAATTAGTGATTTATAGAAAGTCAGAATTTCACAATCCCCCAAACTCCCCTTTTATCCCTAACTACTGTGTCAACAAAGCACCCAGCATCCAGTATGGTTCAAAGGTCTGAATTGTGTAGCAAAATAAATCATTTTTTAAATCCCAATAGTAATGTATGGTGAGAGCATTCTTAACTTGAATTGAGTAAGGAGAAAGAGAGCCAATGCAGCCAACCTTGCCTGTGGTATATTACTCAAGTCGATGTGGGGCAGAGAAGATTGGATATTTAATGTCAATGATACTGTGAGAGGGGGTGAAAAACTCCAAGTTCCACTAGAAAATAAGAAGGTAAAATTTGAGTCCCATAAGCCCTAGTTTATTTTTGTCTTCCTCCTCCACTGACATTCACCCTGTTTTCTTGCTGTCCTCCTTCTCTCTCCCTCCCTTCCTGACTGCTTGTCTATTTCTGTGTCGACTGTCGAAGACCTAGCACCTTTTTCACCAGGTCCCTAATTTAGGTTCAGTGTTGACATTCTAATATATCCAAACCTCTGGTCTCAAACTTGCTTATTAAAATGCACTTGATGTTGTGCTTTCCATCACAATATGCAAATCTAAATCTCTGGAGTGTGCAGAGCTGTCCAGAGCCTGTGTAGAGCTTGCTTGGTTTGGGTGAATTTACACATTCAAGGAGGCATTCACTCCAAGAGGCTCAGGAATCGAGGACAGAAAAGGTCTGCTGTTAGGTGGTGGAGTAGGCTTCACGGGTCTGGCTGCTCAGTGGTCTCAGATCACTTCAGTTCAGCCAAGTCGTTTTGAGTTTTACTCTATTCAAACACAATGCTAGGTGCTAGGGATACAGAGATGCTGCTCTCAGGAAGTCCACCATCTAAAATAAATTATTTACCCCATAGGAGAGCTCTAAATCCCCTAATACAGGGCTTTGCACACTTTAACTAGGTTCTTGTGAAATGTTGATTTGCATTCAATAGACCTGGGCGGGGCCTGAGGTCCTACACACCTAACAGCTCCCAGGAACCCTCAAGCTGCTGGCCTGGGGCCACACTTTGTGTAGCTGTGGGCCTAGGGTTGGGGATCAGCTGTGAAGAGGAAGCCTTGAAGGGTTCTGGGGGAGATAAAGCCCCAGGGAGCAATTAGAATCTGTTTCTTCCCCATCTCAGTGGCATGTAGCTTTCACTCAGGAAGTATAAGCAACAGTATAAACAGGCTTTGCCCATTCCGCTAAATCACAAGTAACTGTGTTGCCACAAACCAAAGGAACATTTTTCAGCTGTAGGTTGAGTGATAGGGCAGTTTCAGGAGGCAAATACTTGAAAAGGAAGCAGCGAACCATTATTTAGGGGTGAGGGGGCATAAGTACACTCCTGTTCTTAGGACAACCTTCTTTTCTTTCTTTTCTGTATTTGTTGGAAAAAGGGTTTTTTTAGTGCACTGCAAATTGTAGCTTTCCACAAAGATCTTTTTCTCCCATATCCCCTCTGCCATGTAAACATTACTATATCAAATGGCACTCCACACACAGTAGGTGCTCAATAAATGCTTTAACAATCCAGCAGAAAACACATGGAGGTTGTATACTGCTATTTGCTTTCTAAAGCCTGAGCTGGACTCTAGAACCTATTTTTACCTCTCAATCTCTACTTAGAAAACTTTTTTTTTCTGTTCTTGTAAAAGATTGTGTCAGGGACACACTATGTCGAAAACTGTTAGGAGATCAATGAGTTTCCAGCCCATGAGACTCCGAATGTGTGCTATTGTGTTAGCTATCTATTGCGATGGCTAATGCTATGTGACAAACAACAACAACCCCTCATAAGCAATATATTTATTGTTCATGCATCTGGTGATCAGCTAGGAGGTTCTGCTGACTTGGGCTTGGCTCACTAACATATCCAGAGGTCATCCAGTTGTCCCGACTAGACAATTGGGACAACTGGGCTCTGCTCCATGTGCCCTATCTTCCAATAGGCTCTCTCGGGCATGTTTTCATAGCGATTGTGGAGAATGCAAGAATGCAAGCAGAGACATACAAGTGATTTTTTCAAGCGTATGCCTGCATTATGTCTGCTAAAATCCCATCTGTCAAAAAAAGTCACATGGCTGGACCAGAGTCAGAGCGGAAGGCTCTTCAAGGTTCCATGGTGAAGACATACATACAGGGCAGGGAGAAAAACTCTGCTTACGGATGCAATCCATCTACCACAGCTTTCACATGTAACAAAGTAACTTTCCAGTTCATAGTTAGGCTGATCCAAGCAACATCTTTGCATACAACAAGCATCTATCCTTCCCTGCCCTGGGAAAGGCAGAAAGTCCAGGGGAAACAAAGGCATCTGAGAGGAGGGAGAGCTACCAGTGTTTACTGACAACACTCTATTCAGAGTCCACATTTAATTTAAACTCAAAAGGATATATTTACAATCTGCCAGATTTTAATATTCCCACCCTTGAGTGGCCTCACTGCAGCAGTAGCAACATCAAGCTTTCTGCCTCTTTCCAAAGCAAGGACCTGTGCTTGCAAGGTAAACAAAGGGTAATGAAACAGCAAATGGCAGAGTGTCAAGTTGTTGGAAGGTGTCTAGTGGGATGCCACGGGGACGTGGTTTCATTCTGGTCTCATTTAACATCTTCATTAATGATCTGGAAGAGGGAGTAAACAGCACATTAATTATAATTGCAAGTGATGCTAAATTGGGATTTGTCGCCTGCACCAAAGGAAGGGACTCTGAAAGGACCAGGCAGGAGGTGGATCCAGCTTGGAAAAGGCCAACGACACCTAGCAAAACATCACAGCACATGGTGGGGAGGGGACAAGTCATTTGGAAGCAATGAGGCCAAAAGGCAGGGAAGTTGTCTGAGATCCTTTCTGGAAAAACCAAAGGTATTTACAAATAAACCATAAGGGGGACAAAATTTACATCAAAGAGATGGCATCAAGAAATTAGATGTAAGCAAGCTGGAGAAGAAGAGGAGAGAAAGACACCATAATCTGGTTTATAAACGAGGGAGCAAGTTTGCTTGACACTTTTCTTTCACAGTTCCCTTCTCCCACCAGGATAATAGCTCCTCAGGGTGTGGATTTGTGCTGATTTGTTTCTGCTGGGTCCCCAGCACCCAGACTTATGCTTGGCACATGGAAGCCACTTATTAATAGACACCTGTTAAATGAATGCCTGAATAAATGAATAAATGAATGAGGAATGGAGTGTGACTTCTGAAGAAGAAATCAAAAGTGGACTTCTTTCCATAAGGTATAAAACAGTCAGAGATTGATTTAAAAATGAAACAAAGACGCACAACAAAATCTAGATAGGGAGGAAATAAACAAAGTGAAACTCAGTGAAGCTCCCCAGAGAACAGAGATCCTACTGGTTGTATTTTACAATGCTAATAGCAGTAATGCTACTAGTAGTCCTCTTTGTAGTAGAAGTAGTGGTTATACTTGTCTGTCACTGTTGTGAGTGCTTTGCATGTATTATCTCTTTTAATTAGCACAACAAAACTATGGGGTATGTTCTATCATTGACCCCGTTTTATATGTGAGGTACGGAAAGATTAAATAACTTTTCCAAGGTCCCGTAGCGACGGCAGTGAGATTTAAATCTATGTAATTGTATCACGTGTTTATTACCACTCTATCACATTGCCTGCCACACTGGTTTAAGGGAGAAGGGGGAGAGAGGAGAATGGAGAAAGGAGGAGAGGGCGGGGGAGGAGGAAGAGAGAAAACAAGATGGAAAAGTAAAGAAACACAGTCAAAACAGGGCAGCCGACCTTTTTCCCATCTCCCAGCCCTTCGCCTGTAGGTGGCTCACACTAAATATCATTCTAATATTTAAAGATAGATGCTTTTCGGTTCTAAATTCCCCTGAATTTTAAACTGAGTACTTTATCTGGTGCTCAGTTGAAGAGACCATCTGTAATCTTTATTTTCTTCTTTATTATTCCATTTCTCATCTCTTTTTTGTGAGTAGAAAATCTAGAAGTGTATATTTTGCACATGTACTCTTGTTTTCTGTACATTATTATTTTCTGCACGTTACTGCGTGCCTCTGTCATTTGTACATATTGAGAGTCGAGTACATGAAGCCACATATAATGTACTGTACTTTACAAGTGATTTAAGGGACTTTCAAGGGTAATATTCTTTTTTTGTCCTACACTTTGACATTAAAACAAAACCCTATTGTCCTGGGCCTCTTCTCCTTTGAAACCACTCTATGTTGCTTAACACTTGCTGTCGTTATAATTTTAAAATAATTGCCTTTGTTTTGTCTGATGTTTATTACGTGAATACTTGAAGGTCATGAATTTGACTTCCTTAATCACCAGTATCTAAAGAAGCAGCATGATACAAGGTGGGACAGAATGAGGCTCAGGGAGAGACAAGTTGTGGTTGAGACAGAAACCTGGAAGCATCAAGAAAATGGGTCCGGCCCCCAAGGTACCCAAAGGTACTCAGTTCTTGAAGCTTTTCCTCTGATTCTATAAGTGTCTTTCCCAAATTACTATATTTGTTTGTTTGTTTGTTGCCTGTTCAAATTGAGTTCGTCTCTTACATCCAAATGATCCCTTAATAGTGCAATTATTAAATTGGCCTTTCCAATTGTAAACAGTTTATGCTTTGATTCTGCAATTCCGACGTTAATATTAACGGGAGGAGGTCAATTTAGAAGTGTTCTGGGCAACAATGGGAAACCATTATTTCAGGTAATTTTCATTTGGTGCTCATCTAGAGATTACTGAGAAATGACCCTGTTTCATATTTGATGCTTAAGTAGTAAAAATGTGTCACTGAAGCAGAATTCCTAAGGCTGATATAAGGTGCTATAAAAAGTTGCTCTCCACAAAGATGACAATAGAACATCATTTTCCAAAGCACATTCCTGTTAGAATAGGGTGACCATATCATTTATCCTCCAAATGGGTACATTTTGGGAAATGAAAAAGCATGCCTTCAGCAATTATTCAAGGACAATAGGATAAAACAGGACTGGTCACCCTATGTAAAATACACCTCAATAAAGGGAGTTCCTTGGTCCCAAAAAAAGTTTAGGAAGTCTGCATACTATGGTTTTACTCTTAAGGGTCACAATACCCAATTTGTTGAGAAATCTGAGTGTTATAATAAAGAAACCCACTAACTGTCATCTAAAACAGCATTTCCCAACTGATTCTATTGTGGAATCCTTATTTTCAATAACACTTACCACCATCCCAGGGACTCAGTGTTCTATAGAACATCCTTCAGAAAATCTTGACCTTGAACATGTCTTATTCACATACAGTACAGCCTGCCACCTGCATGGATGACCTGTATCTAGAGGCCTCCAAAACAAAAGAATCTTCCCACTAAGCTCCCATTTGCCTGAAATTTCTACCATTATTTCCTCCTTTAAGGATCTTTGAAAGGATATACACATCATAATGGGGTTAGGCATTGTGTCATCTGGAAAGAATAAGTCATTAGCTAGCTAACCATTAGCGATAATTACTTTATCTGAATAGCCACTTACCACCCATAGATTTTTAACAGGAATTATCTTCAAGAGAGGAATGGGGAAAAAAAGGGAGTCTGGTGTGTGGGACACTGGCCTGGCCTGTGTAGTATTTTAGGGAAGGGTTCTGTATTAATATGGTTCCCAAAGTTTACTCCACCAAAGATCACTTCTATTTACCTGCTCCCCATATTCCTAATTTTAAAAGATGTTGCCTCCCAAGTAAACTGAACTTACTCAGTAGTAGCATTTGTAACTTTATTATCATCTTTTTTTTTTTTTTTTTTGCCTGCCCTTTACCTTTCTTATTCTGCAAATGTTCCTTCCCACCTTCACCCATGAGATTCTAGAAAGGGCTTCCATGATCTTCTAAAACCCCATCTTTTGTACCTAGTGATTCACCTAGAAGTGAGTCCCTTGACTAAGCTGGGCCAATCAGAGTACTTCCCTGGGATTTTTGACATTTGAATCAGAACGGAGCAAGATCAGTCCCATTTGGGGATGTGGGCCTGGATGCTGCCGGTAGCTTATGTTTCCAGCCACAAGGAGGAAGCTGGTCTTAGAGCGGGGTTTCTCAACTGCTACTGGCATTTGGGATCAGATAATTCTGTGTTGTGGGAGGCTGTTCTGTGCACTGTGGGATATTTATCAGGATCCTTGTTCTCTATGCACTAGATGTCGATAGCACCCTCCCCACTGTTGTGACAACGAAAAATCATGTCCAGATATTGCCAAATGTCCCTTGGGAGGTAAAATCACTCTCCATCCCTGATGGAGAACCACTGGTCTAGAGAATAAAATGCACACTCACAGGAGAGCACAGGTGACAGCTAGGGAAAGAGAGAATGTTCTGGTGACATTTTTAAGGCCCCAGTTCCAACTGTCCCCGAGGCTCAGTACACCCCAGTTCTTCCTGTGGATTAATTTCATAAGTCAATTAATTCCATTTTTCTCCCTAGGCTGGCTCAAGTTGAATTTTTGTAGTTGCACACAAGAGCACTGTGTTCATCTATAATTTTCATTTGGATTTTCGACAAACTGAAAATAGCTCACTTCCTTGCTCTCCTCCTCCTGTCCCACCCCGCCCTTGACCAGGACCCGGATTGTGTTCTAAGACCCCTATGAGTCAGAGTTCCCTACCCTAGACTGAGAGGTTTGAGGCATGAATGGGCACAGAGGTAGCAAAAATAAGTCCTGGGCAGGATCCAGGACACACAACTGAAACACTTTCTCTCCTTTCTCCAGTAGCAGCAGAAGTGAGCTTGCCTAAAGATAATTTTTTTTTTTGAGAGAGGGAGAAGGATGGGGTTTTGCAGGGAAAGGAAAATATTTTTTTCTTCAATGGTGGGACTAAGCCAAGCAAAAAATTAGAAAGATTAGAAAGCTGAGGTCTCAGTGTCAAGAGCGCCTTTCTCTGGGGCTGCTGCAGGCTACAGGGAATTCCCTGGGCACTAAAGCCAGTGACCATGCCTGCCGGGCCTGAGGAGAGGCTGTGGCCTGTCTTGCCAGCTCAGAGCTGCACAGACATTGCCTTCTTGAGCCACTAGGCCCAGGACTTCTTCAATACGATGCCCACACCTGCCCTAGGATTAGCTCACTGACCAGCCCCCGTCCCACGTGCATAAGCCCAAGCAAGGTAGAGCTTTCGTAGGCCCATCTTCACCCCAGTTTTGGAGCTTCAGCAGGGTGTTTAGAAAGGGGTACAGGCTGGTGCTCAGGCAGGACACACCAGGATAGCCATAGAGTTGTTAAAATATCAACATGTTTCTACACTGGTAGGGAAATGGATGCTATCCTGAGCCCACTGGGCACACCTTTGCCAATCCTGTCTATCACCTGGAACCCGATGCTACAGAACCGAAGGGGTTAATCCCAGCAGATGGCCGCTGTACCCTGCATCTGAGCAACGCTGCTTTATTCTGATTGGTTAGTGCTGGTGCCTGGCTGGTTGTTACACATTTTGAATATCACATCTGAAAGGGAAAACAGAATCTTGAAGGAAAGGAATGAGAGGGTGGCAAACACTTCTGCCTTGGAATGATCCTGCATTGTCACTTATTCTTCACGGATGCATTAATTCCGAAAGCATTTTGGACTTGCACTTGGAGATGGAACAGGGTTGGCTCCTTCTCAAGGCGCTAGTAGCCCAGCCAGGGAGAGGAGAGGTACACAGTGGCCATGGTAAGATCGTGCAGGTGATGGAGAAGGCGTTCTAGATGAAAGGCTGCTGGGGACTTGACAGCAGATAACTTCACTTCCTCTAGTGGTCCCGCTGGCTTTCTGTGGTGTCCCTGAGAGCTGGGATGATTGGCAGTGTGCATCCACACTCTCTTTTGGTCCATGGTGATGCTCTCTAATTGACAAGTCCGCTGGTAGGAATTTGGCTCACCTCCGACCACGAAGAAAGCACACACCTCTCACCCTGGCCACATCCAGGCAGTGGTGCCCCTCACTGAACTACCAAGGCCACGTGTGTGCCACGGGACTGATGCTATCAAATGGAGCTCGATTTAAACTGGAGAGGGTCCCGTTGTAGCCCTTTCCTTGGATTAACTCCGCTTTCTTATTCAGGCATGACAAAGTAGAGAAACTTGAGCATCCCCCCTTAAATATACTTATGCTCAGGTCAGGGAGAAACAGACGAAACATTGTAAAACTACTCCTGAGAAGGCAAAGAAGAGGGCTACAGGTAGTGAGCAGAGTTCATTCTGGTCAAAATATAAGAAAGACCCAAAAATAACCCCTTCAGTAAATACTCTCTCTTCTTCTTGAATCTACTTGCTTTTCCACCATACCGCCCATCCCTCCACCATTCTGGCCCCATTAAAGCAGGATCCCATGTTCATGCAATAGTCAACTATTAACTGATAAGGCTGAACAACTCCCAGTAGGTATTTGCATTTTAATAGAGAATTATTCAAGAGCAAAATGCTTTCAGAGTCCAAAAGAACAAAGAACTGAATTAGAGGCTGTGAGGTGGCTATTTGGGGGAGCAGAAAATTGGCCTGATTATTCTCAAGTTTTACCATGTTTATGTTGTCCCCTTTACAAAGGTCGCCTATTGTCAAATCCTCTTCTGATATGCTCCCCTCTCATCTCCCTCCCCCCCCCACCACCATGTCTGCTAACACATTAGCTGTCCGTGGCTTGTTGATGGGGTACCTAAGGGGGAGAGAACTGTCTTTTATTTAGTGAAAATTCTGATGGGCCATTCTGTATGGAAGTCTAGTCCTCAGGGTGTGACCTGCTGGGTTGGAAGTGATAGAGGAAGAGGTGAATTGCTTGACTTAGGAAATATCACGAAGGGAGGGTGGCCGGGTTGGGGGCTATCTGCTAAAATGGAGAAAGTAAGAAGAGATGAGAAAAAAAGAATAGAGAATATGGACATAGACTGGCACTGAAAAGTTCATGGTCTAAGAAAGGCCAATGGACTTTTAAAATAGGGATGTTTAATGTTTAATTTTAAGTTGGGGTGTATATGTGTGTGCGCACATGAGTGCATGCTATACTGAGTTAAAAGCATCCTCTACACCTTCAAAACGTCAGGAAAAGTCTGCCACGCCTTGTGTCAATGTGGAATTTTAGGGAAGAGTGTGTATTTGAGTAAGCGGTGCTAGCTGTGGTAGCAGATAAACCTTAATACAACACAGGTCTATTTCTCTGGTCACAGTCCAGTGAGGACAGGGCAGTCATTTTGTGGCTATGGATTTGAAACACATGGCCTCCAAGGTCAAAGACCTACGTGATGTTAAGAATGAACTCAATCGGGCAATGTGGAATAGGAACAGCATGCCCAAAAAGGAAGCTGTAGAACAGAGATTGAGAATTAAATAGAAGCAGGAAATTAAAGCCGGCGGTGACTAGAGGAATTTAAAGCCACAGAGAATAGTAAAGGATGTGGATTCCCGACAAAATCAGTGATGCTGATTCCTGACAGAAATGAGATCAGAATTTGAATTGATCTTCTTTCAGTCTTGAAGGACATAGTGACTGCAGGGGGAGAGATTTGGAGCCATTTAGCTAGCTGACAGTCACTCTGAGATAGGGTGTTTACCTGTCCCTCCTCCATCCTACTTCGAGTATGACTGTTTCAAATATTCTGGTCATCTTTACTATGGACCTGGAAAGAATAATTTTCCAGGAAAAACGAGAAGCCGAGCCCCAATGTTTCTAATCTTGGATACAAAAGCACAAAAGAGCACAGGCTACAAGCCATTGTTCTTGGTGTGATCATAGCAGCAGCAGCCTTGAGTGGTGATGCTAGAATTGGCTTCAGCAGTAGGATTCAGGAAATGCCAGAGCACTGCCCAGTGGGGAACTCCGCTTCCAGACCGGGTCCTGAGTGAAAAGAGACTCTTTCCGCCGAAGAGGGTTGAAACACTGTTCACGTGATTACAGATGGGGCTTGGGAAACAGACCAGAGAGAGGGCTAGAAGTGAATGATTAGCACCCCAAAGATGCAGCCACAATAGAAACATCATCTAATTTCAAGGACTTATACAAGACTTCAAAGGGATCTGCTCAGTTGCAGAAACCACTGCTAACCCAGGTCTGCCTGAGAGGGTTATCATGGCCAGCAGAGAGAGGGCTTAGAATAGAGAGACAGAGTCAAAAGCCCAAGAAATTAAACAAAAACTTACAAAAACAATAGGGAGAAGGCAAATCTCCATGATAATTAAAAAAAAAAAAAAGTTTTTGAACATTGCAGATATAAACACCAAGTTCTATCTGCAAATAACACACAGGCAGGAGGGGGCTTCCTAAGATCCATTTTCACCCTCCCTCTGCTCTGCTCTGCATCCTACAAGGTGTGTGTATTAAGACAGGGAGAGATAGGCCTCCCCTACAGGTTGCATTTCCCAGGCTGCCTGGGTTCGGCCACTGGGAGGAGATTGGAGCAAGAGGAAAGGAGAAGCAGGAACTCTCTGCCTCCGGAGAGCTCTTTCAATAGCGCTGTGTCACATCTGCCAGCTCCTGCCACAGAACTGTGGTGGTGCCTGTGTCTGCCAGGTGACCCCAATTCCCGGGTTCCAAAAAAATCACCTTTACCTTTTGCCCCTCCAGCCTTGGGGTGAAAGTGGCTTTCTGCCGTTGCAAATCTCTGGGCTTCCTCACTGTCCTGCATTAAACTCCTTCTATTTTAAATATTTAGAAGGTTTCTGCGGTTCTGGTTGGAGCCTGACTGTCATAGCCCTGAAATGGGAACAATCGCCATGCAGAACGATGGGGAGATGAGACATCGTGCACATACCCAGGGAGAAATGGGGTGTAGACCGAGAACCTCCACCGTACTGGTTAAAGATCCCCATCCCATCCTAGAGAGAGGGTGCTTGAAGAGTGATTATGCTTAAGCACATGTTCGGTAAAGTGCTCAAACACCGCTCTCATCCCAGTGTGTGGGTTCAGTTATTCTCCCCCAATCTCTTTGTAATCTTGATGAATGTAAGCTCTATGAAGTCAGGGATTTTTTTGTGTGTAAATAATTTCAAACACAGGAAACTGGTAAACATAAAACTAGTACAAAGAACACCCATGAACTGTTTCCCCAGATTCACCTATTGTTAGCATTTTACCCACATGTGTTATAATTTACTTCCTCTCATAGGAAACATATGTGATTATTTTAATTATATAATTGTCTAACATTTTTTTCTGAACATTTGGGAGTAGGTTATATACATCAGGCCCTTTACCTCTAATTACTTCAGTGTGTATTTCCTAAGGATTGGGATATTTTTCTAAATAACCACAGTACCGTTATCAACTTCAGTGACTTTATCTCTGATATAATACTTTTACCTAATCTACTTACTGAATTCCAATGGACAATTGATCCAATGTCAATCAACCCAATACTATTCTTATAGCATTTTCCCTCAGTTCAGCCTTTTTTGTATTTTATAATATTGACATTTTTTTTGAAGACTATAGTATCTCTCTCTCCTTCTCTCTCTCTTAATAGACGTTCCCTTGTTCAGGGTTGGCCTGATTTCTTCATGGTTATATTAAGGTTACACATTCTCAAACAGAATACATCATTGGTGACGTGTGTTCTTCTCAATGAATGACATCTAGAAGCAGACAACATCCATGTGCTCTTCGTGAGTGATGACAGTTTAATCATCTGGTCAAGGTGTTGTCTGATTTCTGCACTGAAAGACCAGTTACTGTTTTTTATCTTAAAACAGATGACCAACCAATCTCTAGATGACATTGAAGATCATGTGATCTCTTGTTCCTTATGAAAATTACTTCCTAGATTTAGAATCCATTGATAATTTTTGCCTAAGCCAGTCTTTATGATGATAGTTGTAAAATGGTAATTTCCAGCCTCAGCACTTCGTGCCATTACCAGTAGGAACTTGGTATTTCATTATAAGCAATAGCCTTCTATTCTCTCTTGTTTGTTTGTTTACCTACCTATTATTACAATGGATTCACCAATTCTGTTTTTTAGTGGTTTATAATTCACTGTTTATAATTAACTATTTGGTACTCAAACTGTCCCAGATTTTGCTGGTGGGAACCCTTTCAAGTGGGCTCTGTGTCCTTGTGACATGCATTCGTTATTTCTGTCAAGCACTTCCTTACTAATATTCACTAGAAGATGTTCAAGGCTCACCCTGTATCTACCCAGGGCAGGGGGTTTCGTGGGTATGTTCATTGTTGTATCTCTAGTACCAGGAACCATGCCAGAACATAGTAGGTGCTCAATAAGAATGTGGCGCTTATAAGAGTAAGGTTTTTAATTAAAAATCTCCTTAGGTACTAAAATTGATACCTGTGCTGGGCAAAAACCAAATGTTATAGTTAAGGTTTTGGTGGCCAAAAGCCTGTGAAAATATTTAAACCCTATAACCTACTAATGTTATTTCTAGGAATCATTGTTAAAAGGAATAATCTGAAATTAATGTAAAACTTGATTACACAAAGGTGTAAATATAGTATTTACACAAATTAGATTTAGGCATAATGTCTAAAAGTGGGAGAATGATTAAGTAAAACTATGGCATATTTACATGATATAATATAAGGCAGATATTAGAAGTTAGAGTTCTAGAAATTTGTTAATAATATTAAATGCTTTTGTTCTAATATTAAGGGGGAAAGGAGAATCCAAAATTGAATATATAGCATGCATGAAATATATTAAAATATACATACAATAAAAACCAAAGGAAATACAGAAAAAAACTTTCAGCAAAGTTGCTACTGTTGATAGGATTATGATTTTTTTCCCTTTCTTTTTACTTTCTTTCTGTACAATATGCTTGCATTTCTTTTGTAACTAGAAAAGTTAATGTTAAAGAAAAGAAGATATTACCATACATGATGACTAGGTAGGTGGTATCCCTCATGTTTGCTCAGCCTGTTGCATATTACAAAATCAGTCCCAGGTTCTACAAAGCACTTCTCAACAAATGAAAAGAAGAGCTTAGAACAGCTTGAAGACTTTATTCAAGAAAGATCCTATACCTAGAACACTGCACCAGCCTCCTTGTCTCTGTCAATATCTTATCCATTCTTCAAGGTATCTTAGTTTGATTTCTTGCAAAAGAAGAGCCTGGGACAAGGGCTTGGGTGCCGGTGGCTTCTTTGAAAGAGGAAGGTGATAAGGTGTATGTTAATGAGCTGGTTGCTACCAAGAGTAACCTGGGGGACAATCCCCAGGGCATCACTGAGCAACTTTGTGAAAAGTGCCAAAGAACTGGTCCACCATGAAGGGGAAGCTGGGGTATTGATTCACCAGTTCCTACCCTCACCTTGATTGAGAATTGCCCTTGGGGGCAATTCTGACACTTGAAGGCTACCCTGGAAGCAGGCAAGCTAAGTTTGAGCAGAACTTTTTTTTTTTTTCAGGTGAGGCAATCCTTGGTTGGCCTCAAAGATTGCAAGGACCTCGTCAGTTTACAATCTCTCATTTTTAACACCTACAGCACCTGGTCTTCCTAGGTGGTCTCCCATCCAAGTACTAACCAGGCCTGACCCTGCTTAGATTCCGAGATCAGATGGAATCGGGCTTGTTCAGAGTGGCAGGGCTGTAGACTGAGCAGAACTTCTCGAGGTGGAAAACTAGCAGGTTGTCCACCACAGCTGCTGTGCTCCAGCTCCAATTCATCCCCACACCAAAGAAGCTTTTGAGTTTTTTTATAAAAGCATTAATATCCCCCTTCACCAATACTTCCATAGCCTTTTGTTTATGATGCTCCATCTTTCTGTGGTACCTCTCTACGCCTCAGTTTATTCATTTGTAAAATGAGGATAATAGTCCCTGTGGTAGATTGCAAAAAGGACTACAATTCTTCACTTCTCTGGTATCCATGCCCTTTATAACATAACTTTGCAGCTCCTCTCGAGAGATGGAACCTAATCCCCATTCCTCTAATCTAGATTACCCTTGTAAATTCGCTTTGGTCAAGTGCAAATGAAGCAGAATTGACCATGTATCAGTTTTGAGTTTTGGCTTCTAGAGGTTTGTGTGCTTCTATGTGTTTCTTAAAATCCCACCTCAGCCATGAGAATAAACAAAAGTTAGCCTGCTGAGGGAGAAGAAACCAAGTAAAATGAAGGCAAATTGTCTCATCTCAGACCTTCTTAGACCAGCCAGCCCCTGGCCACCCAGATGCAGGAGACAGTCCAGCTCAGGTGCCTCAGCTAATAGCCAGCTGCCCCAGAAGCAGAAGCTCCCAGCCGATGCACAGACTTGTGATCAAAAATAAATGTTATTGCATACCACTGAGGTTTTATGGTCATTACACAGCATTATTATGATAGCTGCTACGGCATCAGTTTCACTAAGGATTAAAGAAGTATGTCAACACGTGCAGGATTTAGCACTGTGTCGGGACCATGATAGACTTTCCTTAAATGTTAGCTATTATTGTTATAATCTTATTGCCCTGTAAAAGCATGCCATATTGTCAGATTATTTATACATACGCCATCTTCTCCCATTAAACTCGGGGCTCCTGCATGTTAGAAAACCGGATCCAATTCATCCTTGATGACATATTTTCCTATACTCAGGAGCCCATAATTCAGGAGGGAGACAGATGTGTGCTTGAAGTCTGTTGTGGGAACTAGAGATAGCGAATGTCCAAAAATGCTGAACACAGAGCTGAGCACAAAGAAGATGTCCAATTGTGATAAAAATAAATGATGAAAACCAAGAATCCCCCACATCGGGGTATTTTTGTGGAAGATAAGCTCGATAAGGACCAGGCCGGCCGTCACCTCTACTTCATAAAAGCACAGCCAAGGGAATGACGGGCTAATTTGGCGGTTTTACAGCCATAGCTCCTGCTCACGCTTTAATGCTCTCTCTTTCTCCAGAGACAAACCATCACATGATGAAAAAACTAATTAGAGCAAGCATGGTGCCCAGAATAAGCGGCCTATTAAGGAAATTTGAGTCAAATGAAAGCAAGAGGACATCTATTATAAATATACCCTGAAGTATTTATTTTTTGGGTTTTCCCCCCAAACTTTCCTTAGGGAGTTGATTGTTTGAGAAAAGACCTGGTGAAAAATCAGAATATTTTCACAATGTCTCCTGGTTCCCATAGAGATCCTTTCTGGGGCTAACAGGCTGCACAGAGTGAGCTCCCAGCAGGAACACGGAGGCAGCACATGCTGAGCCTGGACAGTAGGTTCAAAGAGACCCAGCCAAACTCATCTTCATTTCATGTCTTCCACAGCCTCTCAACTTAGGTCAAGTCCAAGGCAAACCAAATGATCTTATTGGGAGCTGAGAGAGGTGGCAGAGAGCATGTGGACTAACTTGGATTCCATTCCCAACCCCATGACCCACTAGCTTGGGGACCTTGACCTAGTTACTTAATTTCTCTGAGTCTCACTTTGCTCATCTGCAAAATAGGAATAAAAAGAAGTCACCTTGCTGGGCTGGTATGAAGACTGAAGAAGAGATGCCAAATGTCTGGCTCACAGTGGCAGGTATGTAGGGGCAGGATAGAGCAGTGGCTAAGCAATTGGGCTTACAAGCCAGATGGCCTGTGTTTCTATTCCTGCTTTGCCACTTGACAATGGTTTTTAACCTGTCCATGCCTCAGATTCTGTAAAATCTGTAAAGGCGGGGAGGGACAAATTATCACTAGCTCTTAAGGTTGTCATGAGGATTAAATGAGTTCCCATATCTGAAGTCCTTAGAATAGTATCTGTACATGGCAAGCACTCAGTAAGTGTTAGCTATTATTGTTCTTCAAATAGAATTATTAATAGAAGTCTCTGATGACCAGAGACCTCCTAATCATCTCACTTTAGTCCAGATATCAGCTGCAATACATTAGCTACAGGCACAAATGGCGAGAGTGGATTTAAGCAAATCATAATTCAGTGAGTCACGATTCCAGTTTACAGGCAGAGAAGCACAATTCGATTTTATAGGCAGCTGGGCTGCTAATTAAGAAGCCTATAATTACAGCACCTGACGTAGGAGACCTGCCTCATGCTTGCTCGCCTTATTTTTCCTCACTTCTCCTCCCTCAATCTATCGTCCATCTATTTCTCTGTGTATTATTTATTTCCCTATCTCTGCAGAGGGTTTGTCAGTTGTCTAGAGGCTTAAATACTGAAACTTCTCCCTGGCTCTAGCACTCGCATATCTTGGCTTGAAGTGAGAACAGTGTTCAACTCTCCAGGTGGGGGTTGGGGGTCTGAGGTTAAGGCAGACAGATGTGTGGGAGCCATAGGTGTTTGGGGGAGCCAAGAAAATGATCCATAGGATCTATGCAAGAAAAATGAAAACCTATGCTCATATAGAAGTCTATATGCAGCTATTTACAGTAACTTGATTCATGATCACTCCAAATTGGAAACAACCCAAATGTCCTTCAGCTGATGAATGGATAAACAAACTGGTACAGGCTCACAATGCAATACTATCCAGCAATAACAAAGAACAAACCACCAGTACAAGGGCATCATGGGTACATCTCAAATGCAGTAGCTGAGGAAAAGACACCAGACTCAACAGTGTATTATTTCATTACTATGACTTTCTGGAAAAGGCAAAGCTGTAAGGATTAAAAATAGATCGATGATTGTCAGGGCCCAGGCATGGGGGATGGTGTCCACTACAAAGGGCCCTAGAGAATTTTGGGGAGGAATAGAAATGTTCTATACCTTGATTGTGGGGGTTGCACAACACATGTGCTGGCCAAAACTCATAGAACTTTACACTAAAATAAGTAAATTTTAATGCTTGTAAATTAGAACTCCACAAACTTACCTTTAAAATAAAATGGTCCATAGGCACTATGTAGCAGCAAAAAGAGGACCTTGACACTTTCCAAAGACAAAGAAATAACCTCCATTTTTTCCTTTTATTTTTTACTTTATGCATTTCTTGACATCCTTGTTAAACATTAAAATGTGTGTTTTTAAAAGTAGGGGGCAATTAATCTCATCAAATATAGTAACAATAACATAAGAAAATAGTTCTTTTTTCAAGTAAAATCAGTCTTTTAGAAAGAATTGGGTATGAATTCCACTAGGTAAAAGCCATTACCCATGGAAGACAATGCACAGGATGGGATGTGTATATTTCATCTGGAATAGAGTGGAATAGGGGTTGTTAACATGTTTTGTACAACTGATTCATATCTGACCTCGATGCACAATGACCTCAACACATAGGGAAGCTGGTCCTACAAAATTAAGGCAAAGTCGAATATAGACAAATGCCAGATGGATATTCCCAGAAGAATAGCTTTGTCCAAGCAAAAGAATGCCAGCATAAATAACAATCCAAGAATTCCCATTCAGAATACACCCAAATTGCCCAGGGCCTAGCATTGCAGAAAGAGACCTGGTTTTCTCAGTTCATCACAGAACTATAAAAGAGTGTGAATTGATTGTCATGAGTCTTTTCCACCATTAAAACAATTTTTCAATGGAAAATACACTTCACTGATGAATCATTAGTGTCAACTTTTCCAAGAACACAACAGCTCCAAAAAGTATCTGGATAATATGTAACCCAAGGCTGGTTGGGGTGAGGAATGGCGGAGTGATATGAGCCATCAAATATTGAGTATTTGCTGAGTGCCCTCATGCTTGACCTGGTCTTATCCCACCATAACCTACGAGGAAGATGTGTTTATCAACATTTGACAGACAGGAGATGAAGGCTTAAAGAGGTGAAGCGGCTTGCTCTTAACCATTTTATATTTTCAAATGCAAATGATCTGTGACTCCACAGCAAGTGGAAATAATGGCTCTGAATCAAATTCAGACAGAGGTGGAATGAGGCAAGGGGAGAGGAAATAAAATCAAAAAGAGGCGGAGCAGGATGTGCTGGTAAGTGTTTAACAACTGGCCTTGGGGTAGAAAGGGCTGGGTTACTGCCACTCCTCCATGGTCAAGTGAAAGCTACCCATGTGAAGTCGACCAGCTTGCAAACTTCATGATGCTTTAAAAAACCAGCAATCCTGAGAATTGCTGGTAGGAAATTTTTTGGTGAAAAATACTAGTTTAGAGAAAGTTTCAGGAGAACCCTGGGTGAACTAAAATGCAGGGATGAGAAGAGCAGGCTAATGAAAGAGGAAAGAAACTGAAGGAAAAGGGGGGGGGGAAAGCAGAGGAATACAGAATTTAGGGGATAAATCTGAGACTCACTGATGAAGATTTGAGACCAGTAAGAGGTCTCGCTTGGGTTTTAATGAAGCCAGGGAAGCCCCAAATCACCATTCTCTGTCCCACGGCCCCAAAGTTTAAGCTGTGGGTAGATTGGGGGACTGAACAGAAGGCTCAGCTCGAGAAAGGCCAGGAATAGAGTGATCCCTGGTCAGGATTTAGATAAGTTATCTGTGGAACAGAAAAGGGTTTGAGTCACTAAGAAGAGGAAATAGTGATTTCAGGTGACCATATTGCTTAGATGTCCAAGCATAATTAAGCAACTACCCAGCCATCTGCATTCCTTTGATAATCAATATCACTCCATATCATACACTAGAAAGGTCTTTGGATAGCACCATGACATGTTGGTTTATTTAATTCCATCACATGAGCCGAGAACAATTTTACAGCAGATCTATTACACGGTAAATGTATGTGATAAAGAACCATGGAATTTAGGACTCTTCACACGAGACTCTGCATCACTTCTAAAGGGAATATCCAGCATTTCTTGCTGCTTGTAGATCTTATTTCTGAATACATGATGCCGATAGTTTCCTCCGTCATGAAGTTTCTGAATCTTGTTGCTTCAATTCTGGCCTTCCCCTTGCAGCCTGCAGACTCACCACACCTTCCAGGCCTGATGAGCATGCAGTCTTTCTCCACGTAGATTTGGCTTTTTGTTGGATTCTCCCCACCTCTACACTCATGGCAGTTTTAAAATAAGGCTGAAAATTCTTTGACACTCCTGCCTTCGAGAGGTGGGATGGATGTCCTCACATTTTGAAACTGGACAAGCTTGGACCAATCAAACATGGTGGAAATGCCAGTATATGATTTTGAGATTGTGTCAGAAATAGGCATGCAGGCCTGGGCTGTCAAGTAATAAGACAAATTACCTGAGGCCACCATGATAGAAAAGCCATGTGTAGGTACTCCAGCGGACAGCCCCAACTCAGCCGAGCCTTTCATCTAACTTGCCAAACCACTAGACACGTCAGTAAAGCCATCTTGTGCCCTCCTGGTCATTCCAGAACTCCATCTAAATATTGTCAAGTAACCTTAGGTGACGCCACATGGAGTACTTCTGCTGACGCCTGCCTAAATTCCTTACACACAAAATTATGAGTGATAATGAAATGGTTGTTGATTTAAGCCAATATGTTTTGAGATAGTTTGTTATGCAGCAATGGAGAACTAGAACACCCCACTTCTAAGCTCTTCATGCCTCCCTCTTTGAAGAAACTCTGGGAAGACAGTGCCTTGAGTCCTAACCCCTGAACAGTTGTGAAGGTTTTTGAATAGCACCACGAAATTTTGGGTTATTTAATTCCATCATATGAACCAAGACCAGTTTTATAGCCTGTATATTACACGGTATATGTATGCAATAAAAAACCATAGCACTTAGGACACATTTCCTTGAAAAATTGGTCTCTGGACCTAAGGACTATCAGATATTTCTAAAGCATCCTGTTAGTATTTGTTGGCTACTTGTTTATTCACTTGTTTATGAACTATTCCTATCAGAGAAATACAAGCAGTTCCAAGACTCAAGGACAATTTAAGTGAGAAGATTCTGTCCATTTCTGTGTAGCTTTTCCTCTTGAATCTGAGACAAACATTTTTCAAATTGTTTGCAAAATACCTTTGTCACATTCATGGAACAAGGAAGAACAAATCGAATCATGTCTTCAACCTACGTCAGTCCAGCCAAATAACTGACACATGAACTTGTATCATTCATAACCTGACAAGCTTATAGTTTGCATTTACCCCTTCATTCCACAGAATTTATTGAACACGAAATCCATACCAAGCACCATACTGTATCTAGGAACATAGAGATGAAGTAGAAAAATAGCAGAACTAAGGAGCTTATAAATCTTGCCAAGGAGGAGGGGAAAATAAATGGTGTAGATAGAGGCTCTGTTCATCCCTCTGGCGACCAAATCAAAGTTGTGATGGAAACAAGGAGCAAGCAGCAAGGAAAAATCACCCGGGATCTAGATGAACAAGCCATACAACTAGGGGGAAATCCAAGAAATCACCCTGCAACGGCAGAAGGTAGGATGGGGCGAGGACGTGGGGCTGCCCGGTCTCGAGCAGCTGAGTGAGACGGAGGCTGTGTCTGCGGCAGCAGCAGATGCCTCTTAAAGACACCACACCCTCAGGTGGACTTTCACAGTGACAGACCTGCTCACTCTGAGCACCAGTGTCAAGTTGGCTGCACACAGGAGGCACCAGGGACTTACAGGGAGACATTGTCGGAGTGAGGGCCAAGGCAAGACTCGCTCTGTACGGAAGTGCTGGTGGTATCCATTGTTCCCTGTTGAGCCCTTCCCCATCCCAGTGCACAGCTCCGCCATAGCCCAGACGTCATCAAACTGAATAACAGAGGTCACTCTGCCCAGAGGATTCCCTGAAACCTCGCCTCCCCCAACTCTAGACTCCACCCAAGCCACATCCAGATATATCCTCAGGGAATCAGGTGCTCATTGCTGAGCAGCACCTAGACTCACACTGGAGCCAGCTGGCCTGAGTTTCTGGTGTGGCCTTTTGAGGCAACTATAAGCACAGCACCTGTGGATTGCTTGCTGAATCTTAACAGGTGGCCCCTGGGGAGTAGAGGCTTGGGCTAAATTTGCCCTGCAGCTGAACCCCTCTCAGGACTGTGCCACTGGACACCTACTTCACAAATCCACATTAATAAGACTAGGAGACTTAGGATCTTTGCTTAGTACATAGAAACAGACATGGAAAGGCAGCCAAAATGGGAAGACAAAGAAGCAGAAACCATATGAGAGAATAGAATGAGATCCAGATATAATGGAGTCAGGTAATCTAACAGATGCAGAGTTCAAAACACTGTTATAAAGATGCTCAATGAACTTATGAGAAGCGTGGATAAATTCAGTGAGAACTTCAACAAAGAGATAAAAAACATAAAAATGAAAACAGTAATTATAAAAAGGAACTAGTCTGAAAGGAAGAACACATATTTCAAGAAGAGAAATATGTTAAATGGAATAAACAAAGGAATAAACAAAGTGAAAAAAGAAAAGGATCAAATGACTTAGCTATAGGATGGGAAAGCCAAGGACGCTTAATCAGAATGGCAAGAAAAAAAGATGCCAAGACTATAAAAATAATTTAAGGAGCATATGGGACATTATTAAGGGTCAAAATATCCACCTGATTGGCACACCTGAATAAAATTAAGATGTTGAACAGATGTTTGAAGAAATAATGATGGAAAACTTCCCTAACACAGTGAAGGAAATGGTCCTAAAACCCCAGGAAGCTCAGAGAATCCCCAAAACCAGGGATCCAAAGAAGCCCACACCAAGGCACATCATAATTAAATTGCCAAAGTTAAATACAAAGAAAGAATATTAAAAGCAACAAAGAAAAAAAAACAGATAGTTACCTACAAGGGAACACCCATAAGACTGCAGCTGATTTCGCAAAAGAAACTATGCAGAATAGAAGGGCTGGGCACAAAATATTCAAAGTGATGAAGACCCAGGATCTACAACCAAGAATACCTTATCCAGGAAAGCTATCATTTAGAGTTGAAGCACAGATAAAGAGCTTCTCAGACAAAGATAAGCTAAAGGAATTTATCACCACCAAGCAAGTATTACAGGAAATGTTGGAGGAACTTCTTTAAGAAGAAAAAAACATGTATCAAAACCAGGAATAAAGAATGGTAACAACTACATTCCTATCAATAAGTACCTCGAATGGAAAAGAATTAAGTATTCCAATCAAAAAATGGAATGGCTGAATGGATTAGAAAGCAAGACCCCTACATATGCTGCCTATAAGAGACTCACTTCAGATTAAAAGACACACGCAGAATAAAAAGAAGGGGATGGAAAAAGGTATTGCTTTGATGGACCTAAAAGGTATTTAAATCAGACAGAAAAAGGTAAACACTATATGATTTCACTTATATGTGGAATCTAAGGAATAAAAAGAACAAACTAATCAAAAACAGACTCATAAATATAGTGGACAATTTGGTGATGGACGGGGGGTTTGGGTGGCTGTGAGAATGGGGTGAAGGGTTAAAAAAGTACAAATTAGTAGCTGACAGAGGGTCACAGGAATGGGGAGCATGGCATAGGGAATGCAGTTAGCATTAATACGTTGGCTAGGTGGAGGGTCAGGGGAGGGAGGAAGGAATTGGGGAATCGTTCTATGAACAATATAGATGTCTAACCAATGCATTGTATACTTGAAATTAATTAAAATAAATAAATTTGTAAAAAAAATTCGCCAAGGAAACAAACACATAAACAACTTTCTTATTTTGTGATTACATATGCAAATATTTGTTAAGCTTTGATATTTTTGAAATTAAAATGTGCTTTTACAATCAATGCCAATTTTTACTTTTCTGCCAGCTGCCATGCGGAAGAGTAAGTTGCCGCTGCCCAGGATAACACAAGCCCAGACATGGGAATATTTAGCAATGCACAGTGAACATATTTACCTTTTTTTCACCTCTGTGAGTTATTTGCATTAGTGACAAGAATTTAACTAAACTTTGGATTCCTAATTGTTGCTTAAAATGTCTTCCCAAAGATTCTGTTCTGATGAAGCATTAAAACTACAACAAAAAAATGAGCACACAGAAAGTTTTTACAGCTTTACCAATTATTTTACTATTGCAAAATATAACAGAAGGATGACTGGACCTTTGCAACTTAACACAATTGTGTAATAAAAAAGACATTTCCGCATCATACCATTCCTGAGAAAAAGGCTTCTGTAGCTAAGTTCTTATCAACATCCAGTAACTTTCTTTTGCCTCTAGAAGAAATCAAAATGAATTAAAAAGGGAGAATTAATTTTACAATGAGATATCACTACAAACCTGTCTGAACAGTTAAAATTAAAAATAGTGACAGTACGTATTAGTGCACTAGGGCTGCCATAAACAAATACCACAGATGGGATGGCTTAAGACAACAGCAGTTTATTTCTCACAGTTCTTGAGGCTAGAAGTCTGAGAGCAAGGTGTTGGCAGGGTTGATTTCATTCTGAGGCCTCTCTCCTTGGCTTGTAGATAGCCATATTCTCTTGTATCCTCACATGTTCTTTTCTCTGTGTGTGTCTGTGTTCTAACCACCTCTTTTTCTAAGGACACCAGTCACACTGGATCAGGGCCCAACCAATGACCTCATTTAATCTAAATCACCTCTTTAAAGACCTTATGTCCATATACAGTCACAGTCTCATGTACCGGTAGTTAGGACTTCAACACATGAATCTAGGGAAGACATAATTCAGTCAATAACAAATACCAAATATTGGGGAGGTTGCAGAGAAACTGGATCTCTCATGCATTGTTGGTGGGGATGAATGGTACAGCCACTCGGGAAAATAGTTTGTCAATTTCTTAAAAACTAAACATACACTTACGATATAACACAGCAATTGCACTCTGGGGCTTTGATTCTAGAGAAATGAAATCTTGCATTTGCACAAAATCCTGCACATGATTTTTCATAGCAGCACTACTTGTAATAGCCAAAAACTGGAAACAACCAAAATTTTCCTCATCAGGTGAAAGGTTGAACAAGCGCTGGTTCATCCATACCATAGAATACTTACTACTTTGCAATAAAAATGTAAAAACTATTGATGCATGCACCAGTTTGGATGGATTTTTAAAGGCCATTTTGCTGAGTGGAAACAAACAATCTCAAAAGGTCACCTACTGTATGATTCCATTGATATACCATTCTTACAGTGACAAAATTATAGATGTAGAAATTATACTAGTTTTGGGGGAAGGGGAGGGATGACTGTGACTGTAAGGGGTCGCATGAGAGAGATCCTTGAGGGGATGGAATCATTCTGCCTCTTCACATAGAACTATACACATTCATTGCACAAATGTCAAATTCCTGGTTTTGACACTGTCCTATGGTTACGTAAGATGTAACCATTGTGGGAAGCTTGGTAAAGAATACACAGGACCTCTCTGTACTGTCTCTGCAATTTCTTGCGAATGCATAATCATTTCAAAATAAAGGTTTTTTTTTTTTTTTTAAATCAATGACTAATAAAAGAATAAAATTTTAAATAAAGACAGTATCCAGGGGGACCAGTATGAAGGTGAGATGGTGAGTGAGGTAAGTTGTACAATTGCAGGGCTTATTTAAATTTTTGATACTTTATTCATCATACTTTTTTTGCATTAACATTATTTTAAAAAGTATATTCCATTAAAATATCACTGATCTTGACCATTGAGTTTTTTGATGTACCCTTAAATTTTTCCCCCAAGGCAAGTGCCTCATTCACCCCACTCTAGTCCCAGCCCTGTGGCTCATCATGTGTTGCTAAACTGTTTGCTTGAAGGATTTGCTTCTAACGACTGCTATGTAAAATACGAGCATATTTTACAATGTTTTAAAATCTAACTACAAAAATACTTTATACTTACAAAATAAAAGGGGTATAAAATACAAAGCAAAGTTTCTCATATCTTTCTTCTCTTGATTCCATTTCTAGAACTAGTCATTGTTAATAAATTATATATCCGTCCAGATAGTTTTTATATGAATACGGTCATACACCCCATAATGATGTTTTGGTCAGTGACATCTTACATATATGACCATAGTCCCATAAGATTACAGTATTTGCCTACAAGCAAATCTTTGATGAAAAAAAAATAACAAACCAAGCAAACCACCACGGACATATTTCTGAAGAGAGTGACACCTCCTCAAGACAAGCCTCAGGCAGGTGGTTTAGGAGGTGTTCCAGAAGAAGGTGTTGTTATCATAGAAGGTGACAGCTCTGTGCACCATTGCCTCTGAAGGCCTTCTGGTGGGAAAGGATGTGCAGATGAAAGACAGTGATGTTGACGATCCTGATCCTGTGTAGGCTGAGGCTGATGTGTGTGTTTGTGTCAAAAAGTAGCGTTCAAAAAGTAAACAAATAAATTTTGAAAACCTTTTAAATAGGAAAAAAAAAAAGCTTATAGAATAAGAAGGTAGAGAAAAATATTTTTGTACAGTGGTACAATATGTTTATGTTTTCAGCCCTTTTGTTTTCATGAGAGTCAAAAAGTTTTGAAAACTTTATCAAGCAAATGAGTGATGATAAGTTGAGGTTAATTTATTGTTGAAGAAAGAAAAACATTTTTTTATAAATCTAGTGTTCATAGAAACTACAGTAGTGTACAGGAACGTCCTAGGCCTTCACATCCACTCGCCACTCACTCACTGACCCACCCGGAGCAACTCCCAGTCCTGCAGGCTCCATTCGTGGTAAGTGCCCTTTATAAACGTACCATTTTTATTTCTTATACCAAATTTTTACTGTACCTTTTCCATCTTTAGATATGTTTAGATATACACACACTTACCATTGTGTTACAGTTGCCTGCAGCATCAGTACAGTAACATGCTGTACAGGCCTGTAGCCTAGGAGCACTAGGTTATACCATGTAGCACAGTAGGCTCCTGGGTGCATAGTCGTCTCCACCATCTAGGTTTGTGTAAATGCTCTCTAGGAGGTTTGCATAAGGGCAAAATCGCTGAACGATGAATTTCTTAGAATATATTCCTCATCATTAAACAGAGTCTGACTGAACATGTAAAGCATACATGCCATATATACACTTTAAAAATCAAAAGGGATCAGATCGTACCACTGTTCTGAATTTGCTTCTTTTTTTCAACTAATGATATAACAGGTACCTTCCACATCTTTCTAATTTAGCATATTCTATTTGAGCTGCATAGAAGTCCATTATACAGCTGTATCATAATTTAATCAATTTCTGTTGATAGATATTTAAGTCGTATCTAGCATTCATTGTTTTAAACAACGATACAACAAAATCTGTAAACATATTTTTTCATGTTTATTCTAATTTAAATTTTTTTTAATATTGCCAAATTGCCTTCCCACATATTTTGTGTATCATCTCATCCTTTACCAATTGTTTTGTTAGTATCTTATTTCCCTGTCTGGGGCCAACACTGTATGTCACTGATCTAAAATATATACATATTAGCTAATCATATAAGTGAAAAATGGAATTTCATTACTTTCCTTTGATATTCCTCTATTATCTCTTTATATATTTATTAGCTCTCCTATGAATTTTGTGTTCATATCCTTTGTCCATCTCTCCATTGGATCATTAATTTTTTTCATGTGGATTAGTATGAACTCTGCATATTAAAGAAATTAGTCCTTCATGTATCATGCATTACAAACTTTTTTCTTTCTGATTCTTGTTTGTTTTGATTTTTGTCTATGGATCATTTTTTGTTTATCTATTTGTTTTTGAGAGCTTTATTTGCTACATGGAAATTTCAGGTTTTAAAAAAATTTTTTAAATAATCAATTTTATTATCTTTGGTTTCTTAATCTCATGTCACAGTATGATCTTCGCTATTCGAACCTATTTTTCAAAATTTATCCATGTTTTCTTCTTGCGTTTTTGTTGTTGTTGTTATGGCATTTCTTTAGGAATTAAAGCCATTGAATTTCCTTTGGTGAAAGAAATAACGTAGAGATCCAGATGACCTTTGTCAAATTGCTTCCATTTTTTACAACATACTTTATTGGACAGACTATCTTTTTTACCACTGCTTTTGAGAGGCTAACTTTATCATGTGATAATGTTCAGACATACTTCCGACCATTTCTGAATTTACCATTCTATGTATTTAATAGAATCTTTCTGTGCCAATTTAATCCATAGAATGTTAATCACAGTAAGTCAATAAAACATTTAAATACTTGATAGGGCTATTTCCCTTTATTATTTATTTTTCTTGGATATTTTTCTATATGAACTTCAGAATAATTTTGTTGATTTTTTTAAAACCTTGCATTCTGACTTGTGTTACACTGAATTTATCAATTAATTTCTGGAGAATTCCTATTTTTTACTATACTTTAATAATATTCATATTTTTAAATGCCTGAGCAAAAAAAACACATGTCCATCAATGTATTAAAGTCTTCTTGAACAAAATACTATTGTATTGTATTGCATAGTTTTAATAAAAATTTTAAAAGAGATATTTTTTTCTGAAATTCTATAATTACTATTTACATTTGTTTTAACATGAACTAATTCATCCTATAAGCAATTATGAAGTACCTACTGCATGTACCACACACCATGTTAGATAATGAAAAGATAATGAAGCAAAAACATGGACCCTGCTCTGACACCTTATCCGGTAGTCATTTCTAGTAAGTAAGACAGTAATCTAAATAACTGCAGAATAATGTAGTGACTGCTATAACAAGGGCAGTACAATATGTTGTGGAATATAGAATCATAGAGTTTGAAGAAGAGCTCGCTTTCCCTAAGAGTTTGTTGGGGACTATTAAGGCATGTCAACTAACTTTTCAGGTAAAGTGAGCATTGGTCAATAAGAATATTTTCCATTCATTTATCTACTAGAGTGTGATGTTACTTGAAAAAGTCGTCTTAATTTAAAATAAAAAATAAAATTAAAAAAGGAAAATGAAAAAAATGAATACAAAAGTAAAATTTGGATCATTAAAAATTGGATCTTATATATAAGCAAATATTCATACATGTGAGTGAATTCTTTAGGTAGTACAGATATGAATTTTTGATGGTAATATGTGATGCAAATACTTTCTAAGCCAGCTTTATTAATTTTCATGGTAAAGAAATTTAAAAAATTTTGACAGTGAAATCTCTTATTTCCTGTTTAATTTCTCCTATTGTTTCAATCTTTCAAAAACTACCATCTCTACAAAGATCTGGTAAATGGGGTCCTAGTTTGGCCACCACATTTCAATAATCACATGAAATTGCTGAACAGCATCCAAAAATGATGAGAAATGAAAAGTAGGTTTTCTTCTTTTCATGAGTAAAAATTAAAATAGAACAGACCAAAGAGAGAACTTGTGCATTGTCTCCAAGAATAATACAGAGGATAATGAGCAATCATTTTCCATGTCCAATAATTTCGATTAAGAGAAAATGAGTTTACATCAAAGTAAAAAAGTTTTGAATGAACACAAGAAAGTACTTATTTACTATCAGAGTGTTAGAATGATGAAATAAATTTCAAAATAAGATGAGGGTTTTCGTTCCCAAAGGTTTTCCTAAGATAATAGAGTCATTTATACCAATGGTTTACAAGCTGGAATTCTAATTTGGAGTATCTTGGGGAAGGAAAGGGAGAAGGATAAAACTGTTAGCAGGAGGCCGAGAACAGGGGTCTATTGGTTGAATAGAAAGATCTGGAAAAACCGGTTTATCCAGTTGACAAATGGGGTGTTGACAGGTGGGGTGCTGACTGAGCTATAAGCTCAAGGTCTCTTCTCAGTATCAGATAATATTAGTAGTCAAAGGACAAGTCACATTCTTAAAAATAATAATTTTGGTCACGGTTTTGAGATTTTGTTATCTGACTTAATGCACGTTTGGCCTTGAACTAAAGGTTCACAGTAGACACTTTTTCTCCCAAATCCAACACAGTTGCAAATTTTCATAAAAGCGTAAAACCAAAAGCATTGAGAATACAATTTTTTTAAAGGAGGGAATAAAAGACATGTTTTTCTGTGGCTTCAGAATGCTTGCTATGCTGGTGGGAAAATTAGATAAAAATAGTTTAGCACAATCCCAAACTCCCAAATTAACCCAATTTCTTTACATAGGGCAGGCACATTCAGCATGCAAATCAATGGTCAAAATCTGGTCTTTAGTGATTTTGAAAACAGACATAAAGATGCATATTTTACATTTTGAAAAGTCATTAATTGAGTAGTAGAGCCATGGTAAAAGGAGATTAGAAATTTTTTCAGCTGTGTAAGATTTTCAATGAGTTCCCTAAGGATGTGGGTGGATATCTTTGATTTTAAGATTGAGTCGATTAGTAGAAAGGAAATGTGTCAGGCATTAGAACTTCATTTTTATTATTTAGCATTGATGCAATTCATTTCCTTCCTGAATTAAAAAAATACTTTATAATATCTTGGTTAATGCGAGCAGTGTTATATTTAATAGACTGGAGCTGGAGAGATTAGAGAAAGGCCAGCTGGTGGCCAACCCAATCCTCATAAAGCTACACTGTATTGACAAGGTCACCAGGGCCTAAAGTCCAGTAAGTCAAGTCCATCGGATTCACCCAGAATCAGAGAGACTAACACTAACAAACTCCCAATTCTCCGAGGTCAAGGATGGGGGGGAGTGAGCACATACATCTGCCTTTCCTTCTTCACCAAATCCATGATGTCAACCAAAGAGGTATTTTTTATAAGACTACATCTACCTCAGTGTGGGGAAACAGTAAAAAACAACAACAACAACAACAACAACAAAAACAAAACAAAAAAGCAACTTTGTTAATGAACTAGAAATTTGGAATTATTCTTACAAGAGAAAAGGAAAAAGGAGTTATATTTAAGAGAAAAGAAATATTATAGGACATCACAGCTCAAAATGCAGGCAAACAAGGAATCTTAGCATTGGGAAAAGTGTTTTGGGAGGAGCTCTGTGCTTAGAGCTAATGTAATAAAAGATACTTAATAAGCATTTTAGTATATTAGGAAAGGGTGAGTGCTGTGGAAAATGAAAAAGTAAGTGGGGGCAAAGGAGATTTGTAGGTGTAGGGGCGAGGGGCTGTTTATTGAATGAGGTCAGGGCAGGTTTCATAGAGGAGAGGAGAGAGTTAGCCAAGCAATCATCTGGGAGAAGGACATTCAAAGCAGAGGGCACAATAAGTGCGAAGGCCCCAGGGCGGAAGTGGTGTATCTGTCACCCGCCAGGGACTTTAAGGAAGACAAATGGCTGTGGAAGAGTAAGCTAGGAGGAGAGTAGGTAAGGAGGTCAAGAGGTCAGAGGGAGCTGGATTGTGTAGCCCTTGCATGAACATTGGATTTTAATCTAAATGAAATGGGAATAGCATTTGGGGTAAGCATGTAGGGGAGAGAGGGAGGGCAGGGTTTTGAGCAAAGGAGTGATGTGATCTACTATGTATTTTAAAGGGCTTGACTCTGGGTGTCATGTTGAGAAGAGACTATAGAGGAGCAATACAGACTCAGGACTCAGTAATCCAAGTGAGAGAGGATGAAAGCAGTAGAGATGATGAAAGTGATCAATTCTGAATACATTTTGAAGGTAGAACAAACGGGATTTCCTAATGCATTGGATGTACAGTGTGAAAGAGGAAAGTCACAGATGACTCACATTTACTGACCTGAGCAACTGATTAGATGGGTTAGGTGATTGTCCTCACTTGAAATAGAAACAGCTGTGGGTAGAGTGGATTTGGTGGAATTTAGGAGAGGGAGAAGGTAGTCATTAGTTCCATTTTGGATGTGTTGAGTTTGAGATGCCAGTTAGACATTCAAGCAGAGGTTTCAATAAGATGTTACCCAGGATCTGGAGTTTGGAAGAGAAATCTGGGGTGGACATGTACATATAGCTGATGATCGTCGACATGTATATGATGTTTAAAGCCACAGACTGGATAAGCTCAATGCACGAGACAATAGTGATATGGAAGAATAAAATGACATTAATTGGTTAAAGAAGAAAAACCAAATGATCATCTCAATAGATGCCAAAAAAGGTTTAATAAACTTTCAACACTCCTTCCTGATTTAAAAAAACAAAAAGCAAAAAACAAAGAACAATAATAGCAAAATTCTTGGCAGGCTAGAAATGGAAAAAAAAACTTATTTTAGGGGGAAAAAATAGCTCAACATATAATGAAAGATATCATGTTCTCTAGATGGAAGACCCGATATATTTTTTTCTTTATTTTCTCTGCTTGATATTTCTCAAATCACAAAGCAATACAGCCTTATTGTAACAAGTAAGACAGTACAATGGTATGTAAATAAAAAGCCAATCTCCATTTTATCCCTGTCTCAATCCCCTTTGAGGTAACAAATGTTAACGACCTGGCATTTATTCCTTCACATCTTTTTCATGGCTCATTCAGTATTACAAGGATTACGCAGCCCACAGAAATGGAGGGTTCTTTTTTTGGTATGTGCTTCGTTTTGACAAAATAGAATCATACCATACACATTACTACTTTTAAAAATTTAGCAACATATCATGAACATCTCTGCAAATATGTAGATATAGATTCAACTCTAGCTTTTCCCCCTAATACATATTTTACACACACACACACACACACACACACACACATACACACACACACATATATACATAAGCATTACACATATATATTATAAATATGTGCACATATGTAATGCATGTTCATATTAATATGTGTATATGTATAATACATATACACACATTAATAGGATATCATCATTTAGCTGTCAGTATGCTACAATTAAAAAACTTTGACTAGATTTTTTTTCTATCTTTCTTCCAGCATCTATTCAAATCTCATCCCCCTACCTTCAACCTGACATGGCTTCTGTTAACAACTCCATGTAGAGTATTCCATGGTTTCCCCCCAAGTTCATGTAATCATAAATAGACAAAATGTTGCATACAAATGTATGCATTTACTCATGCACACACACTCATACACATGTACTAGGTTATCATTGGGAATTATAATACACATAATTTTTAGCATCTCACCTTTCTCACTCAACATCTTATAGAAATCCTGAGCAGTGATTCTAATTCTTTAATAGCTGTATAATATTTTATGATGCAGATACACAATTTATTCAGCCATTTCCTTATAGATGCTTATTCACTTTGTTTTAGGTTTTATTAATATAATTCTGCATTAAAGAAGTTTCCACTTAGCCTTCTGTACTGGTTCTTTTCTTTCCACTAGCTACATTCCCAGGAGTGCAATCTTTGGGTCGAAGGGTATATGGATTATTTATTTAAATAGATGCTGCTAGATTTTTTTTCTCAAAAGGCAATAACAACTCACATTTTCACAAGCAATGCATGAGATAGCAATATATAATATCACTTTTTAAAATTTTTACCAGTCTGATTGATGTAATGACTCATTATTACTTTAATTTGCAGTTCCCTGACTACTGATGAGTTTGGGTACTTTTTAATATGTTTCTTAGCCGTTGGATTTGCTGTTCTATGAATTGCTTATTTATACCTTTTGCCCTATTTAAAGATTGGAAGGATTTATCTTTCTCTTATCACTTTGTAAGAATTTGTTGTATATAAAAATATTAACTCTTTATCTGTTATCTGCCTTGCATATATTTTTCTAAATGCATATTTTGACTCTTGAGTTTGTTTACAGTATTTTTTTGCCATATAAAAGTTTTATATTTTCAAATAATCAAATAAGTCTATCTTTTTATACTTTTCAGTTTTCTGGTTTTAGTAAAAAAAAAAAAAAAAAAAAAAAAGTGTCCTCTGACCCCTAGATTTGCATGTAGTCACCTAAATATTCTTCTAAGATTTATTGTTTACATTTAACTTTTTAATCTACTTGAAATTTATTTTTGGATTTGTTGTGAAATTGAGATGCAAGTTCATTTTGTTCTAGATGAATAGCCGGTTATGCCAGCACTATTTATTAAATAAACCATTCTTTCCCACAGAATTGAAATACTACCTTTGTCACATATTAAATTATGATATATACTGAGATCTATTTTTGGATCCATTCTTCTGTTCCACTGATTTGTCTGCTCTTATGCCAATACTATGTTGGTTGTATTACAGTGATTTTTATTATAGTGGCTTTCAGTTGAAGGCAGATCTCTCATTATTTATCTTCTTCATAGTTTTCTTTGCTATTCAGGCATTTATATTTCCATATGGATTTTAAAATAATTTTTTCCTACTCCCTCTAATCCCCCAAAAGAAAACTGTTGGGGTAATAAATGAAATTGTGTTATTTTTATTTAGGAGAGAATTTTTTTTTAATCTGTAAGAATTTTAGTGTTTCTTTCTTTAAAAAAGAAGTACAATTATCACATCTTAAAAATGAACAATTTCTTGAAATAAATAAATGTCTATTTCAGATGAGTTGCTTTTCTTGAATCCTCTAGCAATGACCACTAAGTTTTGTTTGTTTTGTTAAGAACTAGTGGGCCTAAAGCATAAAGAGATTTGATATGCTTCGATCTATTATAGTGATTGTGTTTCAATGGCCTGAGGGAGCCTCTTTAGGTTGGCTCCTGAGGCCCTGGGGATTTTTGCAGTCCTACCAGAGAGCAGGACGCTCAGAAGCTCAGGTCAGAAGGGAGTTTTCCTGCCCTTTGACCTGTCAGGGCTCTAATCCCAGGGGCCTGCTGCCTTCTAGGGGAAATTGAATTGGGGACAACCATCTGAATACTTGATGTTACTGGCCTAGTCACTGTTTCTGGACTTTTTTCAGTGGACGAAATCAGAAATGGTGTTTGTTGGTAAGATTTTATATGTCATGAGTTTATACTAAGAATTCCAATTAAAATAAAGCATTTTTTTCTTAACTCATTGATCTCCTTTCTGCCATACTGAAAAATTTCGGTTGTTGACAGTTTCAGCAGAACTACTTGCTTACCTCATGCCACTCTGCATGTAGCACAGTCTCAAAAACAACGATCTCCACGCCGTCTTTAAAACATGAGATTTCTGAGAGCATCTTATGGTATTTTTACAATTATTTTTATGTCCTGAGGGCATATCCCACTAGGGATGAGCTATCAAATTACTGTGCTTTAAAAGTCATTTTAAATTGGTTCTCTCTGTGTAGCTGTGACACCAACCTGATTCCAGTTGGGTTAAGTTCATTTGTTTTATTTTACTTTCAGTGTTTAAGGATTGCTCTTTAAAATTGTAAATTCGATGTACAACTGTGTAAAATCTACATAATTTTAAAGTCAAATCGAAAAGCAAGATACATTCAGAAAAATCCAGCTTCTCTCTCGGCTTATTCACGACTTTCCCCACAGGAAGTCATTTAAAACTGCTTTTGTAGTTAATTAACTTTATATTTTTTAAATTCAAGTAGTTGCGGATTTAGGCACATGTGTATATGTATGTGATATAGATATATATATATGTATATATATATGAGCATGTATATATAGTATATTTACACATACTTGTGCATCTCCTCTTTTTTATAATAAAAAACAGTGTATACTTCTTTCCACCTTGTTTTCTCATATAATAAACTAACTCAGAGATCACTATCTCCTTAATCTTTAGAATTTTTGTGCTTTCATCCAGTGAAGTTCCCATCCTCTGCCACTTCCCTAGCATTGAATTGGCCAGCCTATCCTCCATTGGGTCTTTTAATGCACAGTCCAATAGTATCATACATGCTCCCTCCCAGGCCATCAATAGCATCCAACAGCTGAGAAGTGTTCTTTTACAATACTAACTTTTCCTGTGAAAGGGCAAGGTATGTATAAATGTAAGGATATCGGTTATGTCTCATTTTAGTAATCCAAATCCTAACAAGACTTTTTAAAGGAATTTAGTAAATTAGTTATACAATTCATATGAAAGAGGAAGAGGCCCAAATAGCCAAGAAAATTTTGAAATAAAAAGAAAAATGAGTGAAGACTTTCCCCACCAGATATTGGAGCATATTTTAAGAGTCTATAGTATAGATTTACTTCACTAATATACTGTAAGACTTCTGCTCCTAGGCGTGATGAAGCGATGGGTCTAAATTTAGCCCTCTCCCTATATAACTAAATTCCTCTACAAATGTATAAAATAACAATTTTCAGGCTGAGGTCCATACATGGAAGGAAGAGAAAGTATGTTTGCCACAGTCTAAGAACGTTCATTTATACCTTTGCCCCAGATTCCTCAAACAGTTACAGTGGACCCGTAAAGCAATCCAGAGGCGGTCCAACTGTGTTGCATATTAATACACATCTCTTCCTGTTGGAGGAACCCAATATTATTTTTTATCAGCTTGTACCCTTTCTCTGGGGCCTTGGACAGTGTATCAGAACTCATGGTTTTGCCTATCACTCTGTGTCATGTCTCTGCTCCCCTTGAAAGAATTGTCTATATGTCTTTTTATCTCTTATTCACTCAACCCACTTCTTTGGGTTTTCATCTCCACTACTCTTCTACAACAGCTCATAAAAGGTCACCAATGGCCTCCATCATCCTAAAACCAGTGATCAGATACCCATCCCATCTTACTTCTGTTTTAGTGTTTTATTGCTGCTTGAAACAAATTACTACATACTTAGGAGATTAAAGTGATGAGACTTTATTATCTTATAGTTCTGTGCGACAGAAATTTGACAGGAGATTTACCAGGCTAAAATAAAGGTGTCAATAGAACTATATTCCTTTCTGGAGGCTCTAGGGCAGGGATTCCAAGCCCCGGGCCACAAACCAGTTCTGGTCAGTGGCCTATTAGGAACTGGGCTGCATAGCAGGAGGTGAGCAGCGAGTGAGTGAGCGAAGCTTCATCTGTATTTGCAGCCGCTTTCCAGTGCCAGCATCACTGCCTTGGCTCCACCTCAGATATTCAGACATAAGATTCTCATAGGAGCACCAGTCCCTAGTACCAAAAAGATTGAGTATCACTGCTCTAGGGAAGAATCTGTTCCTTCAGTCAATCAAGTTATTTGCAGAATTCAGTTTCTTTGCTGGCTATCAGCTGAGGGGTGTTCTAGAGGGCACGCTCATTCTTTCCCTTGTGGCTCCCTTCCTCCACTTTCAAAGCAAGTAATGGTGGGTTGAGTCCTTCTCATGCTTTGAATCTTGCCTCTTCTCCCATCGCATCAATCTGACTATCTATTCTGCCTCTTCTTTCATTTTTAAAGGCTTATGTGATTACGTTGGACATGCAAATATAATCCAGGATAATCTCTGTATTTTGAAGTCTGTAAACTTGACTCCATCTGAAAAGTATCTTTTGCAACATACTGTAAAATATACAGATAAAACCTCAGGGAATGAAGATCATGAAGCAAAAGTCCTACATACTACACTGGGCTTCTTAGAAACATTTATTATTTCCTTCTTAATATGTTAACTATTTTTGGTTTAAGAGACCTGGTTTTGATGGCTCGTTCTTCTGTCATCTTTGCTAGTTTTGGTAATTGATTCTTCTCAGTTGCCTTTAGTGGCAAATGAAAAGACACTTGGAGGACACCAGAGCCTAGTTCTCACTCTACTTTTCAAAATGGATAAAGCAATCTCACTAGTTCCATGGTTTTAAATAACATCTCTATATTGATAACTCCCAAATTTACCTCCCAACCCTAAGCTCCAGACATATATTCAGCTGCTTCTTTGATATTTTCATGTGGAAGTCTAATAAGCATCTCAAACTTAGCATGACCAAAATAGAACTCTTGATTCGTTGTCTCCAACCCCCACCGCAGTCCTCTCCATCTTAATAAACATCCACCCAGGTGATCAGACATCCTATATTCTTCTCCTTCCTTTCCACTATCCTGAACTTCTGCTAAGACAGTCCGTTAGCATGACCTACATCTTAACTGCTTCACTGCCACCAATCTAGGTTTAGTCACCATCAAATCTCACCTGAGCTATTTCCATAGCAGTCTCTGCTCTCGTTTTTGCTTTTATCCCCCACAGTTGATTTTCCATCAGTAAGTAAAGTGACTTTTGAAAAAGTAAGACAAATAATATTGCTCCCTTGTTTAAAATCCTCCAATGGATTTTTACTGAGATTAGAAAAAATCTAAATGCTTTCTAATGATCCAGGAGCCCTACACAATCTGGCCCTAGTTTACCTCAATGATCTCATCTTAGCCCACTCCCTCTTGTCCACCACTTCCATCCACTCTGTTATTTTTCTTACTTTTTTGTTCACACTCATACTCATTTCCTTCCTTATACATGCTCTTTCCTCTGCCTAAAATATTCTTCCCCGGTTATTAAAAGGCTGGGTTCCTCTTATGTGGGCTCAAATGCCATCTGCAAAGAGAAGTCTTTTCTAACCACTTTCTCAATGTAGCACCTCACACCTTCAGCACTCCCAGTCACTATCATACTATCCTGCATTATTCTCTTCATGGCATTCATCAATATCTGAAATTATTTTGTTTCATGCTTATTGTTTGTTGCCCTCCACTCGAATGTAAGCACCACAAGGGCAGGAACCTTTTCTATTTTGTTCACCACTGTAGCCTTAGCATCCAGAACAGTTCTGCATATGGAGTTGGTGCTAAAAAATATTTGTTGAATGAATGAATGTATATATTAAATGTTCGAACTTTCTGACAATTCATCTAAAATTTGTTTGGACGTTGTTCATATTTCCCCAAAAGGCCTAAGTTAAACTCAAGAGGAACTCCAAAGCTAGGATAGTCCTTCCAATCTGGTCCAGATTATGATGGCTAGGACCAGGAGTCATACTCCCATGATGATCAGTCATCAGACACAGGACATCCTACGGAGGAGGTGTGCCGTTGGGATCATCCACAGATACTACCACTGCAATAGGCCTCAGTACTTAACACTCATCATCTTCCTCCTGTGCTGGCCATCTATTTTACCTTCATCTTCAGCCAACACCTCTGGTGCTTGCAGTATGACATAGAGTCAGACCCTTAACTTTTAAGAGTCTGAGTCCCTGCTCACTGTGCTGTCCTCAGGCTGTAGCTGTGACACTTGTCTCTTCACTATCGAAATTGTGCAAGTGAGTACCAAGTGATGCTCGAATGAATCGCCTATGTGGAAAAAAGATTTTATTTTCTCTATTGTGTAACCAGGGCCTTATCTCCTCCTGGTGACCAGGGCCAATTACTTCTGCCAGGATAGTGATTCCTCCTCTTGCCCTTGACCATTGGCATGAGAAATTTAAAGAGCCCAGTTGACAGCCATGGTGGAAGTATTCCCTTTCAGGAAACAGGAGGACTCTTAACTGTTCAGAACCCAGAGTTTCTGGAATGGGAAGCACAAATTTCCAAAGTGGGTCATTAAGAGTGAAGGAAAGTGAAAGTACTCCTGCTTCCACCTCTTGATTTTCGGACCTATGTGTTCTGCCTATTGGGAAACAGCACTATATAAAGGCCGTTTATTTAGAATGTACACTGTGTTATAAAGGATGATATGTCACCGTCATAAGATATTGTCTCTGAGCTAGTTAGTTCTTCTATCAGACTAATGCTTTTGGGTATTGCAGTATATGATATGAACAATGGATCTCTTGGTCATGTGCCTGTTCCAGCACTTCCTGTAACGTTAAGTGGGTCATTTTGTCCGACACAATTGCATGTGAAATGTCATGCTGGACATGCTATATGCTATAAACATTCTATATGTTCTTGGATAATAGTACTGTTTGCGGCCCTTTTGTGAGCAAAAAAGGCAAATCCGTACTCAGGATATGTGTCCATTCTTGTGATAACAAATGCTACCCCTTCCAGGATAGATGGTATCCAATGTAGTTAACTTGTACCAAGTGGTTTTCTATTGCTGCTTGGAATAAATTTCTATGTACTTTGGAGATTGTATCTCTAAGAGATTGTGTCCCATTGGGCACTCAGCATTTTTTTTCTGTTGCTAACACTTTGGACATACAGTGGTAGAAGTAGCTAGATCGGCCTTGTTAAATTGGACTCATGCCGTTACATCCACATACAGCTTTCATCCCAGCTACCACATGAACTCCTTTCATGTAACTGTCATGCATGGAGTGGCTGATGACAGAGGCTGGCTTGTATCAAATGAATATTTGGTTTTTTAGTGCCTCTTCTATGGTGGATGCTCCCTGATGCTCATTAATATGTGAAATAAAAATCTTCACACTCTATGCCCACTTCCATATGTTTATCCACATGGCTCACCCTAGTATACATTGCCCTCAATCTTCCTAGCTTTCTGCTCCCAGATCCCTGACCAGATGGTCAAGCTATTCAGCACTACCCATGAGTCCCCATGTATTCTAATTTCAGGCTGCCCCTCTTTCTACGTAAAGTGGCTGGCCAGGCAGGAAGAGTTCCCCTTACTCCTATCTTTCAAGCCCATGTAGAGTGGGGCAGCAGTGTGGCCATTGTCCATTTCTATCACACCATCAAATTATCTTGAGCCATTTAAGAAGCAAGCTTAGACTTTTTCCTCTTACATTAACTGATTATTGGAGATTCCCCCCACCACCCCTACACAGTGAGAGATGTGATCTGAGCAGTTGGGTACTGGTAAATATTAAACAACCAGTTTTATGAGAAGAAGAAAAAATCTGATTTGTAACATTAGCTAATTTTCATGATATAAATACTTCTGCTATGGTCAATTTCAAACTACCAATGTGATGTCGCCATCATATTGAAGATTTAGCAATGAGCTCTCATGAGCTTGTACAGACTGGCTCCCACTCCACTAGAGCAGAGGGAAAGATGCTGTGTAACAGCAGTGGCTGATGCTACTTATTCTTGCAGCTTGCTTGTGCCTCTGGTCTTATTGACCTTCAATCTTTGATATACCTCTTCCATCTGGGCCCACTCCACTTAATGGAGTGGAGAGCATGATAGAACATAGCTCATGAGAGGTAGTTCTGCTGTCGCGGTCACTTGATGTTCCACGGTGAGGCACTCGTCTCTATCAGAGCCTGGTAGTACTCTAAGAGCTGTTTTTTGAAAGGTGGTTAATTCTCTGTTGCACTTCATATGGCTTTGAACCCTACGGATCTACACTGTGATTCTCCACATGTCATCTTTTTCTACCACTGAAACCCTTAATAATATAGGGTCTGCTGGACTTTGTGTTCCAAGAAGCCATGTGCTTGCCCTGCAGCCAGGACCTGTCCTTTCCTGCTACGGATCCCACTGAAAAATGACGTCCTTGTGTCATCCTTTTGTTGAAAGCCCACACAATATATTGGGTGATAGGAACTGAAGTCAACAGTAGGCCTTCAGTATGTGAGCCGGAGCAGTACTTTTGGGAATGTATTACTTTCAGAACCTGATGAGACCTCACTGACAGGAATTATGCTGCCTTGCTCATGATGGAAGCTACAAGATGCAGTAATTTCTCCTTTACTTTGGAGACGCTGTTTCAGCATACCCAAGATCGCTGGACTCTAAGAAATTACTTCCGAATCTTCTAAGTTTTATCTCTCTCTAGAGTGCATGTGAATTATCAATATATCCCTGAGCTCATAGCCACTTCTTGTTCATTTGGTTCAACTAGCATGTTGTTAACAGTTTACTGGACCAGTTACGTTCTGTGGGATGTCCAGCTGGTCTATATCTCTTTAGACTATGTTGTGAGAGAGGACACCAGAGTTCACGTAGCTCTGGGACAAAGCTATAAATGGATACTGTTGTTCATTCCAAAGGAATGTGAAGTGTTTCTGATTCTCTTTTTGATAGGCCTAGGAAAAGTGTCAATCTGTCAGATCGTTGGTCATGTATCATGTACCTGAATCCATGCTAATCTACTCTAGCAAAGATAATACATCTGACATAGCTGCAATTGGGAACACTATTTGGTTAGGTTTGTGATAGTCCTTTGCCATTCTCCAGGATATGTCTGGATTTTGTAGAGGTTGTTTCCACCTTTTGGCTATTGTGAATGATGCTGTTATGAAAACGGGTATACAAATGTCTGTTCAAGTCCCTGTTTCAATTCTTTTGGGTGCCCCAAAGCAGATTTACTGAATCATATGACAATTCTCTATTTAATTTTTTGAGGACTCATCATACTACTTTTCATTGTGTCTAAACCATTTTATGTTTCCAGCAGCAATGCACACTGGTTCCAATTTCTCTCCATCTTTGCCAACATATATACTCTATTTGTTTGTTTTTTATAATAGCCATCCTATAAGTGTAAAAGTAGCCTCTCACTGTGGTTTTCGTTTGCATTTCCCTAATGATTAGTGATACTGAGTGTCTTTTCATGTGCTTATTGGCCATCTGTGTATCTTCTTTGGAGAAATGTCTATTCAAATCCTTTACCCATTTTTTAACTGAGTTGTTTGTTTATTATTGTTCTTTCCCTCAATTGATTCTGTAACTATTTTCTATTCATTGCATTTGCTCTTTTTTTTTCCACTTCTTTTTCTGCCTTCTCTGGTTTCATCTGAACATTTATATGACTTCATCTTATATCCTCTCTTAGCATATCAGTTATACTTTAAAAAATTTTAGCAGTTGTCTTAGAGTTTTCAATATACATTTTAACTTATCTAAGTCAAGCTTCAACTAACACTATATTACCTCATGTGTGTAGCACCGGTAATTTATAACAGAATATACCCAATTCCTCTCTCCCATCCATCCCTTAAAACATTATTGTCATTCATTTCACTTATCTATTGTTATAATCACCCAATACATTGTTACTATTATTGCTTTAAATAAATTGTTATCTGTTGGATCAACTGAGAATAAGAAAAATATTTTATTTTACCTTCTTTATTCTTTCTCCAATGCTCTTCCTTTCTTTATGTAGATCTGAGTTTCTGACCTATATCATTTTCTTTTCCCTGAACTTCATTTAATATGTTTTGCAAGACATTCTTCATTTCTGTTACAGTATTTTTAATTTCTAACATTTGCTTCTGATTCTTTTTTAGAGTTTCCATCTCTCTATTTATATTATCCATCTTCTTTCATGCCTCATCTATTTTTTCCATTAGAGCCCTTAGCATATTAATTGTAGTTATTTCAAATTCTCTGTCTGATTCTGATTCCAAATTGATCAGAATTTGGATTGGAATTAGGAATCTGATTCTTAATTCCAAAATCTGTGTCATATCTAGTCTACTTCTATGACTTGTTTTGTCTTTTCAGACTCTGTTTGCTCTTGCTTTTTAGCATGCCTTGCAATTTTTTGTTGAAAGTCTGCACAATATATTGGGTAATAGGAACTGAAGTCAACCACAGGCCTTTAGTATGAGATTTTATATTAATCTGGCTAGAAGTTAGGCTGTGTTTAGTGTTTGCTTTAGCCATAGGTGCTAGAGGATTTATATTCCTCTAGTGTCCTTGCTTAGTCTCTGCTGTGGAGGCTGGGCTTCCCTGGAAATTCCTCCTCAGTTAGAGTCTGTATCTTACAGCTTTTTCAACCATAACCCACTCTTATTATACTGGAACCCTGCTGGTGTATTGGTAAGAAGTAGGAAGGGAAAATATTCTACAATCTTATGGTTGAAGCTCAGTCTTTTAATGGGCCTGTGATCCTGAGCTAGGACCTTCACAAGCTCAGCTTTTTTTTACTGCCTTAGGTGACACAGGAAGGCTAGATGGGGCTAGAGTGGGAGAAATCCTAAGCTTTTCTCATGGAAAGTCAGTCCCTGGTATGGAGAATGTACTGGGCATATTTTACAGTGCTTACTCTTCTCCTATCTTTCCCAGAGCCACAAACGTATCTTTCACTGCTTTTTATTCTGAAAACTTGATGGGATTCCTGGAGGTAAAACCCATGAGAGTGTGAAAGCCCCACTAAGACTGAGGCCCATAGGACTTTCTCACTCTCTAGGTAATCCCACTCATCTTTAGATTGGTCAAGATGACTATTTAAGCATGCCAACCAGTTTATGGCTCCAGCAGCTTCTGCTCCAGGTAAGCAAATCTTTGTCATAACTCTTTGAACTTCCCTGTCTCTCTAGACTTCAAGGTGACAGCTTACCCTGCAAACTCGGTTTTCTAAGGGCTCTAAGAAAAGCCATTGTTCTTCAGTTTGTTCTGCTTTGTCTTCTAAGAATGGACATGATAACTTCCAGACTCTACGTGCTCAGAGGTATGAGCAGAAATTCCTCCTCGGGATTTTTATTTAGTTTCTTGGCTGATGTGTGTGTGGTGGGGGGCAGTTTCACAAGTTTCTACTTGGCATTTCCTTTTATGATGGTTCTTACCTCTTGCAGGCCAAGAATTCAATATGGGGGGTTGTGCAAACTACCAAGGATATCTTCTAAGTGTACATTTGTAGACTGGGGACATGACAGTGAGTGGGTTTGAGAAACCAGGAAAACTACTATGAGCTGGACATGGACCAGACCTCCATTAGAAACTCCCCCCATTAGTAGCTGCTCCCACCTTGATAGGGAGCCAATAATGACACTTTGAGTCTCTCGGTATCAATGTCAGTTCAGATCTTATATCCAATTGTCCTTGAAATGTGGTATTTCTCTTTTCCCCTTGCATGGCTACCTAAGTAAATGGCTATAGATTACTTGGAGAAAGGACTCAGGGAATTATTACTGTGTACACTTGTTATGGTTTTGTAGTCCTTGCTCTTAGGGACATGACTTCTTCCTTAATCAATGTATTCCTGGTTCAAAAAATGGTTGTAGAACCAAAATGGTGTCACTTATTTTGGAAACAAAATGGAGTTGGCCAATACAGGTGTATTAAAGAAAAGCAAAACTTAACCTTACCTAACATAGGTTGCAGAAATTTATAGCTCTTCTCAGACATCAGCAGAGGACTCCAGCCAATTATCAAATGTCAAGTCCATTCATGTCATCTCTAGACTTTCTTGTTCCTCTGACTCAGCTACCCTGATCCAAATATGAAGAAGACCTCTAGGCAACCAAACAACTAAAAAGTCAAGCAACTTCTGTAATTGCCTCTATAAAAATCTTTTACTAGTCTGTGAGCAACTCAGAACTCATTGCTCCAATAGCCTTGAGTTTCCTGGCTTACATGTTATAATGCTTGCAATAAACTCATCTTTCTGCTTTGTTTTACTCAGTATGCAGAGTTTGGTTTTCGACACGGTTCAAGTCCAGACACTGGGCAAGTTTTCATTGGGGCAACTGCCCTCAACCTTTTGATCATCCATTCTTGACTTATTTTGATTGTTCAGATTGAGGTATTCCTTTCATGGTTGCCCATCTATTTTGCATTGGGTACCTAGTCTTATTTCCAATCTGTTACCTTGTAACATCCATCTGGCTTCTGATGTTTAAAAGCCACCAAGTGATCTCTATGTTACAGGCTCCTATCGTTTCTACTGTTCTCAGGGAGCTCAGTTCTGAAATGGCATCTTTTACCTTCAGCCCCGACTACAGGGAAAGCCTCCATTAAATTTCTGAGTGATGTCGATGCCTCCTTCCCCAGAAGATTCCTTATTGATTTGGTAAGTGGTATATCCTCTGAACTTTCCTGTGGAATATATCTGCTGGGTTTTACACCTTTTGGTAAGTATTTTCACTCTAGCATATTCACTTCTTTCAGTTATTTAATTCCCTCTTACACTGCCAATCACCATAGTTCTGGCATTTCTACCTAACTTGCTGTACTGTGGGACATTGTCTTTTCCATGCTTCTAGATGACATCACACAATTGTTTATGTGTGTTAAATCTTGTATCCTGGAAAAGTTCTCTCAGACTGATTTTTCCTTGTGTAACTTTATGTTCCACCTCCCTCCTTTCTTCATGCAGGACCTTCAGAATTCAGTCTCATGCATACTTTCCTGGTTCCTGCTGGTACCTGGCTAGGTCCTACAGCTTCTCTGGGGTCATTTTCCAATAGTATCAGCCCTAGGATGTCCCTGGAATATCCTAAGCTGTGACTTAACCCTAATTATTGCCTGATGTTCAACAGGGGGAGTAGGGGTGTATCCTGTGGGAGAGGTACATTATCTCACAGAGAGTAGGCCTCTGATTATCTCACAAGCAAGGAGGATTAGCTTTTAATAAGGAGGAGTGGAACTTTTTGGCAAGCTCATCAGGTTAAAGGGAGTTTAAAAATTCAAGAATTTTCAGGTCTATCAACTTAATGTTCCCATTCCAGATGTCAGAGGCCCACTCTTTCACAACGAGGGCCATAACCTTGATATATCACTCTTGCTTGAAGACTTTAATCTTCTTTGGAGTTTCCACTTGACCTTCTGCTACTGTTATATTTATGTCCTGGGATTGGTTGTCATTTTTCTCTTCCTTATCACTGAAGGAGATGAGAACCTGTTTATTTGCTCACAGGTCTTCCAGCTTTTTGGATTTTAATTCTGACTGATACTATCTGTATGAACTTGGGCATGACCTAGAGGCGTTGGTTTCCTCATTTGTAAAATGAAGTAAAAGGAGAAATTCAGCTGGAAATTCTTTTTCAGGTTTACAATGATTATGCACCATGACCTCTGACAAAAGTCAATATACTATTAATGTACATTTAGAGAAAGTTGTACTTACTATTCTTTAAGTGAAGATATTCACCTTTCTTTATGCCGACTTTGGAATGCGGATTTGCTACAAAATAAAAACCTTTTTGATCAGCTGCAGTTCTGAGGATTTGATAAGAACCCTAATATAGTCTTCCAGGGCATCCAAACATCCATTTCATGAACTACATAGATCACTCAACTTGGGTTGGTCCACAAATCTTTCTCTTGTGCATTTCTTCTGGGAATGAATGCAACTGAGCAAGCATAAAGGGCAATGGGGAGAGATCGACAAACTTACCTCGGCAATTTGTAATGGCTTTAGGGACAGCCCTAATGGCTGTGCGATTTCTTAAACTTTCTCTGCCTTATTGTCCACATCTATAAAATAACACCGACCTTGCAGGGTTACTGTAAGAATGACAGAGGTGGGTTGATACTGTGGAAGTGCATTGTAGGCACACAAGATAAAAAGGGCTCGTTATGTCCTTACTGACAATTTTCTCTAATTCATAATAAAAACCACCGAAAGGTTAGTTGAGTGAATGTTATCGGTACTGGGTAAAAAACGGGCAAAATAGATTACGGCAAATTTTGACAATTTTCTCACCACGGTTTCTTCACTGCAATTGAGTGTCTGGTCGGTGGCTTCAAGTTCTAGAACTAGAGTTATAAAATAGTTGTGTTCCAACCTGGCTGTGCCCCTTACCAGCTATGTGATCTCGGTTTCTCAAACTCTCTGGGCCTCAGACTTCCCTGATGCCAGGTTAATATAGATGGATAGTATTTTCTAATTAGGATTTATCTTTCAATTTCCTAAATCAGGGAACGGGGTGAAGGCCTTAGGAGGTCACTCCGTCTCGCATCTGCTTGGGTGGCATAAAGCTCCTGGGGCTGGGAGGAGATCGGCGGGAAAGAAGTAGGACGGGCCTGGAGTTCCCGCCTCCGATGCGTGCGCGCTCACTACGCACGCACGCACAGCACGCTGCGGAAGCGCGCACGCCGGCCCAGCCCTCGTCGCCGCCGCCATTTTAGCTCCTGGTTCCGGCCGCACGGTGTAGGCTGTTGTAGCGGGAGGAGTAGGGGGTCCTTCAGAGTTAAGTAGCTGCCGTCGACTGCGCCTATAAGGCCGCCAGCTCCTTTATTTTCCTTCCTTTTAACCGCCCGTTCGAAGAGTCCGAAGATGTCTAAGCGGCACCGGTTGGACTTGGGGGAGGATTACCCCTCCGGCAAGAAGCGTGCGGGGACCGATGGGTAAGCCAGGCCGGGGGCGCGAGGCAGCGGCTCGGGCTTTGTTGGGGTCGCGGCGGGAAGCGGGCCAGGGCCGGCTTGGCCGAGTGGGGCCCGGAGTCCGACCTTTTGTTTTCCTTCGGGCTTGGTTCGCTAGCGGCGGGTCGGGGAGAGCGGCGCCACTCCCGGCGTTCGGCCGGGCAAGGGCGCGGGGAGATGTATTACGCGGCCGCCGCCCGGCCCAGTCGGGAGGGTGAAGAGGCCTGTTGTGGCCACGAGGGCACCTCCTCCCTAGATCCTGCCAAGCAGGAGTCACTTCGAGGGGAGCGGGCGGGAGGAAACCGCGGACCTCGTGGCCTGGGTTCCCGGGTAAGGCCTGGAGTCTGGGGAGGCGATGGGGGAGGGCGCGGCGGGAGTATTCGCTTCCAAGGGCACCAGGTACTTCTCAGGCAGAGGGGCCGGGAGAGGGCCCTGGGAGCGGGTGGATGCCCAGCCAGGGAAAGTAGGAGGGCGGAAAGTGAGAGAAGCGCGTGGATTCTTCTTGTTGGCTGGGGTGGGGGTGGCGGGAGTTGAATGAGGCTTGCAGACGAGGAGTTCTCGGGGGAAGGGAGAGTAGAGGGAGGGCCTGCCGGGAGAAAGGAAAACGTGGAGTATACCTGATGGGCAGGAAGGCTGGAAGTTTGGAGCCGCTGAGTTTGTACTTTGGCGGGAGAGCGCGTGCCTCTGTCCATTCAAACACTTCAAAGTAGATACTCGGCAAACTTCCGTTCTGTGCCTACGCTCCCGCCATCTCATTTATTTCCTGCTTGGGCTAAAACAGTGGTTATTGGGCATTCTTGGAATAGGAATTAGAGGGCATTTTTTTCCTAGCAAGCTCTTGATTTCTATCCCACGCCCCCATCCTCCTTCATTAATAAGCTTTTGAGACGAGAAAACCCTTTTCAAAAAGTTTTTAGTATTTATGGCAGAATATCACTTGTGGGGAGGTTGAGAGTTGAAATAGATTTCGTGGTGTTTCACATTACTTTTTACCTTAGCGTTTCTTCGAAGGTACAGGTGACTTTAACAATATACTTTAGCAGTTGCGTTAAAGTCATTTCTTGTCCAGTGGGTGTTTTCATTCCTAAAGTACAGAGTTATTTGGATAATTCAGGCAAATACACGTCTGATTATCCAAATACGTTGTATAATTTTATCATTTTATTGTGTATGTGTTCAGAATCACTGTCAAGTTTTCTATATAATTTTTGTTCACACCCAAGTCCTTCATTTGTATTGCTTTCCAGGTATCTCTGTCTGGAGTATAAGCCTGCATTATAAGGGTGTGCTTTTAGATATCTTCCTATATATTAAGTATGGAAAGCAGAAGTATGTAACATTTTAATATTGTAAAATTTTTAGTTTATAATGTTAGATTTTAGTTTTCTCTCTTTTTAAGCTGTTTCCTCTTACCTTCCCGCACCTCCAGCAAAACTTACAACTCATTTGAGCTCCTTGTCACAGACTGTTTACAGCAGGAAGTAACTTTAAATGAGTATAATCAGCTCCACTCAAGGGATGAAAAAGGGAGACCCCGAATTGTAAAGGTGGCTTGTACAACCTGACACAGTTCACAGCTGGATTTAGAACCTCGATCTTTTTTTCACCCGTAGCCTCTTGCTTTTTCTATTACAGCACACAGATTATGACTGTAGTTAGGAGTCATTACAGCCTATTTTAATACCATTTATAATGGGTCGGTAAAGTAGGGAACACTTGGTTCTTGGTTCCTGTGAGGCAAAAATAAATTGCTTGTCATCTGGTTAAGATGCAAGTGATGTCTCTCACAAGAGTTCAGATTGGAACAAAATACACTGGGAAGGATTAAATTCACTTATTCATATTTGTGTGTATGAGCACCATTTTAATGCTTTTTTTGGGATTGATGGTCCCATGATAGGTACATGGAATTGCTCCCTTTCTCTCAGATCAGATATCATTAGTAAAACTGTGGATTTTATAGGTGTATAATGGTGACCTTATGATTCTCAGTTATTATGTGACATCTATCTGTAATAAAGCCCAAGTTCTGAGATATCTCGTAAGACAATTGTATGCTCATTTCTGTGTCACCTGAATGTCATTTCTCAGAAGTAATTTTTAGTAGTGGGCTTACAAAGTTTATTAGTGCGCAGTTTTTTTGCCCATATTTCATGACTTAAAAAGTCACTTTTGACTGCCATGGAAGCATGCAGATTTCTTAAGCTTTGATAGTTAGGTGGTTTTATTTGAGAGGATAGGCTTGTAAGTCTTGTGAACACTGCCAAACAAGGCTATACCATTTCCCCAGTACTAGGAAGGAAAGGTAATGCATTGGGAGATTTCACTCAGATTCAAACTCCTAACCTGTATATAGCTTTATTTACTCTTGGTAAATTTTAACTTGGGGGTCAGGTAGAAAAATTAAAAGGTTTGTGTTACAAACTGACCATATTTATTTTTCCATCATCCCACAAAATTTTCTATATAAAATTATTACCCAAAAGACAACCTGCTGTTGAAGTATAGAAAAAACTTTTTGAAAATAGGTATATTTTTCACTTTGACGTTAGTTTCTGATACTACTTTCTGATCAGAGCTTTTGCCGTTAATTGTGGAAATGTCAAAGAAATATACTAATGATATGATAACATATGTAGAGTCGTACTGTGCTCCCAAAACTGTTCTAGGTGCTTTGTATGTTTAAGTACATTTTTCACTACAGTCCTCTGGTGTAGGTGAGGTTAAGTAACTTGCCCCCTGGAGAACACAAGAATGGCCATACATGAAGATATAAACAGAAAGGCAAAAAATTCCATGAAATTTTCACCCCTATCTTTAATCTCTTAATGAACTTTTAAAAAGATCTATATTTATTCACAAATATAAATTATAGCATTTAATATCAATGGGATTTTTTTCCATATGTTTTGTTCTTTGGTTTTTATTTACTAAGAAATGTCATAAACTGAAATAGATCTCCTTTTCATTGAATGCGTAGTATTCTATTTGTAAAATGGTAACCATAACTTATTTAACCAATTTCTTGTTCAGTGATGCTTTGGTAGTTTCCTGGTCTTCATTGTTCTGTAAGTGAAAAGTATGATAAACATCCTATGTGTACATGTTTGCACATATATATTCTCAAAAGATGTGCGTGGAAGTGAGATTGCCAATAAAAAGCTATGCTTAGTTTAAATATTCTGATTTTGATGACCAGTCTACATCTTCCTTAGCAGTACTTTAGTTCCTGTTCTTCTGTGTATTCAAAATTTTATGAAAAAACCTTTAAAGATAAGCAATATTTATTGGGCATTTACTATGTTTCATGCACTGTATATGTTAACTCATTTAATTCTTGAAATAACCCACAGGACATATGAATAGCCACATTTTATAGATGAAAAAAAAAATCTGTGGTCATATAGTTAACTTAAGTGCTGAATTAGGATTGAGCTGAGACAGTGTACAGAACCACATGTTCAACAACTGTCTTCCGTCTCTCCCTGCCAGTATTATGACTAAGTGAAGGTAAGGCACAACTTTGATAGTTTTTAGACATTATACCTCAAATAGTAAATCTTTATAACAATAACACTTCTTTATAATAAATGCCAGTTAAAAAATATGCATATGTACAACAGTCTACACATGTTTATGAAGCATTGACTTCAAACTCCTTTAACTGACCTTTAATTTTTATGTTCCCTCTCCCATTGAAGGTAGACAGTTTGAGTCACAGGCAACATTCGAAGGTGATTAGATTTGTCTTCTGCATCTTTCCTGTTGGCTTTCTTTAAGACTGTTTTATTGATAATTTTCACTTTGCAGATTAGTGAATTGAGTACCTTGCCAATGATTATACATCTCATTGCTCCATTTACTCATATATCACAATTTACTCTTTCCCCCCAATCATGGTCAGCAGTTAATCTGTGTTTTTAGAATGCATTTTATGCTGCCTGTGCTGTAGTGCTTTTTGATAATGACGTTTCTGATGAAGTAAGCCCCTGAAAAACATCTTTGTTAGTATAGATATTACTATAACAAAATATGGTGGTATGTGATTTACTTTGTCTATCACTTTGTATTCCCCCATACTTTATAACCTTGAAAGGTTAGTTCCATATGTTAAGTGCCTGATACTGTGCAAGAAGTATGAAAGTTCATTAAACTTTCTGGTCACATCCCATGTCCATCCACCTCCCTGCCTCTTCCTGCCACCTGTCACAATAGAATACTAGAAACGTGAATTCTTTTTTATTTAGATCAGATGTTATGTTCTCAGATCTTTCAGACGTCCAGCCTTTGAACCATTTGTGGCTCTAGTGGTTCTCATTTTGCTGGGCATATTTCTCTCTACCCTATTATAAACTGTTCCTCATTTACAACATGAATTTTTAATTAATGAGCACCTTAGGTCAGAGGCAGAATGTGAGAAACAAAGAAAGGATGGTCGGTGGCATATTTCAAAGATAGACCAGGAAGCCCAAGTTTTGAATTGTGAGACTTCACATTGTTTGGTTTGTTATTCTTTGGGGTCTTTTCCCCTTTCTCTTTATGCCAGATGGTCTGAGAGACTTCCATCCTAGCTTGTATGTCCTTTGGTTCTGTAGAAGATGAGCACTGGGATATCTGAAAAGTGTATGTGAATATATATGTTATCTATGTAAAAACTATATATAATAAGGCTTTTCTCTCTTAAGTAAATGCCTGTGGAATAGAATAGAATGACATATCTTAGGATGGGCAAGAACAAATGTAATTGGGTAGCTTATCGTTTCTATAATTGGAGAACCATCCAACCTCTTGCTAGGTTTAGCAGTTTAGCTATATTGTACCAAGGTAGTTACTGTTGCCCAGCCGATGTGCTATTATAGAGTGAATAATTTTTTCCACTCAACTACTGATAATTGAGGTGTAGGAAATTTGTCTGTCTTGTGTGGTTTGAATAAGGAGCAGTGATGTGTTTTGTGGCTTGTGTCATAACTCGATGTTGCCTGACTATTCAAGTCTGGATCCAAACACCTCATGGAAAGTTTGTCTGCTATAGGACTTGCTCCGAAGTAAACTGGATTAGTAGAATGAATAAGCATAGATTATATTCAAATTATGATTGTATTTGGGATCATCTCTAGTAACTGGAAGTAGATACTAAAACTGAGTGTTTAAAATTGACCTAAGTTTATTAGTGCCCATCTGCATAATTTTAAACAACTTAATAGTGTTTATCAGTGAAGTGTGTTTTTCATGGGCTATGTTTCACTCTGGGTGACCAAAGTGTACATAGGTTTACAAAGTATTTCCAATGATTTATTATTACTATTAATGTCATACAAGAATAAATAAAAACAAAAGAATAAAAAGTTTTAATTTTAGATTTTCTTATAGAGTAATATATGCTTATTGAACAAAATTGGGAAAGTACTGGAAAGTGCAACTTAAGAAAACACAACTATAATCCTTTAATTTATATTTATATTTATATTACTCTGTGAGATGGAATTGTCTTTGTGTTCAGAAGCAGTCTTGCTAAATTTCGAACATACCTTCAGTGTAAAAAGTACCTTTTTGCGTAACTTGAAGGAGAATCTGGGAAAGATTGAAATGCCATCTTTATTTATGTATTTATTTTTTGCCCGATTTGGCCCTACCTTTTCCCTACCCTGTCCTCAGTCTAACTTCTAAGTAGGAAGGGGTTTTACTTGCAGGAAGAGCAAGTTCTTAAGTTATCTGATGGCTAAAGGTTGGAGAAAAGATGTTTATGGGTGAGGCCTGGAAAATCCTTAATTATAAGTTCTTTTTCATTATTTTTGCTACTTAATGTAATTCATTGAGTTTTATATCAGTTTATTCATTTGGTTGATTTCTTAATCTAACACTGCTGTGAACATTTTACATAAAATTCGGAATCTGAATTCTAAATTTATTTTGTTTTATTATTTTTTTAGGAAGGATCGAGATCGTGACCGTGATCGTGAAGATCGGTCTAAAGATCGAGACCGAGAACGCGATAGAGGAGATAGAGAGCGGGAGAGGGAGAAAGAAAAGGAGAAGGAATTGCGAGCTTCCACTAATGCTATGCTTATCAGTGCTGGATTACCACCTTTAAAAGCCTCCCATTCAGCTCACTCAACCCACTCTGCACATTCAACACATTCGACACATTCTGCTCATTCAACACACACCGGACATGCAGGACACACATCACTTCCACAGTGTATTAACCCATTTACCAACTTACCCCATACTCCTCGATACTATGATATTCTAAAGAAACGGCTTCAGCTCCCTGTTTGGGAATACAAGGATAGGTTTACAGATATTCTGGTTAGACATCAGTCCTTTGTACTGGTTGGTGAGACTGGGTCTGGTAAAACAACACAGGTGAGTTATTGTATGCCATGGTACATATTTTATTAATTTTTAAGTTTATTAAATGTTTATTCCTTTCATTGTCTACTGTCTGGTAGGCCATTTTGAAGAGTAGCTACTTTGGTATTTAGCATTGTTTAAGTGATTTAGAGAGTGGGAATCCAATAGGGAGTACCTATTTTCTTGAATCTGTAGGGGGAAATAGCAGTGCTGTTTTTTTCTGGTTTTGTTATATTAAAGATAGCAGGGTGATGCTCTCCCACCCACTTTGACTTGGGTAGTACAAATTTAGGGGTACAGGGTTTGTTTTCCAGTGCTTGGGTAGAGAGATCTGAACCATTGGAGTGGTTTTCATTTTAGTTGTTCTTTTTTGTTTTTTTATTTTGAACCATGTGAATGTTATTTAAAAAAAAAAATAGAAGAACTAAATAAAATCTCTTTACTTGTGTCTGTCATCCATCTAGTATTCTCTACACACACACACACACACACACACACACACACACACACACACACACACTAAACACTTGTATCTTGTTAGTAATATATCCAGGAAATTTTGAAACATGGATGAGCCATTATTTGCGAGGCCTATGTAATAGACACCTAGGCTATTTCCGATGGTTGTTTTGCATGGACAAGTTTATTTATTAGATAAATTCCCAGAAATGGAAATTGCTGGATCAGAAGATTGTTCATAATAATGGTACATATAGCCAAATAGCCTTCTACAGGGAACATAGCAGTTTACCTTTCCATGAGCATGCATGACAACATGTGTGGGGAACCATTAGTGTGTACTATTGAACTTGAAGTTTTACAAATCTGCTAGGTGAAAAATGGTATTTTATTGTAATATTTAATTTTTTTTTCTTGCCGTGAGTGAGGTTATGCATATTTTCATATGCTTGAGCCTAACCTATCACTTAAAAATTTCTTAAGAGATTACACAGTAACAGTCCCTGGCCATTGTAGGAAATTTGAGGAATTCAGGAAAGTGTTAAAATGAATTTAATGGTTACTCACCTTGCAGAGATAATTTATTGTTTCCTGCTGGCCTGTTTTTTTATTGTTTATGTACCTATGATACATGTTTATATTTGCGCATACTGCGTATATATTATCCATAAGTTACATATGTCACAAATCTATCAGTTCGAATAGTTCATAAAGATGTTTTGAAGGCTGTAATAGCAATTAAAATAAGTTTTATTAAAGTCTGAGCCTTAAAGAGTATGATCTTTTTAAGTGAGGGGAAAGTTAGTGTTGATATTATGAACTGAAACTTTATCACCTTATGAAAATTTAAGGAATTGAATACGTGAAAAGATATTCTAAACTTGTTAATATAGTATTTTTAATAATTCAACTAGTTTAACTCATTTTCATAGTATTAACAGCACCCATTTAATTAGCAATTAGGTAAAACCAAGGCACTGTGTACTTGGTATGTATTATCTCTTAAGTTTTTCATTCCTGCAAGGAAATTGTTAATTACTGTTTTACAGATGAGCAGAATAAGGCTTATATTTATGAGAATTTTAGGTTTAATGAGTTTCTCTAGGTTACATGGTAGATTTAGGTGGACTCAGTATTTAAAACTTTGTCCCTTTGTCTCATAGCCAAAGTTACGTTATTTCATACTGCTATTCTGTGATCTTTTATGGTTAACCTTATTTCAGAGATGAGTTCATTTAGTAGCAGTTTGTTTAGAGGAAGGTCAAATCAACTCAGAACAAGATTATTTGAATTAATATTTGGGGTGTTTTGGTTCTTATTTAAAATACTTGAACACTCAGGATTGTAGGGCTTGGGAGAGTTGAAGGGAAACTGAACAGTTAAATAGTAAATTTCACCCAAATGCTTTTTGGCATACTCTTATTAACTTTTGACTCAAAATCATTAAGAGTAATTAGTCATTTTTTGGTTGTCTTTTTGTGTCTATTAAAAAAATGAAATCCTCCAAATGGAATCAAAAGTAATAACTTGAACTTTTGACTGAGTAAAGACATTTCACATTGCAACTTGGTATGCACTTATGATATCCACATATAAGAAACTACAGCTAGTTCAGCCAAGGGACAACATGAGCAAGGACACATTTAAAGGAGGGAAGCTTTACATGTCTTGGATAGAATATAGGATGTGTGTAAAGAGTGAGGTAGGGCAGGTGAGACCGGAACAGGAGATTGGGCCTTAATGTGTCTTGCTGTAGATCAGGGAGCCATCAGAACTTTTTAATGGGAAGGAGATGACAAGAATTTTTACAAAGTGTCCTGTTTGGTGAGAATGACATTATATAGGAGGTCGAAATGAAATTGGACTCTCTAAAGGGTGGTAGAATGGAGAGGAAAAGATAGATTGGAGTTAGGATGTTCCTATTTTTGAGTAGGAGGTATGGGAGGAATTAATATTTGGAGGAAAGTGAGAAATAGTTTTGGTTTTGAACTTGTTGAATTTGGGGTACCAATAAAATATTCGAGTGGAAATGACCGCTAGGTCAGGAATGGGAACTAAAGTTAGGATTGACATTTGCTATATTGTAGGTAGTTACCAGATGTCAAGAGTAAATAAGACTGCTCAGGTTAATGTATAAAACAAGGAGACTAGTGGGTTGAGGATCAGTTTTTAAGAAGGTGGCCACAAATGGAAGAAGGGAAGAAGGTGAAAGGAAGGAATAGCTTTGCAAGATCTGATCCCTGGCTTGAGCAGCCAGTACTGTATTTTCAGGACCCACTTCCCTTAATGCTATTCTTAGAAATATGAATAGATGAGATTGACTAAGCGGTTCTCCAAATACTGCCTGGGAACCCTTGAAAGTCCTTGAAATCTTTTCAAAGGTCCTGGGATTTTCTTTGTACACTTCAAACAAAACAAATATTGCAACACATTCAAAATAGAAGCAGATAAAAGAATCCAGCTGTCTCCTTCCTTATTAAGCCAGCCATTAGAAATAAAAATGTAAAACTATTCTGACTAAATTTTTTGGCTTAGAAGATGTAGTTGTTATTCATACAAATTGTTAACACAGGATGAGTTTTTGTTGGGAATTAATATTATAATTTTTCAGTTTTAATTTCCTATTATAGTAAATCTATTAGTTGTTTGGCATCCTAGATTATTTTAAGAGTATTAAGAGTTCCTGAGATCAAAAGTTCAAAATTGCTGAATGAGCCAGAACATTATATATTTTGTTTTTAAAGTGGGAGTTAGCTCTCCATTTCACTGAAGTGAACTTGTGAACATTCTTGCCTTGAGAATTATGAATTAATTTTAGATAGCTTTAATTGACCAATAAGTGTTTTTTTTTTAATTTTACTTTATTTGGTCTTATAAAGTACATTTTGCCTTTGTGAGAGGCTTGCTGAGAAGAAGATATATGTAAAGCCTTGCTCTAAAACTTAAATGTTGGTCTTCGGGTTTATAGACCCAGAGGGCCACTTCTCTTTTAGTTGAGTATTTCTGTTCATTTAAATGCATTGATATGTTCCTAGAGAAGCAGCATAATAACCCTCCCCCTTTCAGATATTTGTCAGTGACAGTACATCCCCAAATTGCAGAAGTAACCTAACAAAAATGTATTAATAGTACGCAACCAATATTCAGTTATGAAAATTCTGTACTCAAAAAATCCCCCAAAATGCATTTCTTCTAGCATTAGAGCCTGAGAGGCTCTTAGAGACTTTGCTGGAGACCCATCACGTCCGTATGTTAGTGGATTCCCATTTAATGTCGTAAGCACTTAGATTTTTTTCCTCGTTTTTTTCTTTTTTTTCCAAGTAAGTGAATGGAGAAGAACCATGAAATTAGAGGATCTGTTAGTTTCTGTTGATAATGGAACAGGGAGGAAATGCCTTGTCATCATGGCAATCAACCAACTTGTATTAGGTGGTTTTTTTCTTTCCTTTTGGCTGCCCTTCTTTAGGGAGGTGCTGCTTCTCTCGGTCCTCTTGAATCTGAGATGACAGTTACTAGAACTGACTTTTAATATGGTACCTAAGGTGCTGCCATTGTGCGTACCTCACCTGAGGGGAGAAGGATAGTGGTTAGGTTCTGCCTGCTTTCAATTCAAACCATATTTGAATTGGATTTGAAGATAACAGCTTTATAACTACAAGTAGATACGATTTCTACTTTCACCTGCATTTTGTAACTCAAATTATATAGGAATTTAAGTTATAGTTTCTTAGAATATTTTTGGACACTAACCTTTGTTATAAAGTAGAACTTTTTATAAGTTGGATTTTTTGCAGTGCATAGAATAGTACTTAATAGTAGAAGTTGATACTAGAGCATATATCCAGCAAAGCCTGGACCTAGCCCACTCGCGAGTATAGTTATGTCATGTTAGTATTATACATGACCTTTCTTTACTTGGCTCAGAGTGCTCGTGCTATTATAAGTTTGAGTCATAAGTAATTTGTGTTGTGCCTAATTGAATTTTTTCAGTTACTAGAATGAGGTAAAACACTTTATGTTAACTATCTGATATGCAGGCAGAGTAGAATTAATTTAAATGTGAAATTATTTGATAGATTCCACAGTGGTGTGTGGAGTACATGCGATCATTACCAGGACCCAAGAGAGGAGTTGCCTGTACCCAACCCAGGAGAGTGGCTGCAATGAGTGTGGCTCAGAGAGTTGCTGATGAAATGGATGTGATGTTGGGCCAGGAAGTTGGTTACTCCATTCGATTTGAAGACTGCAGTAGTGCAAAAACCATTCTTAAGTAAGTACTATCTTTAAAAATGGACACTTTCTCTTTTAGTTTTCTGCCACTAGATAGGAAACTTTGCTAGTGGAGTCTCGAGTCATTCACATTTAGAATAGTCTAAAATGATAGGACTTTTTAGACTTAATAGATAAGATAACACTTTCATGTGGATTCTTTTTTTTGGTAGTAATATGTATAGGTATTAGTAGATGTTGAAGTTCAAAGGTAGATTTTAGTTACCTGGTGCTTTATCTTAGGTGAAAAGTTATATGATTTAAATGTTATAGAAAAGTAAAATGACATATCTTAGTAAGGGACATTAAGTTTAGAATGATGTATGGGATGGGTTAGGATTTATTTGGGGGGGAGAGTTTTGTTAATTATATGCTAATACCATGCATATATAATGAGCTAAAAGGAAGATTGTCTTTTGTTCTGTGATATACTCTTAGAATTCTCAGTCCTCACTCCTCTTCATAATACTGTTGTGCACGTGTTTGACTACCATATTGAGCTTCTTCCTAACATTTTCTTGTATATGTTTTTTATCCTTATCTTACACTTTTCATTCTGCTTCACTAGAAATGTATGTAATTCTCTTGAAAATCTCCTTTTGTTCTGTTTATTTTGTATGTATGTGAAATATAAATCACATATGAATCATTTTTTTAAAAGTTATTTTTTTGTCATGATGCAGTCTTCCCAGAGGTTGTTTCTAGAAGACAATTTTGGAACAGAATGTTATATGGGCAATGTCATGAGCCTTTGATGACAGAATTATGAATAGTGTTATGGAGTAAAATGATATACTAAATTTTTTATGTATTAGATCTTTAAATTCAGGAATTCAGTATCAGTTTTAATAACAGTTGGAGTTAAGTATTTACTTAAGTCAACTTGTCTATGACTTTATGAGGCATGTTTTTGGCTTAAGCCTTAATCTTCATTGAAGAAATCTTCAGTGATATATTACTGATTAGTAGTAATTACAGTATAATTGACAAAAGAATTACATGAGCAAAATCAGCTCATGGTTTTCTATGTAAAATACAAATAATGTCAATGACTTGAGGATTATAAAGGGCAGATTTAACTTATTTTTAGGAGGAATAATATTCTGACATTTGATTCACTGCATTGAACTTTTCCTGGTAAGCCATGGTTGAGCAGGGAGAAAAGAATTTGGAAATTGGGGAGGTGAGAAAGTTATATGCAGTATTGGGGCAAAATGTGTGTGGGGTGGGGTAGGAAGTGGTAGGCTTTCAAAAGATATTCTCTTGTGAAAATTTTCAGTTCATTTGCTAGGGAGTAACAAGTAACATAAATAGATTGGTTAGCTCAAAATGAAAGTACTTTTGGCATTGTGATTTTTTTTTTTATGGAATGGTTTCCAGAGGCTATAACCAAATTAAAAAATTATTCCAGAGTAAGGTTATTGGCATTTCTTGGAGAATCTTTTGAAGGAGCTAGAAGCTAACCTAGTGGTGTTTTTAAGTGACGTCAAGTCCTATTTAATAGTATGGGGCTAGTTGTAGTTTTGACTGATGGGAATGGTTCATTCATTAAAAAGTGTTTTATGAATTCCTAGATATATTTTGTATAGTCATCTATCAACCCATATCATGATAACACAGATGTTAGAAACAGCTAAAGCCCTAACTTAATGAGGATCTGCTATATAGTTAATTGGGTAGGAAGAGTGACTGACTACATCAGACAACTATCAATACCTTCTATTAATTATTATCATATGCTTATGTATTCATTTCAAATGCTTATAGATATCCATTGTATAACCAGAAGCCTTTAAGTTTTCAGCATAAAAGGTTGGTAAAGAGGACTAACTTTGGAAGTTTCTGCCTTAGGGACTCAGAATGTAACCATGTCCTTTTTGATTTATTGTTGATGATAAACAAATACTATTTCAATTAGTTTGAGAGTTCTAGATAAATAAGTTTATCTTTAAGTCATCTCTACAGATTAAAGGTCCAGAGATAGTTTCTTCAATGTTTGGGACACACACACATATATATAAATTTTAGGATCTAGGTCTAATTTATACAATTTTCAGAGAATTGAGTCTAGTATAAATGAGTACACACTCTTGTTAGACTAGCTTTAATTACCTATCCAATCACAGTAGACAAATTAGTGCAGAACCACCACTTCTATATAAATGATTTTTCCTTTTCATTTGTTGTGTTTGCCTGCTTTAATTTTTCTCCCCTGAAGTGTTCCTTTTGCCATCTTGGAATGGAAATTATGAAAAAAGGGGGGGGTCTAAAGAAGAGCAGACCAATTAGTGAAAGATATGTTGCCAAATTTGTGACCAGTTGGTGAAAAACAATTCATTTTAATGTAAGGAAGAAAAGGTTGATAGACGTTAGCTGTGGACTTTAAGAGACACATTATAGTTGGAGTTGTAACTAATGAAATTCATCTTTTTTTTTTTTTTTGATAGAGCTGATAATTTAGGGAATAAAACAGTTAAATAGTCTTGAACCTTGAGGAAAACATAATATTTAAGGTTGTTAATTTGATAGCCAGTTTCACTGTTATTTTAGATGATGGTTCTTTTTTGTTTTTTTTTTGTTTGTTTTTTCCTCTTGATGCACAGTTAATGATCTGTTCTGATATTGAGAGAACCCAGTAATTTACACAAGTACTGTTTGGTTCACAACTGAGTACCTTCTGTATATCGTATAGTGCTGGGTACAGTAATAAACAGTATATCTGGTTCCTGTCCCCACACGGTAAATAAAAAGTGAAGGTAAAATTTCAGATTGTGATTAGGCTTCTGAAAGAGAATATTAGGGTTTATACGAAAGCATGATTTGAAAACTCAGTTTAGATTGGAGAAGGCAGAATTTAATTTAAGTCGACCTGAATTGAAAGTAATGATTTGCTGGAGTAGAGAGGGATTGAGGTACAGGGTGCAGAGCATTGTAGGCAGATGGAACAGCATTTTTTTTTAACTTATTTTTATTTCTGAAGGGAAAAATAATTTTTACTTGAGAAGGCATTGTAGTCTCTACATTTAAAGTATGCAGCTGATTTGTGGAAATTAACATTTCCATGTCAGATCACTTTTGAGATGTAGGACTGGTTTATGGACAGAATGTATGGTCACAGATTGGTTTCTTTATCTCTCTTGCCTAATCAGAGAGAGTATAAACTCTTTGGGAACAGAGATTTTCTCTTTCTGTATACTTACTTTGTGCACGGAACCTTTTTTTAAATAAAAAAATGAGGAAATAGAAGGGAGAAGTGTAAAATTTGTCACTACAATAGTAGACTCTGGGAGAATTTTCAATATAATCATGAAAAGGTTTTCATGGGAAGACATTTTTCCTGATTTGTTCAGACTTCTTTTGGTGGAGAGGAGGCTATATAGAAAGAAAGGGCGATTTGGTGTACATACTTAGCTTTTATTCTGAGTTGTTTGCCTTTGAATATCAGATTCATTTCAGTTTTGGAATCTGTCACCCAATCTGGGGAATCTGGGGTAATGTTTATGAAGCAGGATATATTGTAGCTCTCTCAGAGACACCTGTTTGTTCTCTGTACCATGGCGAGATGTTTATCTTATATATAACTTCAGGACAAGCTGCTAGATAATCAAGAAAAGTTAAAGACAGGATGTGGCGGTCAAATCTATAATTGAGTGACAGTGAGAAATGAACAGTCTTGGGTTTCAAAGTGTGATAAAGAAGTGCTACTTTACATAGTATGGTTTCGAAACTTATGGATTTTTTTTTTTTTTTAATCTCCAAAAGACAATCTAGGCAAGACGATGAAAGGAACCCAAAATACTTAGCAAATGTAGGAGCCTAGGGCAAACTGCCGCAGCGAGCTGGCTGGTACAGAATCTTTAAGGTTGACGTTGGGGGCGATTTACCAAGCATTGCCATAGCAGATTTCCACACTTTGGGGGCCCTGGAAACAACAGCTTAAAGCACAAACTGCATTAAGACCTACATAGAGATTCCAGAGTGGTTTCCAACAAGGCAGTCTCATTTTAAAATAGATGACTTGAGAAGAGAATCAAAAGGAGAGAGATCCTAGAAAACAGACTTCAGGATCACAGTGCCAGAGTTGTATGCTACCCTTGCCACTTCCTAGCTGTGATCTTGGTTACATTGATTAAATTCCTTCTGCTTAGTGCTTTTTCTGAAGATGGAGCTGATAACTATTTCATAAGATTGTTCTAAGATCAAATATGTGTTAATTTATATACAGCCCTTAGTAATTCCTGTCACCCAGCAAGTGCTAAGTCAACATTGCTACTGTTGCTGCTTCTGATAGTGGTGATAGATGTCCAGTTTGAGAAATTATTGGATCTTGTTAACCAGTTAACTCAGTTATCTCAGTTAATTAGAAAGGGGCTTATAAAACCAATTTAATGAAGTTCCTTTTAGCACAACAATTGAATTATAATTTGAGGGTTTTTAACTTGAGTTAAACTTTGACATTACTTGTCACTATGAAATGAATAAATGAATCCAAATATTGTTTTAAGGCTGACGGTGAAATGTGGAAACAGGCCTGATACTTTAAAGATCATTAATTATACAGACATTAATTAAAACTAATTTATTGAACATCTGCTATATGGTAGGCTTTGTTTTAATTCAAGTGTAGCACTGAAGTTAAAGACAGTTTTACTGGATATTTAGAAAGAGGTGGCACTAAAGAATAAATGTGGCTTATTCAATCACTTATGTGGTTCCTATCAGAGAGACTAAAAAATCACTGTCGCTCTAGAATTAGAATCTATTGGTTTTGTTAATTCATAGAAAGCTAACTTGATTTCCTAAAGGTTTGCATATATTATTACAACTGACCTTTGTGTTTATCCTTAAACACTTACAAGGTATTATAGAAAGCTCTCTGTTTACAGTGCCAACATCTTTAAAAATATAAAATAGAACCTACATATTCTAGCTTTGTGTAAATTCTGTTGTGAGGATGGTAGAGCATTTCTTCCAAAACCTGTGAAAATTTGAGGAATGGATAGTGTTTCGAAAAGTGATTTAGTTGCCTTTTTTATCTGTTGTTAGTTTCTTAAGCAATTCTTTTGCTTGATTAGACATCTAACTCTGAAACACATGCCAAATGTGTTTTGGCCGTTTGCAGAAATAAAGCTGTGTGCCTTGGCTGCTGATTTTAAACATTTCTGCTAAGAACCATGAGGCTATACATAGTACAAGTGGGGCTTCATATTTTCTGTCTGCTTTCTTTTTGTCCTTTTTATTCTTGATATTGGAAATGCATTAAAACATTATAAATTCCAGTTTACTCAAGATACTATATAGTGCTTTTTCATGTGACTGTCCTCATAATCAATATGCTATATATAGTGCTATTGTGACTGTAGTAAGATTAGTGTTGCATCATGCTGTGTAATGTTTTTGCTAATAATATATCAAATCGAACTTGAGCCTATATAAATCTTTGTTTAACCCATTACCAATGAAAGGAATGTTAAGTACTTAAACTGTGCTAGTGTCACTGGCTCTTTTATTTGGTTGAGGAGGTAAGCTGTGAAGCAATTAAGAAAGTAGTTTGAGTATCACATGAATTGGAGAGGTATTTCATCTGAGATGAGAAGGATTGAGAGACTTTGTTGATAGGAAGATTAGGTTTCAAATAGAGTAGAAGTTCCCATGCTGCCTTGATTTACAGCATGCTTAATGTCTGAGTAATTTTTTTCATGGTACCCTAGGCCTAGAGAAATAACTCAGAATTCCATTTGTTTAGTAGTTCGTAACAAGTTTAGTATTTATGTTCTAACAGCTTAGTAGCCTTTTAAACAAATACATGTAAATTGGAAGAAAAATCCAGTGTTTTAATTTCATTCTTAATCACTATTATTTACTAATATGATGTCTGTGCCAGTTAAACATGGGCAGTTTCTTAAACCTTGGAATGAGATTGGATACTGCCACCTTTATTATTCACTAATTTTTGCCTTATACAGTTGACTCTTGAACACGGGATTTAGGAGTGCTGGTCAGTCATGTTCAACATCAGTCATGTCCAACTTGAGTTCTCTCTCAGTATCCACAGGGTATTGGTTCCAGGAACTCCCCACTCCCCCCACCACCAAAATTTGAAGGTGCTCAAGCCCCCATATAAAATGGAGTAGATCAGTGCTTATAGTTTGTCCTCTGCATCCATGGATTCCCAGGCTTAGATGAAAAATAGTCCAGGTATTTATTGAAAACAGATCCATGTATATAAGTGGACCCATGCAGTTCAAAACCATGTTGTTCAAGAGTCAACTGTACTTGCTTTTTATCACAAATATAAAAAATTCAGCTTTTCAAAGATAACATCAAAAGGAATGTAGCATGATATGTAATTGAAACTCTGAACTATCTCAAGCTAGTAGTCCTGTGGTAGCATATTTGAGTATGGAAAACAGTAATATAAGTTGTTTTGAAGTATTAAGGCAGAACATATTTTTTCTCTGGAAATAGACTATTTAACAAATTATATACCCAAAAGTAGTTTATTCTTTTGACTGGATGTATAGTTATGCGCCGTTGAACGATGAGGTGCATTCCGAGAAATAGGTCATTAGATGATTTCATTGTTGTGCAAATATCATAGAGCGTACTTACACAAACCTAGATGGTAGCCTCCTGCACACCGAGCAATATAGTATGCAACTTTCATGTGCGCAATATGTTGTTGACCGAAATATCATTATGCAGGTGTATCAGTGTACATCGATGTTATCTGAACTCGGATTGTGTTAGGGGATTATACATAAACTTTCCATTATGAGATCTTAATATTGAAGCTCAAAATGTCTTGTTTTTTTAAGTTGCTGTGTTCACATGGATCAGGTTTGTGAAATTGTCTTAATTTCATAGAGCTTTGTAAATTGAAAATTGTAGTGCTAGTCATTTGGATATACAGAAGATATTCTTAAATTAGTGAGGAATTAAAAAAATAGCTAGATCACTTAAAAGAGCTAAATAACTTCAAATTTTAAACTGCCATCTATACTTAGAGTAGATGATCAGTTCTTTTTTTTTGTACCCATGGCATACAGAAGTAACTGATACTGGAAGAAGTTGTTTTGATGGAGGAAGGTAATTTGATGACTTTTATCTGTAGCTTTTGAATAAGTATAATGGCATTCACTGAGCATGTTTGAAAATTGTTTGCTTTTTTTGGTGATCAACCATTTCATAGTGTTGTCATTATGAAGGATGGTTAGGGTGTTCAGTCTCACCATATTTAGTAGTGAAAAGAGCTGTTTTATAAAATCACTATGCTATATATAGTTTTGTCTTCTAAAATAGTTCCTGATAAGTGAAAGCTGTTTAGCTTTGTTCTTCTGTTTCTTACTGTTGTCATTCAAAAAGCATTTTACTCATAGGGGCTATAAACAAAAATGACATGGCAGGGAAAATAAAAGTGAATAAATCTTTCGGTTGTAGTCTCTTTTAGAAGTCTTGATCTGTTATAACTGAAGAAATTACTATGCAGAAACCTGTTTGTGCAGGCATTTTAGTGTGGATAGCTTTTCTTTAATAGAGGCACTCGTGATTTGACTGGATTATAGCGGATTTACCATTAAAAACTTAGTGGTAAACAGAAAATTTATACAAACCTTAAATATTTCATTTATACTTAAAATCTCTGCATCATTTATCAGTCTGTTAATGTAAGACCAATACCATTTCCCTGAATATGGGCCCTTTGTTTGGAATTCCATTATGCAGTAAAATGTCTAGTTCTTAAGGTGGGATTTAAACTTCAAACATTTGTAAAATACATTTGTAAATTCCAGACTCCTTTCACTTTTTTTATATAGTTATCACCCATTTGAGTGTGTGTGTATGTGTGTGTGTGTGTGTGTGTGTGTATGTGTGTGTTTTGATAGTTTTTCAAGCTTTTCTGAAGCATACAACTTAGGATAGATGCAGTTCTCTTTTCTGTGCTAAGAGTAATTACATTTATCCAACTGGTAAGGACAAATGTGGCTTCACTACAGAATGTTTTAGAGAGGATAATGTTATTCCAATTTATCAGGTGAAAGAGTATAGTGTAGAATTCTACTCTATTGAATACTTAAGTACCAGGCAGTTGGTATACTAGGTGCATTATATCCATCGTTTATTTTAATTTAATTAATAGCCACCATATTATTTTACAAGTGGAACATTAGAGAAGTTGACTTGTTCAAGGTCAGATATACCAGTAAGAAAGCAAGGACTTGAACCTAAGCTTGTCTTAACAATAGGATGTTCTCTTAACGACTGTATGTGTTGCTTCTTTCCATCTTCATCCTCATCTCCATGTGTATTTGTAATGCTTTCCAGGTAATAGGGAAAGCAGTAAATCTAATTACTCAGATTGAACAATGCCAGTCATTTTTAATACTCTTGGAAGCAGATACCACAGATTTCTTTGGGTTGTACTGAGTCAAGTGTTTGATTATTTAGAAATACAGTTTTGATTTATTTTCATATTTAGTTATGCTATGATAAAGCTTATGCTCTGATAGGTAACCAGATCCTAACAGTAATGTTACAGCACTTCCTAACTAGGATTTTCAGAACAAATTAACTTCTTCAGCACTAATGATGGGTTGTTTCAAGACACATGACTGCTGATTTCACTTACATTGTATTTTGGAGATGGTTCTAGAACAGTAAATATAAAGTTGCCTTATTCTTTTTAATAGCTGCGTAGTTAGTTATTTAACTAATTCTATTGATTGGCACAAAAATTTGCAGTTTCTGTTATCAAAAATTGCTGTTGCCCTCCTTAGTAACTTCTACTACCTTGTACACAAAGTTTTCTACACATGCACTGGTATATGTCTGAAATGAGTTCCCTTAAAATAAAATTAGTTGGGTCAAAGGGCATATTTGAATTTTATTAGCTGTTTCTGGTTTGCCCTCCCTAGAGATTTTATCTACTCTGGCCAGTAAGGAATGAGCAATTGAGCATCTGTTTTCATTCCCTTGCCAGTACTACATTGTGGAACTTCTTTTTGTTGATATTGTAAATGAAAAATGGAATCTCTTTATGATTTTAATTTGCATTTCTTTTGTGTGAAGTTGTGCATCTTTATGAGCCATTTGTATTTCTTTTTGGAATCCGAGACTAGAGCTTTTCTCATCTCTCCCAGAAGTATTGCTACCTGGTTGACAGTTATTTGTGAGGTGCTATTTCGAATGTATCCCAATAACAGAAAAAGTAAATCTGAAAAAAATGTATTATAGGATTGATGAAATTTGATATCTGTTCATATTCTTTGCCTATCTTTTTATGATTGGTTAACTTTTATTGATTTTTAGGAGCTTTTAACAAAATTAGCATTCTGGATATGAGATGCAATTTTTGTCCAGTTTGTCATTTGTTTTTGTTTCAAACATCTTTGATCAATCAGGCATTTGGGAGGGGGGAGGTAAGGTTCAAGAAAGGGATTTAGGAAGGTTCTCCCTTTCTCCCTCTCTCCCTCAACCCTTCCCCCACACACCTGCACCAAATAACAGCACTGCGTTACTTGGTTCCCCACGAAGACAGTTTTTTTCATCACTCATAACTTGAGCATTAGTCATTGACATTCATTAAAATTGTGAATAATACGTAGTTTATTTAAAATTTGGCATTCATTTTGGAAAACATTTTTCACCTTTCTGTGGATATTTTTTCCTTTATGATTTTTCTTTTAACCAGACAATGTGAGATGTTTTGAAAATTTATAAATATATATAAACACGAAACTATAAACAAGTAGCGCATGTGCAGTACATAATATTTTACCATGCTTTATTTACATCACAGTCGGTAACATTTACTGGGATCAGGGTTGGCGATTAGCTTGTACTATGTCATCTGTGTGAGCCAATTGCAAAAATATTTAAGCTAGGTTGATAGTACTCAGTACACTAGGTTTTTTTTGCTTTATTTTGTTTTAGTCATTAAACGTTGTGGTTGGAAATATGAACTATTTCTGACTTAATCCAAGGATGTTTTGCCACTTTTGGCATCTGCATTGCTTAATCTACCTCTACTGCCTCTTGTTTAACTTGCTTTGGACTAGTGCTTCTCATTTTTGCAAGCATCAGAATTACATGAAAGCTTGGTAGAACAGATTGCTATGCACCACCTTCAAAATTTCTGAATAAGTAGGTCTGGGGTGCAAATTTTTTTTTTTACTAGACCGCTATTGAAACTTCAAAATTATATTATCACGGTTTTATTTTTGTAACACCCTATTCTTGTGACTTGCCTTTTATCCTGGGTATTTGATTACTACTATAAAACTTAGTAAAACTTGGGTAAAGGAAAATGGCTGTGGATTTTATAGGACCACTGGTTCCCTGGTTCTGCCTTTTCTGTTCTGTTTCAGGTACTTTTTTTTTTTTTTTTTTTAGGGCAAAGGGCTTCATGCATGTAACAGTACAGCAAATCATCAGGTAGCTTTCTGTTATACATAAACACACACATACCTTGGGACTTGGAGGGAGGAGAGTATTAGTGCCGGAGAGATTCAGAATCGGAATTGGTACACTGATACCTAGACTTAGTAAGCTGTGCTTTGGTTTTGAGACCCTGAAAAAGTTAACTGCTCATATTTCATTTTCATTGTAAAAGCAACTAATTTGATTGTATCTTTGAGTCCTTCCAACTATAAAAATACCATTTTTCCTCAAGCTCTTTCTGTTGTACAAACGGACATCTTTTTATTAAGTGGTGATGCAGGAGATAAATATAGCATCTCATGGAATTGGATCACTGAGTGAGGATCAGATTGAATTGAGGAATATTCAGGACTCTGTCCCTGGAACCTGGAAGTCAGTGTTTGGGCTCAGTTGACCTTTTAACTTGGTACATGTAATAAACATAGTTGTTAATAAAACAAGGCAAATACCATCAATCTAATTTAGAATACTTATCTGCCATTTCTAACATTTCCCTTCTTAGAAGAATATAAAAGAATATTAAGGTCGGCTCTCTCTGCCTTTGACTATCTCTATACCTTTGTGGTTGTCAAAACTGGATGAATGTGAGGAGGAAAAAGATGAAAATAAAGAGGGTGCTTTATAAAATGAGTTTTAGGGTGTGGTTTCAGAGTGTAGCTGTTAGCACATCTGCTTTACATGCAGAAGGTCCTGGGTTCACGCCCCAGTGGAGCACAGTCCATGGTCTGCAGCCATGCCACCGTGAATAAGCCTGATGTCTGATCTCGGAAGCTAAGCAGGGTTGATTCTGGTTAGTACTTGGATGGGAGACCATCTAGGAAGACCAGATGCTGTAGGTATAAGTAATAATAATAATAAATAATTAAAATAAAATGAGTTTTAAGGAGTTGTCAAGTTAATGTCAGATGCTTTATCAGTTGGGACTTTTTCTCAATTTTAGTATGTGAAATTCTTGTGCATTTTAAAATCTATGAGAGTCTTATAAATTAAATTGGTGGCAGTTTGGTTGTCATTGTGAATTCTTGAACTTGATGTAGCTGTACATATTGTTATTTCAAATAAGTAATGAACCGTATATTGAGTTTATTTGCTAATTAAAATGCCTTCAAAAATATACTAGGATTCCATATTGAAATGAATAGGCTTGGAAACTGAGCAACAGGGTGTAAGTTTGGTAGTAAACATTTAGCAAATATTTGTTGGAAGAGTGACTTTTTTTTTTTTTTTTGGCAAAACAACAGATAAGTTTTGTCGAATATAAGAAAGTTACTTACAAGTAGATGAAAACTGTAATATGTTTTGCTACTGTGATAATGTGCAAAAGGATTGCCTATCTCATGTCAGTACTAATATTGGAAGGCAGGAGAAATTACCAAATGTCCCCAAATAGATCAAAGGCATTTCAAAACAACTGGAGGCTATAACATAGCTGATTCATGCACTGTGCTAACCTGTCGTTAAGGCATTGAGTCATAGTTTAATTGGCACTTTTTTCTTTCATGGTCTTAATATAAAATAATCTTGCAGATAATGCTGTGTAGATTCCAGAAATGTGTTTAGGTGCAATAAAGAGAACTCATTTCTCTTGTACACTGTCAATTTGCTGAATTTATTGCTCTAACAGATGGCATCAGCTAAAAATATTAAGTTGGTCCATGAAAGATCAGGTTAGACTAATTTATGAAAAATAGAGCCAAAACAGTGAAGTCATAAATGATGACTTCAGATTTTATACCACCTTTGAATTCGTAAATAAAACCATGGATTTGTATTTAACAGAATGAGCTGTGACTTCAGCATTTGCAGACAGACTTTGTTTTGTCCTGTCACCAAAGTGAGGATAGTTGTTTGGTATTCGTGACAGTAACTGGAATGGAATGGATAGGAGATGGCTGACCCATTCAACCATTTTACAAACCACCCTTCAGCTGAGTGCTTGGATTCCAAATTAGCTTACTTCTCTTGAGCTATTCCTAAGCCTGGTTTCCTCCTCTTTGTTTGGTTCATTGATCTAGCTGATATCATGTGGCTTTTCTCTTCCATATATATTTGTCAGCATTTTTTTAGTACTAATGCTGCTCCTCATTCCATAAATGTATTCCTTTATGTGCTGCTTTCCGATCATTTCATTGAATTAGGTGGGGCAGGGGAATGTGCATTTGCATGTAGTAACATTTTAGTCATGGTGATGTTATAAAGCAACTTAAAATGGTTTCTTAGTTTTGTTTTGCAGGTTGAATATTTGTATGCTTCAGATTTTGCTTTGGCATTTGTGTGAAACCATGTGATCATTATATTTTGTAATTAGACTTGTTTTCTCAATGCATTTCACTATTACAGTCACTTGCTAAGATCTGATAATATATAGCTTGTTTGATATATGCTCTTAAATTTTTTCTTGAAGCCTCATTTTGCAAATGATTTCAAAACAATAGCACGTTTGTTTTTAGGCAGTTTTAATTTTGACTTAACCCGATGTTTTTGCATTTCATTTTTATGTCATGAAGTTTAGTTTTAAAGTTCCCTAAATGAAACTTGACCAACACGTTCTTTGTGAATGTAGGTACATGACTGATGGGATGTTACTTCGTGAAGCTATGAATGATCCCCTCCTGGAGCGTTACGGTGTAATAATTCTTGACGAGGCTCATGAAAGGACATTGGCTACAGATATTCTCATGGGTGTTCTGAAGGAAGTTGTAAGACAGAGATCAGATTTAAAGGTGAGGTAGTTTCTTTTACTCATTTCACAAAATGTGTATATATAAAAAAGAATACATGCTGATCACTGATCAACAATAAAAAAATAATCAACTGTAAAAGCAGCAGCCAATGAACATCTACATTGGTTTTTTCCTAATCTGCTTTGTCTTTGTTTTAGACTTTTAAGTATACTTCTACTTTTTAATAATGTATTTTTAAGCCAAATCTCTTCAATTTCTAACCCACCCAGTTTTTAAAAGTAAGCATGGTATTTTTGTAACCTTCCTGCTTACCCTGCACTTTAAGTACAGAGAGGCCTCCTTTAAGGATCAAATCTTTGTCCTTGTCCCAATACAAATACACCCATTATAATTGTAATGTCGGAAAATGGGAATAACTGTGTCCAGAACAACCCACTCCTCAGAAATGCATTTGCTTAACTTACTGGCTTGTTCTTTTTTTTTTTTTTTTCTGTTAATACCATTTGTACCCTGGCCAGTGTTACTATGTTGATGAGGGCTTAAAACTGACTAAAATTCTCCTTTTTACATTTTATTAATATGAAGACTTTTTTAAGCTTCTTATAACTAATATACATATAGAACAATAAACATTATTGTACTTGTTTTTTTAAGACAGCATAAGAATTCTTAAAGACAGCTTCAAATAATTTACTGTTTTCTCTTCAGGTTATAGTTATGAGTGCTACCTTAGATGCAGGAAAATTCCAGATTTACTTTGATAACTGTCCTCTGTTGACTATTCCTGGGCGTACACATCCTGTTGAGATCTTTTATACTCCTGAACCAGAGAGAGATTATCTTGAAGCAGCAATTCGAACAGTGATCCAAATCCATATGTGTGAAGAAGAGGAGGGAGATCTTCTGCTTTTCTTAACTGGTCAAGAGGTATTGTCATTATTTGCTTCATTATTTAGCCTTTGGCATATTATTTCTGTTATGCATCAACTTTAAATTTAAGAACTTGGCATATATTTTTATCCCGACATTTAAAATTTTTTTCAAACTGACTATATATGAAATATATAAACTTTTTTAACCATGTACTCTAATAACTTTTTATACCGTTAGTGTTTATGTTTAAGTTAGTTATCTTAATATTAAATGCTCTTAAGTGACTACATAAGTTCAGAAAAGCTATCTGGATAAAAGTTTTTGTAAAGCCTTTTATGAGAGGTTTTCTTAGACCCTGGCATTTGCTCTAATAGGCTTTTGTGAATTTTCTACAATGTGCTTCACAAAATAATATACATGCAGATCACTTTACAGAACTTGCAGATTCCAATTCAAAGGTAGGGCCTGAGATTCTGTATTCCTTACAAGCTTCCAAGTAAGGCTGAAGTTTTCAGGTGTTGAGTAGCGAGGTTTAAGAGCAGTGCTGTTCCATTAGAACTTTCTCAGATGCTGGAAGTGTTCTTGTCGGTGCTATTCAGTATGGTAGCCACCAACATAAGGCTTTTGAGTATTTGAAATATTGCTGGTGAGGAGGGACTGCATTTTAATTTTACAGAATTCTAGTTAATTTAAACATAAATAGCTACATGTGCTGACCTCCTGTTTTAGTTTTTTTATGGCCCACTAGTTAAGAATTGCATTTATATTTTTAAAGAGCTGTAAATAAAAACAGTATGCAACAAATGGTATGTGGATGCAAAGCCTAAATATTTTGGCCCTTTTCAGTAAAAGATCTGATCCGTGCTCTTAAACATTTTTTTCCTTAAGTGTGGTCAGCAGGTTATCTGCCTAGGGGAGGAGAGTTTGTTAAAATAAAGCAGGTCTTGCTCCTGTTCCAGACTTGCTGAAACAGGTGAAATTTGAGGGTGAAATATAGGAATCTGCAACTTCACAAGTTCTTTGGTCCATTTTTGTATTCCCTTAGGTTTAAAGTTCACAGCTCCCAAGGGATGTGGTAGCCAGTCTAAAACCTGGGGGACATTAATGACACCACCCTAAACAGTGTTGTGGGAAATAGCCCTAGTTAGTCCAGAGGTCTGCTCTTTGACCACCTGCCTCCACTGGAATGTGAACTTTTATTTGTGTGTTCAGTTTCTACAGAGATGCTTGGCATATTATATTTGAATAAATGTTAACTGCATTCAGAACTATAAATGTCAACTAATTTTTTTTGTCCATTTCTTCAGTTTTGTTTCTATGATTTACAATTTGCACCTCATTGGCCGTAGTTTATTTTTTGTAGATCAAGATTTTTCAACCTCAACACTATGTTTTAGGCCAATTAATTCTTTGTTGTGGAGTGCCCTGTGCATTGTATTATATCTCTGGACTGTACCCATTAGATGCAGTGACACTCTCCCCAGTTTGACAACCAAAAATGTCTACAAACATTGCTAAATGTCCCCTAGGGGAGTTCATAATCTTTCCCAGTAGAGAATTATACTTGTTCTTTTGGGAAGTAAGATGTATTGCAAATTTAGTTTTACAGATAAACCTCTCGTTACTAGTATTCCTTTTTATGCATTTTGAATGAACAGATTTTTATATATTTTGTGCGCAAGAGTACTGAGTGCTTTTCTGATGGAATGTAAACTGAAGTCACCTGTAACTACACTGTTGTGGTATTTGTTTTGTCCTATTTTGTGTGTCTTTAAAAAAGTTTCTCATTTCTTTCAAAGTGCTTAGCATATTTTCTTAGATGACTGTTCTGTCGGAAATATCAAATGGCCTCATGGTGAGGACCTGAAAGGCTTGTCTGTGAGTTAACTTCTTAGTTGATATTTTGGCAACTATCCTATAGCTAAGGAAAAGAAGGGAGTAGTAAGTAAGCCCCATGGGTTTCAGCTATGTGCTAGAGCGGGAGTATATGTCAGTAAAGTGTCACTATAATTGTGAACTAGGTTTATATGGATCCTGTTATGTTTTTAAATTCTCTTTAGGTGGCTGGTCTTGAATTTGAAGACCTTTGGGGAGAAGGTAGTAGATGTAATACATTTTGTTTTCATTGATTTTGTATAGTAGATAAAGATATGTAAAATAATTATTTCTCAGGTCTCTGACCCTTTGTGTTTTTTTTTGCTTAGTCAGTGAAATGGTAGATTCTGGGAATTTATTACTCATGTCTTCATAAATTTGAATAGCATCCATTAAATTTATTATGAAATTTTTTTAAATGATTTTTAAGACCATATTACCATTTCGACCACTTTAACAATGGTGCTTCTATAGGTAGTTATCTGACAATTTGGAAGAGACCAGTTTTAATTGGTGAAAAATTGTGAAAGATTTGAATTCTAGAATGTCTTCTATGTTTTTTTTATGTTGATGCTGAAAATCTGAACTTAAGTACTTAAGGGAGCTACAACTGCTGAATTAGAGAAGAATGGTTGTAATTGAAATATTAATTGTAAATGCATACTTGGAGATATTAAGACTATTCTTTAAACAGCACATTCTTTTATCTTTAATTTTTCCAAGTAAAATGTCTTTTCCACATGTAGTGAGTTCAGCCTCTTCAAATGAGTAGGGTCCACTATAATTTACTAATATAACACTTTTGGAACTGAAAGTCTAATCAAATCAGAAACTCCTGAACTTCTGCCTGAATTCTCAGTGTTACTCATGATTTAGCAGATGATTGCTTTATGCTGATGACTGTCAATGACTTTTGTGGTCTTTGGAACTGGCAATGAGGACTTCATGGAAATTGAGTAAACTTTAGGGAAATTTTTTGCTGCAGTTTTAAACAATCTTTAGAACCTTGTTCATATAAAAATATAAGTGGTGTTTATAGATGTCTTTATATGCCATAAAGTAGTGATTTCGTTTTTGCTCCATGTATACTTAGCAGATTGGATAGTCTAGTCCCAAGTAAAGTTGAAATTACCTTCTTGTTGAAATTCTAGAATCTGCAAATGTACAACTTAGAGCACTTGATTTTCTAATGCTGTGTATGCAATCTAGGTGTTTGGTGCCTTTTAATTTATTTTCCAGTCAAATATACAATTAAATTTAAAAAATTGCAAGTATTCTGAATATTGGCTGCTGTTTTTTCATTTTTTCTTTTAGGAAAAAAAAAATCTAATTTTGTATTTGCATACCAGCAGGGGGCATTCTAATCTAGATACAACATGTAAAAGCAATTTTTTTCTTCAAATGTTTTTCATTTGTTATATTTTTTTTCAGTGAATAACATTCTTTCATTTTCTTTTAGAAACTTTAAGTCTCAAAGAGAACTATTAACATGGGATTTTTAATGGTAATTTTCTATATCACAATTTTCAAGATCTTATCTGTTATTTAAGAAAAATAGTATGTTTGGAATAGATGACCAAAAAAAATTTTTTTTCTTACACATCCAAGAACTTTGTGTTTTTTAACATGAAAAAAAAAAGTTGCACTTCGATTTAAAATGATTTAGAGTCAAGGAACATTATCCTAGTTTTATTAAAATATGAAATAAATTTATCTGATAATTTTTTTCATTTTGTAGAAATAATATTCTGTCTTTCGAATGAATGATAATTTCTTGATAAGGATAGCTTCTGATTGAGTCTTTCATTGGACAGGCTGCCAAATCAGTAGTTTAACATACTTTGAATTTAAATGAATTAATGCTTCAGTGAAATTTAAAATAATCTGCCTCCTGATTTTTAACTCATTTTGCCAACCCCTAGAGCCTCCACCTACCTAAGTGTTTCACAGTCTTGAGTATTCATTATGTCCTTTATTTAAACCTGGGTTTGTATGCATAGGTATTGAAATAGTTTTCTGTGGTAGGGGAATTTTTGAAGATGTTCTCAAGTATTTGGGTTAGCCTAGTTCTTAAATATGTTGATAATACGGTAAAGGTGTTCTCATTAGGAACGGTGAAGCAAATCTTCCATATAATTGCATTAGTGATAACATGACATTAAAGCCTAATTGGCTTTTAAAAAAATCTAGCACATCAATTTCTTTTAGATTGTGAAAATCGAAAAGGTTACAACTGCGGTTAAATATTCCTGGGTGAGAAATTTCAATTTTAATACAATTTGTTGAGAATTTATTAGGACATCCGACATTAAGAAAAGGGGTACGGAATGAATGCCAAAAAGGCAGTTTTATGTTTATTTGGCTACAGAAATCAGTTTAATGGATTATTTTGGAAAATCCAATGAAATTTGCTAAATTAGTTTTGATTCTTAAATTAAAAATATGCTTCGTAGAGCTAGGATTACGATAAGTACTTAGAATGTTTCAGTGTGTATTTCTTTTGTTTTCAGACTCAAACTTTTATTTTGTAGGAAATTGATGAAGCCTGTAAGAGAATAAAACGTGAGGTTGATGATTTGGGCCCTGAAGTTGGTGACATTAAAATCATTCCATTGTACTCTACACTCCCACCTCAGCAGCAGCAACGCATTTTTGAACCTCCACCTCCAAAAAAACAGAATGGAGCAATTGGAAGAAAGGTAGCATAGCAATGTTCTCTGTAAACATTTCGTATATGTTGTGAGGATTGTCTTTGAGGTATCAAACTACATTGAATTACAGAGGACTAAGTTATGGGTGATTGTGAACTGGATTGTACACAGTGAAATAATCTACATTTTAAAAGTCTTAAAAAATGAATTTAGATGGAGTTTTGTACTGCTTTTTCCACCCTTCAATAAGTTCCCCTTGGTAAATGGAAGGTTGGTTAGGGTAATTTAAGACAGACCAAGTGCTGTCTTCTCCCCATTAAATCACTTGGCAAAAACTAAGCACTTTTTCTTTAGTGCCTTGGCTTCTGCCTAGAATTTTCTTCAAGATCTAACCAAGTGTCATCTATAGGTATGAAATATTTCCTGCACGGCTCTCTAACAGTAGCACTGTTAGCAGATTACACTGCATAAGTATGTGGGTTTCCTGAGGGCAGGAACTGGATCTTTTTGATATACCTGTGTGCTTGGCACAGGAAGGGAGCAAGGCGTTTCCAGCCCTGTTTCCGGGCCCTTTGTTGGAATGAGATGGAGATGATCGTTCCAGTTTGAAACTGTGCAGCTGTTTTTATTTAAGAGATAGGGGTTCTAATAGATTCTTTGAAAAATAAGATTGCATCGTTTGAAAAGGATTGAAAACGACTAGAAGAGTGGCGTTGACATTTTTAAAGCTCAGCCATGGATTAAGTTATAGCTGTATGTGAATTTTAGTAAACGTCTTAATCTCTGGTTTTAAAGTTCGCATTTTTTTTTTGAGATGGGTATAATTCATTACCTTCATCACCTTGGGAGATGATTGTTAAGGATTAAGCTCGGTGTATACAGGTACTAACATACCTAGAACAAACTAGCCCCTCATAGTATCCATTATAAATTTTAAGTGTATATGTTTAGAAAGAAGTCTTAACCTGAAATATTACTCATTTGTGATGTACTTGTCAGATTTGGAATCTATTGCTTTTCTTATTTCTGTGTATCTTTTTTCTCATATTTTTAATGATTTGAAAAAATGACAAATTAATAGATATTTATCTATATCATGGCTAATTAATTTTTCACATGGCTGTGTAAAAGTTAAATGAACCAAAAATATTTTTCAGATTGAAAAAATTTACTGAATGGATATGCAACACCAGCCTAGTGGAATATAAATTCACAGGCAATAGGAAAAAAGTCAGTTTTTTAATTTTTCGTAGATCAGCAAGATTAGTGAATGCCTTAAAAAAGTCTGTCTGATCCTAGCTTCGTTATGTTGAACTTTCCAGTTATTGTCATGACTAACAATTAAAAACATTTTTCTCTGACTTTATTTGCACTCTGAACTTTGGGGAAAACTTGAAGTTTTAAGGGATACATTTAGTATTCAGTTTTGAAGTTCATTTGTTGACTGAAAAGTACTAATTCTTTCTGAAGTTTTAGCTTGATTCTGTATCAATATATGTATATAAAATAGCAATTTCTTAAACATTTCAATAGTAAAGAGGCGTTAATTCATCCTCCAGACAGAAGATTTGTCTTGAAATCATGTACATGTATATCTGCATTTGTTTTTATTTTAAAATGGTGTTTTTATCATTGAGTAAAATTGGCATATTGTAAGATTTATGTCTCCATGTGGTTCTCTTCTATTTTTGAACCCACACTTATTAAAACTTATTTTACATGTGAGCCCTTTTTTGCTCTGTTTATTTAAGTGCAATTCAATACATGATACATTTCGTAGAATCTACAGCTTAAACCCATGGAGCCTAATTAGATTTTTTTTTATATTTCCTTTTTGTGTTCTTGTAAATCCTAAAGATTTTGAGGAATAATCTTCACTGTAAAGAATGATTCTTCAGCAGCTCATTATAATATAGATGGCGGGCGATCATTGGAATCCCCATTCTTGGGCTTACCATGGCTTTTAATTCTAAATCAGAACTAAGGGTCACAGTGCCCCTTCATTATCCATCAGTGGTGCTTCATTCAGCTAAAACTACAGGACTTCTTGCTGGGAAATTATGTTACTTCTTGGTATTAGCTTCATCTTAGAGGTTGAGAAGAGCACTGTCATAGACTCCCTGGATATTCTAGAGAGAGGGATGACTTCCTTGGCATTTGATACATCATTCAAAGGAAAAACACTTTGAAGTCAGTGTTTAAGGGAAAATGAAAATTTTTTATAGAAGGCTGGTCCATAGAGGAGGATTTGTTCATCGAATCATATATTTTTGATGCTGGATAGCAGAGCTGCTTGGAAGGAGGTAGGAGTGCCAGTTGCAAACCTAGGCTAGCTAAAACGCGCTGGCTGAGCACTGACTGGCAGGCAGGTGAGCAGGTGACCATCAGCCCCAAGGCCTGCCTGGCCCAGATTGAAAGAAGGGGTTGGTGGGATTGTGGGGAAGGAGGAACGGTAAGAAGGTGCACACAGGATTTCTGAAGGAAAGTGAGCAGATAACAGAACAGGAAAAACTGGCATTCAGTTGTTGTTTCTCCTGTTCTTGTTAACAGATGTCACAACCAATAATATCCTGTCCACCTTATAAAACAAAGGACTGAAGGCCAAGGTGATCCTTTGTCATAAATTTATTAAACATTACTGTGCCAGTTATTGGAATGGGATGTTTATTCAAGAATGTTAATTTTTGCTGATTGACATTCACAATTAATTTAAAATTATATTGGAACATTTAGGGATTTACTTTTTTGCCTCCTGTTGTGAAAAACAAAGTCAGTCTGATTCACTTTTTGTTAAATTGTTTATGTATTTTGTTCTAGTACACGGATAATAGCTAGTATAGAGTAGAATATAATTAGTATTGAAAGGTTTGGAACAGAATATTTATAGTAGTCTTGAAAAGTCCCAACAAAATAATCGTAATTCTGTATTTATATTTGATGGGTACCTTTTTTGTTATTCCTCATTATATTAATTTATACAAAATAGAGTTTAGAATTTGTGGTGAAACTAATAAAGCTTTTTAGTATTAAGTTTTTAAAATGTAGCCTATAAAGATTTATGGTCATTTGGGGACTTAATTAGCATTCCTTTAAAAAGTTACTTATTTCCTTTTAGGTCAGTTTTTAATGTAGCACTAATGGTGAACTATTTCACGTTTTTAATGATTAAGAAAGATTGAGACTGCTATACATGTATTTATGTGAGGAGTAGATATTTTTACCAGTTTTGATAATTCTTGACATTTTATTCAAGTATTTGACTATCAGCTACAGCATTTTTGTACATGCTTCAAAGTTCATTCAACAGTCACTTCTGTGTATGTTTTGACTAAGACTTATAATTGTTATTAAAATCTAGCAACTGTTCTTTGATATTATTTAGTTTTTATTAATTTTGTCCATGCAAATAGCTGATTTTTTTGTAGCTTATGATATAGTTTACTAATTAACATAGCTCAGAGCATACATTGCTCAATAGAAAGCAGAAATGGCCCTTGTGGAAATGGTTCTGTAGTTTTAAAGAGGGACTTAATGATCCACTGTCTGAAGATAACTTAGTGTGGTACTACTGCAGGGATGTTTATAAACAAGTAATTTAATATTGATACTGAACTGGAGACTCCCTCAGAGTTTCTTGGGGCCTAAAAATCCAAACTAGTTTAACCTAAATGCATTATCGTGTCCAAATAGAATTCAGGTAGAGCAACTCATGTATGCTAAGTTCTACTTCGAAGTGGAATTTTTGAAATAAAAGTAGATTCTAATAGCGTAGGATAGAGGGGGAAGGGAATAAATCTAGAGGAAAGTTTACTCTTAGCAAACTTAATATATAAAAAGATAAAATTGGCAAGAATCTCAAACTTTTTGCCATGGGGTTTATCTCATATTTAGGGTTATTTACCTGAAATAGTTACTTGGCCAATAAGGCTTGAACACTTAATGCCCAGTTAGAATCTAGAAAGTTTGTACCATTTAACAATAGTATATTCCAATTGTCCCTTAACAAATGCAGAATCACTTTGTGTTCTGACCGGTTCTTTATTAGATCATGTGCTACTTATATCTAGAACACACTTAGGGCTTGCCTCTCTCCCCACTGCTGAGATTTCAAGGCAATGTAGTAACTTTTATCATCTCGTTTATTTGTCTGTTCTTTTGCATTATGTATGCATGTATGTTTTATTTAGCCTTAGCTAGTAGTATTTCTCTGGCTCTAGTGGTACAGTCATTAGAAGAAATACCCTCAAGGTCATAAAATATGTTGCATAACTTTTCCTCCTTCTTGTCTCAAAACTTACTCTCATGGTTTCAGAACCCTGCCCCTTTTCTCGTGGTAATAGACACTTTAGTAATTAAATCAGTACAGTAGATAGGTTCTACTCAAAAAAATTTTTATTACCACAAAACTTTTTAACCAGTTTACTTTTAGTCTTTGGGAAAAGCCCAAAGATCACGCTTCTCTAAGGTTGTTTTTAACACTTGTATTTTGGAATTTAAGTTTCAGATGCAGAATACTCAGTAATGACACAGACTTGCCATTGATCACCTGATTCTTAAACACCTGTAGAATCACACATCCTCACCTTATAAGTATTTAATAATTTGTCATACAAACACAAAACACATGCACACCAAATAAAATTATTCTGTGGAGAGAAATTATTTTTAAATAACTGAAGAGTCGATTACATTAAGAAATTCTTAATCACATTGACTGTATTTTATTCTAGAAGAATTATGTATAATGTATCTTTTCAAAATAGCTTTTTTAAAAAATAATTTTTTTTGCTGTCCTAAAGATCTGTCCAGAACTATTAACAGTTTTCATCCCACAATTCCAGAAAACCAGACCTCTTGTGTAATCACAAGCATGTAGTAGTCTCCGTATAATTTGTAATTCCACATTCAATATCTAATTTTTTTTTTTTTTTGCAGTCTCGTTTTAGCTAGACTAATAAGAGTTATAAAAGAAAATGGAAGCTTGGTGATGTTAAAACTTTTCCACTATTACTTAGCTACTTAGGTGTGATTACTGGCTCTGCTACCACCCCTAAATTCATTGCTTCTATAACACGCTTTCTGTAAAAATATTAAACTCGGGTTATATTTCTTTAAATGCACCCATCAACTTGATATGCCTTACTTATGTTTGCTTCAGTTCTATTTATTGACTGTGTCACCTAAATGTTCTGAAAAATGTATTTCAGTAACATCAAATCACCTTTGATTTCTTAGCCATTTTCTAATTAGCAGTCTTCATCTGACCAATGCAGAAAGGAAGCATTTTGTTTCTAGACACATAAATGATTCTAAAATAATATCTTGCTAGTGATTTTCCAGTATGTTTTTAAATCTCCAAGATTTCCTGTTACTATCAGTTCTTTTAGTTTCTTACACATGCCTTTGGACATTGCCTATATGTTTTTGTTTAAGCTGAACAGTCTGTTTGCTAGCATTTGTCCCTGCTCTTAGGAATAGATCCCATCTTACCTTCAATAACTCTCCTAAACTCCATTTTCTCAGGAAGCTTTTCTTGTCTTTGTTGTGGAAGTAAATCCGTTTTAAATCTCACAGGGAATCTTTGGTGTCATTTACACTTTTTCTCCATGTCTAATCTTCCTTTACAAACTGTAAAAGCTATAAGAGTGGACTTTGCATCTGATTTATCTTCTGTGTCAACTGGTTGCATATACAGTCATCTCCTTAATGGCAGTAATCTTTTCCTGAAAATCAGGTGTTCTGAGTAAAAATACTAATGAAGATCTCATTTTCCCATTGTTTAAAAAGGGAAAAATTATGTAACATGCTATTCTCAAAACTCTAACCAATTTCATAAAACATCTCAAATATAGCAGAACACTCACATAAAAAAGCAAGGTATCATTAATATGTAAATGCTTTAAACATTATTCCCTGTCAATAAAAAGTTCAGCTGATTCTTAATAAGTGCTTTGTATGCAGTGACATTTTACATGTCATCTCTTTTGAGATTGTATACTTTCTAAAACATATACATTGATTCTCACGATCTGCCAGTTCTTGGATTATAACTTGAGATTTTCCCCTACGTACCATTTTGTTTAAAATGTTGAGTTGCGTTTTGGTGATACACAATTTTCCCGTGTAAATATTGCCTGAAAGTACTGAAAGATATATATATTGTGCGCAATTTGGATATTAACCAAGAAGTTTTCAGTCAGGGAGACATTCTGTAAGCTCATGTTGCTTTATTGATATTTTTCTTTTGATGTTATCCTTCTGTGTGAACAATCAAAACATAATGTGGTTGAGTGATAACCTGAAGTAATACTCTTTGTTGAAAAAGGAAGTTACTAAGATGAGGAAAATAAAATTTTGAATTCTTAAAATATTAGTATTTTTATAGCATTGGCCATTGAAGAGCAAACCGTATTTCTAGTGTATTTACTGTATTGAAATTTGATGTTAGTGAAAGTTAATGGCTAATCTTACTGTTATTTGACTTATACTTGTAATATAATTTATATAACGTTTATTTCTAAACAGGTAGTTGTGTCAACTAACATTGCAGAGACATCTTTGACAATAGATGGTGTGGTATTTGTGATTGATCCTGGATTTGCGAAACAAAAGGTACATATTTTAGCACGGTAGTCACATGGTTTTATAAATTAGTGTTAGCTTAACAGTACTTAACTGCCTGCTCATTTAATGCTGAAGTTAACTTTTTAGAAGTATTGTTCTGTTGTTTCGTTTTCGGACTTCTGCAATATGAACTCTCTGTGATCTAGCTGGCTCTCACATATTAAGCCCATGTTTAATGTTTAATATTAGGCTTTTTTTCTTTTAAGGTTTTTTTTTTTTTTTTAAGGTTGCATTTTTCTCTGTTTCTGTATAATAATGGTGTATGTTTTGGTTTGTATGTTATATTTAAGCAATGTAAGGGTAATAATAAGCATAGAGGGTTATCATCCTTGCAGATCAGTTTTTCAACTGGAGCTCCTGGTATGTGCATTATAGTATTTTAAAAAAGGTATTATGTTAACCTCTTGTTTAATAGTACTGAATATCAAGCACTTGTTAAATAAAGTGACTACTGAATAAATACTGTATGTTTTATTATTAAAAAATCTTTGCTTACATTTGATTACATTTCGTAGGCATAATTGGGAGAATTTGTTATATATAGTATTCATGCTTTTGATGGTCCCTTTAAACTGAAAGCATGTAACTGACTTCTCTGGGCCAAGTTTAAAATATTTTTCTTGATGCCCACTCAGAATATCAGGTGTTGGAATTGGTAGGTTCTTTTCAGGCAAAAGCCTTTAAGTACTATCTAAAAGCAAGGTAAAACTGGTAGAAGAACGGAAAATATTTTAAATTAGGAATAATAAAGGTGATTAGCGTGTTAGATAAGAGCTTTTTCATGTTAGCTTGAGTCTGTCAGAATTATGGAGTCAGAATTTCTGAAAGAAGGTTAAAGCATAAGGGTGAAAGATTCTCTGTGGCAACATGATTTGTGATAGTCATCAATACTTCTTTAATTTGGGAATTAGCTGTGGGCTTTGGGTACTTCCATTAGATCACAGTTTTGTGTTTAATTGAAGAAGAATCTTCTTTTATTTCCATTCTAATAGGTGTACAATCCTCGAATCAGAGTTGAGTCCCTTTTGGTGACAGCAATTAGCAAAGCTTCAGCTCAACAAAGGGCTGGTCGAGCTGGACGTACCAGACCTGGGAAATGCTTCAGACTTTACACAGAGAAAGCTTATAAAACAGAAATGCAGGTATGAGGTTTTACTCTGTTCTTCCTTTGTGTTTAGAAGGTTTAAGTTGAATTTGTTACCAGAAGAAAATTCCTTCATTTACTTCATTTTGCCTTTTGGCAACTTAAGCTCCTTTGCTTTTTTCTGAGTTGTTTTTTGATAATCTACCAGTACAACTCTTGTTACAGTCTGAAGTTGAGCTGGACAGCAGCAGTGACACTTTGAGCTCTATAAAGATAGTTCACAAAAAGTGACTCCTTTCGAGTCTGTTCCACAAATATTTTTCTCATCTGATTCAGTAGTGTAGAAGTAATGCCAAAGTAAATAAATAGCTAAGGAGGCAGAGAACAGATATGTTTTATTTTCTGGAGCCAGAGGATTAAAGAATATTCAACAGAACAAACATTTTTGTTTTTTGCTAGGATAACACCTATCCTGAGATTTTGCGTTCTAATTTAGGATCAGTTGTGTTACAGTTGAAGAAACTTGGTATTGATGATTTGGTGCATTTTGATTTTATGGATCCACCAGGTATGAATTCTCAACATATTTTATCAGACCTTTTAACCAAAATTGACTCTCTTTCTCTGTCCTATCTAGTGTGTGTGTGTGTGTGTGTGTGTGTGTGTGTGTGTGTGTGTGTGTGTGTGTGTGTACACACAAAGCATGTTACCTTTTTCTTCCAGTAAGCATCAAGTCCTACGTATTAGCATTAAAACTATATGGGTGACAATTATATGTGCAAATTTTTCTTTCCTTTAGAATAATTAAATTATTCTAGGAATTACTGAGTGGGCATGGGATGTGAGAAGTTTTCCAATTTTTTTAAGAAAAATATTTTGAAAAACATTGTCGAATTAACAATTACTTAGGAAGATGACAATTTTAACTAATATGCAGGAAAATTTTGTAATTCATATGATTCATTGTTTGCTAGATCTCCGCAATAGAGTTTGATGGCAGTGTGAGTTTTCAGTTTGGCCCACTGTAGAATGAAAAATGAGATTGCTTATAATAGTTTCTACTTTGTCACATTTTTGCTTGCTGAAGGCAGTTTGTCTAATAGATTGCCTTTTCCCCCTAGCTCCTGAAACTCTGATGAGAGCTCTAGAACTTTTGAATTATCTGGCTGCTTTAAATGATGATGGAGATCTGACTGAACTGGGATCCATGATGGCAGAGTTTCCTCTAGATCCACAGCTCGCTAAAATGGTTATTGCAAGTTGTGACTACAACTGTTCTAATGAGGTCCTATCTATTACTGCTATGTTGTCAGGTAATAGAGGGAAAGGAACTAAAAAAAACCCAGCTCTTCAAAGTTTGGGTGGACTTCACTGTTGGTTTTCTTTTTTAATATTTAGCATGATAGTGCATTTTATAGGTGGTTTTGAGGAACTCATTTTGTTTCCTAAGTATCTTGTAAATAGCTTCATAATGACATAGTATTTAGAAAAATAAAGTCATTGTGCACAAAATACAATAAAAACATTGGCTCTCTCGAGTGCAAATAAAAATTTCAGTAAGAAATAAGTCTGAACACCATTGTTAACTGAGTTCTTTAGTAAGCCCTTTAGTTTTGCAGTTTATTACTGACAGTACCAGAAGAACTTTGTTCTAGTACTTGGCACTATTTAAGTGAGCCTGAGAGACACCCAAACTATTATTTAAAGTAAGATTTTCCTACCTATATAAATATGTATTCCAATGGCAGTCAAATCAAGCTTAGTATTAAATAAATAGAACTAGTAATGTATAATTTTAGGCTTAAAATCTAATCTGATGATTTTTTTTTTAAATAGAAGACACTTGATAAAAAATATATACCTAATAGATAAAATTGCTAAATTTGAAAACTGAACAAGTAGTGCTGTTTTAGTAGCCATAAAGCTTAATCCACAATGAATGGTAACTTGAAAATTACGTTTTTCAAAAAGAAGAAATGTTGTTAACATACAAACCTACACCGATTCTTCTAGCTGAACCTAGAGTTTTTATTGACCATCGAAGTACTCTATAATTACTAGTTTTAGTACTGGGGAGAATTGATTTCCAGTTGCAGAGTGGTTTATTGGTCTTAATTATAATGTAATGCCTCAAATAATACAAAATCTTAAATGGAATTAGAGAATAAATTGAAAAGTTTTTAAAAATAAAAATTTTGGTCTAGTTTAGATGTTTGGTATATTTAATGGTGTGAATTTTTTTCTTTTAAGAACTAGCTAAAATGTTTTTTGCAGAGTTATGACTGATCAGACTCAGAGCAGATGGGCAGGGCAGTGTATCGAATTATTTTAATTAAATTGTAGTCTCACTTGCGGAGGTGGTGGTAGGTTGTTGTCTGCCTTTCTTGCATGTTGTTTATTAGATTTCCCAGTTGTGCTTACCCCAAGAATTTAGTTTTTAGAGAAAGTATAGGGCAGGAGTTTAACAGATTGTTTGTGTATTTATCTGCCTTGTTTTTTTATTTTTCCAAGTTCTCTTATCAGGTATATTGTGTAATTACTATTGTTTGAGTTTAGAATGTTATTCCCTTAAAAGTTGGTCATGGTGATGCAGTTGAAATCTTCCAGCTACACGTCTTATTTGTAATAGGAGTTCTGCCAAGCATAGGGTGTACTGGTCATTATCTTTAGCACATCAAGAGAGTGAACATTTACATGTAGCAGTTATTAAGCATGACATTTGTAGTGGAAAATGTTGAAGGGTGAGGAAGAAGGCATGGAATAAAAAGGTTATTGAGCTTGTAATGCTTTGTTTTCCATTTAAATAGTTTCTGAAGCTTTCAGGTCCTGATATAAATAGTGCAAATCAGGGGCCTTAACGGAGTACTACTTGTTCCCACTAATTACTGTTAGCTAGTTCACATTAACTTTCACAGCTATGAGAGGTTTCTGTACTTATATGAATTACTTGCTTCAATTACATTAAGCAAGACTTTTAATATTTACTGTGATCATGTGTCATTGTCTCTCTTTGGCTTCTTTGGCATCTTTAAAGGGGAAACTGTGGGAAAGAGTAATTTGATACTGTATATGATTTCATTGTTGATTATTCCCATTATCTTCTATCTGAACTTATAATTTATAATTTTTTGAATTGATAAGGTTTTAACAGCTTTAAAAATGTGTTGACAAAGTCCCAAGCTGTTAAGTATTTTTATTTTCATATTGCTTTTATGACTATGGAATTGCTAAAGTAAATTAAGGAAAGTTGTATTTTAAAAACTGTAGTGCACGCTTTGTAAAACTTAAAGTTTTATGTGAATTAATATCGAGGCTCTAAACAAATACTGTAGTTAAGCATATTTTGATGACCCTTGAAATAATGACTGTTTCAGACTAATTGTCAACTTTTTAATATTGGATTTTGCTTTTATATTGAGGTTTTGATTCAAATAACATTTTTTTTAAACTTGGGACTTTATTTACTAATCTTTTTATTAAAATGCTTAAAAACTAGGCTGACTATCCCCAGCCTTTTTGAATTTTCTTAATTCAAAGGCGGTTTAACCTTCCACCACTACTGCTATCATCAGAACCCAAGATCTCATGATATTTTTTATGTTTACATATGCTTCTGCTCACCGGTGCTAATAGTGATACCCACCAGTTGGTAATAGCCACAACACTAAGGAAAAAAATTACAGTAGAAATGTGGCAGTAGACTGGTTGGAGAGTTGTTTTTAGCCTTGCAGTGGGCAAGTGTAGCTTCATTACCTTCATCGCCATTCGGTGGATTCAATGGATGGCCTTTTAAAAAATTACATTTAGCTAAAAGGCTATTGACACCGTAATTCTGGTTATTGGTAGAGCTATCAGCACTGGTTTTTGAAATAAGTTGAGCTTTCTAGTATCTTGATGGCCTTCAGAATAGCTGTTTTGATGCCTACTTTTAGATCTAGTTAAAATAATCAGGTACTCTGTAGCTTTGAAACCCTCTTGTCTTACAGATGTGGTTAGGTGTTGATGTACCAAATCAAGGTAGTAAACAGTCCAAGATGCAGTTGGAGGCCATCCTGCCCTGCCCTATGCTCTGTGAACTGACCTAGCTAGGCCTTGTTCCTCTATCTGTGAATGCGTGACTCATCGATATGGGCGTTTGTGTTGGGCCCATACCAACCTTGTTTAGTCCCACAGTGTTTTGTTCGCCCCACGGAGGCCAAGAAAGCCGCAGATGAGGCCAAGATGAGATTTGCCCACATTGATGGAGATCATCTGACACTGCTGAATGTCTACCACGCTTTTAAACAAAGTAAGTATGAGTTAGATTGAAGGCATTCTTTGTCTAAATGTCACATGCATCATATAAGATTCTTTTTCCTCTCACTTTCATTTATTATTTGTGACAATTTTATATTAGAAACCCAGAAGTGCTTTAGAAAAAACTCCTGACTAGCATTTAAGATAGAAATTGCCCGCGTATTTTTAAAGTCTTACCTTTATAATTGAGGTTGGGGCACCAATTTTAGAAAGCTTGAAAATACAGGGCAATAAAAATGAAATAGTTGTATAAAATTTACCTCTAACATAGTGATTGATATACTTCCTTCTGCTTATTTCCATAAAGTTTATATTTTTGTAACTATTTTATATCATTTATAGCATCATTACTGTCTATTTTTACGTAAAAGTAAAAACTAACCAAATAAAAGAATGAGCAACAAACATGACCATTCTCATTCAGGCTACAGTGGTCTGTAAATTCACATGAGGGACAAAATTCAACTCTTCAAGAAATGCATTATTATTGAGAGTTACCAAACTGTCACCTATATAATTGGCAAAGGTCAGAAACAAACAAACAAAAAAACTGTGTACAGGTGGGATTAGTGGAACAATCATACAATGGAGGTGGAAGTACAAATTGTTATCTTTATGAAAAGCAGATTTTATGTTATTAAGAACCTTAACAAATCCATATCCTTTGATCCAGAAATAATCTATGAAATGATCTTTTAGTGTTTTTGAACACATGATTAAAGATTTTTGTCCCAGAATTACTTGATAGTAAAAAAAATGGAAACTACCTAAATGCCCACCAGTAGAAAGATGGTTCAGTGACATGCTACAGCCACGTGATATTTTAGCTTTAAATCATGTTTTTAGAGAATATTTAATATGAAAAATATTTTTCATTTAGTTGAAAATGAGGAAAGAATAATGTTATTTCTAGATGCTATTGTTGGACTATACCATTTATAAAGTTAAATGAGAGGAAAACTTAAAAGATAAAAAATGCAGAAATAACTGCAACAGGTTCTGAAAGTGTTTGATTTCTACATATCATATGGATGATATGCAACCTGTTAGATGATAAGCAAAGACTGATAGTCTTACATCATCGCTTTTACCAAAAATGAGGTTTCTCAGTCACTCTTGAGTTTGTGGTTTCTGTTAATAAAGAAATTTAGTATCCTAATTTTTAACATTGACATTCACATTTTGCACCTGTTTTATTTGTAACTCATTTTTATAATAAAAATCCTATTTACACTTCTAAAATAGTCTGTTCACTTTGGCACATCTCTGTAGAAATGATGGTGAATTTATTCATCTCGGGGTCCAAACAGTGCTTGAGGGCCAATATGTGAAACAAAGAGCATAGCAGCCAAGGTACCGCACATCTGTGTTTTACCTATGACCCCTGGTATTGGTTGACTAGAATTTATGAACATCAGGTAAGAAAAGGTGTGGAACCCTTCTCTCTCCGGGACGAACAAATTTGGGGCAGATAAGGGAAGGAAATGAAGAGATTGAGAAACCAAGAGATAATACACAAGTTTAGAACATTTATTTTATCTCTTGTTCATGAAGTACTAGTAATGCCTAATATTAAAGACTTCATCCCTGATAGGACAGGTCATTTCAAGAAATGTATATTCCTGTTGTGTACCAAACTGTATCATACTGGTTGATACTGTGTGACTATTAGACATAGAACCTGTTAACAGACTGATAACTGCTATAAAGGGAAGGCCTTGAGAAGGAGCCAAGATTCACATCCATCTTGGTTGTCAGAATCCTTTGATATATTAGTAAGATACTATTCAAGTGGAAATCAGAAGATTCTAAAGGAATAGAAAAGGGTTTTTTTTTTACCCTTTTATCCTCACAAGACATTTTAATTCTTTTAAAATTAAGAGATTATGTTTTATTTATCACAAAGCTTTTGATAACTAGAATAGACGTGTATTTCAATTTCAAAATGGTTATGAAAATAAAATTTAGGTTTGATGTTAGAACTGTATTTTGATTTTAAGTATAAATGTAACAGAATTTTTTAAATTAGAGGAACTTCAGATTTTAAAATGATAAAAATTACTAAATAATGCTTGCCTTTATGAATGTATTTGATAGTTGGGAGCTTTCTGTGAAAACATAGAACAGTAGATATCTATAAAAGCTTTATCCTACTCCTAAATAGGTCTAATACTTAGAAGAAATGTCATGAGTTAGAATGATAGCATCCACTCACTAGTATAGATAACAGACTTGTAGATCTATTTGGACATTTGGTTTCTATTTAATCTTGGAATGTTTTCACTAAAGATCTTGTGTTAATGTTACTAATTAAAACATTAAGTATATTTGCAAAATAGCAAATATATTTCAGATATTAGTCAAGATCTATTATCATTAAATACAATGATAACATAGTAAAGCTAAAATGCATCTTAAAACTTTGTTTAAATAACACTTGAAAAGCAAAACTAGATCAAGTTATTTTGCAATGCCTTAATTTCTACATTTGACTTTAGATCTTAAGTATAGTTTACTGTACTGGTGAGAAATATATACCTAGAATTATTTTAGTATAATGTTCCTGTTTTTAGATTTAATCCCTCTCATTTATTATTTCTTAACAATAATATCTGATAGTTCTGTATATCTTGACAACTTAAAATTGTCATTTTGTTACTCTTTTGTATATTCTAAAACTTTAGAACCTCAGAAAAGCTACACTCCAGAGTGCAGATCAACAACACTTTTCAAAAGTCCCCTTTTCCTCTTGTCTCAGTTTCAGCATTTTCATTGCCTTTCAGCTTGTTACAGAGATAAGCAGAAATAGCTCTAAAGCATACTTTCCTTCTGTTTCATCTCCGGAAGATACTCAGTGCTTTGTTCTAAATGTCAGTAAGTTCAGATAGATACTTTTATTTCTCATTCTTGATGGGTTAATTAATGGATGTTTTAACACATAAATTCTTCATTTTAAAGATTCATTTTACTACCCCCACCTGTCCGCCGGCCCTGTTTATGAAATATGGCTGCATTTTGTAATTGGTAAACATTTGTTAATATATTTGTTGTTCCTCTGAAGAGCTATTAAGAAAATGTGCATTATAATTGATAGAATCCTAAAACCAAAGAGAAAAAAAAAGTTTAAAGTTTAATGTATATCACAGTAGCTGGAGAAGGATCAGCACAGTTCCAGTTTTTAAGACCCTCCCCCTATTTTACAATAATTCTAACTTTTATGAAAAGGCCTTCTTGTGACTCTCTTTGGGACATAAATATGTTACTATAGTATTTCACATCATAATGTAGTTTGCTCCCCTAAGATGAACAACACTAGTTTGGTTGGAAGTTTGTCAGGGAGTCATCATTGTCTAAGAAATGTCCCTTTGATAGTAAATACATACTTGGAAGTGCTTAAATATAAGCCTATTTATTAAATGTATGTGTGGTGTGTCCAGACATTCTTATAAACTATATCACCTGCATTTTAAACCTTGGTTGTCCACTGCTAAGATGCAGATGACTCACAATAAAATTTTAAATACTTGAGGTTTTGGGTGCTCTGGCTCAGTAATAATTCAAAATACACTGTAATCATTGGAAATTCACTGTTAAAATTTTTAAATTGTTTTTGATAATCTAAAGCTGCCTTTTATTTGAAAATGAGAAAGACAAGATATTTTACCAAATTTTCTTCAACCCACCCCTGTTAGACCATCAATTGGAAACATCCAGGTGGATGTTCATGGGTAAAATAATTTATTAGAAATAGTTTGTTCTAAATCATTGTTTTGTCATCCAGTAGCCAAAAATCTTAGTGTATTTGTGATTTTGAATTTCACTACAGATTTTTAGGGAAGTTGATAACATTGTGATATATTTATAAAGATGGTTTGGATAAATCCTCTTTCTATATTTTATTTAGATTATTCTTTATACCAATTTTTCTTTTAAATTAGGTGATACACCTATTTGGATGATTCATGTCCCCCTTTTTTTTCCCCTCCCTCCAACTTTGTAGATCATGAATCGGTTCAGTGGTGTTATGACAACTTCATTAACTACAGGTCCCTGATGTCAGCAGACAATGTACGCCAGCAGCTATCACGAATTATGGACAGATTTAATTTGCCTCGCCGAAGTACTGACTTTACAAGCAGGGACTACTATATTAATATAAGAAAAGCTTTGGTTACTGGGTATTTTATGCAGGTATGTGGATAATATAGCAATACATAATTGTTTACATAATATTATTTGCTTTCTATAACAGCCTTTTGAATCCACCTAAGCACAAATCAGTTTAAGAAAGCCTATGAATATTGATCTTAAATATTATATCTAGATTCTCAAATGAACTAATATAAAGAAATTTATATGTCTGATGAATAACAAATTCCCTAAATGGCAAGTTACCGACCCAGTTAGATAGAAATCAGTTCTGGAGTTACTTTATTTACAGATAGTTTTTTATACCAAATGGATATGTTAGCCATTTTCAAGTAGGATTAGCAGATATTTCTTCAGTGTAAATTTCAACCCTTGACTTTTGATAAACGTATTTTAAAATTTTCTTGAATCTGGATTTCCATTGGAGACATAGTCATAACAATACTACTGAAAGGAAGCCATTGTCTGGCAGATTCGGAAATACAGTTTGCTTTCCTCTTATTGTATAAACTAACCACCCCAAAATTCAAATATTCAAACAGCTGTATTTCATTCACAGTCCTGTAGGTTATCATTGATATTTATAAATAAAACACTTGGGTATCGCCAAAGCCAAAAATGTCTTTTGAGCCATGTAATAAAGATGAAAAATAATTTAGAATGTTTTACTTAGTTTTGTGTTATATTAGAGGCTATATGAACTGAAGTAAAACTTAATCAAGTAAATATAAAATGTAGTGAACATTTAAGCGACTTAAAACATGTTTCAAACTCAAATTCCTAGTGATAAAGTTGAAAACAAATTAATCTTACATAACTTGAGATGGGATTGATTTTAATTATCTCTTCTGTCTCAGTCTTGTTTGTTCATTCTCTCTTCTGGCTCTGTTAAGCAGGATGTGGCCTGCCTCAGGCCATATGAGCTCAATAAATAGAATAGACCTACATGCACTGAGTCAAAATAAAAATAGATTGGTGCATTGTCTGTATTTGAAATCAAGGTAACTAAAAGAATGTTTATTGTGGATCTTATATATTATAAGGCCTCATTCTTATTAGAGTTAAGTGAGTAGTAGAATTAGGTATGAAAAAGTTCCTGATTCAGCTATATTCATACTATTTATTAGTGTACACTAGTTGTTTTTGATGTTCTTAAATTTGCTTTTAATAATTCAAAAAAGATGGACAAAACCATCTTCAAGCATTATGGATTTCTGATTCTCTTAAGATTTAAATTTGAAAAACGCATGCATTATAGTACCTGGCACTTAGTAGGTGCTTAGTAAATATTATTTGAATTCATTTTCTGTTGTTATTCATTTTTTTCACACATGTTAATTACTAGAGTTCTAGAATTGGAAAGGGCATGTAATTATCTGCTTTAGTATTTGATTAAATGTTAGATTAGAGTCACCAATCAGTAGGTTTGATTATAGACAGACTGAAGAAATATAGGTGAGAAGCACATGCACTTTTTCTTTTTCTCCCCTTTTCTTTTCCTTAATTTTTTCTTAGTGGGTTACTTTTTTGCTGCTTTTTGCTCTCTTTATTTTTCTGTCTTAAATACGAATCTTCTAGTAATTGTTTATCTACTCCATAGATGTTGCCTGGTGCTGAAGAACCCACTCAAATAGTCTGAGGCAGAGAAAAGACTAAGATATATTAGGCTCTGCAGGCCTGTTGGGTCCCTGTTGAAACTATTCAACTCTGCCTGTCCTTCTAGTGCAAAAGCAACCATGGACAAATGGATGTGCCTGTGGTCCAATAAAACTTACGGACACTGAAATTTGAACTTTATATGATTTTTACTCTGTACCAGATGTTTTCCTTTTGATTTCCCCTCAATCATTTAAAGAGGTATAAACCATTTTTAGTTAACAAGCGCCTTACAAAGGTAGGCAGAGAGTTGGATTTGGCCTGCGGTATTTTGCTGATCCTAGTTTTTATCAGTGAAAAAAGTATAGCCATGAAATACAAAGCAAAAGGTGAGGCCTGCCTGTTTGTAATTATATAGGTAGTTTTACATTACTGTTGTTTCATAACTAGCACATCAGAAGCTTTATATTAATTTACAGGGTTTTGGTTTCAGGTGGCACATTTAGAACGGACAGGGCATTACTTAACTGTGAAAGATAACCAGGTGGTTCAATTGCATCCCTCTACTGTTCTTGACCACAAGCCTGAATGGGTGCTTTATAATGAGTTCGTTCTTACAACAAAGAATTACATTCGGACGTGTACAGATATCAAGCCAGAATGGTAAGCAGCGTCTTTTTTCTAATAGTTTTTGTTAGCATTTTGCTCAGAATGGAACCTGATTTTACAAAGTATAATCAGAACTGATTGTTATTTTAAGCAGAATTGTGCCCACCCACCCTGCCCCTTGTGTGGGGAGGTGTTGTGGTTTTTGAAGGTTGTGTTTCTTTTATTTTTTGCCAGAATCCATTCTGTAACTTATGATGTGAAACGTCAGCCAAGAATGGTCGGCTTGAAAGCATTTATTTTGGTTGATGTCACTTTCTCTCTGTTGTGGGGCTTCTTTCCTACACTGATTTATGACTTTTGACACTTAAATTGTGTAGGACATTACCATTTTATCTTACATGCTTTGTTGAGAAAAAATTGTATGGCTAAGCATTAAAAAAGATTTTATTCAGATGAATTCTTTGGGGTATAGAGTTATGTTTCTAGTTATTAAAACTTGGAAAATGAGAAGATCCAATCACTTGACTACAAAGATGTTTCTTATATAGAATCTGTATTACTATAACCTTAGAGAGATTGGTCAGAATAATGTTCTAGAGTAGAGAAATGGACAACTATATGTTAACATCTTTATATTAATGTAAAGAATTTTTAAGAGAATTTTTCGATTTTTTTTTAACAGAACATCCAACATCAGAAAATTTAGCTTGCTAGAATAACACATTGCTAAAGTGTTTATAAGGATTAGACATTTGTAATTTTAACATTGATTTGGATATGTAGATTTGCTGTTGCTCATCAGTGTATTAATGAGTACTGCCTATACTGTTGGTAACCCTAGTACTTTAATTAAATGTTAATTTGGTGATTTTTTTTCCCCTCCTCTGGACAGGTTGGTGAAAATTGCCCCTCAGTACTATGACATGAGCAATTTCCCACAGTGTGAAGCTAAGAGACAGCTGGATCGCATTATTGCCAAACTTCAGTCCAAGGAATACTCACAATACTGAATCCAGTGCTCAGAACTGAAGTTATTCAGAGGACAGCTTTAAAAGATGAATGAACTCAAAAGTTCAAGTTGTGCTCTTCACGTTGGTTCAATAATGGCCTTTATTTGAAAGCTTTTTAATTTTTCTTTACAGTAAATATTCCATTCTGATTTCATAAATTAAACATTTATGCCTCCCTTTTGTGTTGACACTGTAGCTCATACTGGAAAAGTCGATCAATGTTTTGCAGTTTATTGAAAGTAGTTCTATATATAACAATGTTATAAGCATTTCTTTAGAAATGGTTGAAAATGCTTCTAAAATGTGATTATCGACCATGGTATGCATGATCGTTGTAATTGTTGACATTCCTTTTAGAAGTTGTGAAATGTTACAACTTGTGCTTATGTAGACACAATCTTCTGTCTCAGTACAGAGGCACTGACTTCAATAAAGTCTATTTATACTAATTTCGGCCAAAGCACTTTGATATCTTTGTTCTAGTCTCTTTAAAGTATGGCTTCTTCTCTTCCCAGTGTGGAGCTTTTTCCCTTATTGTGAGTATACTATGATTTCACATTTAGCATCTTCCTCAAGGACTACTGCTTAGATAAAGTAGTCTTTAAAAACGTATCTTGGCACTTTGTTAGGTTAATCAGGATGTGATCTAGTGGGATAAGGTATATAGTTTTTATTCAGAATTGGATCCAAGAACAATAATGAAAGAATTTTTCCTTCATCGCAAGGTTCATTTTATATGGCTGGTAATTATAATTTTTGTTAACCACATTTTTAGCAGACCTTTTTGTTAGAGAAGCATTCTAATCCCTCTGCCTCTGAAACCAGTTTGTTGGAGATTTTGGTCTCAGTGTTGGGTGTTTCATGCACTGTGCAGAGGTAATGAGTATGTTAAAATGTGAATTTGACTTTTCATTTTCTGTAACAGACAGTAGACAAGTTAAAAACCCTTTCTTAACCATAAATGAAATATTTTGTGTGACCCATTAAAGGGTCTGTAATAAATCACTTCCTTTCATTCAAAGACTAAATACTGTACTCATTAATGTCCAGACACCCTTCTTCTATACTTTTACCCCTTTTAAAAATACTTAATGTTAAAGGAAGTTTATAGGATGTGTGCACTCGGAATTTAAACATCCTTTGAAGCATATATTCAGTGCGTGACGTAAGGGAGCTAATCGGGCACATTAAAGAGTTTTTCAGGCCACTGACATGCGTTTTAGTGTAAGTAGTTGTTACTCAGTGATGCCTAGTGGCTTAAAGGAGTTAAGGTGCTTCTGTAAGTACTAATTATTTTGTTCCCATAGGATAATTTACATGCTGAAATGATATTTTAGGTTACATTTAAATTGGTTAAAATTTTATCCTACATTAAATATTGGCAATGTTATCTGCTAGAGTTCTTTTGGGTAGAGAAAATCTAGACACTTGGTTAGACTATTTTTCACTAAAAAGGCAGCCCTTGCCAAAATAATGTTGCCTGTTAAAATTTATACCACAGGTATACAGTTTGTAAGGCAGTTGCATATCTTTATGTAAAATCAGACCGTGTAACCAATTTTAAACGGGTCTCAATGTGGTGTATGTATGGATTAATCTTGTTTTTAAAACCTAATATTATGCCTAGGTTTTCCAATAAAGAAACTTAAATTATAGAGCTCCTGATATGTAGAACAAAGTTTAGTATATGGCAAATTTTCTAGGAATGGTTTGTGGGTGTGTGTTGGGGGTGGTGCATGGCAAGAGAGAAAGCTGCGCTTTTCGCTCTGTTGTGCCTGCTCCACCGTCTCAGTGTGTGAGGCTGGCCACATCTGGCCCAAGCTGGGAGTTTCTTGATCCTTGATGTTATTGGCAAAGGGGAGATGGCTTTTAAAACTTTTTTCTCCAACCCTTTTGTTATAGGTTTGGCAACTGAATACTAAAGTAGTTACGGTTCCAAGGGTTAGTTACAGTTCACAGAAGATGGATACAACTATAAAATAAGTCCTCTCTGATGTAAAATAGGAAAACTGTAAAGCAAGGTATATTTGAATGTGGTAGTAATGATCAAAGAGCTATAAGATTTCAGGAAAGATTAGGCAAGTACTGAGGAAAGCAATGTAAATGAACTGCCGAGTAGGTTGAATGGTTAAGTGTGAGCCATTAGTAGTGGTGAGGACTGAGCTGACATCCCTGGCTCTAGCCAGTTACCAGGTCAGGAAGCCTGGTTGTGTTTCAAACAGCTAGAAATCCATATTTACATATAAAATATTCCTGTTAGAAATTTTAGGCTTTTTAAAAATATATTTATTTTTTTAAAGCTGAATTCTGGTCAACCATTTGCAACTTCTGGGTGAAATAATTGGAGAAAATTTTGTGGAGGATGTTTAGTTTGCCCTCCAACAAATAATTAGGATTTCAACAGCACAAAAGACGAGGATAACAGCATTTCAGGCCAAGGCCCATGGTTCATGGACAGTTATATACACTACACCATACCTTCTTAGGTCAATAGCTTGATGATGTTTGACAAGTTTATACAATTCTATAATCATCATGATGAATACACATTTTCGTCACCCCAAACTGTTTTCCCCTGTCCTTTTGTAGTGAATCCCTTTCTCTGCTTCATGTGCTTGGCAACCACTAAACTTTGTCTTTTTAGCTTTTCCCAGAGGGTGGTGATAAATGGAATCACACTGTGTGTAGTGTTTTGTGTCTGGTTTCTTCTTTCATTGGGTATATTGCTTTTAAGATTCATCCATATTGAATATATCAGTATATTTCCTTTCTGCTGCTGAATAGTAGTCCATTATGTATTCATGCATTTACTGGTTGTTAGAAAGTCGGGTTTTAAGTGTTTAAGTTTCTCTACATCCTCACCAACATTTTCTAATTATCAATTAAGATTTTAGCCATTTTAGGTATATAGTTGTACCTCATTGTGGTTTCAGTTTGCATTTCACTAATGACTAATCTTCACTGATGTCGAGTGTCTTCATGTGCCTGTTCGACATTCACATCTCTTTGGTGAAGTGACTGACCCCCTTGTAATTACCTTTATTGTTGAGTTTAAGAGTTCTTTATGCATTCTCCATCCAAGTCCTTAATAAGATGTGTTTTGCAATTGATTTCTCAGTCTGTTGGCTTGTTATTTTCTTGAGTGTCTTTTGAAAAACAGAACTTTTAAATATCGAAGTCCACTTTGTCTTTTTTTTTTTTTTTAATGGTTTGTGCTTCTGGTGTTCAGGGCCAGTTTTCATGGTGTTATAGAAGCAAGGAGTCCAGTTTAGCTGAAACGATATCTAACCTTAAAAAATTATTAAAGATGACTGTTGGTCATACAGACAAACTTTAACACTTGATCAAGTCTATTTTCAGAGAACTGCAAAGTGAGGTGGAAGGTGCAAGAAGCCTTTGAAGGATAAAGAATAAAGAACAAGGAAGGGGGAAAATAGAACATACCGATTGGCTGGGGCCACATTGGCAACCTTTTTCGGGGTGAGAGAGCCCAGAGTTGATGTGGCGTTCGGGGATTGGCTGTGTTCCTGGTCAAGCGGAGCATTTACGGGGACACAAAAGTTTTCTTAAGTTTTGGTTTGCTGATGTGGCACCCTGGACAGGAGTGGCTCTATCTTAGGCGTAGAAGTTATTTTTTTATTTAAACAGTATTGTAGAGGGTGGACAGATGAGGCTATGAATTTAGGTTGAGATTGTTAAGAGTGGATTAGAGTTCAGTACAGAAAATGAATTGTAAGGATGGGGAATGACATTAAAGCCTCTTAGAAAAAATACTATAATAACCCAGGTAATGAGATTGAACCGGAACAATACCAGTGAAAGGGCAAGAGAGTATAAAGCAAGAGAGTCATCAAAGATAGCTGGTTTAGTGTATATACATGAATGAGAGACGTGGTGTGCCAATTGTGAATCTAAGCTTCAGATTATTTTATTGTGATTTTAATTGCCACTTAGGAAGAAAAATTGCAGAGATTTTGTGTAGAACCTTTAGTAGGGGAATGGGAGAGGTACCATGGATGGGAATTGGGAATCCAGAAGGCCATTGGGTTTGGTAGTTTTGTCTTTAGCCAGCTTATGTTGATTTAAGGTAAAGGCTGCAAACAGGCAGCCAAAAGAGCTAGATATAGCCTGACCATCTGCTTCATGTGACCCTTAATGGATATTCAAACCAGTTAGAGCCATTGTTTAGAAAAGGAATTTTTTTTTTTTTTTTTTTTTTTTTTAAAGAAAGATACCATATAAAGTCAAGGTACTCATAGATTTGGTAAGGACAGACCTAGTAATCTGCTGCATTGGGGTTGCCGCTGTCCCCTCCAGGTAGGCACATATTCTTCAGTTTGAGCCTCTTACATGCCTTCATTTGCTCTACCTAACTGGTCTCTGTAGATGTTGTTGAGAAAGGGATTTTGAAGTGGGAAAAGCTTGCAAAAGCTTTTTATAAGAATTTGTGGTTAAGATCAAGAAGAGGATTTTTTTTTTTTTTTTTTTTTTTAAGAAAAGGACCACCTTACCATATTTAGGTGAAACTTTGACCAATGTCTTAGGAGAGATGGGGGTTGAGGCCACGATTGGTGGCATTAGCCTTGGAAATGAAAAAAATTTCTACAAAGAAGGGAAAGTTAGTGGACCTCAACTTGGGGCTTTTATTGAGGGAGGGGAAATATATCTTGATCTGAGTGTGAGGTAGAATCGGGTTCAGGTTTGAAGGAGGCAGTAATGACTGCAAGAGACTTGGCAAGTGATTTGATTGTGAATTTGCAAGGGATTATGAAAGGGATGCCTTAGGTCATGAGTGGGTTTAGATCTGCAGAGTCTGATAGTTCACTTTCCTCAGGTTTCTCTTCTGTGATCTATAGCCTGGGAAGTGAAAACGGGGAGTTCAGGTTGTGGAAGGTGAGTATGGTCAGCATTGAGAAAAGTAAAGTCTAAGATAATGAAGATTTAAAAAACTATTAGGCAAAGCAAATGTTAAGGTTTAGCATTCTGTATATTTAGATTTGGATGGCAACTATACCCATGAGCTCATCTTAGTATCATCACTGAGTTTTCCATATGCCATGTGTTCTGTGATTTTGGGTTAGTGGCATTGGTGAACACAGTATACATGCAGTAATTGATGTCTTTGCTGAGGGATGTCTTCATTTCAGCTCTTAGATTTGTTACTCATATGAAGAATTATGGGACAGTTGAAAGAAAGTTAGACTTGGCGAAATCTGAGGCATGATCAGAATGAAATGAGGTGTACTCTCAGTTTTAGGGAGTGGCATATTTAAAACTCAATGCTGTTTTAATGCTTACGAGGTGTGTGTGGTTTAAATTTAGATTATATAAAAAAAAGAAGTGGGATTACTAAATTAGGTGCTGGGGAATATTTCAGCTCTGCGGCACTGGCACAATTTAGTGCTTTATCAAAGAACCTAGTTTTGGATTCACAGGGAAAATTTACTAGTGCTAACATTTTTAAAAGGGAAACATTTTAATTTTTGAAGAATGATAAACCTGTGCAGAAATTATAAAAAATGGTTAGAATTTCATCTCTGAATTGTGGTAGTGAGCATTTGACATTACATCTAGTTTCTTGACTTTTTATTGTAAACTCAGTTTCGCTTGTTAGAAAAACAAACGACTATTTTGTAAAAAGTTTCCTTAAAAAATTCTTAAAGCTTTATATTTGACTTCTGTGTAATTGGTACTTCCCAGGATTGATTACATTATTGAAATTTGTTGTAATTTAATCTAGTTTACATTTTTGGTTATTGTTTACCATTTTACATTGTAGAGGGGCTGGACTGGTGATGTTAAAGGTTTTTAAGCTTTGAATGTCTGAGTCTGTTTTCCTTACCTTTCTAGAGATATTTAATTACCTTAGAGAAATGGGAGTTTGTACAGAAATGCTGACTGCTTTAGAGATGTCTCCTTAAAAATGTAATGATCAGGATCTATCTGCTGTGTTAATTTTGGTAAAAGGCATTTGGTTAGAGGTAAGGAAAGTATTTGAAGCCCAAATATCCCCCCTCCCCAGTTTTGTTTCTTTCTTTCTTTTTTTTTTTCTTTTTTTTTTTTTTACTATAGAGAAATGTAATATTGGGCATCTGTTACTATAAAGGACTTTTAAGTGAACAAATAGCTCTCGGACAGTCATGTTTCCACCAAGAAACAGTAAGATGGACAGGCTGAAGGAAGTAGAAATGATCGGGCATGGTGGAGGAGGAGAAAGCAATCAATAGCAAATTTTAAAATAATGTATAGGAACTCTTCAGAGTCCTTGATGAGAACTGACCCTCATAAGTCTAGGGTAGATTGCATTATTTCCATTTTTTCTGGAAGCATTGAGATCAAAGTCACGGGGCTCTATCAGGAGCGCTGGCCTTCCTCCCTGCCTCGTAATGGCTCCCTGTGCCACTCCATGGGTGTTTTCTCTGAGTTGGGCACCAGGGAGTTTGGATATTACAAAGCCTGGTTGGAATCCGTGATCTGCTGCGTGATTCTCTTTGTAAGTTTAGAATGTTATCCACAGTATATATTAGGCACCTATGTGAGCAAGGCAAGTCTAGTTTTCTATTCTGGTTTAATGTTCACAAGAAAATGGGAAAGGGACCTTTGCCTCCCAGATCCTCCTATTTAGGGGAGCTACAAGGGTTTGATGGTATCTTCTGTTAACTGGTGACTTGCTGCTTTATTGCAGTATGGATTTTCAATGCAACCATTTCTTGATTGTGTTTTTAGATCTGTGAAATACTAGTCTAAAGTGAGCATAATGCACAAGTCTCTTGTTCAGTTTTAGGAGGCAGAAATATTTCCAAACTAAAGTGAACCACATTTCTTCTTGCTTATTCACACTAAACTGCTTTCTTTCCCCCATGACTTGGAGCCATCACAATGATCAATTGATTGTCTTCCCCATTTCTGTCCTTGGAGTCCAAGTAAGGTGCTCCAGTAGGCTGTGAGGTCCTTAAGGGCTGGAGCCAGGTTCTATGTCGCTGTCCTCAGTACCTAACAGTAGGCCTGAAGTGCAGGAATTTTTCAGCAGATATTTTAAAATAAAACAACTGTGGCTTTTTCATGTGTCCTTTTTAATAGCGCTGTTTGCTTCCTCACCGGTGGTGGTGAAACTTCGTAGTAAGACCTCCTACTCTTTTGCCCACTAGGCTAGAAACCAGCTTGTCCAAGGAGTGGGACAGAAATGTGATGTAACAAGTTTCGTAAACAGACTGATCTGTGTTAAATCCCAGCTCTGTCTTTATCCAGCAGTAAGATTGTGGATTTGTGACACACCTAACCTACTTTTTCATTTGTAAAGAAAGGGAAGATTGATTTGAGAATTGCCAAAGGATTGGCTTTATTAAATGAAATATATAACTAATACCTAGTCTGGTGTTACAAATATGATTAAATAGGTATTTTGTGGGGCCTGACAGACTTTGAAATATTTATTGTGGCCTTCCTTTTATAGTGAGGTCTGTCTTGCTTAATCCCTGACTCTTAGGGTTCTTAGTTAACATCACCCTTGTGAACATCGATACTACTATGAATATGACAAGATTTAGGTAACCTGAATGCTTTCCCAGGGATGCTTGCAGAGAAGTTTCTCAAAACAATGTATGGAGAGGGATCACAAGCTTTTCATGGATAAAACCCCTATTGTATTTATGAATTAGCAGAGAGTGGTGTCTGACAGCGTATACTGGTGCTGTGCTATAGTGTGGTGAAGTCAGTATCTGATTATAAGTAAAGACCAAAGTATTTGTCTAGAGAAATTCAGCATCATGTGCTCTCCGAGGACCCAGTTTAAGTCCCCAGGGAATGGCCTTATTTATTTTGACCTTTCTTTTTAGTCTTGTGACCAAGTTTAGGCTCAGCTAGGCAAGCAGAAGCAGGTGCTTAGACTTTAAAAAAACCTCTTGATCTGTTTGGCAGAAGTAAGTTATTTTCCTTCTGCAGCATCTTTTTTTCCCAGTCCTGTAAGGGAAGAGAGAAGAATAATTAAATGACATAAATAAGGACATTTACTTGTTATACGTCATATTAAAAAGTAATACTGATAGTTTTTATATAGGTATATCTAGAGAGTCATTTTTTCAAAACTCATTTTGATTGTAAAAAGGGATGTTAGGTGTTTTTTGCCAGATTTATCTTGTTTAGTAAACAGAAACACTTGGTAATGTGTTCATATATATTATTATTAAATTATACCTGAAAAATAGAGACCTACTCGTAGTGATCGAAGTTTTTATTGGCTGTTGGGTTCCCTACAGAATTTCTGAGCCTGCTAGATTTATACTTTAAGTTAGTGTTTAAAGTTTTGCTCTTTATTAGAAAATAGAAAACTTGGAAAAACCGATAAGTGACAGTTCATTACTTCTCCACCTTTTATTCCCAAGTCATTATCTAGTTTCTGAATAAGGCATTGCATCCCTGATATTTTTTAATGTTCTGCACTAAAGCATTTGAGATAAGTCCTTAGTGTTGAGGAAATCCTGAATCCCAGTGCCTGGGGGTTAAAAGAAATCAGTGACAGGCTATGGAATAGTGTTGTCATAACTTATCAGTGGTGGTAAATAGGGTAGTTGCCTTCTGACACCATTTTGAGTGAAAGCGGTTTAATTGCGTTGCCTCTGTTTAGATAAGCATTTGGGATCCACCGTCAAATATGTGAATGCTGTGGCTAAAGTATTTACATTATATAAGATTTGATTTCTTAAGTGATTTTTTTTTCTAAGTTCTGCTTTATAGCAAAAGTTATTTGGACAGTGTCTTTCACCATGTGTACGTGAACAAACGTGACCTACAAATGAATGTAAATGCAGTGACTAAAAAATTGGAAATTTGCAAATATGTGATTGATAGTTGGTGATTTACCCCATGCATCATTCTGCGCCACCCCCGCCCCCCCGCCCCACACACACACACAAAAATTAGTCTTGTGAAAGCAAACAGTTCTGATTAAGAATTTGTAGATTTTAGTTGTTACTTTTTCTTGAAAAAGACTCCTTCCCTGTCCAAAGATTCTAGTTTCTGGGGATATCGCATTCGTGCCTCCAGCCTTTCTAGCCTTATTGCTTCCTGTAGCATAAACAGTAAACACTTAAACCACTAAGCTTTACCAGGACACTCACAGAGGAAGGCTGCAGATAGTTGAGCTAATTTTTGCATGCTTTGTCAATTCAAATTTTCTACTAGGTTGAAAATCCACTTTGGTTTACAGTGGTGATGGGTTTTATCCTGATGATTTCAACCTTTTCGATTTTTGAAAGAGAAGTTTTAACCTTAGCAGTCATGTAGCGACTTAAAATTCAAAACAAGAATTTGACTCTGGCTTTTAGAAATGATACTGTGTGTTGTTTTTTTGTGGAATGGGAGGGCCAAATGGATGGATAGTTTCTATTGCAATTGGAACAGCTGTCATAAAATCAGAGACAGTGCTGGAAGGGACCTCAGAAGTCATTGATTTCAAACCCTCATTTTCAAAGAAAGGCAAGGCTCTAATATAACGGAGTCATCTTCAAGGTCATTCAGTTTGTTATTTTGTCTTATTCCTGGGGAGGGCTTTTCCCCTTATGTGGTTATCTACATTGCGGCTTTTATTTATAATCCCATTTGATTCCTGCTTTCTCCAAGTAAAAACCTGTTTTTGAACTATGCCAGTGCCATTAGGAGAATTTGAATAATAGTTAACCAAAACTTTTTGTTTTCATGTTGCAGTGGTGATTAAACTGTGGAGGAAGTTTTAAATATTTGTTAATGTCAGACTTTTTTTTTCTAACCATTAGATTAACTAACGTCTGATATGGCTGTGAAATCTGGATTGTTTACAACTAAACACAAAGTGTATTTTTTCATTATATTTTCAAGTAAGGATGCCATTTCTTGGCTTTCTTAAGGAAAAATCTGTTGAACCTTGGAAGAAAAACATGTTTTGATTTGCTCTACCATTTTTTGAACATTACTTTATTGTACCAGGTACTGTGCTAATTAAGCACTTAACATGCACTAAATTTATTAATTCTTTGCAACAGCCGAGCTGTGGAAAATGAGGCGGTGTGAGTTTATGTAACCTGCCAAAAGTCTAGGACTAGTAAGTGCGAGAGCTGGTTTTCAGATCTTAAAGGTGGGAGTGGAAGGTGGGGAGAGTGGACCCCGAAGCCATTAACTTATCTCTATAGCAGTGTTCTTTCATTTAACCCATTTACCCCACCCCTGCCACTGCAAAATTGCATTTCATTGTCTTATCTGTGCCACTTGGGATGAACTTTTCTGAAGGCCCAAGATTTAGTAGAAATTGCAGTTAGGCTCCACCCCTTACGCCCTTGTCTTGCCAAATTTGGCAGATGTCAAAGCATACCCTGTCGCATCATCCTTATTTAAATTTTCAGCCCTTCCATCCTCATCCTGGGGTTTTTCTGGTTTGCTCAGCTATATATTTTGAAAGATCTTGTTATTTATTTCATTTTATTTTATTTTTACATATCTGGATATTTTATTGCATGAAGCTTTCAGGTTATCTGTCTTTAGAATTGCTGAATATAGAAGTTGACCACTCCCCCTTAATCTTTAAATCAAGAGAAAAATTGAGGTCACATCACTGCTACCTAATGAATTATTTGTACAGATGTAGAAAAGATAAATATTTATTGATCTAATCAGGTGAGTGAACGTTTAGTAAGCTTTCCTTGACATATTGACACACGTGGGCCATCCAATTTTCCATCCTTTAACAAATCTCACTTGAGTTCTATTGGCATAATTAAGTGGGGTTGATAAACCATCTATTTTTTCACCCCCCTGTAGCTTGACAACCAGCAATCAGGCTTTGAAACCAAAGCACTTCTTTGCCAGGTTAACTAAGAAAAGTGAAGATTATTCTTAGCCTCCTGCCTCACACTTTCATCTCCACTGTGGAAGAGGTGGCTGAAATACTGAGCCAGAAGCCACCTCGGGGAAGCCACACAGTTTTTGAGATGTATCTAAGCTATCCCCTCACAGGGACCTGCCTTAAGGAAATGAAGATTTAGAGCCACTTGCTTGCCCAATGTCCTTGTTACCTGACTGTTGGGCTTTTGTTACTTTCCTCATCTTCTGGACAGGGGTAAAGTGGAGTCTCATCTTTTACCCAGGGGTCAGACTCAAGTCAGTCCTTATGGCAAAAATCATTATATAGTTCAAATTAAATCTTCCTGAGAGGGTGATGTGTTAAAGAAGTATACTGGGCTATTCCGAGGGGCAGGAGGTGGGGGGACATATGGCCACATTTTCCTCCAATACTGAAAGATCACAGACTTTTGAGCTGAGACTCAATATAGTTGGCCTTCACTCAGGCCATTTGCAAAAGAGAGCAAAGCAAGAATTCCACTTATAGAAGACAAGTACACCTCAAGATGAGCAAACAGCAGATTCACACCTCCTATTTCATACACTCAAGGTGCTTTTCACTCAGAATAGTGGGCACAGTTGTCCAAACTGTTTATACTGGGTTTTCTGTTTTGTTGGTATTCGCTGACACCTTATAATTGAATTATCACATTTAATTAATTGCTATCTTGGATACTGTGAGAATTATATTGAGTAATCATTGTGGCGAATGCTTTGTAAACTGTAGGATCCCTGTGGTAGTCATTAGTGCAGTTCTCCAAATATTCTGGTTCCAGGCATGTGGTAAGTTTTCACATCCCCCTTGAAGTTGCATGTGGCCATGTGACTTGCTTAGACCAATGAGATAGAGCAGAAATGACATGGTCACACCTGAATGGAAGCTGTAAGAACACAGTCTGTAATTCCCATGTTCCTCTCTCTGCTGTGGCAACATTCCATAGTGTGGAGACAGCAGAATTCCCAGCTGGCCCCACATGGAGATGAGCAAGAAATAAACCTGTTGTAGAAGCCACTGAGATTTGGGGATGTTCGTTATTACAATATAACTTACGTGGTATTGTGATATTTACACAGGGATTAAGCCAATCAAGGCTTATTGTGGTGAAGGTACAATTTAAATAGAATTCACACCTATGAATTCTATTTAAAACTAAAATTTGAACTCTTGACGGAAGAAGATAAGTCCAAGATCCTTCAAGGACATGTTTGAGTCATGCCCTGTTTCCACTAACCAAACATGAGCATTCATAAAAAAAGGTGGGAAATTGCTATTTAGTGAGCCCCTTCTCTGTCCTGGCGCGGTGCTAGAGCTAATTGCACAAACGACCTCATTCAGTCCTAACAGCAGCACTGGGTGTTATTTCTATTGCTCAATATAAAAAGTGAGCCTGAGAGATATTAAATGTCCCGGGTCACACAGCTAGCAAGTAAGCAGATGGGAAAATTATTTTAGAGTGCACAAAATGCTACTTTAATGCACAGTGACAATTTTAGCTTAAACCTAGAAATTGGCTAGGAGTACCTGCTTGCTGAAGGTGAGTTGATCAGCTTAAGGGTTGACTACTCATTCTGAGTTTAAAAGGGAAAACTTAAGTCTCCCTACTGCATCTTGACCTTGACCTTCAGAAAGGCACTCTAATGTAAACTTCAACTTAACAGTCCTAACTCATCCGCAGGCCACCCCTAGCCATTTGGAAGTTAATTTACTGTTTGGGTGGGAATGTTGGTTGGACTCTGTTTTACCAGAGCTTATTTTATTACTTGATTCATATGATTATATCTTTCTTTTAAAAAAAAAAAAGCAACTTAAAATAATGTTTTCAGAATGCTACACCTTTCAAATTCAGATTTTTAAAAAATTGCCAAGTCAAATATCTTCACTTGCATTTAGTATAAAATAGTACGAATAACTGAGATTAACACTTAATTGCTTAAGAATATCATCGTTTAGCACACATTATGAAGACAGCCCTCTTATTTTAGTTTGTTATACAGCTATATCGATTTCTCTGCCAGTTTTTAACGGGCCCCTTTATACATTTAAAACTTGTTCTCAACCTGGCCCCCACGTCAGAAAAATTAAATCAAAATCTATACATTACGGATCTAAACATCAGATTTTTTTTTCTTTCAAAACTCCCCTTTGGTTCTAATGTGAATCCAAAATTTAAAACCATTGGGTTAAAATCGTGGGCTCTTGTTGGTCAGGAAGACTTGAATTCAAATTCTGGATCGACCGATGAAGTCACTTAACATTTTAGTTCTGCCATGTGTAAAATGGGGATAACGTTAGTGTCTACCTCTTACATTTAAGTATTAAGTATAAAAGTACGCAATATACGTAGAAGAGCATAGGCCCAGCCAAGATCAAGTACCCAGTAAATTGTCAGTACTGTGGTTTGCTTTTAAAAGTCTGGGAACGGCGTACCTAGCAGAGCAAGAAAGAAAGTCTCCATCTGCAATGAAGCAAACCCAACTTGACGAGAGCTTGAGAAGCGACGTGCCCTAGTTCTCATGCCGAGACTTGGATCCTGTTCCCGCTTCCCAATTTGATTTTCTTCTTGTCGTTCCGTGCTGTCTCTCCTTCACATTTCAGCTTCCTAGTTGCATCAGACAGCGTTGGCCAGCGGGAGAGAGCCGGGTGCCGTTACGAAGGGCCCGTGAGCACCGTGGGAGCGGAGCACCTCCACGGTTGTGCCTCCAGCGGCACCCGATCTGCTTCTTTCTTCTTGGAACATTCTGTTGGATGACCTGGCTGGGGGCCTGCGGAAGTGAGGGCACTTTTCTAGTAAATGTTTATCCAAGACTTGGGGTCCCAGGGAGGCACGATGGGGCAGGTGTGGAAGGGTGGGACATGGGGTGGCCCTGGCCCCAGCACTCGCAACCCCTCAGCTTCACATCTATTCGGTGACGATGATCACACCTCTTAGGGTGTAGGGAGGGCCGAATGGACTGATTCTGCCACTTTCCTCTTGTGTGACCTTGGAATAATTACTTCATCTTTGGTGCCTTCAATATCCCTTCCTAAAATGCTCTTGCCCCAGATACCCACATGGCTTCCAAACTCACCTGCTGCATCTTCTCAGGTCTCAACTCACATGCCACCTACTTGGAGGCCTATTCAAATAGTACATATGCTCCTATCAATATATTTCCCCTTACTCTGCTTTATTTTCTTCATTGCACTGATATGAGTGTATGTGTACAATATAATATATATATATATATATATCAGGAACTTGGTTTTATTCGCTTTACCTGGCATAAAGTAGGGGCTCCATGAAATGTTTGTTGAATGAATGAAGGGAGGAAAAATCTTGCTTGGGATATAAATCCTCTAACTTAAAGGCTTCCTAAACGACATTCCCACTTTACCTGTGTTCTTAGCATAGTTTATTTCTTCCTCGAATCTTTGAATAAAACAAGGGCACTCCGCTTAAACCATGGAATGCTTTAAATACACAGCGGGTTGCCAACAAGAAATCAGCATTAGTTCTATACTGCAAATGAGAAAAATGAAGTGCCTGGTCCCGGGCCAGCAACCTTTAAAACCGTAACTGTGGGATTTGGGCCATTGTGCTGGGCAAAGGGCAGAGGTGAATTTGATGGCTCTGATCAAATGGCTTCCCAGGAGAAGCAGATTTCTTTTGTCCTAATTCACCAGCAAAGATCAGCAGAGCTGGGAGGGAGCTGAGGAGTTAGTTCATCTGGATTCACTCCCTGCCTTTGCTGTGTGACTACTGAAACATTGCCTGGGCTCCAGAGTTAAAAAAAAAAAAAAAAACAAAAACCCTCATTCCCAAATAATCCTCTTTTTCGCATCTGGTCCCAAACTTCCTAAGCTCCAGCCACAGGATTTATGATACTGTTGGGGACAGAGAAATCCTGGCCATCCCAGCTCCACGCAGAGGCGGCCAGGCAGGTTGGTAACTGTCATAGAATTGTGGGACTGCAACTTGTGCCTGGCTGTCGAGGCTTTTCCTGACATGATGCTGGATTCCCTGAGCACATGCCCTGGAAATGCTTCTCCCCTAATGTCCTTAGTTGTCCACTCTTTTCTAGGATCTGTCTCCTTCACCTCCATGCTGCCCCTTTATCTTGTCCTTTCCTCCATCTTGAAACCTTTCTTTACTTCCCTGCCTGCTACTGACCACACCAGCAGCATCTTACACTTGATGCTAAACAGCCTGGTAGAGCTTGTCATCTTTTCTGACTTCTCCCTAAGAGGCTTTGGGCACCTTGAGGACCACATAATAATTTAAATGCATCTCTTTCAGTGCCCAGTTGGATGACTTGTCCTGTGCTGCCTTCTTCATCCTCATCTTCTAGCTCTTCAATCTCTGCAATATCCTTTTCCCATTCCTCTTCTTCATAGCTTCCTCATTGGAGAGTTAATGTGTCAGTCACTATGAGAGAGATGCGTTATGTCATTTAATCCCCAATAACTCTGTGGAAGTAACAGAATCTCTATTCAGAAAGGTTAAGTACCTGGTCCACGATCACACGGTCAGGAATATAACAAGGGCTGAGTGCTTCCACTATTTTTAACCACCTCTTCACCACTTAGCTATACATACAGTCCCTTCCTTCCTTCCTTCCTTCCTTCCTTCCTTCCTTCCTTCCTTCCTTCCTTCCTTCCTTCCTTCCATCCATTCATCCATCCATATCTCCCTCCCTGTTGGGAGCCGTTTTCAGGCTTGAGAGCCAAGCAGGATATTCGCACAGTAAAGCTAAGGAGTCTGCTGACACAAAAAGAACACCTGGAGACGGGAACAGAGAAGTTGACTGTTCCTTGGCCTTAAAGAAAGGGATGCGGAATGCCGAGATAGCGTTAGGCTCCCTGTGTAACGTTAACAAGGTTATTGTGCATAACTAGCATTTTTTGAGCTGTTTCCCATGCTTGCTAGGGTACATCAGGACGGTGCTAAATAAACTTGGTGCTGCAGCTTTGACTGTATGCCCTCCCGAGATCTTTCTCTCTTCTCTGTCTTTTTTCCTAACCCTCGCTCCCCCACTCAGGACTGTTCGACTCCGTCCGGTGGGTTCCGGCACCTCCCTTAATTCTTTCCTTCCTTCCTTCCTTCCTTCCTTCCTTCCTTCCTTCCTTCCTTCCTTCCTTCCTTCCTTCCTTCCTTCCTTCCTTCCTTCCCACCAGAGGCACTTGCCTATTCTTCCCCAAGCACTGCACTTAGGTAGTCTCTTGCTATGCAAGAGAACCTTACAGACTCAAGGAAAACATGTATAAACCATTACAACACAAACTACTAAGTTAAGAAAGCAAAGGAAAATAAGCAAGTCAGTGGGGAAGGGAAGCAAGAAAGGGTTTTATTTCTCAATCACATAGGTGGTGCCTGATAAATATTAATTATTTGTTGCTTGATTTGGCCCTGTTTGCTCCCCAGGACAAGCATCTGGTCTTAGGACGAAATGAGCATGTGGATAACCGTAGTTTCTAAACTCTAAAGCACTTACAAATGTAAGGAATGTGCCTGGGGTTACCTAGCAGGGGAAGACCCAAAGCAATGCTGACCCTTAGTAGGTGCTAAATCCATGAGCACTCTTGTCAAGGACAGGTGTCAAAGTCACGGTTGGTGTGCTAGCCTTGACAATTTAAAGGAAAAGAAATCCTTAAAATTGTGAAAATAGTCCCTCCTTTTTTTTTTGTTTCTGATTCAGTCTATAGCAGTGATACAACTGCAGCCAGAAGGAGAGCACATTTTCATCAAAATTCTCCATTGCCTACAACTTTTATTTTAGGCCAGAATCCGAGATTCATTCTCTGGCACCCACACAAACTCACCATTCACTCTACTTTTCTCCCTCCAATATTATCTCTAGCGGATTTTGTGGATTCTTCCCCTGAAGGGTTTCTTTCTCATTAAAGATAATGAAGACAGACAAAATGGAATTCCTGTGTAACTTTAGGTGAGTTTCATAATATGCCCAACGCCAAGGTCAGAGCCTTAATTCTCATATTTGTACAATTAAATACCTATTCTGTCTCATGGCAGCTCTTAGGAAGATGACAGGAGACAACAAAGCACCTACTTTAGTGCCCATCCTATAGTAGTTGCTCAATAAAATTGTGTTCTAGCGTTCCGTTACTCTTTACCAAATGACCTCAAATTCCGTGGGCTGAAACAGCTATCTTACGATATTCCATGAATGTAGGGTCAGCTTACTCAGGGAGGGCTTGCCTGGATGTCATATTCTGTGGCTGAGATGGCTCGACTGGGGCTGGCAGACCACCTCCCAGGTGATCACTCACGTGGCTGACAAGGGGGTGCTGGCTGTGGGCTGGAGCTCAGCCAGATCCCCATGTGGCCTCTTCACAGGGCTGCTTGGTCCTCCTCACAGAAAAGTGGCTGGGATCCAAGGAACTGTGACAGAAGCTGTGACGCTTCTTATTACTCTAGCCTCAAAAGTCCCAGAACATAAGCGCTGCCACATTTTCTTGGTCAAGCGAGTCACTAGGGCCAGCTCAGGTTCAAGGGGACGGAAATTAGAACACACCTATGCAAGAGTATCAGAGGATTCACACCTAGCTTTAACCGGTCAGGAATAGCAAGTGTTGTTATTCTATGTCATCCTGAGGCGTGAGCTCAGTGCAAGCTGCTGGGCTCCTGTGCTGACCAAGGGGTCTATTCAGGGTCAGTCCTGCAGCTGCACCAGCTGTGGAACAGCAGCTGGTCCCTGCCGGTTTCTGCTTCGTCTCCGATGGCCTCTCACTGAACTGGAGAAAGCAGATTTCAGAGCCAGCCATGGGTTTAACCACCTGCCCCTGCAGACTGTACTTCTCTCTGTATCTCTGTTTCTTTCTCTTTCCCTTCTCTCTCTCTCCATCTCTCTCTCTCTCAGGGTGCATATGTTGTTAGCTTTTATCTATCTATCTATCTATCTATCTATCTATCTATCTATCTATCTATCTATGGTTCTCCTGAATTTATTTTACTGAGCAATCCTTTAAATACTGGTTTGTTTTTGGTTTTGTTGAGATATAACGGATGTACAGCACTATATAAGTTTCAGGTACACAGCATAATGACTTGACCTATCTATCTATTGTGAAATGATTACCACAATATGTTTAGTTAACATCCCTACCTCGCATAGTCACACACACACACAAAAATTTTTTCCCCTTGAGATGAAAACTTTGTGGATTTATTCTCTTAGCAACTTTCAAATAAAGCACAGAGCAGTGTTGTCATCCTGTTGTATATTACACACCTAGTACTTATTTTGTACTTTTTGACTACCTTCATTTAATTCCTCCACCTTCCACATCCCACCTCTGGTAGCCACAAATCAGATCTCTTTTCCTATGAAATTTTCTTTAAGATTCCACATATAAGCTAGATCACATGGTATTTGTATTTCTCTGTCTTACATATTTCACTTAGCACAATGCCCTTAAGATTCGTCCATGTTATCCCAAATAGCAGGATTTCCCTACTTATGGCCGAATAGTAGTCCATCACGTATATGTACGTATCACATTTTCTTTACTCACTTATCCGTCAGTGGACACTTAGGCTGTTTCCATGTCTTGGCTATTGTAAATAATGCTGCACAAAACTGTTCTTTTTTAAGCAATTGAAATGTAGAACCATAGCGAAACCTCTGGCTGTGTTGGTGAACACAGCAAGTTTGTGCATAAACTCACATTCCATGCTAAGATCTTAGCTCTGAGCATGAACTAATAAAATACAGGTTTTGTACCCCATGGTGTGAAACAACTTGGTTACCATTTTATTTTGTCTTCTGGATTATATCTGTGAGTCGTCCTGAATGCCGAAATGGTTTTTCCTATCGCAAAGACTTTGGATTTCTTTGTGTTTCTGGTTCTGTTTTTGTTTCATAGCTCTGACTTTCCACAAGTATCTTGCATGGACACCTTTTCCTTGAAACATCTACGTCAATTCATTATTCAAGTCTGTAAAGTCCTATTTCTTCACTTTCATTTATGTTCCTTATTTGACAAAACCATTACGTTTATCCACACGCTCATTTCATCATGAGAACAGGTGCTTGTCCTGGGGAGCAAACAGAGCCGAATCAAGGTCAAAGTGAACATTAATGGATGTCATACGTATATAAAACCCCTGATGTCAGATAGGCTGGGAAATGCTGCCTGGCTTAACCAAAACCAAGCAATCCGGTTTCTTTACTACAGGACTTCTCAGGACCTTTAACAAAGTAACGTGTACTTTGTATTTCAGAGAAAATAGTGAAAGCCACATTTCAAGAACTTATACGACCCTGGTCCCTTTTTAGAGAGCACCTCCCAGGACTTATGTTCCATGGGACACGCTTTGCGAACCGTGGACCGAAACCTACACCCCTCTTTTGGGGAAGATGCATGTGACTCACTCATTTTCCAGTGTCTACATTTTAGATGTCTTCATACCTTCTCTTCCAGGCAATGTGGGGTGCTGCCCTCTCCTGGGATCCTGGGGGCAGCCTGGTAGAGGAAGAACTCTGGGTTCCGTTGCAGTTTCTCCTCTTAGCTCTGTGATCCTGGGCAGGTCAGCTTCAGATTTCTCGGGTCTTCCATGGAGTTGGTATGGCTTCCTGAGCTGAGGCAGTGGTGGTGAACACAGAGGTGGGGCTGCAGTGGGTGCCCTAGTTGCTAGTTTCTCCTCCCGGTCGTGGGACTGATCCACCACGGGGAACAACAAACGGGCGCACTCGCCCCCTAGTGGGCATTCCTGCCTCTGCCACCCGAATGACCCATCCTTAGAGAGGACTGGGTGGTTTCTATCCTTGGCTTGTTAGCAGGTGTTCCAGGGTGGTGTGCGGGCAATTCGTTTTTGACTGACAAGTCAAGAAATTATTTGAAGGAAGGTGATGGATTTGAGAACAGAGATTGTAGGTTCTCTCCCCAGCAGGAGACCATCCCCATTACAGAAGTAACAGGTGACACTGGGCCTCATGCATGGGCCATTTCCACACAGCGGAGTGCTTGTGTAGACAACCAGAAACAAGATCTTCTTACTACCTTTGGTAATAATCTGAGGGGAGGGGAGAGGTTTGATTTGCCTGATTCTATCTGCGGTTCAATGTTATCTCTAGTATCTATCAGTCTCGCAAATAGTAGGCCGTCAGCGATAACGAAAGTTAATGTTCATTGAGAGCTTGCTCTGCCAGGAGCCATCCTAAGTGCTTCACTTATTTAATCTTTGCAACAAGCCTCGGAAGATGGTAGAATGACTCGGTCCCGTTTTAGAGCCGAGGAAAGTGAAGCACAGAGCATTTGAGGAACTCGCTTAAGGTCACACAGTGAATGTGGGACAAAACCAGCAGCCAGACCCACATGGCCCGACTGCACAGCTATGTGCTTAAGCAGCACCCTGAACTTGCCTTTCTAAAACCCGCTCGTTGGCCACCGTGGTTGCAACAAGGATTTATTGTGTCCCTGCTGTGTGCCTATGCCTGTGCCAGGAGCTCTGGAAGACACCAAAGATTCATGAGACTCTCTGGTATCTATGATTGCTCCAAAATTGGTTTTCACTTCTTAATAAAGGGTAAAATCCCCGAGGAAAAAACTGAATGATGAAATTTAAAAGAGCAAGTTTTTCAAAGTAGGAAGAAACTAGTTAATAGCAGGCTGAAGGGCAAACATGTTAAAAAAAAAAAAAAAGAACTAACGCAGGGAAAACCAACACTGTATTAGTGACATATAAGATTTGTATGCCTGTGAGCAGGAAAATGTAAAAGGGAGAGAGAGCTGTCTTCTTGAGTAAATGAAGCATAGAAGTTCATTAGAACTATAAAGAAGTGTTAACGGAGAAACCCTGCCTTAAGAGTATCAATGGATTGTAATATAAACTATGTCAGGTAGGTGCAAATTGGAAACTGGAGATGAAAAGGCAAGATCTGAGGACTACATTTGCAAAAATAGCAGATAAATAATAAATTATTAAATATGTTAAAAGCTAAAAGGATCTTTGTGTCTGCAAGGCTCTTAAATTCAAGAGAAAAAAAAAAATGCCAGGTTGGTCTGGTCCGAGAGGGTGAAGGGAGGGGAATGGAGACGGTCTGGCTGGGTTAGTTCTTCCTCTGAAGAAGACACAGGAAAACACCCTGGGAAGAGCTCTCACAGGAAATCATTAGGCATAGGCCACACGCAAGTCCCCTGGGGAAGTGAAGAAACAAGTTAAAAACACCAGGAGTTTGAGAGAAGAGAGGTCCCTTGTCCTGTCCCCATTCTGTACCCAGGAACCTGAGGCCTGGAGGGAGATTGCATTGCCTGGACCATGGGTTTTTATCCCAAAGATGGAAGAGAGAGACCCAATGGCTGGCGGAATGGCAAAGTGGGTGTGAGCTCAGGATTTGGGGCCAGTCTCAGCTCGGCCTCTTAACCAGCTGGCTGCCTGGGGTGAGGGACTCAACACTTGGTTTGTAAAGTAAGAATGGTGATTATAATGGCACTTCACTGAGTTCTTACAGGTACTCGTGGCACACCAGCTTTGCCAGGTGCTGGGCTGGGACAGTCCTGTCTCGGTGGAGGTTACAGTGGAAGGGGACTCGGCCTTCAGGCCCCTCCCTACATTGGTCCCATGCTACCTGGTGATTATTTCCTCAAGCATGTCAGCAACACTAGTTTAGTTTGTCATTGCCGTCATCCGGTGAGGTCATTATTACGATGTCCCTCATGTTACAGACCAGGAAACTGAGGTGGCGTGGGCTAGATAACGCCCACAGTCACTCAGCTGGGAGGAGGTGACGCCTTCTCTGATCCCGCACGCCTGGTGTCTGAGCTGCACTCTTAGACCTGACTTTGTACAGGAAGCCAGTCGTCGCGTGGACAGCGGCGTGGTGAGCCCACAATGTGAGCGTTTCACAGAGAAGGTAACATCGCTGGGATCTGGGGACGAGGGGTCAAGCTCCTTAACGTCTCAGATCCTCGGTCCCTTCACCTGTAAAATGGGGAGAGGAGGTCAGAGGATGAGGTTAGAGGGTGGGCGTGATGTGCTCAGCCCTCTGCCCAGCACGTGGCAGGAGACACTGTTAATATTATTTATTGTCATGAACATAGACCCCTGAGGAAGACTCTTTCCCGCCAAGGCCTCTATGTCAACAGTAGCATCACCTGAGAGCTGAGAGAGGTCAGAGGTGGCCGGGGTGGTCCAGTGAGCCTTTTCCGTTAGTTTACCAGGGTAAACGTTAAATGAGAAGCCAGAAGTCATTACTCAGCATTTGCTAAGCTACCCTGGTGTTGAGACTTAGACCTAATGTGCACAGTATTATCTGGATCTTAATCATCCAGCAACAATGCCCAATGATCTCCTTATTCTCCTATTAATTAATATTGATGTCTTAAGCCCAGATTTGACCCTTTAGCAGCCAGACGTACCAAACACTGCGTGTCAATGTCGATGACATTTGAAGTGTTCCATGTCCCCTGGTCCAGGTGCCTCGTATGGCTATTCCATTTCATGTTCACAGCAGCCCTGCCCTAAGGTAAGCATCACAAGCTCATTTTGAAAAATGAGGTGACTGAGATTGCCTAAGTCCACACAGAGGACAGAGCCAGGGTCACATCCTTCAGCCTCTGGCTGCAGACCTTGCTAACCCCCCTCTGTGCCCTCTCTCACATGTTCTTTATGATAAATTTGTAGGTAAATGATATTTTTTTTAATTTATTTTTTAATGGTGACATTGGTTAACGAAATCCAGTAAGTTCCAGGTATATAATTTAATAGTAAGGTGCATATGTATATATATATTTATACACACACACACAAACATATGCTTTACTGTTAAATATATATATAGCATTGTATGGTAAATGATATTTCTGAGTATCTTCCCTAAGGTTACCATTTTGTTTCATGTTGAGAAATTTACATAAATCTGACTCTAGGCTACCGTGTGATGACCTCCTTATCATTTGGGCACTGCTTCAAATCGTCACCTCTTTAAACAGTCTTCCTAAATTCTCACTGCCCCTCCTATTCGTCATATTAAAAGGTAGCATTGTTTTTCTCGCATGCTCGGAGTCTCTGTTGAGTGGACAGAGCCAAGCTCTCTGTCACGTCACGGTCGTTCCCCTTACTGTCTGCCATTCTATTGAACATCCAAGCCTCGCTTTTCTCATCTGTAAAACGAAGATAATAACAGACAACGGAATAGTATGCAGCCATCAAAAATGATATTGTGCACAAGCATGGAATGGCACAGAGAGATATTCCTGATGTGGTTAAGTGGGAAAAAATTAGGCAACATAACAGCCTGTCGGGATGAACCTGCGAAGGACACAGAATACAGAAATTAACAGCCTGGCCTGTGCCCCCAGGCTGCCTGGTTTTTAGCCTGAATGCCCCCGGTACTGGCTATGTGATCTGGGAATTGCTCTCTCTGTGCCTCGGTTTTCTCACCTATAAAATGAGGATGGTGAGAGTCCACGTCAACGTGTTGTCGTGAAAATTAACGAGTTAAGGCACTTACTGTGTGCGAGGGGGTGTTTGGCGCACAGCGAGAATCTGACGCAGAGGAGCTGTTGTTCCTGCTGATGTCACTGCTCTTGCTTCTGTTGCCACTGTGATGTGTCAAGGGAAAACGAAAGACTGCGAAGTGGCACGTGCGTTATCATTCCATCATTTAGAATGCGTGCGCATACATGACTGGCAGCATGTAGAAATGTCATGTGATCTCTCTGGCAGATGTGTTTTTTTTTTTTTATTTAGTTTTGTTCTCTCCTCCCTCCTCTGTGCCTTCCTCTTTACCTCCCTTCCTATCTTCTTCCTTTTTTTTTGTTTTTAAGCAAATATGTATTACTTTGTGTAATGAGAAATAAAACCAAGAAAATAATTTAATACTAAGAGTAATGAAATAATAAAATGAGCAAGGCATACTTCCTGGGCAGGAGGGGAGGTGGGCTCTGGTCTCTATTGTGTCTCTATTGACATTGTTTGGGAAAGAAGGCTCTGAACCATGTGACACTCAGTGACACTTGCCACATGCTTCTATAATGTACTAGGCGTTGCTCTCGGCCTCTCCCATGCATCACACAATTGAATCCTCTTGGCAGACCTGTCTGATAGGTACCATCTTTGCTGTGACACAGATAAGAAATCCAGAGCCCAGAGAGGTCAAGTAATTTGTCCAAGAACGCCCAGCTACCAAGGAGGCGGTTCCCGGTCAGGCCAACTTGACTTGGAGTTGAGGTCTAGAGCAAGCTGCATCACTTGCATTGTGGGCCCTGGGCCAGTAGCATCAGCACTGCCCAGGAGCTTGCTAGGAAACGCCCCAGCCCAGCCCCACCAAGCCAGAGTCCACACCGTGCCTAGATCTCCAGGTGGTCCACGTGCAAGGGCAAGCTCGAGAAATCCTGGTCCAACCACCACGCTGCGTGTGCCTCTCAGGCTTCCTCCACCGCGGCCGGCTCTGATGCCCTCCCCCTCCTTGCTGTGGTCCCACTCCCCAGCTCTCAGCAGGGGAAGTCGGTAGAAGCGACCTCCAAACCACTATCTCTAGTGATGACTTAGCAGCTCTGAGACAGAGTCTGAAGGGAAAAAGATGTTTCGGTCCATAGTGTCTATACCCATGTTATCCCTTTCCAAAGAGTGGCCTGTGAAGAGGATAGCTTTGTTATTCAAAGAAAAATAAATGCTGCAGGCCTCATAACCAGAGGCCCTTCTGATACGCTTTAACCGGTCCAGGATGCTCTGGTTCACGGTTTAGTGTAGAACAGCAAAGGTGAATTATCCTGCCCTTTGGATGTTTATATATGATGATGGAATGCAAAAAAGCATTGTTTGGCTCTGAAAGCAGAACCGGGGAGAACTTCATCTAGGTATTTAATTATACAGGGCCGAGTGGAAATGCTCTTTTATTTCCTCACTGGTCCATGGTTGGAAACCCATAGGTCACTCTAAATCAAAAAGCATTAGAGTGTATAGGAAGGAACTGGAACATAACATTGAGCAGAAGTTTTCTGCATTTCTGGTTGTGTTCTCTTCTGCTGAGGCTGTTTGCACTGTGTAATTCATCTGTGGAGGTGAATAACATGGTGGGCATGCGTGTGTGTGTGTGCGTGCATCCACAGACACAGGCTCTTTGGGTTTCTGTGAGAAAACAAAATGATCAAATACGGTAATTTGGTGTTCGATTCCACCTAGGTGAAAGAGGGCATGCAGGTGAACATTCCTTCTGTACATGTGTACATAGTATGGGTTGCACAACCAGATAAAGTCGAGACACTGTGCTGTAGCTTTTGCTTTTGCAAGTTTCTAGTGAAATATCAGAGTTTTTTCACTAGTGTTAGAACCAAGGCAGAGATCTAGAAAGATTAATGATTTAATTCGGGCTGTCAGGTTCTGTTTGTTTGGAAGCCAGGATTCACGAGGAGAAAAGCACATTAATTGAGGTCTCAAGGTGGTAGTAGAACACATTTTCTTTATCACTGCTTTCTGTGTAGGAGGATTGCTTTTTTTTTTTTTTT
>CM053513.1:80316235-80337840 GCA_028627145.1 Eidolon dupreanum
TAAAGAGTTAGGACGAGTGAGGGGGCGAGGTCTGCCATACTCAGTTTCAACTTTTGAAATTTACAAGTAGAGACTTCTAAGGGTTAATCCATAGTGCTCCCTTGGTGATATTGATTCTCTCACCAGCAGCCCTCCTTCCTCTCTCTTACTTAGCAAAAGGAAGGAGCTAGCAGAGTTGGGATCATGTGTGTTAGTGAATTAGATAGGAGAGTTGCTTTCCATCCATTTGTTCTGTCAAAAGCAAGCAAGAAAGCTTTCAAACTTAGTTGAAAGTTAAGATGCTTGCATCATTTAAAATCTGCTCGCGTAACAGTTTAATTTGTAAATCAAACAAAAAGTCTAATTTTGGATTTTATTGTACTTCAATAGACTACTAAACTTTTTCTGGATTAGAATTAGTCACCCAAGCTAGAGAGTGAAATAGCATCTGAAGTTGAGCCTGCTCTCTGAGACCCACGCAGCCGTGCTAATGACATCCTTTACTTCTTTTTTTGTGTGATGTCCCAGTAAAAGGGTTACATTGCTTTGTGAAAACAGATAGAAAAAATTGTAAAAGGGAATGGAATCATCTTTACAGTGTTAATCAGAGGCTTGTTATTTTAGGAAGTAGGACTTCATTGCTAATTGATTTTTTGACCCTTCTAGTAACAGTTTCATTAGAAATAATTTAAAAATTATTTTCCCCAATTAAACTGCTCTTAAGGAACAAGTTGCTAAAAAACAACAGGTTGATTCTGGTTTTTTTTTTTTACACGTATTAAAATAAATACTTGTTCATTTTCCCCAAATCTTAGCCATATTCATTCTTTTCCTGTACTAGTATAGTGCAGTGTGATGATGTTTTGGGGAGTGTTTATAAACTGTGAAGTGCTCTCTTAGTCATGATCATTATGGTGGAAGGAGAGATTGCCTTCTAAAAAGAGAAACCATTTTTGTATAATGGGAGCATTGAATACAGACCCAGAAATAAGTAAACGTTAAGTAAGTATACATTATATTCACTTAGGTAGTTATTTTTAAAATGCTGCTTACAGTGATATTAAACATTTGCATTGTGGAGGCTCCTTCCAGGAACAATGACTAAATCAATATTAAATCTCTTTACCTCTTCTTTAACTGATTCTGTGACCTCTTGGTGCATTCCAAACAAGCTTTGACTGGGGTCATTGTAGGCTAATGAGTCTGCCCCCAAGCATTACTTAGTTGTTTAAATAAAGTAATTAGAGAATGTTCTGTAATATGAGAGCCTTTGAAAATACTTGAATATCCTTCTTTTGGAGCATTTTGGGAAAATGCTTCATCTTTGGGCATATACAGTATTTAAGAAGTCTTCATAGATATAAGTACTGTTTGAATGCTAGTTGTTTCTATTAGTTCTTTTATGCCTACATTGTATTTAGACTAAATAGCTACAGTTGTTTTTCTTAGTTGGTTTATAAATGTCTTTAAAAAAAAAACAAAAACAATTACACCACCTCCAACATTAAATACAGGGTTGGGCACGAAATACATTCTAACTAAACTCTTTATTGATCATTTAAATAGAGAAATAACCTTGGACTCATTCTTGGAATTTAAAGATATCAGTCCTTACTTAATTCAAAAGGGGTTAGAATGTAGAGGGGCAGGAATGTTCCTTGAAGTGTCAGCCCAAAAAGACATTTGTAAAAACAGAGTTTCCCCTTCAATATATGGACAAATAACTCTTTTCTTCTACATGTTCAAGTACAGGAAATATATATATATATATATATATATATATATATATAATTTTTTTTACATTTTACTACTTAATTAAAAAACATTTAAACTTGATTTTCTAGGGTACCATTTTTGAATATCACATGCCAGGAAACTGATAAAAGCATATTATTAATTTTTCTTATTACAGATATTAAATATTTTTGTTTTGGAAATTTTTTCTTAGAAAAGTTCAGGAAAAAGGGAAAATAAAAACCATATACATAATGCAAACACTTAAAGATAATCACAAGTATATTATTTTAATAGTTTAATGTATATCCTTCCTGTCTTTGTTCTAGGCCTATGTACTTCATTTTTAAATTGGTAATACATGTATTTTCGTAACATGATTTTAGCCCATTAAATCATATCAACTTGCCATGCAATATTTCATATTTCTTTTAATGATTTTGTAATATTGTATGGTTGTAGGAACATTTATTTATCCACCTTCCTAATTATTGGTTATTTAGGTTGTTGCTAATTAAGACTAAACTTGGTACATATCTATGATAATTTCTTAAGGATAACACAGTAATAGAACTGCTGGGTTAAAGGACATACAATTTTTTAAAAGACTTTTTTGCTAATTATTTCTCAGAAAAGATGCAGCAACTTATACTCTCAGCAGCTACAAATCAGGGTACCAAACAGAGGCTATATAAAATAGATGGTAATATCACAGTACTTCCTTTGTCCATTTGAAAACTTCAAAACAAACCTTTTTAATGACCATATCAGTCAAGAGGTCATACTTATAACAATGATGACCTTTCTCCGTCTTTCGTTTTTGCAGATTTGTTGGTCTGTTAGAACAAAATGTGGGTCGGGTGACCCAAGCAAATAATTTATGTGAAAAGTTTAACTCTGGTTATCAGATAAGCATTTTTCCTCTCTTTTCAGGGTATAATATCTCTGCAAATGCCTTCTGGCTTATGTTCTTTTGAGATCTGCAAAGAGGCAAATCTTTCTTGTTCCCCTCACAGAACTACATAAACTTCAAAACAAGGAGTAAGTCTGGGCCCTAAGCACCTGAGCAGCATCTCTTGTCCTTCCTGAGATAAGTCCAAGGGGAGAGGAATGTGGGTTATGTACTACTAATGCATCATTGTTGTTGGTCTGGTCTGGATGCAGCCATGGACAAATCTTGGAGATATCTGTGCCAATAAAACTCTTATATAACAGTCACAATGGTTAGGTTTGCATTTCTCTCTGGCTTCCGCCATTTCCCTTCTCAGGTGACCTCCTCACAACTCTTTCAATAGTGCTTTTGGACACTTGGTCTGTTAACAATAAACTCCCTTTCCCCACATCTTGCCTCTTCTCCAGTTTGGCGGGAGGTGGCTGCTCATTCGTCCATACTCCTGAAGCCCAGAGGAGCTGTGGTCATTGTTGCTTCCACAGCGTGACTTTGCCACATCACACGAAACCGTATGATCCCTATGGTCCCAACAAAATTCCCGTAGGCCACATCCTACCCTTCTTCCTGGCTGTCTCATCATCTCCCTGTCCCTTCTCTTTGTCCCTGAGGGCTCAGACACCTGACTCTCATCCTCTTCTTGACCCCAGCTGCTACCACTGGGGCAGCTTTCAGCATCCATGCATAGAGGACGTAACCGGTATATTTCTGCAGCATATCATCCACACCCTGGCCTCATCTTTGGAATGTTCCAGAACCTTAAACTCCAGTGGAACCATATATGATTACAGTGTCATAGCCTTCCGGCACCCTCGCCCATTTATTTCCAAGATCTCTGGTCCCTGTTCTACTCACCATTTTTCTTAGCTCATCAACCATTCCCTTCCCCTCAGTCTTTTTATAGCCAGCCCAGAGCCCATGACTTATCACTTGAACCACTCTCTTGCCCAAACCCCAAAGCCCTTAATCTCTTGCCCTTATATATCTGTCCACAAAATTCCAGTCGTGGGTTAGCCCAACTGTCTTGTTCACGTCTGCATGCAAACTGTTGCCTGCTACTGGAAAAACCCAGTCATGCCAAGGAATGCCACTCTAATTTTATTGTCCCCAAACTCAGTGCCATTCAAGAAGCCTCGTATGGGTCATCGAGCTCACTCGCCGTCCATATCTGTAATTTGCAGACACTGCCCAGTGTCCTCAACTCCCTTGCCCACCGCTGGCTTCCTTACCAGGTGAGGATTCGTGGTTCACCACTTGGCTGAAATTCTTTTGGCGATGACTTCATCATTCCTAAATGCGGGAATCATTAGTCCCATTTTTTAGAAAAGACATTTCTGTCGAGAAGTTTCTTTGACTTTTTTTGTGACAACTTCCAACTTTTCCTCACGTCCCTTCCCCTCCCTCATTGGCGCTCTCGCTTTGCCTGACCTTAAATTTGATGTTCCTGTGGTTCCAGCCTGGAGCCCCTCTTCTTTCACTCTGTTTGTGCTCTCTGTGGCAATCTCCCCAAGCACGGACATCAGTCATGTGACTGTCTTTTGGATTTGTATTTCCAGGCAAGATCTCTCTCCTGAGCTCCAGAACTATTTAGTCAACTGGCTACTTGACAGTCCCATGAATATTTCAAGCACATTATGTGAAAGAATTCCTTATCCAGGTGGCATTGCTCCTGAATTCCTTATCTGGGCAAAAGGTGACAAACAGGAGAAACAGAGTGGGCATGTGTGTAGAGGGAGAGAGATGTTTTAAGTAATTGGTTCATGCAGTTATACAGACCTGGTAAGTCCAAACTCTGTAGAGTAAGTCAGCAGGCTGGAGACCAAGGGAAGAGTTGTCTGTCCAGTCTAAAGGCCATCTGCTGGCAGAATTCTTGCTCAGGAGCAGTCAGCCTTTTGTTCTATTCGGGTCCACAGCTGTTTGGATGCGGCCTACCCACATTATGGAGGGCAATCTGCTTTACTCAAGGTCCACCAATTTAAATGTTAATCTCATTCAAAAAACACCATCACAGGAAAATTTAGAATAATATTTGACCAAATATCTGGCACCATGCCCCAGCCAAGTTGACACATAAAATCAGACATCACATAGTCCAATCCTGCTGGTCCTATGAGGTACTTCATGGTATTGGACTGGAATGGAGGCAGAAGGATTGGACTAAAACAAATAAGCAACTGACCTATGTATATATATAGAGGAGACTCTTGTTGAAAATGCCATTAGGGTCTTTCCTGATGCCTGATCCAGCATTTAAAGAAGATATTCAGTAGTCTAAAAAGGGATAGTCATGTGATTTTCTGTAGCTAGAGAAAATATGATGAGCCCTGAGTGTTTAAAATTTAAAATCCTTATTTGGTGGTGAACTTAATTTCAATTGATAAGACACAACACAACTATAGATACAATATTCATTTTTATGCAAACATGAAATCAAAGTTTGTAGTCTGTGCTGGGAAAGAGTATTATAGACTAAACAAAATAATGAAAATCAAAGAATTGTTTGATTAGGAACCCACGCTGAAGTGCTGATTATCGCAGCTTAGTTATTTTTCTTTACTATTGCTCTTAGATCTATTTGTGATTCTAATCAAATTCCCTGTAGTTTCTTGTCTTTGAGGCGACTCAGAAGAGTTATGAAAAGAAATAATTGTTTTCTTAGACAGTTTTTAGATTCTGAGAAAGACTTTAGTGGCAGAAGAGGCCTTTGTGGGTGGTCCTTTAAGGTACAATAACAGGCCTGGAGCTATATCTTCATTAAGCCTTAAAAACATTTATAAGGGTGAGGAATTTGGAGCAAACTATTTTTTTTTCCTTCAAATGGCAGAATATTCAGATGTCTGTAGGCACCTGGCCCAGACTTACTATGCTGTGTTTATGAAATCAAGGGAAGAGCGAGAGGTTACTTGTAATGATGAATTCAACACAATTATTAATGCTGTCATCGTGTTTGCTAGTGAGTATAATCTAGGCTCCAGATTCTCCCATTTCTACTCAGAAGAAAAGAATCTCTGAAACATTTATATCTTCCCAGGCAGGTTTGTGTAAGAATTCTACATTGCTTTAGAGTTTTGCTCTCTCCAAATTGAACTCTCTCTACATAGAAATTCTAGAAGGAAATTCAACTGTCATGTGATGGTGAAGGTCAGGTATTTTACAGCCAATTCTGCAAGTTGCTAACTTTTGGTTTTATGATCTGTAAAATGGACATTGTAATGTCTGCCTTCTGAGGTTATTCTAAGAGTTAAATGAGATAATACACACGAAAAGTTTAGGATAGTGCTTGGCATTTGGGAAGCAACAGAAGCTACAATGATGATGTTAGTATAAAAAGGAGAAAGAAGGAGACAGACGCATAGGCACATGTGAACAGATGCTCTCCAGGTTGACAGGAGACAATTTTGGGGAAACCGTGATATACATTTGACCCCATTTTTTCCCGTTCTCTTCTAGATTTGTTCCCACAGACCACGTTGGTGATGAGATAAGTTTCAATAAAATATTTTCGAGGACCAGACACATTTATTCCTTCATTGAGAAGGCTTATGCCCTAAAGTCAAGGCATTTCTGGAAGGTCTGTTGTCAGCTTCAGATTTTAATATATTTTTTTTCATGATTTGCAAACAAAATGGAAAAAAAATTGGCTATTTATTTGCAGGGAATAAAAACATATAATACCGAAGAAAATTAGAAGGTAGAACTCCAGAATAACATGATCCTTCAGAAGATATAATTCAATTAGAGGAAATAGGTAATATCCAGTTCTATTTTGGTTTAATAAATGCGGGTTGCTTAGGTATTTAACATAGAGTGGTATTTCAAAATCAAATGGAGACTATTATTTTTATTATCAATGGAAAAGTAATGTTAAGGTAGAAATTAGTACTTTGGGTTTATAAATAGGGAAAAAAACATCTACCTGAAAAGTTGTAGCTCTTTACAATCTTAATTGTTCTTTCAACAAATATTTTTGGAGGCTCTATCATGTTCCAGACATTGTTTTAGAACATGGATAGACAGCAGTGAGCAAGAAGAAAGACCCTGGCTTTGGTGGAATTTATAATCTGGCAGGCGAAGACAGAAAAAACACAATAAAGTCAAGTGCAAGCACAAGCTGATTTCTGGAAGTGATGAGTGCTATGAAGATTATTTTTAGGAAAGGGCGTGACGGGATCAATAGTGTGAGGTGGAGGGGGTGTTTGGACTGGGGTGGTAAAGGGGAGTCCCCCAGTGGAGGTTTTATGGGAGCTTTGTGGGGTGGCGCCCGGGGCTGGCAGGAAGGGTGAGTGAAGGGGTGTGGCCGAAGACAAGGATGGGAGGTAGTGGAGCCTAGATCCCCAGAGACTGCCCGTGTAACCAACAGCAACCCGCATTTATTAAACCAAAAAAGAAGAGTTTAGAATTCATTTTCAGTGACTATGGGAATCCATTGGAGATTTTTAAGCAGGGGAGGGATGTGGCTTGATTTATATTTTCAAAAGATGACTCTGGCTGTTCTGAGGAGGATGGGTTATAGCAGGGGCAAAAATGAACAGTTGGGGGCTCTTGTGTAAAACAGGTGACAGAGACGGTGAAGGCAGGACTGAGGACAGAGAGTCATTAACCTAAATAAGAGGAGTTGGGCAGCAGCCTCTGTTTACCAGCATCGTAAGGACATCCGAATGTTTGGTGAGAAATGCAAATGACAGACCTGAAGTGGGCTCCTCAAACCTTAAACTGTGGACAGACCCTTCTTGGCCCAGGTACAGCTTGCTGTTTCCTGTAGTGAGATTATCATCAAGTGTGGAGCGATGATATATCCAGTTATATAGAAAAATAATGTTTGTTGGGGGAAGGGAGAGGTTTGAGAAAATTTAGGGTGACAAAAATTAAGTCGCGTGTTCTGGGCAGATGCCTGTGGTTCTTTGTGATGAGTTGGACTCCAGGGGTGAATGAACGTGGTGTAACTGCCATGGACACACTCTGAGTATTCTCGTGAACCCCTCAGTGTTTTCAGAAATAAATGTTTTAAATGATTAAATAGGCAGACTCCTGTTTTGTTGGTTACTGTGAAGAATGATGGCCCAGTTTGAAGGGCTTCGTGTTGATAACTTTAGAAGCTGCTGGTCATTGCTTTACTTGTTCTGTGGAAAAGGATGTCTTCGGGGGATGTTTCATGCCAGTCTTTCCTCTCCCTCTCTCTCTCTCTCTCTCTCTCTCTCTCTCTCTCTCTCTCTCTCTCTCTTTCCTACACACACACACACAGCACATACACACATACACACACATGACTGGTGGATAGTGGATGTATGGCAGAGATCCAGACGCATCATGGGGTTCAAGGTCAGAAAGTGAAGTGAAGCCATGTGTCATGTGAGGCAGGAGCAGGGACAATGACTGCTTACTCTCCCTATCTGACTCCCCTGACTCATGGCATCTAAGATTTAGCGCAAATGGCTGCCAGTCCTGATTCTGTATCATCACCTCTCATTTCCAGTGCCCCAAAATCCCCACTGATGTTCCTTTTTTGCCTTATTTCGCTTGGTTTCCCAGGGGGCTGTTCTGTTTGGCTCAGGTCCTGGAGTCACCCATCTCATCCTGGTTCGTGGTGATGGCCTGGGTCTGGCCCCCTGTCTGTCCATTCAGTGGTGCTGGGCGGATGAATCAGATCGGTGATGGATGGGTCCAGTGTAGCTGTTCTGTGAAGCAGGGCCATCTTTGGTTTCTCCGCAGCCCTGGGGCCATGTGGGAGGAGAGTGTTTTCCATCACATCATGGGAAGGAGAAGGTACTGTTGGTGCCAGGCTTGCCTGCTGAGAAGTTGGGATTGTCTCTGAGGGAGGAAGGGAGGAAGGTTGCAGTGCAGTATTGGCGGTCAGGTAAGAGACACTGCCGGTAGGGGGAAGGGTCTGCTCTTGAAGGGGGTGTTCTAGTTGCAGGGGTCAGATGTTCACTTGTAAAATAAGGCAAGGATGTGAGACAGTTCTCTAGTAAATTCAACATTTCCCATCTGCCCTCGTCAGTTTGGGCTGCTGGAACGACGTACCATAGACTGGGCGGCTGAAACAATAGAAATGTATTTCTTATAGTGCTGGAGGCGGGAGGTCAGAGGTCAGGATGCAGGCATAGTTGGTTTTGCTGAGTAGCCTCTTCTGGGTAGCAGAGGCCTGAATTCTTGTTACGTCCTCACGTGCCCTAAAGAGACACTTTTGGTTTCTTCCTCTAATTTTAAGGGCACTAATCCCATCATGGGGGCCGCACCCTCATGGCCTAATCACCTCCCAATGCCCACCTCCTAAAACCATCACACTGAGGATTATGTTTCAGCATGTGGATTTTGAGAGGACACAGAGACTTCACCTTCTCTATGGTGAGAGCGCTTCACCTTTCATTCCGGCAATATGAGCTTCTCCTTCGCATCCTTCTGTGTGATTACTATGTTAAAAGTGTCTTTTTTTCCTACTCCCCTCCCCCAAGGGAATTAAAATATGTAAGGCACTCCTACAACTCAGTAGCAAAGAAAACTAATAACTGGATTTAAAAAATGGGCTAAAGGCCTGAATAGACATTGCTCCAAAGAAGACATACAGATGGCCAACAAGGAAATGAAAAGATGCTCAACTTTATTAATCATCAGGGAACTACAAATCCAAACCGCAATTAGATGCCACCTCACACCTGTCAGGATGGCTATTATGAAAAAAAAAAAGAAAAGAAAAGAAAAGAAAAGAAAAGAAAATCAAAAAGACACCATGTGTTGGCAAGGACGTGGAGAAATCCAGCCATCCCCTTCCTCATCTTGGCTTTGGTGTACGCTGGTTTCCAGAGCAAGGTGTGGCGAGAAGAGACTGCTTTGCGACTGTCTTCGTCTGTTGAGGCTGCTATAACAAAAATACTTGGTGACTTAAATAATAACCGTTTATTTTTCACAGTTCGAGGGGCTGGAAGTACAAGATCAAGGTGCTTGGCAGATTTGGTGTATGGTGAGAACCCGCTTCCTGCTTCACAGATGGCTCTCCATGTGTGCTCACATGGAAGAAAAACCAAGAGATGTCTCTGGGGTCTCTTTTATAAGGGCACTGATCTCTTCCATGAGAGTGGCACCATCATGACCTAATTGTCTCCCAAAGGCCCCACCTCTTAATGCCACCATGTTGGGGGTCAAGATCTCAACATATGAATTTGGGGGTGGGGAATACAGACATTCAGACCATAACAACATGGAGTGAATCATTTTAATGATTATCTTTTAACCAAAAATGTTCTCCGGAGTCTCAGAATATAATTTGCAAATGTGAGCAATTCTTTTTGCCCAGTAAACCCCAAAATGCATAACGGTGGTGTCTTCTGATAGTTTTCATGTGCCCCCTCCACCCCCACCCCATGTGCTCTTAACCTCTGAAATGCTTTAAATTTAAAGCTTAGCAAATACCAACACATTTCTTGAGAGATTTGGAAGAATTGAATCCTATGGCTACAAATTTTTATTATCATTATTTTTTATGATAAAGCCCACTGCTGGTATTCTGAACAGAGCCCCTATAAAGCACTAATCCAGTACTGACAACCTGGCTGTGTCATCAGAATAGACAAAAAGGAATTGTGAAGATATTGATTTTATATCAACACATGATTTAGGAAACATTTAAATAAAAGACCAGTCAGAGAAAGAGGATCATATGAGTCTTTAAAACAGAAAGATCTGATTTAATGTTTACACATTATGAATGCGACTGACTGCATAGGGTTTGGTCCTAGATGACGAGGGCGGATGACATTAATGGGTGTTTTGTGTAGAGCTGGCCATTTAGTCACGCAGGTGTTTTCTGGAGATTCTGAGAAGGCTTATCAGACTTGCTGAGCTGACTGCCTCAATGGGGAACGCCACTCTGTAGCATCAGGTTGGTGTGAGGCTGCTGGAGAAGCTGTCCTCTCTTTTTCTCTTGAACTAACACTCTCAGCTGCTCACCAAGTACTCACCGAGGTCACCGTCTCCTGAATCACTTCTTCCCTGGTTGAAGTCTGGTCTTTTCTAGGGGCCAGTCCTGACCTTCTAATTTACATTGATCTCACCTTCCCTAATGTCCACACAGTTGGCAAATGGATTATGAATGACCTTGAACTGTTTTCTGTTTTAGTGCGTTAGTCTTATCTTCCAATCTGGACAACAGGCTCTTTACAGGGTAGAAGCTCTCAAACCTGACTTATCTTCTTGGCTACAGTGTTCACACTTCCATCTATTTTTTTTTTTTTTTGCCTCGAATGAGTACAGTAGATTCATAACGGACCCACCTAAAAACAAAGTTTGTAAAACACAAATCTGGCTGTGGTGATCCCTTGTTTAAAAGTCCGGAGCGAGGCCCACTGCCTTTGGTTTAATTTCACACTCCTTGTCCAGCCCTCCACGACCTGGTCCCACCTGTCCGTGCTTCAACGCCCTTCCTTGCTCAGGGCCAGAGCTGTTTCGTGGGGTTAGTGGAATGTGATCTCTTGTTCCGCTAAGCCTTTGCTCTTGCTAGTCCTTTACCCAGACTTCTCAACCTTTACAGTTCTGTAATTTTTAGCGTATTATAAAAAATAATGCACATTTTTAGGACTAAAAGAATGACATTAAAACTTAAGGAAGAGAGGTAAAAAATGTATGCAATAATGAACATTTTTTGACCAACCAGACAAATATATCATTTGTGCAGGTTAAAAAAGCATATTAATAACTTCATGAGGTTAACCAATTTAGGACTCAATTAGAAATGTGATCCCAGGAACTACATACAAATTATTATAATTATGGTGACAGGAAATGGCACCCCTAGAAAATGGTAGGAGGCAGAAATTTAAAAGGGAGATATATTATTTAAAAGTCAGGCAGCTTGTCTTTGCAGCCCTGAAAGTTGAATTGGGAAAATTAAAGATCTGTGATCATAAAACTACCAGCAGAGTGAAGTACTAAGCTAATCCACTCAGCAGAAAGCAGTTCACCACCATAATTGGAAATACAGGCTTGTGGTTACTTAATAGAAATGAACATTTAATCATGTCAGGGCCACGGTGTACCATAGATTTAACACGCCATCTCTAACATATTTTGCAACTTGGACAATTAATTCCACACCTGTACTGTCCCATATCCAGATTTATAAAACATGTCCTCCCCATAAAAATAAATGTATGTGGCAAATAGCCCTCCCTCTTGTTTGCCAAAAAAATAGATTACTCTCAGGAAGGCCGAATTATCACCTGCTGTCAACAAATGGATTATCCAAGTTAAGGTCATTATCATTGCTGTCATTATCTTAGATATTAAATCTGTTATGTGGGAACATGAAAAAAATGGATGATCTTGAATTTATCTGGGGTTTCTATTAGACCTTTCTGGACTTCATTTTGCATGCTTGTAAGGTTATGAATTAAACTATCCATGCAGCTCCACATTTTTTAAAAAAGAAACTGCTTCTTTAAATGAAGAATTTTTTCCTTACTGCTAAAGGTTTTAGATTAACTTGGCATCCCATGAACCTTTTCATGTTGTCAGCTACTGACATTTTTCTTTCTGGATTTTTAGAAATATAATACAAGATAAAAATTCACTTGGAGGTAAAACAGCAAGCAGTAGAGATAACAAGAATATTTATTTAGTTTACTCTTCTGCTTTTATTTTTTCCTCATTATTTATGTAATTTATGTTTCTACTTTCTTTAACCTCTAAAGTCTGTTTCAGTTAACTTTGATTTCCATGATTCTATTTTATTTAATTCAACTTTTTGAAGACTTCGTTTCCACTCCATTTAAATGGAACACGACTGAGGAGAGGGTGAATATAAACATCTTTGCATAACTGATATGTTGAAAAATGCATGACCACTTAAATGTCACAACTCGAGGAAGCAGTTCTTTTTCATTCTAGTGCCACTGAATTTTAAGGACAAGCTGAATTCTGCATTCGTAGCTTTGTGAAAATCAGGTGTCCCCGTACTCTTGGGCCAAGAACTATCTCGGGGGTGCATGTGTTGAAGTGTCAGAGAGGTTTGGCCTCCCTTCTCCTGCCCTCTCCTCTCCTTTCCCTTTGGTCTTCCCTCCTTCCCTCTTCACTCTTTCTTTTTCTTCTTTCCTTGGGCAAACAGCCAGGGCAGTGGGCACGACAGATGTGAGGCCAGCCTTGGACTGAGGCAGCAAAGCCCACATTCAGAGCAGCTGTCCCTCCTCCTGCTTCCTGTGCCTCCCTCAGCTTGTTACTGAGTGAGGCTCCGGTTCTGCCGGGTCCAGCGAGCCTCCGGAATTAATTTGGTTCTGGGCGGTGTACCTCTCCCCTGCCCGGACTGCTCATTTACTTGCTCTCCAGCAGTCAGGCTGCGATAGCTTAGACTCCAAGAATGAGGTAAGGTCTGATTCAAATGTCCTACCAGCAGGATCCCATGGGCAGAAAGGGGCAGGGGAATACAAATCTGAAAGGGGAGGGAAAGGACACAGAAACAATTAGGTTATTTCGAGACAAAATAAATCAGAGCTAGAAGAAGAGCATACAGGCAGGGGAAGTGGGTCAGGAAAACTACTGTTTCCTGAGCATCTACGAGGAGCGAGACACTCGCATGAGATCAGGAGCCAGGCAGGGACGACGTGAATGAAGTGCGATTGGTGGCTGGTGTCTGGGGCGTGGCCTTGTCAGTTTGTCACAGTCCCCACCATTCCATAGGGTCTAACAAACAAGCGACGACTGTTTTTAAGGAACAGGAATTTTTATATTGTCTTTGGTCTTAATATTGCACAAGATTGCTTGGGAATGAGGAAGACCCTGTGAACCAGAAAAATCTGTGCTTCTCTGGAGGAGACAGCTGCTTCTCAGGTTTGGCCAGTTGTTGTCATGTAGGAATGCATGTAGAGTGACGAGCTCTGATTCTTCTGCAGAAGTAGGTATTCGCGGTTTGTTAGTGTGTATTGTATCCTGATTTGTAAATGTCGAGAATGAAATAAAAACTTTAGAAATTAATCAACACTATCAAATAAATAGTGTTATATAGAGATGAGTGTGTCTGAGGCCGGGGGTGGATGACTTGTGGCCCATGCTGTACATGAACTAGCCGACACACTCCTTGGCCCAGCCCCAAGAGGTGAGTATTGCTTTTCCCTTTCATAGAAATTCAGGGAAACTGACAGTGAGTGTGGAAGAACATTGAGTTTGGCAAATCTCTCCTGGGCACCTACTATGCACTAAATGCCATGTTGTACTCTATGGGAAGATATAAAAGAATGCTTGCCCTACAGATACTTCTGGTCTACCTCAGCATACTGGAAGGATGTATGAAACGTTAACCACCAGCACAATGCTGAAATAACAGTTCAGAGCCACAATACAAGGCTTCCCAGGATTAATTATCAAATGAATTGCACAGATAATCATTGTTACGGGAACTCTGAGTGGGGAGAGAGATCTCTCTTTGGTCTTGATATGGGCAAGGAATTTGAATAGGGAACAAAAACCTAGGAATATTCTCCAAAACAGATTGGATAAGGAGGGTAGAAAGTCAGAACAAGGGACTGGGGTAGCCTCTCTTTTGGAAGAATTTCTCCTGGGGAAATAGTTTCTTTGGTGGTATGAGATTTGACCCGGAAGGTTGGGTCACTCTCCTGGGAAAAACAGCAAGTTCATGGCAGATCTGGGCCTAGAAGCCCAGGTTCTGTTTGAGTAAATGGGCCATTTTATTGGGATCTATTTTGGATCTTTGATGGGAAGGATCAGAACAGTTAGCACAGGAGTCTACAAAGTGACTGTGGAGTCCCTATGCTGGCTGTTTAGAAGCTGTCTAATGCTGTCTTGGAATTTTTCCTATTTTCTTCTGGAAATCTTTTTTTCATGTGAAAGCAGTTGTGGTAGCACCTGGATGGTGGCCATTTAGTTCCTAGGAATGAGAGTCTGCCCAATAGCTGTTGAACACTCACAGTCATGGAAGACTGCTTTAATGACTTCTGGCCTTGAACCTGGAAGAAGTCGAGAAGGGAACAGGAAAACATTACAGCAAGTGCAGAGAATGGAAAGGAGCATGCAGATGGTGTCTAACAGGGATGCGTAGGGCGTCCTACATCCTAGCTGCTCTGTAGTGATTTTCCAACTTGATAGTGTTAACTGCAAAGCTCTTTGTTCAGTTGAACTTCTCACTCAAAAATCCCCTAGTTTAAAACAGATGAAGTGATCCTCCCACATTCTCTGTACCTAAGCCCTTAGGGTGCTGCATTTAGCCCTTCGGGTTCTCTCAAAGAATGAGAAGGATGGATAAGAATCAGAGATGAGAAAGTGGGGGTGGGCCAATCCTTTCCAAACTGTGGGGCATTTACCCAGGGTGGGAGCCAGGGCAATGGGGAGAGGGAAGATAATATTAAAATATCTGTGTTATTTTTCTTTCGTATCTCATTCTCTTTAAGCTCTTTTTGGTTCATATGTTATAATGTATGTAATATATTAGTGCAGGAGAAGTAACTTATAATTATATCACATTATTGTATAAATTAAGAAACACATTTGGAGTATGTACTCAACTTTATGTTTTATTTTACTAATGAGGTACAGGATCAAAAATGTTTGGAGGCCACTGTCTTAGACTGTGACTTTCAACCTTTCATATTTCAGTTCTCTTCTACTAAAGGATCTGACTTCCTCCACAATAGAAACAAGAAGCCCCGTTTTCCAAGAAGTGAGTTTAACTGCTCACGTTCTGTAATTTGTCATTTATGGCAGGTTTTGAGGGCATCAACATTGCAGTGGTATTTTTGAGAGGAAATTTTTATCATTATAGCTCCAAAACACATCACAAACAGAAACAATAATTTCATTAGTAGCTGAAAATTGTAATAATGCTGTTGAATATAAATTTCACTGCTATGGTAATTCTAAGACACAAGAATGATGAATAAAAAATTGCAGCAGTATGATTGGGAATAAACTTTATTGCCATGAGTAAGACAGAAGTGGGAGGATTGATGGAGACTAAAATTTGGGGTGATTGTTTTCAGCTAGTGATATGGGTATTATCAGTAGGAATATATATATATTTTTTCCTCCAGTATCCTACCCTCACCTTGGATGGAAAATCCCTGCTTCACAAAATGGGATAAAGCCCTTGTCACTCCAAACCCAGCTCACATCTGTTTCTTACTCAGCTTTTTGTTACCTCAGTAATTCTATCCTGTTGCTTAAGCCTGAGCCAAGGATTATCCTCTTTCCTTGTTCCTGCACATTGACCCAGTCACCGAGGGCTACTGGTTCCACCTTGAGCCAGTTTGTTCCTCTCCATCTTCTCTGCTACCCCTTGGTCCAATCCTGGACTATACGGTATCCTCCTATTGTGTACTCACTACCTGTACTGCTCCCTTTCAATCAATTCCTCGCCAGAGTGAACCTGGCCGTATGGTCATTACATCAACCACCTTCCAGCTAAAGCCCTATTTATTTTATTTTATTTTATTTTATTTTATTTTTTTAAGTTTATTGGGGGTAACATTGGTTAATACAATTATATAATTTTCAGGTGTACGTTATGATTTGACATCTATATATATTCTATTGTGTGAAGCTAAAGCCCGCTTGTGGTTCCCCCTGATTTATAGATTCAAACCCAAACTCTTCACCGTGGTCTTCAAAGCCCTGCAGTATGGCCAGCCCTGTCTCCTGCAGCTCTCTCCCTGGGTCACTGTGTCATCTAGCTACTCATGTGTCCCTTTTAATTCTAGGATGCTGCTATGGACTGAATTGTGGCCCCCAAGCCCCATTCATATGTCAGATCTCTAAACCCGCCCAGTGTGATGGGGGACGAGGCCATTTGGAGGTGGGGCCTTTAGGAGATAATTAAGTTTAGATGAGGTTGTGAGGGTGGGAGCCCCATGATGGAATTAGTGTCCTTGTAAAAGGAGGCACCAGAGAGCATGCATCCCTCTCTCTCTGCCATGTGAGGACACAGCGAGAAGATGGCCTTCCAAAAGCCAGGAGGAGCACCCTTACCAGGAATCGAATCAGCCAGCACCTTAACTTTGGACTTCTCAGCCTCCAGAGCTGTGAGAAGTGAGAGTGCTTAAGCCATCCGGTGTGTGGTATTTTGTTAAGGGAGCCTGAGCTGACAAGACACCCCAAGAGCTTGCCAGTCATCAGACATTCCTGTTTCCTCAGCTTTGAGCTGGCTGTGCCCACCCTTCAGGTCCCCAGCTATAGGTCCCTTCCTCGGGGAGCTCCTCCCTGACGACCCCAGCTCAAGTGGCCACTCTGGGCTTTGAGTCCGTGCATCTCCTCACCAGAGCTGTGGCCTCCACGCCTCCAGGGGGCACTGTTTACTCAAGATGGTGAGCGGCGGCCACTGAAGCAGTCCATCATTTCTTTCCTTCACAGACACTGTTTCAATCTGACATCACTTTGCATGTTCATTATTGTTTATTGCTTGGATAAACAAAAGCCTTGTCTTTAAAGAAAGGGAGATCTTGTGACCTTCAGGTTTGTAGTTCCGCATCTGATGGGGAGAAGGACATCATCACATAATGGCGAGCAGGATACTCATGTGTTCCTGTTGCTCTGCTGAGTTCTCCATTCAGCTAGCCTGGCAGACGTTCCTCGCTGGGCAGACGTGCTCCGGGGTAGCAAATAGATGTTAACTTGTCTGCCACCTCTGCTCACCTGTGAGAGTTGCATGGAGCAGTGCTTTGCGAAGCCACATTGGAGCCCGAGGCAGGAGAAAACTAAGCAATACCCATTCTGTCTTTACTTAAATTTTTGACATTTGGTTCATTAATTTTTCTCTGTCAGCTTTGAATAGATTGCATTAAAATATTATCTTGATTACTGAGATTCTCGTGCTCCTTAAGTTGCTCACCTAAAGCAAATACCTCGCCTCCCTCACCCCACCCCTGGCGCTGGCTGGGAACTTCATATTGATCAGGAATGTGTAAAGAGTGTGTAAGAACCAAAGGCCTTATTTTGGTTCTGTGGAAGAGCCATCGATTTGCAGTGGGGACTGTGGTGTGTGTGGAGTCGGGTCGCATTCTCCTCCCACCCCCCAAAACTAAACTGACAGACAAGAAGGGTACATGGATGACAGGGGCTGGGACATTTCTGTTGGTTACTTTTTGACAGCCCAGCATTGATAGTCAAGCAAAATGGCAGGAAGAGCAGGGCTTGGGGTCTCATGGCCTCAAGTACAAACCTCACGTTTGCCAACTTCTTAGCCATGTGGTTCGGGCCAGGTGATTTATTCTGCTTGAGCCTCAGCCTCTGTGTTAGTAAAACGGAGGTTTAAAAATATCACCTCTTCATTGAGTTGTTGTGAGCATTAAATGAGATCATGGATTCATTTGACATGTATTATCTACTGGGTGCCAAGAATGTGCCAGTTCTGTGCTCAGCGCTGGATTCAGAGGTGAGGAAAAGAAGTGAGCATGTTGTTTCACACTTGTCAGGTTTGCAGTCTAGAGGGGGAGGTGAGTCGCAGATGTAAGTGCCCACGCTATGATGGGGTGGTTGCCCGCTTCAGACAGAGTAGGGGAAAAGCGATGATCTAGTAAGATTTGAAGTTAAAAACAGGAGTTCATGGGCCATAGGAAGTGGGAAGGGCTTTGAAGAAGGAGAAACAACTTGAACAAAGACCTAGTATGTGGCCTGCGTGCAGAAACGAACAAGTGACAGTGTGGCTGCAGTGCAGGGCAGTAATTTATGTAATCTGTGTTGTCACTTTTATCAGCTGCTCTGCTGGCTCTGGGTGTGAAGGGCAGGACAGGATGTAGAAGTTTCACTGGTCTACTCATGCCACCTGCAGAAAGAGCAGTTCTTCCACCAAAGGCAGGAACCGAGTTCTGGATACGAGGCTGTATTTCTAGAGAAGTTTCCAATAGAGAGCAGGAGAAGCCAATAGGGCGAAGAAAGGGGGAAAAGGGTTAAACCAAAATGAGCCACTTTAGGGTGGACGGTGAATAAACAAGATGGGACATTTCTGTGTCTCCTGCCATATTGCTTTGGAAATAAAAATTATTTTTCCAGAAATAAATATTCGGCACGAAAAGGTCCTGAGCTGTAAAGCTCCAGTGTTGCAAAAATGTCCTGGTGTGTTAACACTTCTGAGCAAAATGTACAGGCAGCTCTCATGGGCTCTGCCCATTTTCCCTAAGGAGGTAGTCGAGTTTGGGGGGGATTTTAAAACATTTCAGCTGCTAACATGTTTCCAGGGGCCTGTCGTGAGTGCAGGGAGATTAGGTGGAAGGGAGAGTAAAACTGTTGAACTTTTAAAAGTAGTTTGAAAAGCTCACTGAGGGGGAATTTGCATTCCCGAACGGCTGGATGTTGGCAAAGTCCGACCTCCCCCGGAGGTCACAGAACAGGTGGACAGGGCCGTTAATTCTGTCCCTCAGCCTCGTGCTTTTCCTGAGCCTGGGTGACCTCAGAGAGCGTGAGTCTCCAGCCTTTTCTCTGAGACACTGTGCAGTGAGTGTGTGCCACACAAGTGCCATTTGTGACAGCTGATACGGCCTGGAGACTTTCCCTGAGTCCACCAGAATATAGTGGCTTTTCATGGCCTTTTACATTTGAACTAGTGACCCGGGGGTGAGAAATTCCATATGCCATGCCTGACTGTCTCAGCTCTCCTGGGCACCCGGCTGCAGCGGTGGCACTAAGTCACGTGTGGCGTGCGGTGGCAAGTGAATCCTTCATGCAGATCCCACGATGCCAGCCTAGCAATTAATGGCTCTGACTTTCCTGAGAGGGGCTGCCGAAAGCTTAATCCTTGCCAGACTGTTTAAAATCCCAAAAGAGAGGCGGTGAGGTCATAACGAAACCCCCTCTTAGTCTGTTGTTTACGCCTCTCATTAGCGTCAGTGCTTTCTTTCCTTTTTGGGAGGCAGAAGGAGCCATCCTAATCAATGACCTGCAAGGAGGGATCAGAGGGACTCAAAGGAAGATGCAGGGTGGCTCAGAGGTCGTAAGATGTTTTGACAATAATGATAAGAATAGCAATCAACAGGTTGTCCTCCCCATCTAGGGTCTTCTGTGGGCAGGAAAAAGGAGCCATTATGGAGGCCAGTGAGGCTTGGTGTCATTTTGTTAATAAAGGCTTTATAAGAACCGGGAGAACGCCATCTGGTCCTGGGGCTCTGCCAGGTTGAGGAGACTTTAATAGCTTCTTGAGTTTCAGCAGTAAAAATCGGGCTATCCAGGGAACAGAGCATGTGCTCAGGAATGGTGGAGAGTTAGAGCTTATTCAAAAAGTGGAGGGGGTGGGGCTAAGCTAACCCTTTGCTTTGGCACAGGACAGAGATGGACTGAGTGGCCAGAGCAGCTGCTCTAATGATGCAAAAAGGAATAATTTATAGCTGCAACTTAGCATTCCAGGTGACACCATTGTCTGGGATCTGTGAATCAACAGGAGGAGACGCGTTATGTAAAAGGCTGTCCAAGAATCCTTTAGGCAAGAGACCTCATTCATAAACTCAGTGCCCTAGAAAGGAGCGTTGCAGGTGAGGGTTTGTATGTCCCTTTTGCAGATAATGGTAATTAGCATCTGTTAAAGGAGAAGTGGATTTTTCTAGTTTATAAAACTTGTAGGCCAAACTGAAACCCGGTGACCCGTTTCATGAAGTAAACTGTCGAAGAGTTGACAGTCACCCTCCAGAGAATCTCTTGTCCCCACCCCAGAGCAAAAGAAGATAATATTTATTCATGGTATTAAAAAATTTAAATTAAGTCATCCCATAGCAGCCTCCCGAGAAAGAAATAAAAGTGTACAGGGACACTGGTTAGGAATGTTGCTATAGATTAAGACTATGGAGGCAATTAATGTTGAGGAAAAGTCAATCTAGCAAGGTAAAAAACTGAAATATTTATATAAAAAGTTTAAAAAGAATCCCATTAGCTATTACCCAGGTGGACATATCTGTATGTAATTATGAAGTTTGCTAACAAAAGCAAATTTCTCTCTCCTTGGTTCCATCTCTAAGGCATTAGAATTGGCAGTTCTTTTCGTGGGGAAATAATTTAAATAGATGCCGAATAAGGTAAGGGTCTCCTCTGTTAATTGTTCTTATTCTGTAGGTTAAAATGTGACTCCAGTGGAGCAAGGAGAAGATAGAGAAGGTGACTGACAGGTGCCTACTAGGTGTTCAATATGTCCTCGCTGAATGGTATCATCAGAAATGGCAAAAGACCGATTTGGGGAAGCAGCAAGGCGAGTGACCTGAGCAGTATGTAGGAGCTGGCAAAAGTCTTTCAAATAAATTGTCCTAGTCGAGCCCCACCACAAGCCAGTGGGAGAACAGTATTAGGATCTATAGTTGTCAAAAAGCGGCTCAGGATCCCACAGTCTCGAGGGGATGGCGGGGCTAAAGCTGGGGCTATCTGCTCTTATTGGTAAAGAAGAAGGATGGGCTTCCTTCCAGGATACTTCTCACTGGACCACTCTATGGAGGCACAGAGAGTTCCATTTTTTTTCTTTGCCTCTGCCCTACGGCTCTAAAGGGAGTTCCATGACCATGCTGGAAGATGCCACCATGAAACTGCTTTCTAGTTTTGGTTAGATCTTCAGTGCTTCTTGAAATCTCTTTGCTCTCCTCTAGTTCGCCACCTTTCCCATCCGAAATGAGTGATTCCTCACCTTACGCAGATTGTGTAGATAATCTTGCCTTATCTTTTCATAGAATAAGAGAAAGATTCCATTGCTCGTGGATTCCCTCATATGTTTTTGCTTATATCTGACCATTTGCCCATGGCAACCCACATTTTCTCCTCTCCTCTCCCGTAGCAGACAAAGCTTTCAACTTATGCTCTGGTCTGAATGTTTGAGTTCCTCCCAAGTTCATAGGTTGAAATTTTAACCCCCACTGTGATAGTATGACGAGGTGGGGTTTTTGGGAGGTTATTAGGTCATAAGAGTGGGGCCCTCATGAATGGGATTAGTGCCCTTATAAAGAAGACCCTCCCCCAACCCCAGAGACAGTCCTTGTCCTACTAC
>CM053513.1:80338340-80426029 GCA_028627145.1 Eidolon dupreanum
GGCTGGGACCCTGAGACGTCTGATTCTCCGCTTGCCTGTGTCTAATGTCCCGCATCTTGCCAAGGCCGCTTACTTCTGTGTGTCTGGCACTTAGACGTCCTCTACCACCTCTGCCCTAATTCGACATGTATTACCTCTTGCCTGGACTATTGCAGTGGCTTCCCGTGTGATCCTGCTGCCCCTGTTCTCTCCCTGGCCAAGTCATGTTGCCCTAGCTTGGCAAATTAATCATGTTTTGAGGTCGTTTCTCTGATCCACGCTGTCTACTGAATAGATTCCAAAGCCATTAGCCTGACCTTCGATGACTCTTTGTCATTTGCCCCTGAACTACCTTTGTGGCCTCATATACTCTCTTTCTCTAGGGTAGACATTGTGCTTTAGTCAGACTGGACTCCAGATGCTTTCTTAACACCTCTAGGTCATAACTGGCTATGAGCCTTGATTAGGCCGGTTCCTGGGCTTGAAGGGCCTGTCCCCATCAGCCTTTTGAGATCTTAAGATGATTATCACCTCTTGCATGAAGCCTTCCCTGGTTTCTTAAGCCAGGGGTGACCTTGCCCTTCCTTGGTTTACCACAACCCTTTGCTAGGAGTACTAAGCATCCTCTATAGCTATTTGTGGACATGTTATGTCCCACTCAGATTTTAAACTCCTTGGGCAAATCCTTTCACAAACCCTCCTTGCCTAACATAAGTATCTTCCTCATGCAGCATTCTCAGAAAGTATTTGTTGAGTAAATAAATTAAAATGATTTGGGATTTAGGACATTTCACATACATTTATCAGAAATAGAGCCATAATATAAAGGAAACTTTAAGGGCTTGCTGTTCTTAAAGGAAAAACAACCTTTATATGTATTGGTAATAGCTGCTACTTGTCAGACCTCCTTGCTCGATGTTCTGCCAACACGTATGAATGGGATTCCAAAATAGCTGGTCAGAAGGTCAGTAGAGTTGTCTAGAGATCTGCTTTGTAAGTAAGAACCAGAGTCTCTGTCCTTAAGATATACTCTGCCCCATTACCTCTGGAAGAAAGGTCAGAGGACTGGAGTCAGAGTATCTGGCTCCTGTGACTTATAAACTGTGTAACCCTGGGCGACTTTTCTCATTTGTAACACTGTGATGCCTATTACATTACTTAAGAATTGCATTTGGCTGCTGGTAACAGACAGTTGATATGGCATCTTAAAAAAAAAAAAAAAAAGAAAGAAAGATTTATTTTTTCTTCCTCGAAAACGAGATCTGGAGTAGACAGGCCACAGCTCTGCAGCTCCTACGAGCCCAGCTCCTGCTCTTCGTTTCCCTTTTCGGTGTGGGGCTTTCATTGTCAGGGCGGTCTTACAGGCACACGCGTGTGCTTGAGCCCCAGCTGTCGTGTCAGCATTCCCGACGAGAAGGAGAAAGGGCCCAAGGTCACCTCCTCCGAGCTGAGTAAGCTCTCTTTAAACAGTTTATCAGAGTTTTTCCAGAACTGCCACCTAACAGCTGTGACTTAGAGCTGATGCTGCGCTTCTCAGCCCCAGCTACATGCTTGAAACACATGAAGTCTCTCAAAAAGCACCTATGCTTAGTCCTCACCGCAGATGTATTAAATCAGAATTCCTATGGTCGGGGTCAGGACTCAGTATTTTTAAATGATCCCAGGTGAGTGAATTGCGTAACTGAGGCTGAGGACCACTGAGCTGGGTGTCCATATAATTGGTAATCCAAACAGAAACTCTTGAGAGTAAAAGAGGGACAGCTGGCTTCAGGTGTGCCTATCTTGGGCCAACCCAGAGGTACAGTGACCCAAGTTGTGGTTTTCTTCTACCCCTATCTGTAAGGGAGCTGGGCACTTAGTTTTCTACTGCTCTGAAAGGAGAAGAAAGAAAGGATGAAAAGCTCTTGGTTGGGCATTCAGGGTTTCCTTCCTTTCTTACTCAAGCTTTGGGCAGGATTAAATGAGATGTATATATGTGAAATCACTGTGTAGGCTGCAGTGTATCAGAGATGAGTTTGGAAATAAGATTATTGTAATTTAGTACAAATAAGTACACTTGGTGGCTGGATGAAACAGTTTGGATTCGTTTAGCATGATTGGCTTAATTCAGTGCCGTAAGGCCATTTTCTTAACAAATGTTCATTTGGTAAAGGTGCCTCACAGTGGTTTTAGATGTAAACTTTGGAGGCTGATAAAATCACCCTGGGTTCTAATCCCAGCTCCTTACCAGCTCTGTCACTGGACTTCTTGAATTTTCCATGAAAGTACTTAGCTCAAAGAGTTGTTACAGCAATTACAGAAGCGAACATGCGGACAGAATTTAAATCGGGGGCCTGGCTTATAGTAAACTCAGCAACTGGCCACTATTATTCGTAAGATTACTTTGAGGGATGTAAAAAGAAGTTCTTCTTTCCTACATTTCAAGAGTCTAAAGCATCAGCGGTGTTTCTGGGCTCACATTGGCCATCAAGCCCTTTCTTCCCTCCCCATGGCCGAGAAGTGAGCAGTGGAAAGAAAGAACCGCAGTTTCAAGATGTCTTTCCATTCTCCGTGGCTGGGTCCCAACAAACGCCCCAGCAAGGGTCTGGGTTGAAATACCAGTGGGGTTCCCAGCTGGCTAGAGAGGCTAAGAGCCAGAATTACATCCATTATTTCAGTGACTTGATCCACATGTTGGACATTTGTGCATTCGAAATAACCTTTGCCCGTGGCGGCTTTGTCTCCAGTGAGCCTTCCTCCCGGCCACTGTGTTCACCTGTAATCTCCCCTTCCATCCTCTCAGCTGCTAACTTGTAAACTTTCTTCCCTGGGGCTTGCTCCTCTAATCTTGCCTTCTCAGTGTTTTGCTGTAGTCTTGTCTTCCTTTATTCATTCTGCATTGCTTTTATCTCCTTACCTTTCCGCCTGCTGAGTGTAAACAAACCTGAAGGCAAAAAAAAAAAAAAAAAAAAAAAAAAAAAAAAAAAAAAAAATGAAGCCAGGCAGGAAGCTGCCTAGCTCCCTTGAAGGGGAAAACACAGTCTAAATCTTAAAGGCGGTGCACTTTACTGTTGGCAGTCAAAATTCAATACTTTCTACCTGTAGCATCACTGCCTGTACGATGCTAAGATAGCTGGAAAAATTAAGGAGAGTTCTGGGGAGGATAGTTGCATAAGAAACTGCTTTTGAACAAATTTTCTTAGTCTGTTGATAGAAAACCATTACGAAGCCTAAGATGATCTTCATAAAGATGATACTTCTTATTGGGGCTGCTTCTTCTATGTAGAGGTTGGCAGACTTTTTCTGTAAAAGGCCAGATGGTAAATATTTTAGGCTTTGTGGGCCATGCTCTCTCTTTGGCAAATGCTCAACTCTGCAGGCACAGCACAGAAGCAGCCATAAACAATGGGTGAGCAATGAGCGTGGCTGCGTACCAATAAAACTTTATTTATAGACACCAAAATTTGAATTCCATGTAATTTTCACGTCATGATATTTATTCTCCTTTTCATCTTCTTCCCCCCCAAACATTTAAAAATGTGAAGTCCATGTTTAGCTCACAGGTTGTAGAACAGCAGGTGGTGGGCAGGATTCGGCCCCCGCTGTTAGTCTTCCATCCCAGGTTCTGTGGTGAAATGGAAGGAACACAGAACCATTAGTAGTTAGAAAACCTATGGTCCAGTTACTTCGTTTGGAGCCTAGACTCTATTTCTTCATTTAAAAAAAATCGGGTTGAATGACACCAAATGCCAGAGAGGGTATGGAACAAGAGGAAATGGCATTTGTTGGTGAGAAAGCAAAATCATACAGCCATTTTGGAAGCTAGTTTAGTGTTTTTTTTTTTTTTTTTTTAATAAACATACTTTTACCATATGATTCAGCAAACATGCTCCTTTGTATTTGCTCGAATGAGTTGAAAACTTCTGTCTACACAAAAACCTGTACACAGATGTTTATAGCAGCTTTATTCTTAATTGCCAAACCTTAGAAGCAACCAGTAGGTGAATGAATAACTATGGTACATCTAGACAATGAAATATTATTCAGAGCTAAAAGGAAATGAGCTATCAAGCCATGAAAAGACATGGCGGAATCGTCGATGCGTATTACTAAAAGAAAGAAAGCAACTTGAAAAGGCTACATATTGTATGATTCCAACTATATGACCTTCTGGAAGAGGCAAAACTGTGAAATCAGCTAAAAATCAGCAGTTGCTAGGGCAGGGGAGGGAGGGATGAACAGGTGGGCAGAGAAACTATGTCACCTGATACAGCGGTGGATACATGTCATTTATACATTTATCAAAAGCCATACAACGTTCAGCACCAAGAGTGAACTCTAGTATAAACTATGGACTTTGGGAAGTAATGATGTGCCAATGTAGGGTCACTACATGTAACAAAGCGCTCTGGGGTGGGAGGTCCATGGTGGGGAAGGCTGTGTGGGGGCGTGTGGGGACAGGGAGTGTATGGGAACTCTGTACTTTCTGCTCAGTTTTGCTGTGAACCTCAGAGCTCTAAAAAAATAAAGTCCATTAAACAAAATAAGGTTATTGATATCTGCTCACCCTAACTCATAGTGGTCCAGCAGATCCTGAGTGAGTCGCGAAGCACTGAGTAAACAGGAAGTAGAAGTCAGCTCCCTTCTTCCCTCTGACATGGTCCACCAGGAGAGTGGTCTTCCGAATAAAACATTGCCGGGTTCCTCTTGGAGATTCACAAGGTACTCATTAACTTCTCAGGAGGCTTGGCATTAAAAAACAACCACCATGAAATGCAAAAATCTGATCAGGGTAGTTGAATCTATCTCTCCACCCTCCCCCCGCCACCCCTCATGACTCCAGAGACCATTAACAAATGCAGCACCAGTAAAATTAGGTGGCATGGGGGTCTGCAGACGCTTTGAGAAATGCTGGTCAAAGGGATTTCATTTCCTGCCATAGAAAAGATAAACCCATAAGTAACTTATCTTCATGGAGCTTCAAATCTAGTAGAGAAAGGCAAGGATTTGTCATATACTGACGTTTGTTTTACTTGATGTTACCTAACACGTTATAGTTTATTAGAAAATTATGAGCCATCGGCAAATGTGTGGATTTAAGCTGGCTTTTAAAGTTAGATTATTTTATTATATTTTTTTCACGATTTATTTCAACAGTAACAGACCATTGACATGGAAGGCAATTTAATGGAGGAATCTGCTTTAGCTACGGAGATACGGTTTTCTCTCCTCACTACCTAAAGAGAGATTTACATAGAATTCCAGTTTTCCATATAGCGGCACGCATATTAGTGGATTAATTTAATTTATTATTGAAGTTAATGACTTGTTAGCCTCTTTGGTATTGTTTGGGAGCATAAGCAACTATCCTGAAATAGATGCATTTCTGAGCTGCTCATTCTGCAGGACCCTACTTAGAGCTGCCTACAGCAGGAAGCAGTTTGAGTGGCCTCTCGTTTGCAGCAAGCCTGGTTTTCTTGTCCAAACATAGCACCTGCTTTCTGATGCCCTGGATGATGCATCAGCTGTCTCTTTAAGAAGCACCCTACCTTTACAATGAACCTTACATAGCCTGCATGGCTTATATTTTCACCAGGCTATCCCAAATGCATCCTCTAGCATGCAGCAAGATCTCTTCAGGTCTTGAATGTGGTGTGATAAAAGGACAGAAATTTTACGTCATTTACCCTGGTAGCCAGATGATCTAGAGTGATATAATGTTGTCAGGGCCGTGAGAGTAAGTGATTTCTTTTCCATTACAGCTTTCAACAATAATATCTATACTTGTATAGCACTTTTTACTGTACGTTGCCACTTTAGCTGTTAAAGAATTGGGCAGCTTCATCAGGAAATGGTCGTTTGCACGTAAAGCAATGAAATCCAGAGATGCTGAAGAACATGCCTGAGGACTCCCAGTGAGAAGGAGGTGGAGCTGGGCCTTTAATTCCACTCTTGGCTCCAGGTTTTTTTCAACTCCATTTGCTGCGTTCTCAGAGATGGATGTCCTGTGGTGGGAGAGGTAATAATGAACTTATCAATACTGCCTACCACTCAGAATCACCGAATAGCTAATATTCTTTTCTCTGTAGTCTTGAAACTTCATCTTGATACATCCAGAGCTCTTAAGAAAGCTTTCATTAGAAAACATTTCAAAAATATTCAAGAATAGAGAGAAGAGTATAATTACTCCCTATGATCCAATTTCCGAGTTTTAACAATTAGCAGCACATGGGCAAGCTAGTTTCAACAATACCCCCACCCCCCATCTCAACTGGGTTAATTTGAAAATCCCTGGTACCATACCATTTCTTCTGTAAATATAAAAGATAAAGTTTTCTGATTATTTTTTGCTGCATAACAAATCACCTCCACGTGTAGTGGCTTAATACAATAGCTTATTGTTATTTCTCATGGTTCCGTGGGCTGACTAGGCTCATCTGGGCAGTTTTCATTTGGGCTCTCTAACACAATTATAATCATATTTCCGAGGGGGCTTCAGTCATCTGAAAATGTGACTGGGTTGGATATTTAAGGTGGCTCAATCATGTGATTGTCACCTGTGAATGCAGGTGCAACTATTGACTCTTTTGTTCCTACAGATGGTCCCTTCCTGTGGTTTGAGCTTCTCCCAGCATGGCTGTTCCAAGGGGGAATGTCCCCAAAGCAAGAATGCTAAGACACTTGGGTAGAAGCTGTTGGGCTTCTTATAACCTAGTCTTGGAGGCTGTGACCATTGCTTCTATCACATTCCTTTGGAGAAGGGAGTCACTAGGGCCACACCAGAGCCATGGGAGGAGCAGCTAAGAAATTCGGAATAATCCCGTAACATCACAAAGATCCAGTTGGTGTTCAAATTGCCCCATTTGAACTATTGGTATTTTACATTTGGTTTGTTCAAACCAAGATCAAAATAAGGTCCATATCACAATTGGTGGATACGACTTCCATGTTTCTTTTAATCTAAGATACTCCCTCTTCTTTTATTCTTTGCTTGAAATTTATTTGTTGAAGAAACAGATTGTTGCCCTGTTCAATTTCCCACAGTCTGGATTTTGCCGCTTATATCTGGATGCTCCTCTGCTCCTTTTATTTTTCTCTCGGAAACTGTTAGATCCGGAAGCTTGATCAAGTTCAGGTCCACGATTCCGGTAGAAACACTTCATAGGTGGTGATGTGTAGTTCTTATTGCATCACACCAGGAGGCACAGAATCAGTTTTTCTCTCTTTGGTGATGTTAAAATTGATTTGTGGGTTCAGGTGTTGAATTACTCCAATTGAGCTTCTTTTAGAAAAAGCTTTTAAATAGTTGCCTCTGTTTTGCAGGCTCAGGAAATAGAATAGGTCTATATTTATTTATCTTTGTCTGCATTTGCTGTGTGCTAACCATATGCCAGACGTCATATCAGAGACTCTACACGAATCAGCTGATTTGTTTTCCATAACAATTCCATAGAAGAAGTGTTATGATTATCCCCATTTTACAGAGAAGGAAACTAAGGTACCCCCATGCCCCCCCCCTTCCCCGAGCCTGATATCGGGACAGTGGATACCTTCGCTTAATTCTCATTTACGAAAAGGATTAATTCTCATGTTTAGGATTGCTGGGGGAAACCAACTTAGTCCATGATTACAGGAATAAGGTCAATGGCAGCTCCAAACAAGGATTCATACATTTAGTTGTCTCTAAGACTGAATCCAGAGAATTGTGAGGCAAATTCTGCCCCAGCTCCCAATGTAGGAAAATAATTTATTTAACAACAACACGTCCCCCTTTGCCTTACTCATTGCGGAACAGAGTCAGCCGTGAGTGGCCTGCTGCCTCTGCAAAGGACGCTCGGGTGACATCCCGGGTTCCGTTTGTGCTACTTGCATTACCCAGACACTGGGTGCCTACAGGAGTCTCAGAAACGACAATTTTATTTTAAAGAAAATATTTTCAAATGCAATTTGCAGTTTATACATGAAGAGTAATGAGCAAAATGGATGCAGCTGTCTTTGAAATTAACCCGGCAGCGCCACCCTGGTTTGGTTTCCTAACGAAGTGATAATGTAGGCAGCTTTTGTGCCTTTTGTCAGGACTTTGGAGCCTTCCTGAGCTTGAGAGAGAGAGAGTAAAGTTGATCTAAAAAGTATGTGCACGCATGGTGGTGCCTGGCACGTATGCTGAGAAAGAAAAGGCTCGAAAGAGCAGAACCCATGAGCACAGCGAAGGGGCTCCTACGGGAGCATGCGCAGCCCGCGCCGGGCTGTGAAGGGTGCAGTCCGGTTAGCGGGCAGCTTCCCTCTCTCCAGGGCACATTTCTGAAGGACACAGCAGCGTTTCTTGCGTCTCTGCGGAGCTATTTAGAGCCTTCTTGGTGCTGCCTGTCCAGGCGCACGTGGTCTAACGCAGATGCGATGCTCTGCCAACCTCAGGAGGCAGTTCTCCGCCTTCTCCTGCAGGTTCTCCCGGACTGTTGGCGGCCGCATGGAGCCAGCTCTGTCTTCCTTGGAGGACTCGACATTCTGGAGACTGACCTCTCCCTGTGGTTAGCGGGTACCAAGCTGTGCGGATCTCTAGGCTCATGGGCATTACACGCTGACAAAGCCAGTTACTTAATATTGTTTGAAAGGGGGAGACTAGTCCCAATTTAGGAAATGCCATTTCTCGGCATTCCTAGCATTTGCCCTTAGTTATTTTAAAGGGCACTGAGCGACTTAAACCAGAGTAAACCCACATGCCTTTACAAAGACAGATAGGCAGGCATGAATGCAGACACACCCACCAGCTTAATTTTTTTGGTATCCTGGTATCCATCACTCCAAGCGGACACAGTGATGGTCTCAGGGAAAGAAGGTAGAAACCTCAGGTGTAACAAAGAGACACAGATTTATGAGAAGTTGCCATGGTCTGATGAAGGAGATAGGATTTGCTCTGAGGCTTTATTCATCTGCAGCCTAAGTTCTTTTTGTGGGGCGGTGGATGGCTGTAGCTGACACATGGAGCGTCCGAGTTAATGCAAACATATTAGCCACTCGGGGCCAGGGCATTTTTACTGACCAAGCAGTTGCCTCATTAAGTGTGTGATGACACTTTATGTGAAGTACTGTAGTGGTTGCTTATTACTTAAAATACTTTTCTGTAGCATGTCCCTTTCCCAGGGACAAAGAACCCTGGAGTAGCATTTCTTTGCCTGGTGTCTTGTGACTTAGGAATTGAGCTTTGTATTCTAATGAGAACAGCAGGGAGAAGAAGGGAAGGAGGGAAAGAAAAAGAGGAAGGAAGGGAGGAAGGGTGAAGAAAAAAAAACATGCAGAAGCCTTACAATAACCCAATTTATCGGAGTTGTTTTGAATAAATTATTGTTGAAATATTTGCTTTTCCTCTCATGTCTTCTTTCCTAAGCTAAGGGGATTGGCCACACAGGTTGGTCGTAGACCATGGAAGCCACCGTTGGGTTCATCTTCATCTCTGGCTAGCAGTGCAAGTCTCAGGTGGGGCAGGATCCTCAGCCATGATGCAATGAGAGTTTCTACCTCACACTTGTATGTCATTCACACAAGTGGAGCATCATGGGAGCTGAGCTAGATTGATGTCCCCTCCAAGAATAGCTCTGATTATAGAACAGATTTTCCCATATACAGAGCCATTTTTAATTCACTGCCTACCACAGCTGCCAGCCTGTGGAGATAATTCCTTCTAGCAGAATAGCTCTAGATTATTATAGGGAAATCAAATTTGCATAAAAGCACTCTCTTCCCTTCTCTTCTCTCTTTTCCTCTTTCTCTCCCTCTCCCTCCCTCTCCCTCTCCCTCTGTCTGTCCCTCTCTCTGTCCCTCTCCCCCCTCCTCTTCTCTATCTCTTCCTCTCTCTCTAAGTTACTAAACAGATACTATCAATTACTTTCGTTGAAAGAGCTTTTTCAGGGAAGAAGGAAAAATAACATTTTTTTTTGAAGAACACCAAATAAAAACTTTCTATACAACTTTCAAAGATTTTGAGGACTGGCATTTAGTGTGACACTTCACATTTGATACATGCTTCACTGTTGGCAAAGTGCTTTTCACTCCAACGAACTATATTTTCTTTTGAGCACAGGCCTTGGGAACTAGGGATGAATGACCCTTGCTTTTGGAAAGCTTTTTTAAGAACTGATTCATGGAAAAATTGCATGGAATAAATAAAGCTGACATCATTGGGTCCATTTTGCAGATGAGGAAACTGAGGCCCAGAGAAGCTTAAATGACCTTTTGAAAGTGTGCTCAACTGGTAAGTGACAGATTGAGAGCTGGGACTCAGTTCTTCAGTCTTACTTGGGCTTGTTCTGGGGCGCCATGATGTCATAGAAGGGAGAGGTCGCAGTTGAAAACTGGCTGCCTGTAGTCGTTTGGAGAAACCTTTTAATTCGATATTGAAAAATCGGAAGGTTTGACTTTGCCCCACCCCCACCCCCCAAAAGAAAAAGAAATCCTTCCTGCTTCTTTTGAAAAATACCCTAAGATCTGACAACACTGAGCTTGTATTCTATCAAGGTAAGACTGCTCCATCAGACTGAGCGTGACCAGCGGTCACTACTCCCCACATCCCAATGCCTAAGTCACTCGTTTAAGTCACCAGCTTTTGGTCCAGAAGGCTTGGAGTGGCCCCCTCTGCTGAATCTGGGAGGGAACAAGGATGCGGGTGCTTTGTACTTGGAGCAGCATTCTTGCACTGTTTTTAAAATCATCTTTTAGTTTTTCCATTGCTTCAAATTTTCAGCTTAAAAAAAACGTTGGCAATTTTTCAGGTTTTAAAAAATAGATTGTCCCCTGTGGGTCCCCAATCCTGATGATTCAGGATTTGGAGACTCACAAGAGAGTTTTCCCTTACTAGCCACTGTAGACTGATATTCTACTTGTGTTCTTATAAAGGCTTTTGCGCTATTTTATTTAACTGTTTCCTATTTTCCAATCTGTTTTAAGCCACCTTTTGGGGGATGAAGGTGGAAACCTACCTAGCCCTCAGTTTTGCATTTGGGCTTCGATTTTCTGATTTTCTTGATCAAATTTCTATGCTGAATATAGGTTCTTATTAGGAAATGAGGATAGCCTATTATAAGAAGTAAATAGAGAGATGCGCATGGTATTGAAAACTCCTTAGCTAGAAGGTGTTGCTAAGTTCTAATTTCCCATAGACGATTAAGTAAATCACTTGATTTAACTGTGGAGGTTACAGGTTAGATGGATCACCCAGGAATCGAAACATAGCACTCCAACGTAAGAGACCTAGGAAGGGGCTGGGTGCAGCAGATCCTGAGTCCCACCGCTAGTATACTTCTTCCTGGGGTTGTGCTGTCACTTTTTTGTTCCATAAGAGTTGAAGTGACAGTCTGTTGAGGGTCTTGCATTGAGTGGAAGGTTGTCTTGGTGCCCTTTGCATAATTTTGGAACTCTGCAATTCCAAATGTGAGGATTCTGTTTGTCGCTCAGTTCCTGAGGAGGTGGCTGCGTGCAGGCAGTATGGTTTGATTTCAAAGCTAGGACAGCCCTCTTGTCCCCCCAATTTAAGCACTTCTCAGTGCTTGAAATTCACTTAAGTTGTGCTGTTTTGGCTTTAGGCTTTGATTCTGTGCTAAAAATCATTTATCAACCTTTCCAAATGCAGAGTTTGCAAAATGCATTCATATACCTTATCTCGGTTGACCTTTATAATAGCCCTCTGAGGTCGGAGCATGGCATTGTCTCCTTTTGAGAAAAAGAAATACAGAGGAAAGAGTAAGATTTGGGAGCTAGAGATGATAGGTTTGAGTCCCGACTCATTAACCCCATGACCTTGACCAGGGATGAGACCTCTCTGAATTTAATTTCTTTCCCTACATACAGAGGATTACGATTTTACTTTACAGAGTGGTTGTGAGGAGTAGAGAACATATTTTCATTCATTCATTCAACAAATATTTATTCAGTCCCTACGGAGACCTAGGCGCTCTGCTAGGCTCTGAGGACACGTTAGTAAGTGTGACGGCCACTGTTCCTGCGCTCAAGGGGCTTCTAGTCCAGCACTGAGCGTGCAGTAGCTCTTCAGTAAATGCTGATGGTTACAGATGGCCGGCCCCCTCCCTTGGTGAACTCAGTGCAGAGGAAGAGCGGAGCTCAGGGTTTGGAGTCTTTTGCTCCAAAGTCTTTGATTCTTGGGCTTTGTCCACTGGTCCTCTGGGGAAAAGGGGCTCATTGCGGTCACAGCTGCAGCTGTTTTGTCACAGTTGCTATCTCTGGTGTGCACTGTCATAAGAGAGTGTCTTAGCCTGTTTGGGCTGCTGTAACAGAATCCCATAGACTGGGTGGCTTGAACAGCAGACATTTATTTCTCAGTTCTAGAGGCTGGGAGTCCAGGATCAAGGCACCGGCAGTCCGGGTGTTTGGTAAGGCATGAGGGAGCACTGGGGTCTCTTTTCTAAGGGCACTCATTTCATTCATGAGGGCTCTACTCTCGTGACCTCTCAAAGGCCTCGCCTCCTCATACCGTCAGGTTTCAACATAGGAATTTGCAGGGGACACACACCTGTAGTCTGTAGCACAGAGTGTGATAGGTGGATTATGAGCCAGCTCCTGGCTGAGCCTGGCTCTGCTCTGTAACTTCGTGCCCTTGGGCAATTTACTCAATCTCACCAATCCTTAAATTCCTCATCTGCAGAGAGGGCAAAGTGACAGCACTTGCTGCAGCGGGTTGTCATGGGGTTTGGATGGAGAAGTCCCTGTGAGGTGTCCAGCACAGCGCATGGCCCATTGCGAAGCGTTTGTTCGGTGGTGGCTATTGTTGGTTGGTCTCTCACACATGCTGGTGGGGAAGACATGTCCACTCCTGCCTCTCACACTGGCTGACCTTCCTGTGGCCGTGGGGCAGCTGCTGGGTCCCAGAGGCTTGTCGCTTATTTCTCCCCACAGCCCAGTCCATAGCCTTCGTTTTGCGACCGTGCTGGGCTGTGACAGGCCATGGAGTGGGGCAGGCCAGGAGGGCAGCCATTTCCTTGGTGTATTCTGGTTCCCCTTCAACGAGCCGTGCCTGGGGTGGGGTGAGACCACTTAGATTTGAGGAGAAGGCTTCAGAGCCGCCCCGAGAATGGTGCTGTGTGCCAAGCTTCTGCTTTCGTTCAAGCATCTGAGGTCAGGTGGCCCAGGTTTGAGTCCCAGGCCTGCTTCTTATGAGCCAAGTAATTTGACTTCTTTAAACCCCAGCTTCTTCATCTTAAAGGTAAGGATAGTAGTAACAGCTAAGACAGGTATACTATTTACCATATTCCTGACACTTCATATACACCAATTCAGTTATCCCTACGTCAGCTCTATCAGTTATCTACTATTGTCATGCCTGTTTCTAGATTAGGAGGCTGAGACATTGAGAGTCTAACTGGCTTCGTTCAAGGCAAATGACATCTGGGATTCAGACCCAGGAGGACAGACTTCAAGAGTCTTTGCTCTTGACTACTCTTCCATGCTCCTTCCCTAAGAATTCACCTTAGAGGATTTTTGTGAAGATCGGTTGAGGAAAGCAGGAAAAGCGTTGTGCATCAAGTTAGGTACATAGTCTGTGCTTAGTAAAAAAAAAAAAAAAATTCACGAAAAATATTAATTTCATGTTATCAAGTATTTCTTTACAATTTCTTCATAACGTTTAAGCTTAGAATGCCATCACCCTTTTTGATATCAGCTGTATTTATTTATTTATTTTCTAATGTTTTCATCTTTTGAGTTTTCTGTTTTTTAATTATGTCAGCCACGAAAAAGTACAGGTTTAAAAAAATTGCTTTATTCAATTATTTTTTAATGTTGTTGTGATGAGAACATGTAACATGAGAGCTACCCTCTTAACAAACTTTTAAGTGATCAACACGCCGCTGACCCTAGCTTCAACGCTGTGCAGCTGGTCTCTAGAGCTTATTTACGTTGCTTGACTAAAACTTCTTGCCCACTGATTAGTAACTTCCCAACCCCCTACTCCCCTTCCCAAGCCCCTGGTCGCTGTGTGTGCTCAGTAAAAATTAACTGTCATTCTCATCTCTGAAGGTGGCTGTGGATCTCTTTTTCTGAAGCAGTAAGCAGAAGGCCCTTAGAACACTAGGTGTGGGGTATTTTTCAGAGATCTCAGCCTCAGATGGGTACGTGTGTCCATCTTGGCCTCATGCCAGAAGTTTGAAACCTAATGCTCTGTAATAATACTGTGACGCCCTCATGGCAATACTAATATTTACTGTAAATATCAAATATTTATTAAGTCCCTGCTTAGACCTGATGCGTTTTCAGATGCTCCAGGTATAAGTAAATAACTCTGAATTGTACCCCTCTGGAGTTTTAAGTTCAAAACGGAATGTTCCATTTGTTCTGCCTCGATTTGAGTTTTCAGTCACTTGGTACATCTACTTCACATTTTATGCAGTGCTTTTAAAATGACTACGATCTTCATCATCATCATCATCATTGTCCCTCCCTTATCATTATCATAATAAGCTCTTACTATGCGCTGAGTGCTAGCTACATGCTTTGCCTGAACCTCTCATTTAATTCTCATATTAGAACGTAAAATGAAGACTTCTGAAAATTAGTCACCTACCAATTAAAGCAAATGTTGTGTAAATTCCATTGCTAGCAATAATTACAATAGAGGGGGAGGGACGAGAAATGGAAATGTATCCCAGCTCTTTGAATATTTAAGAATTGTGCTGTAGAATATTTGAGGAGATTCCTTTCGTATAAATGTCCATATGCTTAGAATAATAGGATATTATGAATATAAAAATATTGACAAAACTCTGTTAGTACTAATTTCCGAAATATTTCCTAGTGGGTGTGGGTATTTTTATTTCGTTAATATAAATATTTAGTGAGCAACTACTATGTTCTGGCATCTCAGTGTTCTCCCATACTCCCACTTTCTTTGCTCACCTGTGCAAGATCTTGACCCATATAGTGAGTCCTTTCACTCTGGTGATGAATTAACAGGTACAGGGATTTCCCTTGAGCTGCCTCTCACTGCTGAATAAATTTTAGTGATGGAAAAGCAACTTGTCAGGGAAGTTTTCGGGGTAGTCAATAGGTAAATTTCTCCTCATCTTTCAGGGACAGTTTTTTTTTTTGTTCTTGTTTTTGTTTTTTGTGGGTTTTTTTTGGCACTTAAAAATTTGCGGATTAAAAAAGTAACAGCTTGAACTTCTGATTCTGGCTATATGGCAGGTGTGAGGCTCAGATTGTTTTCAGCTTAGTCACACTATAAGGGTACTAAGATTCATACAGGTTTCATATTTGTGTTTATAGTTTTTATGTAGTGTTTTAATTGCAGAAATTAGAATATCTTTCTAAGAAGGAATCAGGAGCCAAAAGGGTCATGGAGAAAGGTGTACCATGGAGAATTATATGCAGCGTGTTTGGAACACAGGTTGTGGGTCATTTCAGTGTTCCTTGACCTCTAAACTGGTTTCTGGGCCTTCCTGAACACTCCTTTGTCAGGTCTCAGAAGAAAAAAAATGGTATACCAAGATGTGAATTCTCTTATTTCTAGAGCGAGAAGGTTGTAATGATACCACCTATCTTTTAGAGGGCGATCTACAGACAGCCGTTGGCTGTCAATCAGCTGAGAGCATTTCGTAGATCCTACCTTGTTTAATCTGCACAGGCACTCCACCCCTAGTAAGAACTCTATTACAGCACTTTAGCACTGGACTATAAAGGTCCTGAGACAACAACACTTAAAGAGGGGCCTGCTCTTAGAGATGGCTAGATCAAACCTCTCATCTAACAGATAGGGAGAACTCCTGCCAAAAAAGTTTGTATTAAAGTACCACATTCTTCATGCCTACCTGCCTTCACCGCGTCCTGCGCCTGCCCTGTGTTTGGGCTGCACACCTGTGCTGGAGAAGCCCACCTTGCGCGACTCCCTTGAATTCCAGGTGCAGCCCCCTTGTGGCTCCACCTGAGAACAGCACTCTCTCAGCACCCTTGTGACCAAGGCCTGACCCCTGCTCAGCCCCAGACTCTGCAGGAACATGTTGAATCTCCCAGAAACATGTTTCATCTCAAGAGCACTGAAAAAAGTGGGTGAGAGATTGAGGGCTAGTGCGAAAGCTTTCAGGACCAATGAAGAACAAGTCATGAACCAAAAATGAGAAGGTAGAAGGTGGATGAAGAACAAAATGATGTGTCTACTGATGACTTTTTTAGTTTAAATTTTTAATTAAAAAAATATATGTTGTTTTTATGATATAGAAGCATGGAACAGGTAGGATGAGCACCACATTTGGAGACAGATTGCGGATAGTGCTGTGACTTTGGGCAAGCCCCATCAAGGCCTCTCTGAATCTTAATTTCCTTTTCCATGAGTTGCAATGATAATGTCTGTCTTAGTCTAACTCCCAGACTTCATGTGAGTCTCCGATTGTGTTGCAGTTTAGAAGTACCTGGTCAGGTAACCTACAGAGTAGAGATGCCGCTCTGCTAATATGAGGAATAGCTTCCTATTTCCAGGGCTTGCTTTGGGGTAGATCACCCCACGCTTTCTCTTCAAGACAGTTCACATTAACAGAGTTATTAGTGTCCAGGAGTGGTCATGGAACAGAAAACCGGAATCTGAAATTGTAAATTGACTAACCCAAGCAAAACTACCTATACGGGACATAACTCTGTTTGTGACTGACCAGTCCTCATGTTCTATCCCATTTAAATGAGCATCTATAAAGTATGCAGTGATAACCTAAAACCAATCAGCACCACCATTCTTTAGGTCTATAAAATAAAAGGAAAAAGATTAATAACTGTGTTACTACAAATGATAAAATTAATAACTGTATTACTCAGTTCTTCTATATGAGGAGAACTGAGGAGAAATCAGTTCTCTTCATAGGCTACTTGTGGAAATGTAAATTGGTACAACCACTAAGGAAAACAGTATGGAGGTTCTTCAAGAAACTTAGAATTATCATATGACCCAGCAACCCTTCTCATGGGTATTTACCAAAAGAACCTGAAAACATGTGCCCTAATATTCACACTAGCATTATTCATGGTGGCCAGGACATGGAGACAAATGAAGTGTCCTGCGATAGATGATTGGATAAAGCAGAAGTGGTACATGTATACAGTGACATATTACTAAGCCCTAGGGAAAGATGAAATAGTACCATTTGTGACAATGTGAATGGATCTTGAGAAATCTTGCTAAATGAAATAAGTCAGATAGAAAAAGTTGAAAACCATATGCTTTCACTCATGTGGGATATAAATAAAACTGAAAGCAACAAACAAACATGACAAACAAGCAGAGAGTCACAGACATGGACAGTGGATTAGTGATTACCAGAGGGAAGGTGAGGAGGGGAGAGGTAGGTGGGAGTAAAAGGGGTCAAATATTTGGTAATGGAAGGAAATCTAACTTTGGGTGGTGGACATACAATTCAATAAACACACACACACACACATCATATATTATTGACTGTACACTTGAAACATTTGATTTTATTAACCAATGTCACCCCAATAATTTTAATTAAAAAAAAAAATCAGTTCTGACAGATCTGGAAAGAATATGCTCAGGATTCTTTAAGTTTTCCATTGGGGATGTATGTTTAAATATTGAAAAACACAAAAGCATTTTGCAGATGCACCAACTGAAGATTTCAAAGTTTGTTGCTTGTTTAATGTGCCACATCTAGTAAGTGGCAGAAACAGGACTTGAACCCAGGGTCTTCCTAGCTCCTCTTGGAATCACTGCTCTATATTGTCTTGTCTCAGAAAGATGATAGTTTGCTGTTCTAGTTACATCAAGTAGGATGTTGTACCAGATATGATTTTTCATTGTTTTCTGAAAACCAATTAACTTCCAAGCTCTATATTATTTGCTTTTAAGCAATAGTGATTAATAATGTGTCTCATTGATTCCACGACAAGCATTTTTCCCCATATTTTAACATCTCTGAAATTGGATTGCTTTTTACAAGTGATGGTGTATCATCATTTAATTGGCAACATTTTTCTTTCTTAGTGGCATATAAAATAATGGTGTATCTCACAATTGATAGTATCTTAAATTTGATGAAATGCAGTAATAATGACTTGGTTCATATGAATAGAGCAGGACAGAGAAGCATACAGATAGCCACAGGGCGTGCTAGGGTGGGGTACCATTGGGAAACAACATTACCTGTTATCCATCTCTTCTATTATTCTAGTCCAGACCTTGATTTCTTTCAAATGAGCTATCTCAGCTTTTGTCTCTTCCCTGTCAAATATCTTTCGTACCACAACCAGTGTTTTCTTCTTAAAGAACGGCCTACCAGTAATGATTCCCCAGTACATCATGTGAAGACCAGACACTTGGCGTGAACTTCAGCATCCATATCTGCTTTCTGCCTTATCTTCCATAACATCTTTCTCTCAGTCGGCTCCCGAGGTCTTTGATCTAATCCAGTGTTTCCCAGGGTATAGGACAGTGATTCAAAATGACTTTAGGTGCCACACTAACATGGCGTTGAATAACCCTGAGTCATCCTATGAGTGATTTATTGTTTGGAATTTTTTTCGACCCTTCAAAAAATCTTGAAAAGAAAGTCTTCGTTTGATGCCAAGAAGTCTTCAACATCTTGCTGTACTAGCTCCCCTTTGTAACAAAGAAAGGACAGCTCAGCCAACAGTATTTAGCTGGAAATTTCATTGTTTTGTTTTCATTTATTTAATTTTATAGCTATCTTAGACTTGGGGCAAGCGACACTGGATTTCCATTTACAGTAGTGACATAAAATTCCTTTGTAAAAATAAATTTGTGTCAGCAAAAGTATTAAGCAAATACTTATGCAGATGATATGTAGATATGGCAAGAATTGTGAATGTGGTACTTGCATGACAAGAACATGGGCAGCAGTGATCTGTTCCAAGTACTTCATTTCTCTGTGTGCTTGTGCATGCTTTTCCTTAATTCTAGGTTCCCTTATTCCTACTCACTAATAATGGGACTCCATTGCTTCCTCCTCCTTGAAGCATTCTCTGATTTCTCTAGTCAGAATTAATTATGCATACCCACAAGACATTGCTTTAAATTTGATTTTGTACTTTTGTTATTCTAGTTAGATATTCACATGCCCATATTTATTGTGATTGAAAGCCTTTATCTGGCATGACCATTTCTCAATCTAGCTCTGTGGCTTCTTCCATGCCTTATATGTGGTTATAGGAAAGAACAAATGGATACATTAAAAATTCACATTAACAATTATTTTATGCAATTCCCCCTCATCCTCCCCATTGTGAAGAAACCTAGCCTGCTTTTAGACAGCTCATGTGCTTGGCTTACATTTCAGCTTCATTGTAAGTAGCAGTTACTGAAGCATTTGTAGAAACTGCACTGTTCTTCAGCAAAAATATTTTACAAGGAAGGTCATAGAATCATCTGAAACCATTCATGAGGAAGTAAACCCTAGAGTAAAGCCAAAGAAAGGCCAGAAGGAACTGTGTCTCAGTGTGTGCCTGTGTGTGCCTGTGTGTGTGTGTGTGTGTGTGTGTGTGTGTGTGTGTCAGCACACACACACACATGCTGACAGAGCAGTAATCCATTGGGTTTAGAGCTGTACCTTCTGGTTGACTTTGTTCTTCATCTGAAGCCCCCAAAGACAAAATTCAGTGACCAAAGATAATGGTAATCTAAGCAGAAAGAAAGAGAGATAAATAAAATACTTGCAGTTTTTATACTTGAGTAGTCCTGTTATCTTTTTCAGAGTCTTAGATAAGGAGCTTTGCTCAGCCTGCATGAGCTGAGGCAATGGGAAAGTGTTCAGAATTACAAAGACAGGTGTCGTTTCTAGAAAGAAGTCTGATTCCGCTACCGAGGTTGTCTTCTGGAAAGAGAAAGCCGAAAAAGACCTGGTACCACCATGACACCAAGTAAACTGGATGCATGGTGTTTGAAACAGCTCCTAAGAAAGCCCACTGCTTACTAATCTTATTTCTGCTAAGGAGGAGTGATGCCAGCATGCCAGAGTGCACTGCGAAAGGGGAGGTGATAAAAACGGGGGGCAGCTTTAAGGGAGCTCACCTTGATCTTTGTAGAAGACTTTCCAAGCCTATCTGGCTGCTATCAAAAATAGCGCTGCTCAATCCACAGGATATTCTTGAAGAGTATGATGAGAGGCCTCATGGCCATCTGCTTTTTCTTTCTTCTTTAAGGATTCAACTGCATTGAGGTGTAATCAACACGATAGTTTAATTGTTCTCCAAGGAATGCTCTAGTACAATCAAGACTGACACATGATGGTCTATGCAGTGAGAATCTTTATTTAAAAAAAAAAAAAACTTCACCTAGTTATCAGTCATTTACAAAAGAGAGTCCAGTTTTAATGATTGATGGCAACTGGACACATCTCACTGTCCTTCTTGTGCCGACTTTTTTTTTTTTTTTTTGGTTTTAGTTGGCAGATCTAAGGGAGAAGGGAATAGGAATAAAATTCTTACACTGTCAGGTTTTCCTAGGGCCTCCCTAGTGCTCTGGGAAACTGAATTGGAATAATAATTAATTTGATCAATTTTACATTAAAAACTAATTTCTGCTTGTATCTTCTGTATCCTTTGTCAGAGAACAACCCTGTGGTCTGCTGATCTTTCAAAGAATAGACAGCATATCTGTTTCAGAGTCCATTGAAAGCAATTTACTATTCACATGTTTAATATATGGGACAGTTGGTCTTGCTACAGCAATACAATTATTCTGGAAAAGAATTTTCAATGATGAAAATGAAAAAAAAGTTAAAATAGTCATAATTTACTGCTCTGGAGTGCCGGGCAGCTGTTTGCTGCCTCGATCTATATTCTAATAAGTCTTTTAAATGAAGAGATTTATGAGATTATTTTAATTTTGATGTCTTTTTAATGCTTCATGCATTTTAAATACAACCTTTTAATAGTTTTTGAGATTGAAGAATTTAATTTTGTTTTATACTGCAGAAATAAATGTATTCTCAGGAGACCGCACCATTATTGTAGTTCTTTCTTTCTCCTTTTTAAATCAGCATATCTACTCCATACAGCTCAATTGCCAGCCAGAACCGACAAAGTCTTTGTTTAGTTGGGGAGGTGGCAAATCAGAAGAAAACTCTTTCACATCGTGTGACAGTGTAACTGGTGCCAATAGAATTTTCGTGGGTTTAGATGTGCATTTACCCATATTTCTTCATGAAAACGACCCAACTTTACTTGGATAAGTAGTCCGAGATGTATGTGAATTGACCCCGTTGACCCTTGAGCAACACGGAGTGTAGGGGTGCCGACCCCAGGTCCCCACTGTTGAAAACTCTCGTATAACTTTTGACTATACAGTCGGTTCTTTGCATCCAGGGATTCAACTAACCTGAATCAAAAACAGTGTTATGCTGGATTGGGTATCCGTGGTTGGGAAACTACTGTTGAGAATGTGAAAATACTGTTTTCAATCCTTAGTTGGTTGAATCTGCAGATGCGAAACCTGCCGATAGAAAAGGATGTGTAAGTGCAACTGCCCAAGCAAACCTGTGTTCTTCAAGGATCAACTTGTAGATGGCCAAGTCAAACCCACATTTTAGAGAGATCGTTGTCATGTGTATAACTATGAACTGGTTTTAGAAATACAACATTATGGACAACAGTCACCAAGAAACATGTTTTAGAAAAGTAGTAACTGGTACTGTTAAGTTTTTAAGCCAAAGAGATGGATTGAGAAGTGGTCCCTGGCCATAAAAGGTTTCTAATTGCAATATAGATATGGGCATGTGAACTTCGTAATAATATTTCACTTTTACTTTTACTTTCTAGGCAGGGAAAACCACTAATGCTAAGGAAAGCTGTTACAGCCAAAAGGTTTTAAGACAGATCTGTTAAAATGCAAATACAAGGAGTTATCTCTAACAAAAAGTTTTCCCCTGATAGTTTAAGGTAAAATTTAATTACATTTCTAAGTTACTTTAAACAACTTTCCATGTGTTGACAGGAGGTAGGAAGGATCATGAAACTTAGAGTTCCGTAGGATGTCAGAGGTTCAAAATACATGAAGTTCTTGAATCTGTGTACTATTTTAAAACGATGAGATATTCAAATCCAGAAGTCATTAAAAATACTGTTTCAAACAATGTTTAACAACATGGGAAATGCTCCTGATACAATGTTAAATGAAAAGCAAGCAAGATAAAACTGCATATACATTATCCCAATGATAAGAGGAGCAGGTTAGTATGACCTTAAAGAAGTTATAATATAAGCTGCAGGGAGTTGGAAATAAAGTTTTATATTGAAGGTTCGTAAAGAAGTATATGTTCACGTATGCATGCTACCCATATACAAAGCATTACAACATTAAGAATATTTATTTTGAAGTTGTGGATGTTAGGATGATTTTTCACTTTCTTTTTCATGATTTTCCACAATAAACATATTTTTATATAGTACCAAAAACTAATAAAAATACATCTAGTTGTGTAAAGTAATGCATAAAAGGAGCCAGAATTTATTATATAAATTGCTAAAAATCCTACGTTCTCATTGCAAGCACAGTTGTTTTCAAATAGCAATCTTCTCTTAATTTGTATTTAAGGGAAAAAAAAAGTGCTAACTTCCCATCTTGTGGCTCTGATCTAATTTTGAAGCTGGAAACAAGGACTCGTCTGAGGACTAATCATATTCTATGAACTTTAGGATATTGCTGCTAAAATACAGTTTTCATAGTGCTGCTTTTTGCAGCCCTTTTCAATCATTTTTCTGAAAAAAAAAATAAGTTATGTACAATTCCTACTTTGATTAGTGATTACTCAAGTTCTACTATACTGTTTAAAATTCCAAACCCATCCATTGCTTTCTCAACAAAAAAGCAGATCGTAATCTCTAACTCCTCCCACTCCCAGTTATATTGGAAGGGTTGACATTGTTTATATATTTTCCTCTACTCTGCAGCATTAAAACAAAATCTACCTAATCTCTTAACTAACATCCTATTTGTGGGCAATCCTGTTAATTGCATTGCTCTCCTAGACCTCAGTTTATTGAGCTGTATAATGGATCTAAGACCTGTCTTACAGAGGTAGTAAAATCAGAAGAGTTAATGCATGGAAATGATGGCATGCCTGCAGAAGGTATAATAATACTTACCATTAACCTTATTTATGTCATCATTATTCATAATAATAAATGCAGGCTCTCTCTAAGCCAGAGCTCTGATGCTTCTGTGTATCCTTGCAACATTTAATAATAATATCAGCTAACGTTATCTGTGTGCTTAGGCATTTCTCTGTGTACTCTCCATACATTAATCTCACTTAATATTCACAAGACCTCATGAGATAGATACTACAATCATTCCCATTTCGCAAATGAGGAACCAATGGCCCAGAGCATTCCTGTAACTCACTGAGTGTCTCCAAGCTAATAATTTTAGAGTTCCAATTCAAACTCCTCTGACTCTGGGCTCACCTTCTAACTATTACAAGCCTTCAAAAAAGTAAGCAAAATAAATAATGGTTATATGAAGCATTATTATAGGTAGTAAGAAATTCAGTTCTGATGAAAATGTTGAAAAATAGCCTTTGTTAATTCAAAGTGCTTAAAATTGAAGCAAGGCCTGTTAACTACAGGCTGACCCAATTCTACCTTAATGTTGTTTGAGCATATTAAAAAATTTACTAGAAATATTGTAAAAATAAAATTAAGTTGATCATAAATAGCAGAGAAGCTTGGTAACTTTAGCACTTCACTAACAGTTTACTTATGCTGGAACTGTCTGCCATCTTTGTTTCTTTGTTTTCAGTAAAATTAGTCAAAAAAATATATATTTTTAAGTCTACAGACACTGCCTGTAGGGATAACAGGGTACCTATCGATATCATTTAGGTGAGTCATACTTGCAAACGGATAACTTCATTTAACCTTGTGTCAGTTCTAGACAGGGCTTTAGAGTCTGCAAATGAGTCACAGTCTACAAATAGTCTGCAAATATGTCGAGGTACGTTTTAGAATTTTTTTTTCTTACTTAGGACTGTTTTTTTCCCCCACCGGTTTTGATCACCAGTTATTTTCCCCATTCCCTCCCTCCTTTTCTCACTCATTCCTACCCTCCTAACCTCCCTCTCTTCCTTTTAACTTCTGAAAATTCTTATAAGAACATTAAAGGAAAATTTGAAAAATGAAACAAAAAATGTTCTTATTCCTACAACATGAATTTTTTTTTGTTTGCATGTTACATTATCTTTAAGAATTTTTTTGGTTTGCACACATAATTTATAATTATATAATTGTGTTTAAAGTCAACAATTTTATTCAGTGTTATTTCATGCAATTAATGACTACATATTATTTCATCAAGCAGATGTCCATAATTTATGCAGTTTCCTCCTCATTGTTGAATTTTTAGGTTGTTTCCATGCTTTAGTTCTTCTAGATAATATTCTAGTGAATATGTCTGTGCATATGGCATTTTTCTCCTATTATATCGTATGACAAATTCCTAAGAGCAGAATTATTGGGTTAGAAATAATGAATCTTTTTATGGCTTTTACACATATAATGAATTTGATATTTCTAGGTGAATTGAAGGAAAGAATGGTATAGACTTTGACTCCAATATGGGGTAAAGTTTCTAACACTAGTCCAATGAGAACCACAACAAAAATGAAGTTTCTTAAATTACTATACAAACTTCTTCAACTAGTTTATACTATACAAGGGAATTTTCATCTAATCAACTTCAAGTTTACTTAATGTTGAAAGAGTTATTCAGTTAATTTAAAACTTCTTGGCCATTCAGTAGATCATCTAGCCAAAAATTATTTCATTACTGGTTTCAGATTATTATAACTATCAATTGTATTCTTTATATTAGGCAAGTCTTTTGGTTACCCGAGTAACATCAGAATTTAAGGCGAGACTTTGGAAATGGAAGCTCAGAAGTTTTCTTCACGCTGACCAAAGATCTTGCGAGTGTGACTTTAAGCTGAATAATGTTGACGTTTTAAGAGCAAACTTTTGGACATATGTTGCTACATCATTGTTTTGTGTCTATATGACTATATTTTTATTTGGTGAAAAAGGATGACTTAATTTCCTTGGTAGTCATTCCTGTGCTTGCAGATAGTCACCTATTAATAAACAATCGATGCCCTTCCTTGCTAGTCTGGTGTTTGTCTCTACTTTTGCTGCCGTCTTTCTCTAGTTCATGGTTAAGTTTGTGGAAGTAGCTGCTGCATTCACTGTCTCCTTAAATCTGAATTATTTCTCTGTCTGTTTTAAGCTTCCAACTATTCCACCCATTCAAACTGCTCCAGCAGTGGTCAATGAGGATTTTCATTATCAAACCTAAATGATTTCATGTTTGACTTCTGGAGGCTTTCACAATTTTGGTCACTACATTTTTGAAAATCTCTGCACCTACTTCTCTCTGACTGTTCCGTCTTGGTTGCTTATCCTGGGTCTGCATGCTTGTCCCTAAATGTTAATGTTCACCCCTGATTCTCAGGCTCTTCACTTAGCTCAGTCTTCAAAGGTAATTCTATCCATTTATAATTTTTTAAACATGTAGCTATATGCTGAATGTTCTCAAGTGCTCCTCTCCTTTACCTATGACTTACATACTAATCCATGCGGTCTACCATTTATTCTTATCTGAATATCCAGAATCACCTTTAATTCTGCATGTCCAAAATCAAATTGACTGGTTTTTTTATGCAAATCTGCTTCATTTAGGTAATGGTACCACTGTCCACCCAGTTATTTCATCTAGATACCCGGGAATCATCTCAGACACTTTTTCTCATTCACCTACATCTAACTGGCCTCTAAGCTATGCCTATTCTTTTTCTTAAGTATCTCAGGAACTCCATCTCTCCTTTCTGTTTTTACTGTTCCTTGCAGGGGTAAACCTATCAGTATCCACTACCTGGTCCACCTGATTTTATTCTTGCCTTCCTCCAATTCTCTGATTGCTGTACCTAGTGATCTAAATGACTCATCTAATCTTATTACTTTCTTGCTCAAATTCCTCCCCACATCCCCTTCCTTAGCAGGCTCTGCCCAGGATGTAAAAAGGTTGATGTTAGATCCTTTCCACAGTACTCAAGGTCTTCTATGAGCTGGCATGTACTATTTCCATCATCATCTTCTATAGTACCTGTCCGTATTCTTTGTCTCAATGTAACTCTTTGTTTTTCCCATTTTTATGTGTCCCGTGCTTCTGTACCTTTGCACATGCTCTTTCTAGACTGTTCTTTCTGTTATTATTGAATATCTGCTTACCTTTCAAAGCCTAGTTCAAGGTTCTCCTTCTATTCTGAACCACTACATTGGTTTCTCCTATGGTACTCTATGTTCTCCACTTTCAAAGAGATTATTACACTGATGTATTCTACTTCTCCAGGAGATTGTAAGTTCTTGAAAGCAAGGACTATAGTTTTATTTTCCTTTAAATAATGTTTATGTCCCATAATTAAAAAACTATTTTTTATTATCAAGAATTTAAAGTCCAAAGGTAGTCCAAAGAAGGAAATAAAATTACAGTACTCCTATCACTCATATTTATTTCATCCAGTTTGGTTTTATATATATGCTTATATATAATTATTTCTTTTGTAAAATTGGCATGATAGGTTTTAGATAATCTTGTGACCTTTTAAAAAAGCTAGTATGGTGTGTAAATTTTCCCATTTATTTAAATATTCTTCAAAAACATAATTTTTAATGGCTGTGTTCTATTTGATAATATTGCATCATATAGATGTACCATAATTTAATCATTCCTGTGATGCCTGTTTAATTTTCTTCAGTTTTATTATGACAGCTTTGATGAACATCCATTTTTGCTGAAATTTAACAGATTTCATGAAATAGAAGTGGAAAAAGATCTAACATAATAGATTTCCTCAAACTTTACAAATTCAAAGAGTTTTTTTTAATGAATAGTAACAATTGTCAAGGATAAAAACAAAGGTAAAAGTTGTTAACCTTTTAGACAGCTTTGTAAAACAGTGCTGATAATTAAACATGCTTTAAAAACATAACCTTTGTTGTGGATTAAACATATAGAATGTGTGAGAGTGACTGTTGTTAAGAGAAGCTCAGCTTTCCCGTTTTCTGATTTTGCAGTAATATAACTTTTTATGTAACTAGTTCATATTTGTGAAGAGCTTTGAAGATGAAAGCTATTATGTAAGGGCAAAATCATTTCATAAAAATGTTACATATAAAATACAAAAATCCATAGACAGACTTTAAGATTTTCAAAGTAACATCAACTCTTTCATGTAATCATTTATAACCACCATCTTTAGACTAGTAATCCAGGATTCATTTATAGATTATTCTTGGAGTATTTTAGTGTTATCCATTACAGTGAAATTGTTTTTATAGTCAAAGGCAATGGTTAGGAATGGTGTTATTCTTTTTAACCATGGCTATTGAAGTTGTAGCACAATTTATAAATAGGTGAGGGTAAATAAAAATTGACCATAAATAGAAATCTTTCTTTCTTCCATTGAACATTGCCACCACACACATTAGATTTTAAAGAAATAGATTTCATCATGTGTTGGTTAGGTTTTAAAGTAGTAGCAGTCATAAATTACAGATCATCTGCTTTCTGTAGCATATTTAAAGAAAGAGTGTACAGACTGTGTGAGTAATGGACCCGAGAAGACAGCCAGGTGTTAAAATAAGGATTTTTCCCTGTGTGCATCACTAAACAGTATTCCACTAAGCAGTGTGTCATACCTAAACTAAAGGTGTCCCAATGTTAACATTTGATCCTTTTATTCATGCAATGATCTTCATTGTAAAATATTGCCTTTAAAGTTTCTCTGGATCTCCCCCACCCCTTCCTGCATACATACATATTATGAAATGAAGTATTACTGCTGTGCCCTGAAACTACCTATTTTCAGTAATTGCTTCTAATGACAGTAGCACTCTTCACACAGGCACATTTTGACTGACTCCAAATGCCCACCAAACCATCTTATGATGCAAGCTCTCTCTGGTCAGAATTGAAACTCAATTAGGATCAGGAGCCCAGAATTGTAGCAGTGCAAGGAACCAACAATCAAGTTGAACTTTGGGTATAACTGGCATGTCATGGTTGAAGTCCAATAATTTTGCTTTTGTTTTTAAGCCTTTCTGCTGGTGTTTATGTATATTTATGCAATATGACTTCACCTTTGGAAACTGAAAACAAATGAAATATTTTCTATCTTACATTTTATTTAAAATTCTAAGTTCTTACTTTCTCTTACACCAGGCTCCTCCTTCCTATTCTGCAACTCTGCCCTTGCCCCAGTCTGAGCCTGGTTGGCTTCTAGGGTATTTAAACACAGGCATATGTGAAGTATAAGAAAATTAATGTTGTTCCAGAAATCTTTTTTTTTCTTGGCTTCTGACCTTTTTGTGCACTTGAAATTACATTTAATATTTCATTACTACAGGTCTTTCCATTTAATTTCCTGGATTTTTTTCCACTTGAAAAAAACCTACAAATTTGGTTTTACAGTACAGAGTTATGGGGCCCAATAATTTTCCAGCCTATGACAGTTCAGTAACTGGTGCCCTCCAGCATTTTTATTACACATAATTTTATTGCTAAAAGGTTAGGCCATTTGACCATTTTTTTAAGACTTATCCATCAAACATTGCTCAGAGAGAACTAAAATCATGCACAATTTAAAATGCTACCAACATCTAGTCATTTCTTGGAAAGGGGTATCCTTTAATTCATTATGAGAAGACCCCCCTCCCCCAATAGAAGCATAAAAGATAGGTTTGTGAACATTGAAAGGAGAGTAAGGATGTAGCACAGGTATGTCTAGTACTTCATGCAGCTAACCATGCAGTAGTGAAGATAATAGATAAGTATTTCTCTAATAGTCTTCCCCTTTTAGTCACCCATAAATATTTCTAGAACATTGACCTTTAGTCAAATGGTGAATTCTTTCACTTGACATGACAAGAAAAGATCAGTAAGCTAGTTAGGAAAACTCTCTTGCAATCCATTTTGTTTTCCAAATGGCTTAAAAGCAATCAAGAGAACTGTAAGATTGGAATTCTGTGAAATTTATAACTTTTCTGATGATTGGGAAAAGGGAAGTATGCTTTAGACAATTGGGCACACCCTTTTGTGTGCCTGAGGATTTACTTCTATCCATAGCGACAAGCTTTTGTGGAGAGCTGACCACTTCTACAATCCCTTCTCTTCATGCCCCAAGGGGGTTAAGTGCCCAAGTGCCATTTGCTCCATAGGACATGCGGTAAATACCTGATTGCTTTAGGGTTAACTGATTTTATGGAGGACTCTTCCACCATCTATATTGGGGAGTTTATGTGTTTAGGAGCTCAATGTATTAAAAGAGCAGTGTATCATACTTAAAAGTCTTTGAGTGAGTCTGATGATAATATTTAATAGTGATGATTTTCCAAAGAAAAGTAAAATGGAGGAGCTGTTAGGTATTAGTTAATGTGTGAATAGAAAGCCCTTAAAGAGAAGAAAGGCAAAATGCTCGGTTTTCTTTCGAGTGTACAGTCTCCCATTTTGTATAATCCACACAAGTAATTTCTGACAGTGTTACTCTTAATATCATCAGTAACCATTTGGCATTGCAAGTCATGGTGGGCCTGCTCTGCCTCTCCTCCTCACCCCTAGGCCCTGTATGTCCATGATCATGATAAGTTCCCCTTGACCTTGGAGTTTGCTCTTTCTTTTGCATGAGACTCTCTTCCTTGGCTCTTAACATAGCTGCCTTCATTCCATCATTCTGCCTCAGCCTCAATACCTTCCCTCATGGAAGTCTTCCCTGCAACCCTGACTAAAGTAAGGTTTCTTTGTTTTTCCCTATCTGAACATGCTTTTTAGTTCTATGGTAGCTCTCATCTCAATTTTAAAGATTTTATTTAATTATTCCCCCAGCCCCTCACCATCATATAATCTCTACAAGGGCAAAGACTTTGCCTTGTGATTTGCACATCCAAAACTTGTCCCGCAGTTCTGGCACAGAGTAGATGCTCAATAAATATTTTTCTATTGAATGAATAGATATGCAAATGACCAATTTAAGCACAATTCCTGCTTCAGATAGTTGATATGACATTTTCCTTTTTAACTGTCTTTTTAGTCTATCCCATGTTCAACTCTTAAAGAAGCTGACTGATTTTGATAAAACTTGGTTCACTGCTCAGTATAAGTCCCATCTTGAAATGGATTTATAACTCGGTCTGTCATCTTGAATCCAAATGGTGGCAGATAAAACTTGACAAAGGAGACTTGGAGCAGTTTTCAGTACAGTTTGGTACATGGGTTGATGTACCATTTATTTGACACGTGTAGAGTTTGAATTTCACGAACATTTAAATGCTAACCTTAAGCTACCCTAACTCTATTTTCCAGCTTTCTTCAAAACCTAACATTTGCGGCTAGATTAAAAGCATCTTGGGAAGTGAAAATCCACAAAGAGTTTTAATGGTGGGTACTTAGCTGTTTTCTCTACAAGTCCCCACATCCCCTAACTGGACAGGGTTGAATGAAAGATGCGAGGCTTCCTCATGACTTCTGGCAGCCAGGCCACGTGGGACGTCCTCGAAAGAGAGAGTGACAGGGTGGGATTGTTCGCTTGCTTCCCCAGGTCTATGCCAGTGGCCAGGAATGGATGCAGACAGAAGGACCGACCTCAGGTTGGTGAAAATGGAGGCATTTCCACCCCTCCCCAGCGGTGTCAAATGTCATAGTTTTGCCATTGAAGCATTTTGAACTTTCGTAGGAAAAGTTTTAACTCTGACATCAGGGATGGCCTCTCAGAAACCCATGACATCTTGTATGAGGTTGCACCTATTTTTAGATTGGAAAAATACTGACAAGTGAAGTTTTACAAAACACAAGCCCCTCCTTTTCGGTTTTGTTTTGGTTTGTGCATGCCCGCGCCCAGTGTTGGGTTCTCGTGCTAGAGAACTTGCCATCGGCCTTCCTCAGTGACTTATTTGTGTTTGCCATCACACAGCAATTCCCAGGTTCCAAAACGCTGGAACAGCCAGTGTCAACACCGCAAGCAGAAAAGGTTAAAATATGGGCTGCAGACTTATGTGCTATTTGTGGTGGTAAATTCTGACCCCAGTCTCCTAGAAAACATGGTCTCGTGAACGGTTAACCCACCAAATTTTCGTTCGATCTCTTAAAAGCACAGCTCTCTTTTTCGACATCTTAATCTTGCTTCCTCCCCCACCTCCACCACATGCCTCTTCACTCCTTGTCTCTCTTCTCTTATTTATAAACTCGTATGACATCCTTCATTTGCTCCTTTCCTCTTTTTCCTTGATAATAGAAGACATTCATATTCATTATGGATTTGCAATCTGCAGACATGTATATCGAAGAGAGCAGAAATGACCCACAAGTTCACTGCTTAGAGGTGAACCATGTTAACATTTTAGCGTGTTTCCTTGCAGTCTTTTCCTTATGCCTGTATGTGCATGGAGACGGTAAGGCTAATTTTTTTTCCACAGCAATCTTACAGCCGTCCTGAGCGTTTTCCTTGCTGCTTATTCTCAGTGGTCTGAGAAATTCATTCTGTGGCCCTGCCAAAGCTGGAAAGGGCAAATATCTTTTATTTTTCTCATCTCTCCCCTCTTCCATCTGTTGCAGACGGCTCTTTGCCTCAGTGTCACTAGACTCCACTGTTTCCTCATTAGTTTCCTTTGACCGTTTGCCTCTCTCTTCCCGTGCCTTTGGCTGCAGGAGTCGGAGACTGGCCTACTTACCTCGGGACCTGCGGTTCTGTCCATTCACACTTGTAGCTTCTCCCTTCCAGGGTGAGGAACTGGGTTGTATTTCCACTTCTCTGCTGCTGACGGGAGGGAGGACGCTGCTGCTCCGGGCAGGAGGCAGAGCTTTGAAGCTCTGAGTGTCTCTGGCTGGCGTTAATCAGCTCAGCCAAAGACTGCTATTGGGGTTCTAGAAATTCAGACTGGCCTTCCTCCAGCAATTTCCTCTGTGAGCATTAGGACCCCCTGTCACCTCCAGATTGTAGGAAGGGAGTGGTATCAAGCATTTATTCAGCATTTACATGCACTGTACTTTACATGTATTCTCTCCTCACAGCGGTCCATGAAATAGGTATTACCGTTTCCATTTTGGAGATGAGAAAGCTGAAGCTTAGCAAGATGACAAGGTTTGCTCAAGGCCACTGCATGGGGATTCAAAACCAGGTCTGCAGCTACAAAGCCTGTATTCACCCAGCTGCCAAGTCCCTTTTGGTAGAAGAATAAACTTCAACTCTTTGGTGGTGGCCATTCTCTGGAGAAGGCTAAGAAGTGCAATTGTAGCAAAGGCAAACATCTTTACAGAGAAAGACTGGGTAGAGCAAATGGAAACAGGAGAAGGCCGCCAGGCCCTGAGTGGGCTTCAGAGACTCCGAGAATGTTAGAGCTGGACAGGCCCTTCGAGGTCATCTATGCCAGGGGTCTTCAGACCCCGCTCCACATTACAACCATCTGGGAAGCTCTAAAAAATACAGATGTCCGCCCGTTCTAACCCCCTAAACAGTTTTTAGGTGGGTTCCCAGCCTGGACATGTTTATAAAGCTCTCCAGGTGATTCTATTCTAATGTGGAGCCAAGTTTGACTCTGAGTTAGGCCAATCTCCTATTTGGCATTTAAGTAAACCCAAAGCCAACAAGGTAAGGGACAGTCCCAGAGTCACCAAGTTGGTGAGGAAAACACTGGGAAGCAGAGTGCAGCTCCTGGTCCTAATGTACCTGCTGCTTCAGGTACGGTTCCAGGAATGAGCCCAGAACCCTGAGCTAAAACTTGGTCAAAGCAGAAACACACATACTCCTCTCGAATTCTGAAGGTCAAGAGGGAGACAGCTTTCTCAGTGCCCCTTCTGTGAGGAGCACCTGCGAGGAGAGCTTATGTAACGACGAACCCATCCTACTGACTTCCCATGCTCCCTGTGGGGAAGGGGAAGGTTCCTGTGTTCACTCCTGACTCACGATTCTCCCCTCCCCTGACCTTGTCCTAGTCCCCATAGGCTTTTGGGATTCCTGTTTTTAGAGCTGTTCTGTTGCCTCTCCTTTGGAGAAGGCAGTGGGTAGGGACTGAGGACAGTGCAAGTTAGGATAGATACCACCACTCAAAACCCTTTTCAAGTCTCTAAGCAACTTGATGATTCTGGAGGAAGTATATATTAGAGGCAGAAAGGTGTGTAAGACTTGGAGGCAGGGTAAAATTGTTTCTGACAGATTAAAGGTGGTCTGTATATTTCATGTGTGGTGTAACAGAATTTACATAATGGAGATGAGAGAAGGCACGAGGAAGGTGATGAGAGAGAGTGGGGCTGGATATCCTGTGGTCTTGTTTCTGCTCTCTAGCTGATCTGTAAGGAGCTGGAGCACATGCTCCTTTTTTGTGGCTGGCCCTGAGCCATGGTGGGGTCCAATCTGTGTGAAACAGAATACCTTTGATTGAATCGAGAGTCCAATCATCATGGGTTAAGGGTATCGCTATTGAAGAATGGGATTCCAAATTAATACGATGATAGTCCTAATAACAAGGCTTCTCAAACGGAAGTCATTCATCTACTATAACTTTTTGACGGTCATATCTAAATCTATATCTCTATATATGTCTTATCTCTCTATTTATTTTGTCATATCTATATACCATCACTATCATTTACTACCCATCTATCACGTATCTATCCATTAGGCCAAATCACATGAAACTGTCAAATTTTGATCATTTTTTGTCTAAATAAATACCACTAGTGGTTTCATATGGTTCAACCTAATATATTTCTCTCGCTTTTTTTTTTTTTACTTCCAGAAACTTATTCATAGAAGAAATTTCATGTTACCATTTTAAATTGAAAACCAGTATCATTTGCTATAAATAGAAGGATACCTAAAAAAAAGTTAAAAGAACACCAAAAAGTTAGTATATTTAGCTAGACACTGTTGCCTGCTGAAGGCTATGAGCCTGAAACCATTTTTCTTTGGTTAAAAAGGGGTATTAAGAAGCCATGGAAGGTTAAGGAGGTGGTAAGGGTTTATTATTTCCAAGCCAAGACTTCCTCTTTGATGCAATCACAGTGATTGAAAAGAGTATTAAAAGAAGATAGCACATTATTTATTGTTGTGCTTGCCCACTCAACATCATCCACTTTCTGCTGGTGGATCCCTCTCATGCTGTGGGTAGCGTGGAGCCATAGGACGTGACCGTGCCTTGCTAAGTCCCTGCTAATTCGGTGGGTGGGTGGGTGAGCCTGAAAGTCTTGGCTGTCTTTCTTCATTGTGACTGAGTCAAAAGTGTTGATGGGGTACTTGCACCTTCTTGAATAATTATACAACAGCAAATATGCCAAAATTCTTCTCGCTGCATTTATAGCTACAGCTTTGCAGGGTGTTAAAAAAGCATGGCGTGCTACCAGTTATGATGTTTTTAAAAAGTGAATAAGCTTGATGTTTTATATTTCTCCGTGTGACCCTGAGCGATCTTTCTATTTCCTATGAGCTTCGGTTTTCTCATGTATGAACTGGAGATTGTACCACTTCTTCTACACACTTCATAGGATTATGAAGAGGACAAATGCAATCGTGATTGGAAAGTGCATTCAGGATGTAAAGTATTGCTATTATTCTAATTCAAATGAATGTACTCATAACTTCCATATCACTGAGAATATTCCCCCCACCCCTTGCTCTTATCAGTGAAAATTAACTGTTAGCGGGAAAACGTTTCCTTTATCCCTGATCTGAGTTTGAAAATGAGGTGGGAAGCTGTTCGATTTTAATTCTGTTTAAACGTCGATGGCTTTTTGTCTGAGTGTCAAAGTAATCTGTGTGTTCAATTAAAACATTTACAAAACAGAAATATACAAAATGAAGGAAGCAGTGATTACCCGTGTTCTCACCATGCCTTTCCAGTCTTTTTTCTCCATGAATGCTGCTAACAACTTAAATCTACCTTTAAATTCAGTGGCCTCAGGAAGAGATAAAAAGCTTGTCCGGGCTTCAGTCCTTTTCTGAAATGGCACCTGTCAAAGCCAGCTGGGTGCTAGTAGCGGGTCGAAGATGGCAGAGTGCGGCCCAGGCATATAGAGCTTGTCTGCATTCTATCGTTGGGAGAATTCGTGCGTCTTCTCATTACAAAGGAGAAAATAAAAGTGAAAGAAACTGAGTCAGCAGGCCACAAGAAAATGGCCATTTCCTAACCATTCGCTCTCTGTTTCTTGTGTCTCTCATGGTGGCTATGCCTCATTCTAGTTTTGTTTAGGGCAAGTTCTGTCTTTCATGCACCTTAGGTTTCACCTGTGTCCCTTTAGTGTAGAGCTCAAAAAATTAATTAAAATACTAATCAGTTTATTGCACAGCCTGTCGGGAACAGGACGCTTAAAGGTCTTTTTCGCATTTTGACAGTGTACATTATATGATACAAATGTATAGAGTAATATATTAATATTAAATGAAAGCTCTTGTTCAGAAGATTTGCCTTAGAATCGCTAAGTTCCATCTTGAAGAGAAAAGCCCCCAAATTAGATTCCATTATTGCTGGAATCTTAGTTACCCAGCTTTAGATAAGGATATAGAAAAAAGAAAACTAGAAGTGGTATCAGGAAAAGGGAAGATTTAAAAAAATTTTTTTCCAAATTTGCATGCAGGTTACCATGACTACAAAATATCTTTATCACTTATTGAAAATATCTGTTAACCTTCTGTGGCTGTCCCATCCATAGCTATATTTCAGGATCGCTACCCTAAAATTGTATAGTACTTCAAAATTGCCCTTTTAACAGATTGCTGCGTCTGAGTTGGAGTCGTCCAGTTTTTACACACACGGAGTTCAGAACTCACTTCTTACTGTGGTTTCCTGCTCACATTTGACCCAGCTGGTTAAGACGATTCGCGTCTGACATCTTAACATACAGCAAAGCGTTTAGGTTTCTGTGACTTGAAAGTGAATTAGAAATATCTGTCATTTTGGCAAGTTATGGGAAAGTATTTTTAGAAAACCTTACTTATATAATTTCGATGTCTTTTCTGTTCTGTCTTCTCCATGTAGAAACCATAGGTGAATGCACAAAAGTATGGTATTTTTAAGACTGGAGATATTTGGGTCCTTTGAATAAAAGGTTCATATTCCTAGCCACACTTCTGGAGGGGCTGGAATATGATTTCAGTCATCGTCACTGTTTATTGGAATGTTTTGAAGTTTCTGGGCATGTGGTTGTTCCAAAGCACACCTACCTCTTCAAGCACAAAAAGAGCCTTGAAGTGGCCAGACTGGCTTTTTTTTTTTTTTTTCCTATAGTAACAAGAAACAATACACTCATTAAAGCGGCGTAGATATTAATACATGGCTTCTCAATAACAATGTTTATAGAAATTAACGTCCATTTCAAAGTGAGCAAGAGAGGAAAAGACTTTTTTTTTGGTATTTTAAGATGCCTGTGGCATCTCCCCACTGTTTTCTCTAAATTATTTATTATTTGTCTTAATCTGGAATTACTCTTTTCTTTCCTAATGGAAGCTGCTGATGTTGATTGCAGTCAGAGGTAGCTTAGCTGACCAGATTCCTGACATATTTATTTGCTCATTGTAAAGCCCATTTCATTTGGAATTTTCTGGTATGTACTACTCAGGCTTTTAAATAAGTGCCTTTTAAGTCAAGGTGGATATTGAAGATTAGAACTTTTCTTTATGTGTCTGCTCTTTCAACCTTGATTCTAAATTAAATAATTGATTCTTGTGACTAATTTGGCCCAATTATTGCTATTAAGTATGTGTTTCTCTGAGGACAGAAATTTCTCTTGTGATTTTCCTGAGGACTCCCCCATTTCTTCCTCCCGTGCCCACTTTTCCTCCCATGGAAGCGGTTACTAGCCTTGGGCTACCAGTGATTGCCAACCATTAAGCCAAATGCTTTTCTTGACAGCAATTGCTTCCCGAAAGGACCAAAGCCACATTTCAACAATTTCACCCATTATGACCTATTTTGAACGTACACACCAGAAGAGAGCTGGAGTCTAAAAAAATACAGCCTTGTGGCTTCTCTACCGGTGTGCACATCAAATAATGATCCCTCAGGCACTCTTTCTCCTCTCCTAAAATGTTCCTGGATGGAATCCCAGCATAGTTGTCATCTTGTGAGCATGATTGGAGTTGGAAGGTAACAGAAAAGAGAGGAAAATACTTATTTTTATTTCAGAGAACAAAAAAGACCTGCCCATGGCTGGTATCAGTGGAAATCTCCTGTGAATGACCTCGCAAAAGGTTCTGCTGGCTCCTAGTTCATCACAATGGGGTGTTGACTGAAAATAGCTAGGAATTTGGATCTCAGGGAGGGTGGAAGAGAATGTCCTGCTTGCATCAGGGTCAAGTCTTTTGTGTAGCTTCTCTTTGGTTAGGCATGGCTTTTGGTACTGGCAAAACATTTAATGCTGCTGGTTTAATTGGTATGAGTTTAGTGTCACCCAATTCTCCTGAAATGGAAGAAAAATATTTTCTGTTGGTTGTGGTGTGAGGAGCCTTAAAATAGTAGATAAAGGCAGTAAAAACAAACAAACAAACAAACAAACAAACAAACAAACAAACAAACTCTTTCTAGGCAAGATCACTAGTACTTGAGTCAAATATTATGGTGGAAAGTCATGAATCAATCCTTTCCAGAATGGAAAGGCTTCAGGTAAATATCAGCTCTCACGAATGTTGCACAGAGTCAACAAAAATTGGCCTAATCATTTCAATAAACATGACATTATTTCTTTTCTCATTAAAGATTTAAGAAGGAATGCTACAGAAATGATAACTCTCTTCAACGAATGAAGCTGAATAAAATATGTGAAAAGAATATTTTGCCTGGTGTTTTGGTTTAAATGCCAAAGAATTGTATTTTCAAATTAATATTTGGATGGTGTGAATTTCAGCTCCTGGTTAGGTAACTTCTGACTGATGACTCTTTCAGACTGGTTCAAGCCCAGTGGTTTTCACCCAGGAGATCAGAGAGTGAAAAAATGTTCAGATCCTTTTTCTCCCTTTCTGCTTCTCCCTCCCAAGTTGATGATTATGAGAGAAGCCAAAATTGGAAAAGTGTAGCATACTAAGTGATCTGGCTGTTCTGAAATTTTCATTGTATATTCTCTAATTTTGAACCTGTCAAGTATTATCTGTCAATCATCTGCATATAGCTTGTTAAGATTATGGAGTCGTGAGTGTGCCTAGCAGACTGACTAAATCCTGTGATTAGCAACAAAACTTATAAGAAAAAAAGTTGAAGCATACATAAAGAAAAAAAAAAAACTAATAAAGACCTCGATGTTTACTTATGAAAAATAGAAAATCAGTGATTGGGAAAAAAGGTATTTTGGAGAATGCAGCACAACTGAAATTTATCTGATGTACATTTAATAATAGAATAACAATGCTGCTGCAGTGACAATGCTTAAGAACAAGAGGGATTATTAGATTTGTGCATGGAAGGTAAAATTACCGCAAAGAATTGCTTTGGGGAATGTACAAGATACAGGATATGAAATGAAATAAAGTAAATACAGGGCAGATGACTGGTTTCTCTGTATTGCTGGGTAGATTTAATTAATTGCTAATATAGCACTGAACCATGAATTACTCAATCATTACCATTATTTCTATTGTGGAATTTTCCTCTTAAATACAGATACATTAGGAAAGAAGAAAATGTCACTGGGCAGGGAATAAGTTTATGATTTTGAATGTTAACTTTTCACAGCCAACTGTAAAATACTGAGAAATCTTGCAAAGGTTATTTTAAATAATTTGGAAGAATTTTCTTTCTTATTTTGGTGGGAGGCTTTATTGTCTTTAGAAGTCCCATTGAAATCTGAAATAAACCAATGAACTTTTCAATGATTCGGAGCCATCTCCGTGTTAGTTTGTTATTGAAGGTATTTGAGAATCAGCAGGATGTAGTGCAAAGGGCCAGGGATTTAGACTCAAACGAATCTGGTTCAAATCCTAGATTTAGCATCTCTTAGAAATTTGACCCTTGGCAAGCTACATAACTTCTCCGATCTCAGTCTTCTGTTATATATGGGCATATTGTGAGGATTCGTAATCATTCATTCATCTGCTGTTATCGAGTACTGATAATATACCAAGTGCTGTGCTAAATGCTCTGGATGTAATCCAATGATTGTAATTATAGCTTACTTTTATTGAGAGCTTAGTAGGTATTGGATATTGCGCTGATCATTTCATGTGTATTACCTAAGTCAATCCTCATAGCAACATGTACACACATAACACATACACACAAAATATTTAAAAGATAATTTCATAGTAGAAGTGGAATGATGTTCTCTCTGGCGATATCAGTTTCCTCATCATCAGTGGTAAGTTTAAAATTCTTTGATTTTTCTCTCTTCTTTTTTTCTTTTTAAGAGTTTATTTGAGCCAAACTGACAACATATGCTGGGGAGCAAGATCTCAAATGCCCCTGCTCTTACCTCTTTTCTTATTGTTCTTAGAAAGAAGAAAGGCTCAGATATTACTAACCTGGGTGATTAGAGAGAGGAAAGAAGTAAGAACATGATGTCATAGGAGGGCAGGAAATGCTTTCCTCTCTCACAGAGTTGGTTGAAGGTCCCTTGAGACAATCTCCCCAGAAGCAACATGACAGGAATATATGGTTTAAGTGCTTGCAACTGTTAATGTAGCACTTTGTGTCTGAACATCCCTCTGCTAAGGGTTTTGCCATTTGAAATGTCACGCAAACCAAAGTTTGCCATGTATTAATTCAGAGAGAAAAGGGACGGCGTAATTGCCCACAGGAAATCTCTTCATAGAGTTTGAATGTCTTTATTATAAATAAGCCTCAAGCACCTTAACTGGAAACACTTTATATTCATCTGAATGGCCTGCTTCTCTTTCCGTTTTTGAAAGAAGAAAAGCTGGGGAATGATGGATCATCCAGTGTTGATATTTGCAAGCCATTTATTTTGCAGTCGTGGTGGTTGTTAAAAGAGCTGGGCTTCTTCCGGCCATCTTGGGCATCCAAAGCTTAATCTCGTAAGAAAATCTTTAGCCAAGTCAGGTTTTTAATCGCTGTGTTAGTCATCCTACTGATTACATAAGGAACACTGTAGGAGCATTGCAAATGCCATCAGCTCTTGGCAGTGGAATGACAATGAGGATGAGGTATTAACAAGTAGGTACTCGTAAAGGCAGCCATGGAGAGAGGGCCTCCACTCTCTGCTCCTGAATATGCCTCTACATTAATTCTGCTCCTTTATAACAGAACTCACTGGAAGAAAAGAATAATTTGAATTAATTATTTGCACATATGGTGTGTTCCTGATGTCAGCTAATGCTACATTAAGGACAGACATGCTGGGCACCCATTAAATAATCAAGTAAATATTTGTATTGTTTATGATAAACTAGTTCCTTCTGTGGGTATTTTCTGTGCCTTTGCAAGCATTCCTTTAATGGGCAGACTTTGTTTGTTGGGGCTTAAATCTGACAAAGAGCTGTTTAAATTCCAAATCCAGCAGAGACCTCACACCCACTGTGTTTTTTGGAGCAAAGTGAATATTTAGTAACACTTAAATATAATAGCCGGATCATTATGGTATGTTACCGGACTGAATGCTATGTTAATAACAGTCACATGGACTCATTCTTGTCCTTGCCTTACTGTTATAAGCACTTCTATGTGATTTGCACTATAATTCAATAGTAATTAGTGATACAATTACTTCAAGCTGGCACCAAATATTTATATCGAGCCAACACGAATGTTAGGTCTCCACCTGTAAGTCCCAGCATATAAGCCCAGCCTCTGAAGAAAAGTCTGGGGCCGAGTTAAGTCAGCCCAGTTTTTCTTCGGTGACACGTGTTATGGGACCGGAACGCACGCAGGTTTGTAACTGCTCCGAGTGCGTGAATGAGGCTGACTTTTCACACTGTTCACTGAAGGTCACATTGTCATAGGAAATATGTTAAGGAATCATCGCTGGGCACATTTCCCTGAAAAGAATCCAGTGTTTGAGAAGAGCTTGACGTGAGACTGGGAGTGAGCGACATCGAGTTGAGGGGAAGCCTTACGATTCCTGCTTGGCGGCTGTCTGAGTGTAAATTCTTAATGAGTGTTGGGCCTTTTGGAACAAGGTCCTTATAATGGGTCTTTTTTCAATGAGCTTTGGGGCTCTTTTTTTTTTTTTTTTTGCATGCTTGATATTTCAAAGGGGCCTCCGCCTGCACTTTGGAATGCTTCTCTTTTTGTCTCACAAAAGGAAGGTTATCATATGCTTGGCATTGCTCTACTTAAAACCAAGTGTGGAAGCCAGGGGCAGTGCTTTACCAGGATTTTTGGGAACAAACTGAGCCTGACTTTGTCAGCTAATGAAGATTAGTGTAACTGTTTGGATGAACAGACTCGCAAATAACCTCTAGACATTTCTTGGAAAGTTAGCAGCAAGGCTCTCATTACTTTTCTGAAAGTGAAGAGAATGGGCCAATAAATACTTGTATTTATTTTAAGGCAGTGTGGCTTATAATTGGCTACTTCTTAGCCGTGGGATTTAATTTGTGGAGGGAAAAAAAAATCCTAATCGTTCTATCTTCCCCTGCATCCTGTTTTTATTTATTTACTTATTTTTTATTTTATTTTTTTTTTCAAAACAAATCTCTAAGTGAATTTGCTTCTGGAACTGTAAAGGCAGATCTCTGATCCCTTAATCAGTGAACTCTTCATTCGTTCATTCATTTGCTTGTTTGACAAAGTTTATCGATCGTGTGCTAGGTCTCAGGAATTGCGCCTGATGCTGGAACTGGTGCAGGAAACTGGAACCTCTCTTTTGGGGCAGGGAAATGAGATGGTGGGAGATACATGCTCAGAAACAGGAAGGTGGTCACAGCCAGTATCTGAGGTGGGCGAACTTCTGAAAGGGCAGGCAGTAGGGAGGGGGACCCATGACTGGAGTCTCTACAGAACAGGACACCAGAGACAGAATGCCAGGGACAGGAATGTGAAGAATATCCTGGATAAATTGCAGCTCTGAAAGGAATATGAGTTTTGCGCAGGACTTAGTCTTGCTATTCTTAAAGTTTTATTATGACAGGAAAAGTCCCTCAGGATGTCAGGATTGGGCTGAAGTCCAGTGTATCTGTTTGTCGTTATTCCTCGTGTGGTAAACCCTTCCAGACAATGCATTTGCGTTTAAGGGGATTGGTCCAAGGAAAGGAACATGCTTTGTGTCCTTCTTACCTGGAACCTACTGCTTCCCTCTGCTGCCTTCTTGACTGTCTAGATGTCAGAATGAGGCTTCTTTAGGGGATCACACAGCCTTTGCATGCCCAACACACAAAGTGGGTATTGGCACGTGGGATAGGAATTCCAATTCTTGCTTTGTTTTGGAGTCCTGAGTGTACATTTCCCTAGCCTTCACCTAGATATCTTGCATTTAAAAACATTAGGTTTTTCCTCTTTGATTTTCTTTTGAGCTAAAAAGCTAAAATAGAGGCATTCCAACAGAAGGTTATCAAACTTAGGGTGTTATAACCTATGCAGAAAAGAGTTAGAGAGACACAGAGAGAGATAGATATTGATAGATATTGAGAGAAGGAGGGAGAATGAATTAATTAATTTCCATTGGGGAAAGCTCATGAAAGTCATACTAATACTGTTTGCAAAAGGAAAGAGGGTGTCCATTTCAGGCTGTATTGACTATTTTGCCATAGGAACTTAGAAGTTCAACTCTCAGAGGTCAACTAAGAGCTTTAGGTTCTCATTGAATCTCATCTCTGATACGTTTCATATATGCTGTTTTCCTGTTTGCCATTTGAATCAGATCGTGTCTTTTCCTATCCCTTAGAAAGCAGTCCTCAACCTTTTTGGCACCAGGGACCGGTGCTCCTATGAGAATCTAGTGCCTGATGAGCTGAGGTGGAGCTGAGGCGGTGATGCTAGTGCTGGGGAGCGGCTGCAAACACAGATGAAACTTCACTGGCTCACCTGATGCTCACCTCCTGTTGTGTGGCCCGGTTTCTAACAGGCCATGGACCGGTACCAGTCTGTGGCTAGGGAGTTGAAGACCCCTGTCCTAGAAAGCCTTTTGAGATCTGGCCCACACTACATTTCTCACTCATCTTCGGCTGCCTTCCTTTTCCTCTGTCTCTCCCCTCTCCCTCCCCAGCTGCCATGGTTCATTTGTGTCCCAGCTACACTAAGCACTAGCAGTGGCTGTCTTCATACCTCAGGCAAGTCCCTGTCTCATTACCTGCTCTCATCTACCTGCAATTCCTATTCTCTTCACCTGCCAAGAGACAGTTCAATCAGTGGATACCTCTTTTGTGAAGGCTTTCCATTTCATTGAATTCTTACCTTGCACTAGACACTGCACACCAGACACTCTTTATCTAAATTTAAGCTATACATAGGCTATATATCTGTCTATCCACATTTAAGCTACATAGTATAGCCAATTTAGACTATGCTATAGCTTATGCTGTGTCTAAGCATTGCGTTATCCCAGGGGATAAAGGCTATTATTATTCTGCTATTAAAGATGAAAAGAAAAACTGAGCTCTAAGATAGAATTAGACACTGCCCCCTGGCCACCACAACTGCTGTGTGTCTGCTCTCTCTAGCACTTCATTGCTTCAGCAGATATACTGAAGGTCTTTGACGATGATGTCCTATTCTGGGGAGGGAGATAGACAATACATAAGCACATGTGTAATATGCCAGGTAGTGATGGCGCTAAATGCTAAGAAGACAAATAAGCAGGATGAGAGACAGAGAGTGAGGAAGGGGTGCCATATAGATTGTTTCCTGATACAAAAAGGTCGGTGTGGCTGGGGCACAGTCAGGGATGGAGCTAGGCCAAGGACGAGCTCAGGGAGGGGATATGGGGCCACAAGGGGGAGGGCTTGCAAACTGTGGTATAGATTTTGGATTTTATTCTGGAGCCATGGGATAATGGATCTGCGTTTTTTAAATCCATTTCGGCAGTTGTGAGGAGAATGGTTGGTGGCTCTCGAAGAGTGGCAGCAGGAAAACCAGTAATGAAGCTTCTGTTCCAACCCAGGGGAGAGTTGATGGCGGCTTAAATGAGTGGCAGCTGCCCAGGTGGTTAGACATTGTCACCTGTGAGATGTATTTGAACACTGAGCTGGTGACGTTTCCTGATGGATTGAATGTGAGCTGTAAGAATAAAAGAAATGGAGAACTGGCCTGACCACCGGAGAGAAGGATTTCTCTTCCATTCAGATGGGAGGTGTGGGTTCGCGGAGGGGGTGTATTCATTTCTTAGGGCTGCTTCAATAAGTTACCGTAAACTTGGGTAGTTTAATACAACAAAAATGTATCATCTCACAGTTTTGGAGGCTTAAAGTCCCAAATTAAGGTATTAGCAAGTCTATTCTTTCTCTGAAGTTTCTAAGGAAGAATGCTGCCTTGCCTCTTCTAGCTTCTAGTGGTTGCAATCCTTGGTGTTCCTTAGCTTGTGGATGTATTATGCCAATCTCTGCCTCTGTAGTCACATGACATTCTCCCTGTGTCCAATTTCTCTCTTCTTATAAGGACCTAGTCATTGTGTCAGAGCCCACCCTAATCCAGTATAACCTCATCTTAACTTGATTATGTCTTCAAAGGCCTTATTTCTAGATAAGGTCACATTGACAGGTAAAGGGTGTTAAGTCTTGAACATATCATTTTAAGGAACACAATTCAATCCACAACAGTGGGGATCAAAAATTTGGCTTTAGTCAGGTAAGGATTAAGATGTCATTCAGTATCTAAGGGGAGGTGGCATGTGGGCAGTTGGACACAGAGATGTGGGATTGGGGCAGATTCTGGGCTGGAGGAACAAGTGGGGGCAGCATTTGTGCAGAGGTGGTAGTTGAATACACAGGACTCTGGAAAAGTGTATGCTCTAAAAGGTAAGGTTTAAGGACTGTGCCTGGAACGCTCTAGTGTTTAGAGGTCAGGAGAGTGGGGGGAAGAGGTTCTGGATGGGGCTTATTTGGTTTCATGCCTGTCTTTCTTATAAGTTCTGAGCTCCTAGAGAGCAGCAAACCATTGATTGTTATATTTCTAGCTCCCAGCACTGGTGCTGGCAGAGAGAGGCTCTCCATACATGTTTGCTAAATAAATGAACAGTAAAAGTTCTCAGGTTTTAAACCATAAGTGAATGCACAACACTAGTGGAGAGATAATACCAACAGAAATGAGGGTGCTGGCCTATCTGTAGCGCCCAATGTGTTTGTAATTTTCCTGCTCTTTGCTGTCAGCCTCGTATGGAAGAAGGACACATGTGTGGAAATGGGGTTAGAATGTGATCAAAACATTTCTTCTGTGCTGAGCTTCTCCATTGGACCCAGCACTAAAAAAGGCCTGAGGCTTCACCAACCCAAGGCCTGCACCAGGCATAGAAAATCATCTCTACCTTGTGCTGCACAGTGGTCCAGCCACACCTGGAGAACTTCAGTTCTGAGAAATTGGCTACTGGGATGGAGAGTTTCCAAAGGGCTTGGATGGTGTGGCAAAGAGTTTCAAAGCCAAAGTGTTGTTAGAAAAGCAAGAACCTGTGAGAAGAAATGGGGTCGCCATCTTGAAATATTCAGAATTTTATCAAGGGGAGGAGACGAGACTAGTTTTGAATTCTGGAAGACAAAACTAAAAATATTGGGCAGAAGTGACACTAGGGACATTTAAATATAGCATAAGAATTTGTGTCAATATAGAGTGTTATGTTTATGAGAGTTAACAAAAAGTAGTGTTTTAGAACGTGGGCTCGAAGCCAGAGTGCCTGGGTTTGAATCTACCGTTTACTATGTGACCTCGGCAAGTTATTTCACCTCTCTGCACCACAGTTATTACATCTATAAAATGGGGATAATGATAGTACCTATTTTATAGGGTTATTTTGAATATGAAATAAGTTAGTATTTCAAGATCTTGGAATAGTACCTGACACATGTAAGTGCTATTTGTTGCACAAAAAGAGCTTGGACTTGGGGGTCAGACAAGCCTGGGTTTCAACTCTGGCTCATACTAACTGCATGCCTTTGAGGAGGCACCAGCCTCAGTTTACTCCTTTGTAAAATGGAGATCATAAAACCTGCTTTGAAAGGCTGTTGTGACGATTACTAATGTAACATGTATGACACCCCTGGAATATCACCTGATATATCGTGAACACTCATAAATGTTAGTGCGCTACTAACAGGAAGGACTCAACTGTCTCTAGAGACAACACAAACGAGATGCAGGAGGGCCATATGTCAGGGATGCAGTGATTAAATGGTTGCATTAGAAGGAAGGTGAGAGTTAGTGCCTTTGACAGCCTTCAACCCAGCCTATTTTAGCAAATAGAGCTACTAGAAGCAACATGGACAGGAAAAAATTATAACAAAAATATGGGAAAGTAAAATTTTAATTTATTACTTGAATGTATTGATTAAATATGATGACTAGCATGGGACAGTAAATTTTTATAAAGACACCAGTCAGCCCATGATGAAAGAGCCGGTGTGATCTAGGGGTTAAGAGTGTGGACTTTGACATCAGCCAGCCTGTGTTTGAGTTCAGCTGCGTCATTTGCTGGTGATATGGCCTTGGGCAAATATTGAGGTTGGTCTCTCCTAGAAGCTGACCCAGAGTCTTGAACCTGAGTTGTAGTTACTTATTTGGGTGCTGATTTCTTTGTATGTTCTCAGTCATCTTGGGGAAGAGGGTCAGGAAGCCAGTACAAGATACATTAATGAGCAGGTTACTGCTGTGGGCGTTTGGAACCCAGTTGGGCTGGGACCTCTGGATGACCACGTAGGACTACCTCAGCCTTGTCCCTCTCAAGGGGAGAGGGAGTATTATCCAGTAATTCCCCGTGTCATTATTTGGAGGCTGCTCCTGGGACAGGGAACATCAACCCCTCGGTGCTTTCACACTGCCCTGCACATGAGCCCCCGTGCTCCTGTAAGCAGAGAAATCCTCAGGCAGAAAGTCTGGGCTTGTAGGGAGAAGCTAAGAATGCGAACATGTGAGTGTGGAGTGTGTCTCACTCAGCTTGGGCTGCTCTAATAAAGCACCACAGACTGGGTGGCTTATAAATAACAGACATTTATTTCTCACAGTTCTGGAGGCTGGAAGTCTGAGATCAGGATGCCAGTACAGTTAGGTTCTGGGGATGGCCCTCTTCCAAATTGCTGACTTCTCATTGTATCCTCCCATGACAGAAGGGGAGCTCTCTGGATTCCCTTTTCTGTGACACTAATCCCATTTATGTGGGCTTCACCCTCATGACCTAATTACTCCCTAAAAGCCCCACCTCTTAATATCACCTCAGAGGTTAGGATTTCAATATATGAAATTTGGGGAGACGCAAATATTCAGTCCATTGAAGAAGGAATATGGATGGCCACTAGCAATATCTGCTAAGACGTGTCACTTGAACTCTCTAAAACTTATCTCTTCCTCTATAGAACATGTGTAATAATAACAGATAGCCAATAGGTCTTTGTGGAGATAATGAAGGGAAATAATGAACATACAATGTTTAGCTTATACTGCTTGGCCGTGGAAAGCCAGCAAGGGCGGCTATTATCATTTTAAAAGAGAAATGTAGGAACAAGGAGACCGTGTCATTCAAAGAGTAGGACCCATGGACTCTGCTGAGGAAGTGAATTATTAGAGGGAGTTTGTGTCCATTTAATTTGCTTGGAGAAGTGCCCATAATAGAATCTTATACACTTGGTCACTTAAAGAATTATGTGTGGCTGACACACTGAAGTCACATTTATCCACTCGGACAGAAGATTCATCTTGGGTATAGAGCCTGTAATTTACTTACGGGTGTATATGGCAGGATAACTCAGGTTAATGTCTGTGAACAGAGACCAACAATTAGCAAGTTAATTAGGGTCTTGATTTTTCTAGCGAAGGATAATCATTTATTAGTTTAGGTCAGACCTTGGGCCTTCCCGTGAAGTGACTTTCTATGAAAATATTGACTGAGTGGGACTCCCTGTACCTTCCCTAGTACAATTCACACATGCTTGGGAAACTCATTATCTCCTACAGTGACAGTGAGGATTATAATAAGTTCGAGAGGCCTGGCTTCAGCTGGCCTGTTTGAAGCCGGTGGTGGAAATAGAAATAGAATTCTAATACGAGGATGTCTCGTTTTATTGTGTTTTGCTTTATTGTGCTCCGCAGATGTTACTTTTTTTACAAATTGAAGGCAAGACCCTCTATTAGCAAAAAATTACGACTCGCTTTCTTGAGGTACTCACTTTATTACAGTGGCCTGGAACTGAACCTACAATATCTCCGAGGTGTGCCTGTGTAACAATAGGAGCATCAACCCTTCTCCACCCCACCCATGCTTATCAGGTGCTGGATTGCTGGTTTGTGACTGTCGTGTGCTGACACTTAGCTCTTTTCCAGCCAATAATCTCTGGTCAATTAACTTCATCATTTCATTTGAGGCATTTGGTGACAAAAATATATAAAGGGTATGATTGTGTTTTGGGGCTAAAAGCATTAGAAAGTGGTAAGCTTTTCTTTTTTATCGTTTTTCACAGTGACAGCCATTGACCCGTACCTAGGATTCTGTATAAGGGGATGGAGATTATAAATCCCATTTAGAGAAGAGGAGTGGGTATGGATCGAAGGGCGTCTTGCCGTGGATGAAGATATGAGCATCAGGCGGCTCCTCTTCTTGGCAATAAAAGGCCTGGGGTTGACCGTGTTGGCTTTGTCTTCTCACTAGACCCTTCTTGGCATTTTTTTGGGCACTGGTGCCTACTGAGCTTGGTTGGAAAATTACTTAGAATGTCCTTCGCCTAATAGGGTGGAGGCTTGGCCATGCCTCATAAGCTGTAGGGAGGATGATGGACAAGGCTTTTAAAATCTGTTTGGCTCTTGTCTTTGATGCCATCTGTCATGAATTGTAAGAGTGAGTTGTAAAATAAGAGTAGAGATGGGGTCGTGACAAACGTAGCTTTGTAAGTCTCTTCAGCTTCTGATGGAAGCTGATCCTGGGTGACGGGAACACGCCCTGGCTTCTCTTCACTGGGGCTCGATTACCTCAGTGCTTTTCCCATTTTGGTTTGAGATGAATCTGTCAAAGGACATGCCTGCTATTAAAAGTCCAAGTCAACAGCAAAGAGGCAGTTTTAAATGATATGTCACTATTGCTTTTTTCTTAATACCATGTGAGTAAACTAAATTTTAGTTACTAAAAGAAAATAAAATGGTGGAAATACCCTACAAATAATTTTCCATGGCCCAGGTCCCAGGTGTAAATTAGTGCAGTTTTATAAGTTTTAAATGTTCGACAAATGCTCTTGTGTGGTGTTCAGAATAATGTCCTCCCCAAATGTCTGTGAACTGACCCCCCAGGACCCGTAAGAGTTACTGACCTGGCGAAAGGCATGTTGCAGGTATGATTAAAGTTACAGACCTTGAGATGGGGGAGATTCTCTTGGCTTCTCTGGGTGGACCCAATCCAATCACACGAGTTCTTAAAAGCAGAGAACTTCTCCTGGGCTGCGATGAGAGAAATGACAGCATGAGAAGGATTTGATGTCCACCCCTGCTGGTTCTGAGGCACAGGGACTGTGCACAAGGAACTGAATTTAACGAGCAGGACAAACATCCTCCCCTGGAGCCTCCAGCAAGGAAGTCAGCCCCGCCACTGCATTGAGTTCAGCCTGGTGGGACTCGGGTCAGAATCCTGATGGACAGAACTGTAAGATGGTACATTTGTATTGCTGTAAGCCACAGAGTCTGAGGCAATTCGTTGTACCAGCAATAGCAAATGAATACTCCTCAGTTTCTCTGGTCTAGAGTTTAACTAATGGTGAAGCGGTTTCTGAACCATGTGTACCCTGCAACCCAGAAGGCCTGAGTCATTTTTTTGTCAGAATCAAAAGCTCTGGCTCCTGGGATCCAAAGAATTCTGACCTGTGGTCCTGGGTTTCTAGAATGTCAGAAGCTTTGGGGGATGGAGAACCAAGTGGAAATGAATGACTATTAATGGAGCATCCCATCCCCTATGTTTCAGGATAGTCATTCTCTTACTTAACCCCATAGCAATCTGTGAGGTAGATATTATCATATTTTACAGTCGAGAAACTGCTCCCAAGAGGTTAGATGACTTCCCTGAGCTTACAGAAGTAGTAGGTGATATAGTGAGGTTCTGAACTTCCAGAACCTTCCATGTCATTTCTGTCCTCTGTGCCACTGTAGCCTCCCTGGTTGCAAGCCTCAGGAATCAAGAACTCAAAAGCGTAGTGGCCGAGTTTTCTGTTATAGAAACAAGGAAATAGAGCCACTTGCCAATCTCTCCTTAATGTTTCTTCAGTTGATGAAACATTGATGAAGATGGAAGACATCAGCCCTGCCTTTTTTCCCCCCTAAAGCCCACAGTGGGAGTGAGGGAGACCCAGACGGACGGCTTCTACACTCCAGTCCCCTTCTGTGCTCGGCATCCCTGATTACTAATCAACAATGCTCTGTGGCTTGCAGAATAAGTACCTAGTTTGTTAGCAGAAGAATCAGGTTGGTATTTAAAATGAAAGAGTATCTGGAAAAAAAAAAAGGATTGATTATTTTAAAGGGTCACTTGGGACTGGCTTTGCAGATCCTACTGCATTAAGCCAGATTTTGGTTCGATGGCTTGCAATGCCATTTGGATTGGACGCATGCAACGTGTCCCCGAAATCCCAAGATCCTTTGTCAGCCATGAAACAGTCCTCCATGTCATCCAGGAGAACACACACTATCAGCTAATGAACCCCAGCACCCTAGCCCCTCCCACGCTAGAAGCTGGGCTTCTTTAAATTCAGCTGTGATGCTGGGGGAAGCCTCCAGACAGGCTTTGTTTAATGGGTGGTTTTAAAGCATTCACTCACAGCATAAGTTCTATGAGAGTAGTGGAGAAGCATAAACATGCTACCTGCTTCTGAGGAGCATCTGGCCTAGAGACAGCGAGAGGCTATTTAAAAAGACTAACAGCTTTTGGTAACCAGATAGTCCTGTGCTCCATAGGTGCGGAGGAAACTCAAAGGTCACCTGGGTACATGCCCAGGTTTGGAGCAGGCAGTCAGATGTTGGCAGCATGTGCTTGCTCATGGGCTGGTTGATAAGGATGCCTAAGGCGGCCCCAGGACCCTCTGTGAAGGAAGGATCAAGTCCTCAGACCTTGGCCAAACCTTGATGGCTGGAGTTCAATGTACTATTCAAGAGCTCTGTGTCCGGCTAAACCCCCCTCCCTGAAATCTGGGGAGTGGGCTGGACACCCCCTGGGCCCCCACATCCATAGGATGTTGAATGCTAGCTAGCCCATTAGTTCTTTCAAATTCCCTTCCCTAGAGCTGAATCATGCTTCTAGAACCTTTTTTTTTTTGTCCTGCTAAAGTTTTGCCCACTTGTGTGGGTCATTCCTGTCCTTGCTGCCCCCTTACCTGGCTTCTGGCTGGGTCCCGTGCCTGATATCTCTGTGCTTTCTGTTAGACTGATGTCTTTGTGCCATTTGCCCCAGCTTACAACTTGCTTTTCAGACTCAAAGCTCTCTGCCCCAGACCTATCTCTGCCTCCGGGTCAGCTTCCATTCCCACTGTGTCCCTCACATCCCTGGCTTCCTCTGGCCTCTGGCCTCTCCCTCTCTGGTGGCTCTGTGTTAAAGTCCCAGCGTGCCTCATTTGGGAGTTTCAATAGCAGCGAATGGCCCCCAGTCCATCCCTGTGGGGCCTCCTTGATTTACATCCATGAGGTCTGTAACCCCCCTTCAAGGCTGAAGCAGTGACCCTGAACCCAGCCAACACAGGACCCAGCTCTGCAACTTTTCACAGAAACTGCTGCACAGGATGGAATAAAATTCTTACTGAAATTAAAAAAAATGTGAAAACCTCTCTCTTCTTTGTTGACTACAGGAGGCCTTTTTATAAATGACCATATTAAAAAAAAAAAAAGAAACCAACTGTGATTTTTTAGGTTAGAAAATAGTCTCAGAGTACACTATGCCCCAAATCAGGATGCTGTATGTATTTTTTTGTACCATAAAATCTCTCCCCCACCCTCTCAGCTCGACTCTTAAGATAATTTTAAATACTTTAGACTAAACACTGCTTACATTAGATGGTGTCTTTTTGGAAAGGGTTTTGGGTTATTTCTGAGTTTATTTTTGTGAACTAACTTTTTTATATCGAGTTCTGTAATGTACATTGTAATGGTTTTTTATAAGCACTGTGCATCAAGGAAAACATCTGTAGTCAGGATAATCTGCCTTAAACACTGCTTTCAGGCAGATCATAACACTGCTCAGAAATTGTAGGTTGTTTTCTCATCTCATTTTCCTTTAATCTAAATTTGAGTGTCTGACTTTCCAGGTCTACCAGCATCTGACCCCACCTGACGTTTTCCAACAGGTTTTCTGTTGTCTTCGCTCCATGTTCTGCTCCTATGAATGAAAGTGTATTATACTTAGTGACAAAGACCCTGAAGCCGGAGTTCCTGATTTCAAATCATGTCCGTAACTGGGTGACTTTGGCAAATTGCCTGACTTGCCTGTTGCAGTTTCTTCATCTGTAAAATGGGGTAATGATACGACCTAGCTTATAGGGCTGGTATGAAGATTGAATATGTTCTAAGAAAGCGTGAAAGCCTCCTTTCTAGCACACAGGAAGCGTTTCTAGGAGTGAGCTGTTTTACATCGCCTCATGAGAGGGTTGGTGATTTGGATAAGGGAGCTGTTTATGCCCTCTTTTCCTTACACACCTCAGGTGTAGGTATCCTTGCACTTGGTTTAACCTGAAATTGGCATACCATTTGGAACTTGTTTTTTCTTTATTTTTGCAAGTACAGGGCAGATTAAGGGTAGCTTTGCTCAGAATGTACCAACTGAAGACTTCCTAAAAGTAGCAGATACATCAAATCTCTACTCTTAGCCTTAACTAACCATTTGCATAGCATACAGAGTATTGCCTTAAATCCAGAAAGTCAAACACATTTTAGGTTTGGATCATTTTTCTGTGTTTATTGCCATATTACTGAGACTAGCTTGGGAGTTATGGGTATAGGGTAATTCATCTATGAACAAGGGTTTGGTTTGAGTCAGGAGACTGTAGAAGCAGAATGTTTTAGTGGTGGTTTTGCTATTTTGGAACTTTCTATTCTGGTTCTCCAGCCCCTCCCTCCAATAAACCCCACAAGCCAACTGACCTTCAGAGCTTAGTCTGAAGCTCATTGAGAACACTGGAAAATGAGACTGCCATAGAGGGTCCGATTTTTACCCTATCTAGCTCAATTTTCTTTCATTAGTGTGGGGGGAAGTATTGGTTTTTGGGAGAACATGTCATAGATCTACCACAAAATTATCTTCAGCAAGTCAGGGGCTTACTTTAGCAGCTAGCAAAGCAAGGCATCCCAGTGGGTCAAATTGGGTTAAATGCTCACAGTGGATGAACCTAAGGAGGAAGTCAAAGGCTCAAAGTCCAACTCTGTAAGGTTCGTAAATTGTCCCAAAATGTACTTTAATGAAAATAGTTTTGTTTTTGACAACTTTATTCATTTACTTTAAAGAACAATCCCCTTTAACTTTACCATGACCTAATGAAGAAAATACATTTTGCATCATGAACTTAAGTCTTGGTAATATAATAAAGGAAAGACTTCCTTATATAACATCTAGTAGCCATCATATATCTTTCTTTCTGAAGCATAAATCAGTGGGGTTCTTTATATTTTAGTTGAAGGAGATAGCATAGTGTAATAGGTAAGAGTACAGATTATTCTAGGAGTAAAAGATTTGGTGATCAAAACAACATGATCTTGGGCAAATGATCTCCAAGCCTTAGTCTCATTTGTAATTGGAAACAAAAATAATAAAAAATTTTCTCTCTCTTCCACTAACATGCACACATACTACAAACTTTTTTTCCAACTTGGGTGAATCAATGGATATTAAGTGCTTAGGATGCCTCCTGGCCTATACTAAGGGACTCAGTAACAAGGGGTTCAGTCACTAAGTACTCAAGTGCCTTTTTATTCCATACATCTAAAAGATACAGGGGCCACAAAAATGAATAAGAAATGGCCTCTGCCTTTAAGAGTCTTACAATAACGATACAAAGTACAGTAAATCTGTGGGTTTAGTCAATAAAGAGGGAACAAGTTAGTTGTGGGTTTGTCGGATGTTGGGTGAGATGATGCAACCAGCTATCTTCAAAACGGCAGCAGGGCCCTCACGACGTGGCCTGTGTGGACAGCCTCATTTTAGGTGGCGCCTCTCTCCGCTCACTAAACTTCAGCTACCCTGATCACATCTACTCACTCAACGACCAGTTAGTGAGTGTCTTGTATGCGCAAGAACTTCTGTGCGCATGACACTATGAGCAAGTGGTGAAGAAAGCGGATTGGAACCCTGCCGTCCTGACGGTGTCTCGAACATGCTAAGCTCTTTCTTATCTCGAGGCCTTTACTAATGTGTCTCCTCTACCTAGAATGGTCCTTCTTTCATGCCTTCTTCATGCTAACTTCCAAAACATCCCTCATGTCTTAAATTTTACTTCCTCAGACAAAGCCTTGCTGATCCTTGGTCCCAAATCCAATCTAAATTAAATGCTGCTGTTATCTTTACTCATCGTGTCCCTACCTTTTATTTCAAAACACTATCACAGTTTATTTGTATCGTTATTTTTTACTGCCTCATCCATTAGACTGTAAGCTTCCTGAGGCCATAGACTGTATTGATTTCATTTATTGTTGTTATCTACCACATCTAGGACTTAGCTGGTTCACAATAGATTTTCAAGTGTATTTGTCGATTTAGTAAGAATCGATAATGTCAAAATATATTTTCACTTTACAAGCACTGATAGAAAATTTGTGCAGACTTTTAGTGGTGATAATACATTTATATAGGTAGGCTTATTTTGATTCTGCTAGCTGATTGTTTGTGTACGTGTATATATACTTTTTTAATTGCTAAATTACAGTCCTGGGGAGCTATTCTTTATATGTGAAAAGCTTTCAAATAATTTCCCCCCCGCTCTGCTGGATTAGCTTTTAGAGTGAGTTTTTCTTGGGTTTTGTCATGTTCTTTAATCTTTATGATAGCACGGGTCACTTAGAACAGAAGTCCTTGGGTGCTTCAGAGGCTCATTCTTCATATGGAAAATGTAAATCTGCTCTCTTGATTGCCTATGCTATCGATGTAAACCCACATCTCTGGAGGTAATGTTTAGAAGAAAAGGAAGAAATGGGTAATGCACCAAACATGCCTCACTCCTTTTTTGTTTGCCGGAATGGGAGAGGAAGTGAAGGGGCATTAGGTTTAAATGTCTGTAGCTGATATTAGCTTGAAGCATTGGTCAAACAGATACCTCTTCTTTTGGTGAAGTTGACAAAGCCAGCCCACAGTTTTCCTATCCTTTTGAAGTGTTAGTTCAAGTTTTCATACTGCTATGAAAAAAAAAATTGCCATTATGGCAAATGATACTGTTGGATGTGGACGGAAACCCCATAAAATTGTATGGGTGATATTAATTTAGTCACCTGGGGCTTAATAGTCATTTTATGGACAGTAAAAAAAAGTTTTGTAGCCATAATGTTTTATCTGTCTTTATGGTCTCTTATGCTGTGTTTAATCACTGTAATTATGGGAGAAGATAATTAAATGTAGTACTATACAGTTCTTAAGATTTTAATGCTGTTATTACTAATTTAACCACAAAAATGATATATAAAATTTAATCTTAAAGAGAAATATGCAGTCAGAATTTTCAGTAAGCAGTTTAATAATAGAGGTATAGCTGTGCCTTCTTTTTTTTCAGTTAGTTTATGTCATTTAATATATTTTTTATTTATAACTGAGAAGAAAAAATCAAGAGGAGAAGAATATTTGTACTGTTTTTTCGAACAAAGTGATATCTTTCTTTAGTTCAAACTGGTTACATTAGAAATAGCCTACTTACCCCAAAGGCTATTCAGGACTACATTTAAAAACCGAGATTATACATGCAATATATTTTATTGTATATGTGTACTCAATACATATTAACTATATTTTTATATTTTTGTTGAATATAAATAAAGAATGTTTCTTTTTTTTTTTATTGTAATGAAGACAGAGACTGTCAAAGAATTGGTGAACACGTTCTAAATAGTCTTGCTCTAGGGGAGGTAGCATTGAGCTCCCATTTGCTGGGGTTAATTTTATGGTGGGTTTGACTGGAACTGGAGGTTTTCTTGAGCATAACGGATGCTCCATAGCCCTCTCGTGAGCCATGCTCACCTGGATCTCTGTGGTGGAGCAGGCACTGAGCTGAGCTCATGGAAGAAGTAGGATTTAGATTAGAGAAAGCAGGGTGGAGGGTGTGCTGGGGTGGAGAGCCAGCGTGAGCAAAGGTGAAAGGCTAGAAATTCCTGGGGAAGAGGTGAAGAACTCCTGGCTACCCTTCTCCACCCCAGGGCATGCAGAGCTATGTAATGGGAAATAAGTTAGGGGAAGAAAAAATATCAGGGCAGAATGTGGAGGTTTAAAACATCACGCAAAATGTACTGGACTGAATACTATGGAATATTATTCAGCCTTAAAAAGGAATGAAATTCTGACATATGCCCAACATGGATGAACCTTGATGGTACTAAGCTAAGTGAAGTCAGCCAGACACATAAAGACAAATATTGTATAATTCCACTTATATGGGGGACCTAGAATAGTCAAATTCATAGAGGCAGAAAGTGGAATGGAAGTTCCCACGGGTGGGGAGGAGGGGGAGTGAGGAGTTTTTTTCAGTGAGTATGAGATGGTGGTGATGGCTGAACAACAATGTCAATGTATTTAATGCCATTGACTTGCACACTTAAAAATGGTTGAAATGGTAAATTTTATGTTATATATATATTTTTACTACAATAAGAAAAATTTAAAAAGTACTGTACTGAACTCTATAAACAATGGGAGGCATTGAAACCAAGGAAGGGAGGATGAGATCCACATGGCATCTTTGGAATTTATCTATTGGCTTTTTTTCTTTTTTAAAGCTTTGTACTTTCTTGGCAAGCTGTGTTGAGACCATCTTTGTCGCTATCACATAGGAAAACAAGTCTTCAGTTTCTGTGAGAAAACTAACAGGGTTGATGGCTGCAAGTTTCTAATGGAGAATGTATGGCTGAGAGTGGAATTGGGGCAGCACAAAATGATCTGAAACCAGTGTTGGTTTCCCATATTTGGAAGGCTTCTTGGCAATCACAAAGAAATTTTGACTTGCCTGTGTGCTTTAGGAAGCTTGAGCTGGGTGAAGCACAGAGGTCTAATGCTGAGAGTTATCAGCCTAGAATTAATGAGAAGTGTGAGATCAGACCCTCAGGTTTTAGGGCAGTTTCGTACACTGAATTGATGTTATGTTCTTTTTCTTTCTCCAGCAAACATATTCTCATTGTGTGCTCTAAGGAAATGATTAAAAAACATCATTAAAGTACTTCTTTTCCTTTCTTCTTCATTGGAAGAGGCCACAAGTGTCTGCTTTTTCAATTTGAACCAAAGCCTCGCTTTTGAATTCTGATAGCAGCTCTCAGTGTCAATGGTGTGGTTCAGTGGCTCACAGGATTTTACATCATGAGACTTGCAAAGGGGCTCACACATCATCATTTTGATCTTCCTGCTTTAGAGACAGAAGCTGTGGTCCAGAGAGTCATTATTGATCCATTTATAATTCCATCAATTTTCTGGCAGTTTACAACAAATTTATACTCTAATGGCAAGGCTAGGCAAAGAGAGGCATGTCAGATGCACCAGGCTTGAGAGAAAAGGAAAGCCTACACTGAGTGATAAAAGAGCTAAGGAAGGAAGCCACCCCCTGCAGGACAAAGCAAGGGAGGTTTTGTTGGAGGAGGCAGGCTTGAGGGGAAGGCATTGCTTTCTCATCACAGAAGGAACTAGGGACTTGGAGCTCAAGGCTTGGGGAGCTTTATTTGGACAGATTGGAGACTTCGTATTGGGCCTGGGATGAGCTTGATGGAAGAGCTTTGAAGTTAGATCTGGGGTTACATTTGGCTTCACTCTTTACTAGGTCTGTGATCTTGGTCAAATTATTTATTTCTTTAAACCTCAGTTTTCTCATTTGTGAAAGAGCAATAATAGCTCCTTAGTGGAGGGGTTCTGAGGATAAATGAGGCAATGCTTGTAAGTACAGGGCTCAGAAAGAGCAACTATTATTATGTTGTTGGGGGAGTGGTCAGGCGTTATCTCCACTGGGAGGTCTTTCTGACTCTCCCTCCCCAACCCTCTACAGATGCCCTTCTAGAAGCATCTGGAGCATCTGGAACACTGGGGGCTCTCTCTGTGGAGCTCTTGTCTCGTGGTGTTGTCATTTATTTACATGTCCCCCTGCCCCATGATACCTGTTGTTCCTATAGGTTAGCAATGATGTTTTACTCATCTTTATATCCTCAGCATACTGCACAGGGCCTGGCAAATAACTGGTCAACAACTGCTAAACTATTAGTTGAATGGATGAATAGGGGAATGGCTTTATTTGACTTGTCTTGTGAAAAGGAGGGACAAAGCCTAGGCATGAGCTGTTGACCCTTTATATGTGGTGTGTGTGTATGGGGGTAAGAATCAGAGTAAAGATGGACCTCAGTTTTTTTGCCCTTTTCACAAAGAACAAATCAGGAGGTGATTATTTGTTTCATAAAACTTCTTTAAAAGATTTGTAAAGAGATTCTTGGCTTGATAAGAGATCGTGAGAGAGCACAAACATCTTGGAACACAATTTAACAATATAAAGAAACTTAAAAAGTTCTCATGACTTACAATTTTACTTTTGGAATTATTTCCTAAGGAAATAACTGAAAATTACAGAAAGAACTTTTTGTACAAAGTTGTTCACGGTAGCATTGTTTATAATAGCAAACAAAAAAAAATGCCAACTATCTACCAAAAGGAGTATGATTCACAGTATTTTGATTCACATTGGAATAAGATACAGCTGTTAAAAATAGTGTTGATGGGAATTTTAATAATATGGACAATGTACGTATAGATGTAAAATTAGTGAAATATGCAAATTTATGATTATGTTAAAATAGAGGAGTAACATCCATGCACATTTAATAGTAGTCACTTCTTTCTGCAATGATAATGGGTACTTACTTTTTTATATTTTTCTATAGTTTTGATAAATATTTATTAATTTTATAATCAGAAAAAAAACTCCCCAAAATCTAGTTTCTGTTTAAAAAGAGACACTGGGCACAGTTTTCAGGGTGCTTTTCAGGAAGCCACATCCTGGCTCCGAGGGGCACCAGCATTATCCCCATCTCCTCCTGGGAGCAGGAGAGGCTGAGAGATCAATGTGCCTAAAGTGACACAGTGACACAAAGCTCTTGCCAACAGGAAATGCTGCCACTCTGACATCTCCTCTTAGAACCAGACACAAAATCCCGGGGAGAAGGTGCTGAGGCAGTGAAGGAAAATAGAGTCCTTGAAAAGAGGGACAAAAAGAGAGATCGAGAGAAAGGATGTGGAAAACAGAAAACCGTAGGAGGAAAAAGGAATGGAGGCATAGAAATGAGGAAAAATAAAATAGGATTAGAAGAGAAAGACAGCTGGTGTTTTGGGGGAATGTAAAGAAAGCCGTCAATTAGTCCTTTTCATTGCTCTGGTCCTCCATTATATTCTGGTAAAGTAATAAATCGGTAGATGCTTTGCTTTTATTTAGCAATGGTATCATCAGGCAATAAACAAATGGGCATATCCACCTGACTCTTGTCTCTAGGAAGCATTTGTAATTCAAATTGGAGGCAAGGCCAATTTTTCCTCCCATGTATCTCTGTCACCTTGAGCAGCTGGTTCATACTGTGCTGGGAACCTCGGCCGTGGGTGATGGACTGTTGTGTGACTGTTGTCTACACACAAACACTTTGTTTTCCTAAATAAAAGATCCTCGGAAATGCACCCTAGTGCTTATAGCTGAGGACTGAGGGATAGGGTTTAGGAATGCATTCCATATTTTATCCTGAGCCTTTCAGGGGTGGCTTTGAGGGATCCCTTTTTCCTACTATGAATTGATCCATAAAATGGGACTACCTTGCTAACATTTGTCATTGGCTGGCATTTACAAAGACTTCTGGTATCTGTGAAAAGACTTTAAGAGTGGAGGGGAGACATAAAGCAAGGCAGGAAACAGCCTCACGTAGTAGAAAGAAAATTGCTTTTGGCATCAAGCACCTGTGGGCTGGCATCTTAACTCATCTACTTACCTGATGACCTGGTAAACATCACTCAACTTTTATGAGTCTCAGTTTCCTCATCTATAAATGAAATTAGTCACACCTAATTCAGGAGTTATTATGAAGGCTAAGTGACATAATATGTGCAAAACACCTACCACGGACTAGGTGGTCATTTATAGGGCTCCCTCTTCCACTTACTGACTGCCTACCTTATGCCAAGAATTATGCTAAGTGATTTCCAGGGCCCCTGCCTAGTAATTTAAACAGACAACTCCCATTATTTCCTCTGAATGCAATAAAGTTGTTTTGAGTATATCTTGATAAGTAATTGCTTCCCTTAATGATACTCTAGTGGAATACAATATGGAAACCTCCAAAGGTTCTTATTCTTGAAACTAATTTTTAAGTACAAGTGCTTACAATTAGTCTTGCCTCAGTGTGATTTGTAGCATACCAAAAAGCCCTGGGTTTCTAAATATAGAAATCAAAATACCTCGAATCCTTGGCCAGACAAATCGGAAAACCTTATACAAGAGGAGGACACACTCACTATATTCTCTAACATAACTACATTATCACATCATAACGAACACTGTCTATTCAGTTACTAAGTGTGTTAGAAAGGGAAGTGTCTGATTTGTTACTAACTAACCCTCCATCCTGCACTCCCCACAAACACCCATTATAGCACAGAATGGAATTTCTTGGAAAAAACAAATTTGATAATTAAAACAAAAAAAAAAATCCTAAAACTCACGGACGGTAATGCTTGGATGGTGAGTACTTTGCCACGCTGCTGGCTAAGAATATGCCATGCAAATAGAAAAATGACCAAGCACTTGCTGAGTGAGATTCCTGGAAATCTACCCTACTTATTCTCTAGCATGTTGAGTCCTGTGATAGAGGTGTGTTCAGGGCTTGACTTTGCTAAGCACTTCTTAGACATCACGTCTTTTTAATCCTCACAAGATCTCTGACAATGTTTTTTCAATAATTGAAAAAATGGGCCAAAGAGAGGTTAGTTGACCTTCTGAAGGCTGCACTGAGTTGGTTAATTGCCAAGCTGGAATTCGAGCAGAGTATATTCTTTGGGCTTCAGTCTTCTCATAGATGAAACTGGTATAATAGTATTTATCTCACAGGGCTGTTGGGAATGAATCAAGGGGTCAATGCATGAGAAGGTGGAATTTTGGTTCTCGAAGTAACGTCCTGGGACCAGGAGCATCAGCATCCTGGGCCTCCTCCTGGACCTCTTGAATCACAAACTTTGGATGTGAAGTACAGCAATCTGTGTTTTAACAGGTCCTCCATGTGATTCTGATACCCTCAAATCTGAGGACCACTAGATCAATTTCTTTTGCATCAACTTCTCTCCCAGTGACTATTTTGTAGGCCCAGTGGTTATTGGCTCAGGAGTTTCAACTTTGGTTTTGCTGTTCTAATTTATCCTCTGCCTCACTATGCCACAGGATTCTTTGTTTAAAAATGGGGAAAACAATCAAAATATCGGTGAAGAATCGTAGAATGATTATGAAAAACTTTGCAGATTGAACATTTGGAACAAATATACAATAGTCATTGTGAATGCATCACAAAACTTAGAGATAGTAAAATATATTAAATTGATTTTTAATGTTTCAAATGTCTTTTAAGTCTTTGAAACATCAAAAAGATGGGAAGATAGAAAATATCATCAACTCACATTCCTGCTACACTTTTAACTCTTCATCATATTTGCTCATCTATTATTTTATTTTAGACATTATGAATATTTTTGGTTGGTAGATAGATAAGAGTTTCTTCCTCTGTGAACAAATGAGGAAACTGAGGCTCAGTGAAACTGAGCAAATTTATGAAGTTTATACTTCAGAAAATTAATTGTAAAGGAAGTGTCACATCTAATAACTGCCTTCCCACTCCCCCCCCCCCCCACTTACAACCTTTTCTCTAAAGACTTCTCTGCTTGCGCATCATGTATTTGGGGAGCATAGATGTTCATTTCTATTTCAGTTTTGCTTTGTGTCAATTAGTATAAATGATATTGCAACTCTTTAGCTACTTTTTTTTGTGTTTCACTTACACAGAATAAAAGATGTGTTCTGGGTTCTTGCACAGATTGAAATGATGGGCGGTTAAGTGATAAGACACAAGGCAAAGATGATTCATTCATTCATTCATTCATTCATTCAACAAAGGATTTACTTTGTTCCAGATACTGGGCTGAATCTCTGTGTTTACAGTAGTGAGCAAAACCGACATCTGATGGATTTAATATTGTCATTTCATCAGCTCCAGCTATGTGGCTTGTATTAAAGTGCTGTGAAGTCAGCCTGCTCAGCCTCCCTCTGTCCTTGGGATTATCCAAAAGACACGTCTTAGGCCCGGCTTTAAAACCACTGACCTCCAGAGAACCTCAGTCATAAAGAATGGTCAGTGGTGGTTTAGACAACAAACTAACATGTGGCTACTGACCCACCTTGAGAACTGGCTAAACATGGAGTTTACCTGAGAGTCAAGTATAGGTGTTGTTTTATGAGAAATGTACATTATAGTAGAGATGCAACTGAGATGTTGGGGGAAAACACTTTATATATATTAGGAATCCCACTCTGTGGATATTCCTGTGAAATGAAGAGTCAATAAATAAATATTCATTGATTTATTCAACAAATGTTTTTTCAAGAAGCCACAAACTATCCTAGGGACTGGGACTATAGCAATGAGCAAGATGGATAAATTCACTGTCTTTATGGGACTTGTTTTCTAGATAAAGACATTAAGAAATAAGTAACAAAATGATATAATGCAAGGTAAGGAGATGGAACATGACTGTTTAGGAATGGGGGGGGGCTCATTTAAATACGGCTGTTAGGGGAAGCCTCTTGGAGGAGAGGAGATATGAGCTGACATGGGAATGCTGTAAAGGAGCAGCTCAGGCTGATAGCTAAGAAAGAACATTCCAGAAGAAGGGAACTATGGATGTAGGGGCTCTATGAAGGAAACGGGCTTGGCCAGTGTAGCTGGAGAATGTATTTACTGAATGCACAGCACTGGGATAGGTGAGATTCTGTTGAGAAGCAGGCAAAACAAAAGAAAAGATTTGATCACAACCTTCAGGAAGAATGTCTGTGGCGTGAAGAGTAATATCAGAACAACTAAAGGTGAGATCACATGTCTATCTTTAAATACGTTAAAGACTTTGGAGGAAGGGGACATCAGGGGAGAATTCAGAGAGGAGATCATGACAGAGGTAGAGAATTAGATGGGTGGGCAAAAGAAGTGTGAAGGGGACCCATCTAGAGGGGTAGCAACTGGAGAGACTATGCCTAGGAGTCCAGTGGAGGGGGTCCCTCCGTGGAGTGGTGTGGCAGCATGGAAGATGAGAGCCAGGCTGCCTGGGTTGGACTCCCAGCTTCACCCCTTACCATCTTGTGCAGTTGGGCTTTCTGTGTCTCGGTTTCTTCATTTGTGAAGTAAGGGTAATAATAGTGCCGGTGTGTTCTGGTTATTGCTGCATAGCAATCCTCCCCAAAACTTAGTCACATAGAACATCATTTTTTTATTCTTAGAATTTTGTGGGTTAATTGGGATGAACTGAGTGACCTCACATAGAGATTCTCATGCAGTCACAGTCAGATGTTGACCGAGGCAGGAATCAACTGAAGGCTCCACTGGGCTGAACGTGCAAGATGGCATCTTCACTTACATGTCTAGTGTCTGGGCTGGATGGATGCAGCACCTTGGGGCTGGCTGGGCAATCTCTCCTGGGGTCCTCTTCCAGTCACTAGTTTGGATTTCTTCCCTGCATGGCAGTTCTCAGGGGAGCCAGACTTCTCAGATGACAGCTGACTTCCTCCAGAGTGAGTATTGTGCGACAGAAAATGGAAACATATATGTTGTCACGGGCGGTGTACTCTATTCTTCAGAACAGTCAAAGGCAGCTCAGATTTAAGGGGAGAGGGCAAAGCCCTTCCTCTCAGTGGGAGGAATGTCTAAGAATTTGTGCATCTGTAGCCATCTCTTATCTGCTACACTGTTTTATGGATTGTGGCAAGGATTGGGTAAGTCAGTAGAGGACACTTGGCAATGTGCATGAAACATAGAACACATTCAATAATGTTAACTATGATGATGATGATGATAAGGAAAGGCCTTAAAATCCAGGTAGGAGATTTGATAGGACAGCCCTGATGGGATGGCAAGGTCATCTGAAATTCTTGCGTTGGAATGGTGGGAGAGGAAGCGTTGGAGAGAGAACTCATTCCTTAGTTTGTGCACATTTAAAATGAATTTTTTTGTTCTGCTGGGTTTGTGAGGTTTTCTCATAGGCAGTCAATGTCTCTTGCACACCTACCTCATTCATTCATTCACTCATTTGACCTCAGCCAGCATTCAGACCTCAAGCATTCAGATGCTCGGTGTTGCACTGATTGCTAGGCAAATAGGACAGGCACAGTCCTGTCAGTGGGGGAGCAAAATTTTAAACCAATAGTCACCGATAAGTAATTGTTATTGTGCTAAGGACTGTGATGAATGAATACAGAGGGCCCTCAGGAGATCGTAATGGTAGCCAAGTCGCTGCAGACAACATTCAACCTGGAACAAGAAGAATAAGGAGGACTTGCCAGGTAGAGAGCCCCAGGAGGAGGGCCCAGCACAAGCAAAGGCTGGAGGTGGAGAGGAGCTCTGGGCACTCAGAAGCCTGAGCGGTGGCTGTTGTGGTTGAGTTGAACGCTGTCGCATGCGGGGCCAGTGGCAGGAGCTGGAGCTGGAGAGGCAGGTAGCACCCCCATCACGCAGGGCCTCGAAGCCTAGTTAAGGATTGCAGATTTTATCCTGAGGGTAATGGGGTTCACAGGAATGGTGCTGTTTGAGGACTTTCCAAAATTGCTAAGTCTTTTTGTCTGAAGAAAAAGAAAAAAAAATATATCTTAAAGAGATGGGAGATGGTGTTGAGGGATGAACTGGGCTAGTTTCACTTGAACAAATAAATCACCGGTTGCCATTTATCCCCAATCAGCAATAATCTCAGCATTCTCACCCTGGGTCAGTCTGGACAAAAGCTGCCCACTCTGCTCCGTTCCACATTTGTCAGCCTGTAATAGCATCCTTATCTTAGGGAATCTCTAGTTTGCTCTCTAACATAAACTGTGTGCTGGGCGGCCAGGGTCAGCTGTGCCTGCTAAGCTCGCAGGCCGACCCAGGTGCCCTCTCTGAACTGCAGAGGGTTCAGCGGAATCGAAGTGGCCAGTCCGAGGGGGTGGTGTTTACTGACGCAGGTTCGGCGCCTAGGAAATCCACCTGCACTAACCAGTTTACGTGTGGAATGGCCAAGTACTGCACACGGCCAAAAAGGACGCTGCTCCCTCACTGCCCTCAAAGAATCAGACCATTTAAAATACCTCCACTCATGCAGGGAGCGGGATTTCTCATAGCCTGGGATGGGTGGTTTGGGAAAAAACCCATCAAATTACAAAACCAAACACCACCAAAAAAAAAAAAAAAAATACACATGGCCTTCACTTTTTTGGTGCCAATATTGAAATAAAAATAGCTCTCCTTGGAAAGGAGCTGATTTTAGTAGGTAAACTCCTGTAACTATCTGCTGGATAGGCTGCCTGGGCTTAAATGCTTTAAATGTTTTGAATGAGCAGTTTGGGCTGAAGAAAAGCATCCTTGCCCAAAGGGGTTAAAAATGTGGAACATGTTTCCTGGTGCCTCTTTTCTTTTGTTAATGGGAACTGACATTCCCTACAATCAAATGGGACTGAGTCTAATCATATTCTCCCTGACAGAAGAAATTAAGGTCTGTGGTAGAAGACATTATAATCCTGACAGAAGTTTCATGTTCTCCAAAAGCCCAAATTACTCTGTTTACTAAAATCACATGTTGGCGGATCTTTGTTTCAATGCTCTGATTTGGGGGCCCGCTAATTTCCATTTTGTGGGGAGGAGGCGGCCTTCAGCATTGTCAGCAGCCTCCCATCATTTCTCTTCAGATGTGCTTGAGCAGATAAGTGGCTCCAGCCTACAGTCCTTTCACCAGAAAAATCTCCCCCATGCTGTCTGACTTCAGGGTTTGGGCTGGCCAAAGGCAGCAGTGAGAACTGACTCATTTTGTTTTTCTCTAAGGCTCAGCATGGTTTCTTCCTTCTCAAATGATCTGTTTGGGATCTACCAGCAGTTGAGCTGTAAATTTATTCAGCAGAGTACCTGAGGTCCAATGTCAAACTCAAAAAAAAAAAAAAAAAAAAAAGTCTATCTATCTATCTATCTATCTATCTGTCTATCTATCTATTTCTGATGTTGGATGATATGATATTACCTGCTATTCTTCAGTTATTACATCCAAAGAAAAAGCAGACATTCTAATGACATTATTTGGTTACACATGTATGAGGGTGATACTCAAAAGATTGCACATGACCCAATCAAAGTGCCTGTGTAAACAACAGGTATAGCCATAGCCAAGGTGGGCTGGGATGTATTTAACAACTGACTCTCCCAAAACACCCCTTAGTCCTTGACTCATAGTGTATGCTGATTTCTGTGGTGTAAATATTCCCACCGCAGTCAATTTTAAGCCACCAAGATGATTTGAATTGGCTTGCAAAATTTCTGCTAACTTAACCATCAGCTCTTGCAAAGCCAGGATAAGCCAATTCCAGCACACCACTGTCTGAGCAGGTACATATCAGTTTAATATCCCTGCATGCACATATACATGGATATACATGGATCCAAGAGATACTTTTCTCCTTCCGAAAAACGTGAAGTGAAAAACGACATATAGGAACAAGTCAGCTGGGAAAGAAGTGTCTGAAGTGTTAGCAGATGAGCCATCACGGTTGTCAAGAGAAAAGATACAGTTTGATTATTTTCTGCTTCTCCATTATAGGGAAACTACAACTCAAGCTTTGTCTTCAAAATGCACTTCTCACCCCCCAATTTTTAAATACCTTTCTTCAGAAGGGAGAAAATCATTTTGTACCCTGGCCACCGGTGAAGCTAGCTCGAAAGTCACCAATTCAAAGAACCATTTTCAGGTTTGGTGTGTGGAAAATAAGCAGAGACTGTAATCAGGAACTCTGCTTAAGAGCAAATGGATTTGAGCTGATTGTAACTTGGTGGGTAACAAATTCAACAGCATCATAGTGGGAATAATTCCTCGCAGGGCTTCTTGGGGCAGCTGTGTTCTAAAAATGGTTGGTGCTTCTATTAGGTCAGTGTTCTCCATTAAACCATGATCTATTTTAGAAGGAAAAACAATCCCATGCAGCCGGTGAGATTTTTGATTTGAGCTCTTTGGTCAGAGGCTGATTATTTCTTTTACGGACAAGTCCAGAGTTGCTCCTTAGAAGCGCAGTCCTTACGAAGAATTCTAATAGGCTTCCTGCTGGGTGTTGTCTGTTCTTAAGTCTCTTTTCATTTGAATTGGAGAGAAATAGCAGTCAGTTGAAATACTGGTCTCTTTGGCAGTGGCCTTTGCAGAACTCAACAATACAAACCAATGTCCATCATCACACATTATGACTAAATCATTTCAGTCAAGTTGCATGGAGCAGAAAGATGGTGATGTTTGTATTATACAGCCTCTGACAAATATTTCCCCATCCATCCGTAAACATGTCTATTGGTGCCTCTCTGGCTTCTGGAAAAGTGGTTCCAGCAGGCTATTGCTGTGAAGAAATTAAAGTCAGAGAAATTCTTGTATTGTTCTTTTTGTCTTGATTTCTTTACATATCGAGATTACTTTCTGATTCCCACTTGGGAGAAAATAATACAGTAGCTCCTAGTGGAAAACCTGTCTTCAGTTATATTTAGCAGGGAAATGAGTCAAACTGTTGAGGGACTGCCAGCTTCATCATTATAGGATTATGCATTTTAATGGGACACGAGTTTGAAGGCCTTTGGGCTTGAGAGTTGCGTCACACACGTTTTATTTTTCCAAGCATTCGGAGGCCTGGAATCTACCTGGTTTTTAAAAGCCAGGTGTTGGGTGACCTCTGTTTCTTTTTTGCTTCGTTTTAATCACTTGATCCTTCTTACACAGTATCGTTTAGGATGAGGGAATCAACACCAGCAAATTTAATTCGAAGGGCACCTCTATTTTGGAAGCTTGATATGATGACTTAGCAGAGAAATGAATTTCCTCTTCTTCAGAGCTCGCATAGATGATCCAGGCTTGCACAAAGAGGAGTCAGCCCTACATCTGGCAGCTCTCCGTTAGTACAGCTGGACTAGGTGAGAGAAATGGGGGCCCGGATATCTTCCTGGTCTTGTAAGGCTACTTTCTGGGAACTGTTGCAGTGAGTTCAGAGGACTCTGAGGGCTGGCTTTCTGGGAGTCATTTCTTGGCTGCTGATCTGGTTTGCACAAGTGCGATTTTTGTCAAATTAAAAAACAGGCCTTCAGAAGTTTATGACCTAGCTTCTATAGTTTCTATGTGTGTTTCTCTTGGCTGAAATCTGTGCATCTGGACGGTCCCCAGGACTGCTGAGAGGCATTCTTACATAAAGCCTTTGCATATATTCCCAGGAGCTTCTCTGAGCTTTTTGCAAGGGAGATGCCTGTTTACTGGCTTGGTCATTAAAACCCATGTTTCTGTTTTTGAATAAGAATGTCCATTGTTTTCAAAGGACATTCATTACCTGGCAAAATATTTTCAAGTTTCTAATGCTTAAATATATTTGGGAAATGTCAAAAAGAGTGAAAACCAAGTCTTCATTTTAAATGTATTGTCTTATGGAGAAAAGAAAGGGAGAAAGCGAAGGAGTGTATCTATCATGACTAATCTTGAATGCTAAGGTTGTTTACTTTCCTTTGGACCTCACCAAGAAACTATAAATCTAGTGAAATAGAACCTATGAAGGATATTACTAATGGTATATTTATTTTCTGTGAAGAAACTATATTATTTATTCTAGAATAAAAAAAAGATGCAACATTTTCTTCCTTTTTTCCTTCTTATGATGCGACACAGAAGATAGAAGATAATTTTAGGAAACATTGCTGAAACCTGCAGGAAACAAAATGCCTCAAGAAGGTGTAAGAAAGGTTGTGGCCGTGATCCACAGCAAATGAAACTTTCCCTAAAGAAATCCATTTAGAAATTTAAGTTAACCAAATAAATAAAAAGAAATCTGCTCCAGTGTTTCTGTAAATGGTGCTTTCTCTTGATGCCCTCATGATTCGGTGTTAGTTTTTCCAGCTGTCTTACATAAAAGCCTTGTCTTATAATAATGAGACACACACCTGTGTCCAGAATGACTCTTAGAAAGCAGTTGTCTCTTTTTGATGAGCTGCTTTTTTTTTTTTTTTTTTTTTTGAGAGAAAACATGAAGTAACAAAAAAACAAAAAAAAAAACAAAAACAAAAACAAAAAAAAAGATTACTATGCAGAGATATCCCTGTGGATAGAAAGAGGTACTTTAGAGAAAAGTAACATATCCTTACAGTGCATTCAACTCATTCTATGACAATTTAATGGCAGACAAACTCTTCTTCTCGACCCCAGATGTCTGCCTTGAGTTATGAGTATCAATAACATTAGCTATAACGGCAGATAGAACTGCTACTTGTATGAACATATAATTCCATTAAAAATAAAGCTCACTAAGCTACTTGGGACAAGAATATCTGCAGCAGCGAATCCCATAAGCTAATTATGTTACGTTAAAAGCACTTCCTCAACCCATTTATTTATTTTTTTCCTCTCTTTAATTTCATGGAATGTTTCCTTGGTCTTGCGTTGTGGCACAAGGTTTAACTAAGAGTATCCATCTGCATAATTATGAACCCTCGTTTATTAATTACTTCATTTGTACTTTTTATTTTTCTTGATCGTTCTGTTTTCACACTGAAGTTACTCTCTCCTTAGGACACACTAGGTCTTTTCTCAAATGAATGACTTCATTTCTGATCTCTTTACTTTTCTGTTCCTGATTGATTTTTTTTTTTTTTTTTTTTTTTTTAATGTGGAATGATGACCTCCCTGTTTCTATCCATGGAAATAGTCACCCTTGAAGGTGATACTTACGTACTACTTTGCCTGGGAAGCTCTTCAAACTCAATTGGCTGGGTTATTAATGTGGCCCAGCCAATACGTATATGTCTTTCGTGTTTGTGACTTCACTGACTAGATTGCAGATTCTCCAGAGAAAAGATTCAGGGGCTTCCCAAACGACATACCCTTGGCTTAATCAGTATTTGTTGTTTGATTTAGTAAAGATTATTCCGATGATATCAGAGACAAAGGTAGGACATAAGGCTGATTTAGGCCATAGTGAAAATGATACATTTCTGTATATTTTTCAGTACTTTAAAAAATTGCCGTATAGGGTTTATTGGCACTTTTGATGATGCCAGACTAAGAATAGGTGTTCTCATGAAGCTGTCCATTGAGATGCTTACAGCTTCCTCTGAAAAAATGATCACTTATTCTGAACCAATCAAGACACACAAACATTGCAGGGCTAAAGGGCTTCCTTTTGCTTTTTCTGATGCTCCTTTTCATCATGGATCGCTTAATTTTGTTAATTCTTTTGATTTCTCTGGTCCACCTTAACTTCCAGTTGAAGAGTTTTAGCTGTTTTCACAGAAGCTCTAAGAGCCTTTAGAGCATATCTTGTGTAATCCCATCATTTCACAGATAAAGAAAGTGAGGTACAGAGAAACGTACTGACATGTCCAGGCTCGGCCAGGCTCCCTAATACGACACCAGCCCGATGCTTTCTCCAGTCTACCAGGCGGTCCCTTGTCATTAGCTACCTGCATTTTTCTATTTACTGTACTTCATCTGACAAATCATTAAAAATAGATAGCACAACATTGGCCTCAGGACTAATCTTTGAGCGGCCCCATTATTTTTAGCTTCCCATGTGGAGAATTGCTTATTTTTCGTGTGCTTTGTTTCTTCCTTCCTTAAGAAGCCTTTAATCACGACAGAACTTAACCTTTCACCCTGTAGTTACTTTCTTGCCTGTCTGGCCTTAATAGCCTCCTATGAGAGACCTTCTCAACAGCCTTTAGAAAGTCTAAATAAATTATGCTCGCAGATTCCTTTTTATCTGCTGTTTTTAGCACACAATTTTCCCAAACAAAAAACCAGGCCAGGGTGCACGTTCGTCTTGGTGGGTGCTTTGAAATGCCTTTTTGTGGAATTTATTCTGTTCTTGTGCTTGGGTAAAAATGGATGCTTGTCTGTGTCTGGGGCTGTGGAGCGGGGTGGCCATCTCTGAAGTGAAAAATCCACCCAGACAAAATGCTTGTGTTTTCCCCTAACTGCATACTTTTTCGGGACAGCCCTTTTGCTGTTTGTTTCTCCTCTTCTTTCTTAAGTCCTCTTAAAACTGGGCTCCTTGAAGTCAGCACCGCTATGAAGGCTGTGTGGACATGTATTCTTTCATCCTTTTCCTTCCTATAGTCCCCGAAGCAAGCAGAAACTCATCTGCCTTGCGGTTCTCTGGTTCCTTCTATCATGAAGCTGCAGCGCTTTTGACATTCTTTTATTGGTCTGTTGGTTTCACACCATCAGACTGGCCACATGTCCCTGCTGGTGCCAGAGCCCAGCACAGCGGCTGCCACACAGCAAGTACTCAGCCAGTACCTGCTAAATGAATAACTCCTGTATCCCTCGTGCCTAGCATAGAGTTCGAATGAATATAGTTGGAATCTAGTAAGTGTTTCTTAATCGATGTATGAATGAGCAAAGGAACGAATAGAGTCGAGGAGTCATGGGTACAGGTGACGTGCTCCCCAACTAGCTGAGTGAGCATGGGGAAGCTACTTACCTAACCTTTTTCGAGCCTCATTTTCTTCATCTGCATAATTAGAACAGTCCTTAGTTACAGTTTGGTATCTTTATTTTTATTTTTACTTGTGAATCAAAATGAAGTAATTTTCTTCTTTCCTCATGTGCACACACAGCAGAAATGAACGTGGGCTCTGCTGGAGGCGGTGGAACCGGTAGGGACGATTGTAGTTACAGCTGTACAGAATTAGCTCAAGACATGGTGGCTTAATGAATTCCTAGCTTTTCAGACGACTATTAAAAATTAATTTCTACTTTCAGAGTTTTTACCATATGCCAGCCAAGTTACACACGTGATCTCATTTAATTCTCAAAACCAGTCCTTCAAGGTAGGCATTATTATTCCCATTTCACAGATGATGACAGAGCTGAGGGGAGTTGAAGGCGAGATCTAGCATGAGTAAATGGTGGAGCCAAGCGTGGACTTGGGTGTCTGCCGCTGCCCCGTGGGACTGTACAGCCAGCTCTGCCGGAACTGAAAACACTGTAACAAACACTGACATGGAGGGTTTTAAATAAATACTCTTAGACTAGTATTTGAGGAACAAGTTCTTCTGCAGCTAAGGCCGCTCAGCTGTATAGTCATGTCTCTTTATTTTTGCTTCATGAGAGTGATAGGACTACAGGTATTGAATTAGAACCCTTTAAAATTACCATTGAAAGTAACTCGGCAACTTCAGAGATGCAGTTGGTTCATTTGGCCCAGAATGTGTCTGTCTCTCCTTTTGCGCTGGTTGGCTGTTTCTCCCCATCTAAGACAGAACCCGCTGTGGCAGACACATTCAAATGCACCATCACTTTGGCTGGCTCCTTGTATCGGGATGAACTGTGATATTCCAGCTAGAACAAGACAGATGAGAGCATTACTGACCCTGAAAATCATTCTGGAATCCACCAGAAGAGACAAATCGAGCGGAGCCCCTAGCCCACAGAGGCGAGGATGAAAAGTGTTGGGTGCAGAAGCTACTTTTTTGGCCTGGCCTCTGTGGGTGTTGGGTGCATGCTGGTCTGTGGCTCTTCATGTCGGCCAGAATCCTTGGACATAAAGTGTCCTTTCTGAAGAGCAGGTATAGAATAGAACATTTAAGTCTGTCCCAAGTGGTCCAGTTTGGTCTGGCCTTGAATGCCTGGGAAGGCCCTGGCAGAATAACATAGAAATGATGAACTTCAAGGAAGGGTTTCTAAATTGTGATGCTATTGACATTTTGGGCTGGGTATTTTTCTTTGGGGCTTGTCCTGTGCATCGTAGGCTGTTTACCAGAATCCCTGGCCTCCACCCATTCAATGCCAGTAGCCTTGTCCTAGTTGTCACAGCTGATATGTCTCCGACATTGCTAAATGTTCCCTGGGAGAGCAGTGAAATCGGCCCTGGTGGAGAACCACTGCTACAAGGTCATTGGGATGTGAAGTCTTGGCTTGGGTAGAGCGAGTCAGTGGAGACTTAGTTAATTCACTGACATATCTTATCCCCAGTGTACTTTCGAGTATTCGGCAGCTGATGCAGTCTATTCCTCTTGGTTGGAATTCTGTAAGATGTTTGGAACCTAATACCATAAGACACCATGCATTTTCAGTATTGGTATGTCAAAAAATGCCATTTTCCTGAAGTGGCTAAGATAGGGATAGCGGATACAGCAGTCCTCCCTTATCCACGGTTTCACTTTCTGTGGTTCCAGTTACTTGCCATCAAGTGCAGTCTGAAAATATTAAATGAAAAAATTTCAGAAATAAACAATTCATCAGTTGTAAATTGCATGCCATTCTAAGTAGCATGATAAAACCTCATGCCATCCCACTCTGTCTCTCCTAGGACATAAATCATTTCTTTGTTCAGCATATTCACGCTATACATACAATAAAATATTTTGGGGGAGGGGTGAGGGAGAGAGACCACATTCACATATTCACATAACTTTTATTACAGTATATGGTTATAATTGACTTATTAGTTATTTTTGTCAATCTCTTACTGTGCCTAATGTAGAAATTAAATTTATAAATGTATATACAGGAAAAAACATAGTATATATAGGTTCAGTACTATCCCTGGTTTCAGGGATCCACTAGGGGTCATGGATGGGGGCGCTACTGTATGTAGTTTATAATCACGCCCCCCTCCCCCGCCCATTCCACTCTCATGCTCATGGCAGACATTGCAAATCCATCATGACACTCTTTCTACTAACCTTAGTGGCTTCAGTGTCCTTTCAACTTAGGTACCAGGAACCTATCATTGTTCAGAAGCAAGATTTAACCTGTTTGTCATCTCTGGGCTTGACCCTTTGAAATAAATTCAAAAGGAACTGCCAAATGTTAAGATAATGGTGGGAAGAGGGTCTTCTTATCATGAGAAGATTCGGACCCTTGATTTCTAGTTTGTTTTCTTCTCTTTCCTTAACATCTGAGGCCTCAGTTGTTTGTTTTAGAAAATAGAGTCAGACTTTCCTGGCAGAAAAAGGAATGTTGTAAGAGCTGTTAATTATTTTTTATGGATTCTTGGATGGTGGAATGCAGGCAGCCTTGGGCCTTAGGGATGGAAGACACACTGTCTGTGTTATCATCATCTAAGGTAGCAGAAGAGACAATTTCTGCCAGCACTCTGGACTTCCAAGGCAAAATTGGAGTTCGGGCTAATAATCGCTCTTGGTGCATTCAATAGTAATCAATTTAATAAAATTAAACTTTGTACCCAGGTGATGGACACATTTTTGTTTTCTTGAAAATTAAAAACAAATAAGAAAACAAGGTACTCTAACAGAAACTCTATTACCACTACACAGAACTGATAATTGCTAATATTTTGTCATATTTACCTCAAATCTTTTTTTAATTAAAGAGGTAGATCTTCACAGATAAAGTGAAATATTCAATCCATCTCTAGTCCCATGCCCCGCTCAATCTTTCCAGAAGCATCCTATATTATAGATTTATTATATGTCTTACTAGTATATTTTTTACTCTTTCATTTACATATATGAATCTATTCTAATAGAATGTGTTCTATTGAGTGTTATTTAAAAAATTTTATGTAAGTTCTGTCGATGCTGTCTGTATACTTCTGTTGACTTGCTTTTTTTTTTACTCACTAGTATGTAAGTTGATATGTAGAGGTCTAGTTAATTAGGAGTTGAAAACTTCATTTTGTATTTCATTGTATGAATATCTTTTGTTTGTCCATAACTATTTATGAACATTTATGTTGTTACTAATTTTTCACCTCTAGAAATAATCCTGCAATGAACAATCTTGTAATTTCTCCTAGAATTTCTCTAGCATATGTTCCTAGCAGTAAAATTGGTGGTTGGTTGGGTATACATATTTTGAACTTTACGAGATGTTACAATTATTCTCTAAAGCTGGTGGTACTCATTTATACTCCCACTAGCAGCATGAGAATTTCTGTTTCCATGTATTCTCAGATGGACTGGATTAAAGCTACCTTCCCTTGTTTGACTTTTGATCAACCAGCCAGTTGGGTTATAATATACTGCTTGGATGTTTGCAGTATGGAGATCATTATACTACAGAAAGAGTAAATTTTCCATTCATGAAGGACTGTAACGCCTTCAAACTCACCACAGTATGAAGTCTTTTAAATGGCATATGATAAGGCTGTAAGAAATCAGAGATTACAGGCACTCTGCGCTCCTGAATTCTCTGGTGAGTGCTTCCTGCTTTGGCTGGAACATGGCGATACCTTCCTTCACTGTTTCATTGACTCATGGTTTCCTTTGATGTCTCAATCTGAGCTGGGCCTCTCTTTCACATAATAAGGTTTCGCCTCTCTTTCCTCTATTGCCTTATTCTCCAGTGTGGAAACTGATGCAAATACATTATTTAGTTTCCCTGCAATCTCCTTATCCTTCTGAATATCTCCTTTGTGCATGGCGTGTCTAGCCGATTCACTGATCCTTTTGCAGCGGTCTTATTTCTGATGTACTTAAAGAATTTAATATTATTTGTTGTGTTATCATTGGCTGTTTGTTTTCAAACATCATATTTAATCCTCCCTAATCTTCACTTTACATCTCACCTGCTAAAGTTTATTCTTCTATAAGCCTCACACAGGAATGGATTGCAATTTTTTGAAAGATCTTTTTTCTTTGGTCTCAATAAACTTCTGAAACGTGCTGGTTTTTTTTTTTTTTTTTTGCCACTGTTTTAATTTTTTGTTCTGATATGACATCTGTTCTGATTTTGGATTAAAATTAGAATTTCTCTTTTTCAAGGGACTTTTCATGATAGGATTCCTGGAAGAATGTTGTACACAGTTTTATTTTGGGATAAAAGAGTAAATGAACTAACAAAGAAGTTATAGGAAACTAAATTTTCTTGTGTTTTAACAAATCACTGCACTTCATATACTGATTAGGTTCTAGTAACAAAAGTAGACAGAGGTATTCACAGTAGGTCAATGAATTGCAACTCTATTTTTTTTTTTTTTAGTAGATGGAAGCCTCCTGTTCCACCTCCTCCCTTTTTGTGGCTGGATTTGTGGAGAAAAGCAAAACATAAAAGCCAATTTTCTGATGCATAAGAATATTAAAGAACCTCTTCGATGATTCTTTCTTCAGCGGAAACCCCTGAATATTGCAGTGCTCTAGGGCATAGTCCTTGGACCCCTCCTCTTCTTTATCCACCTAGATGATCTTATTTCACATTTCTAATTATACATGTCTTAGACCTTTTGATATTGTCCTGCAGGTCATTGAGGTTCTGTTCATTTTTTTCTAAGCTTTTTTTTAATCTGTTCTTCAGATCATATATTATCTATTGATTTATATCAAGCTCATCAAACCATTCCTCTGTCTCTATTTTGCTGTTAAGCCCATCTAATGATTTTTTTAAGAAGGAATTTCAGACATTATATTTTTAGTTCTAGGAATTACACTTTTTTTGTAGTATTTATTTTCCTTTGTAAAATATCCTATTTTTTATTTCATTGCAAGCATGTTTTCTTTTACCTCATCAAACAAACTTCTAATAGTTTCTCTAAATCACAACCTGTTAATTCCAACATCTGGGTCATCTTATAATTGATCTCTATCGATTGTCTTTATTTTAATACTGGGTTACACTAGCCTAGTATTTTGTATGTTGAGTAATTTTAGATTGTATCCCAGACATTGCACATTTTATGTTATAGAGAGTCTGGATTCTGTTGTTGTCCTCAAATAGTGTTGATATTTTTGTTTTAGTTGGCAGTTAACTTGGTTGCACTCAGATAGAAACTCTTATTTCTCAGATGTTGGCAACTGAAATCTCAGTTCAGGTATTTTATCTTTAGCTGAGCAGCTTTCAGTTGGCCCTATGCAGTTGTGGTTTAGGGTTACAGATATTTGCTGTTCTCTAATTCTTCAGGCCCCAAACACATTTTTTTCCCCTTAAATAGGCTAAAAACCATACAAATGGAAAACTCACCTATGATACCTTTTCCCAAGTATTAATTTCTGTCTAGAATCTGCCACTTTTATTTACTTTTTGGAGCCTTCACATAGTGGTTTGGTATTTTGTCCAGAGTTCATAGTTGTTGTCTATGGATGGTCAATATGGAGGAGCATTTTCAGCCATACTGAAGTGGATCTCCCCAATTCCATGTTTTTAATACTATCTCTATGCTTATGAATGCCACATTTTCAGCTCTAGCCCTGAATACTCTCTTGAGCTCCATGAGTATATAGCCAGTGGCCTACTTATTATCTCCATTTGGATATCAAAAGACATCTCACACACAATATACTTAAAAATAGATATTTTGGTTTCTCTAGGCAAAAGATCCCTCCCCCATTTTCAATAAATGGAAACCATCCTTCTTGATATTCATCTAGGTGTCACTCTTGACACGCTTTTCCTCACTCCTCCTCCTCATTCAATCCATCAGAAAATCCTATTGACTTTACATGCAACATGTCTGTTGACTTTATCCACTTCTTTCCATCTTTAATGTTACCACCTTCACCGCCATTATCTCTTTCCTTGACTAATGCAATAGCCTCTCAATATTGGTCATCACTGCCTCTATCCCACATTTCCTACAAACTAGTCATAATACACCAGCCAGAGTATTCTTCAAATACAAATCAGATTATGTGACTGGCCAGAAACTCTTCAGTGATTTATGTTTTTCGCTCTTACAATAAAATCCATTTTTTTTTAAAACCATAGTCCACATGGCCATGTGTGATCTAGTGCCCATTCACCTCTCCAACCTCATCTTGGCCTCTCTCTCCATTGGGTCCAAGCCACACTGTCCCCTTTTCTGTTTCTAGAATAGGTCCTAATCCTTCTTGTTTCTGGAATACTCTGCCTGCCCCTTTTTCATTACCGGCTTCTTTTTTTCTCTTGCGAAAATTTAAATATCACCTCCCTAAAGTGACCTTTCCTAACCAATCTGTAGAGTTACTTTCTATCTCATGACCTTGTTTATTTTCCTCATGGTGTGAATCACATCTGTAATTACTTTGCTTATTTATTGGTTTGCAGTTTTTTTTCTTCCACACTGAAGTGTGAGCTCCATGAAAACAAAATCCTTTTCTATCTTGATTACTGTTCTTCCTCAGTGCTTGGCACAGGATCTGGCATGTAGAAGGTACTCAACAATATTTGTTGAATAAATGAATGAAAGCAGGAGTACTGAGCTTTTTCTTGTGTTTAATATACTAACTCCTTAACTCATCTGAGCCTTTCCCTTTTCTGACACCTCATACTCAAAGGTTGAAAGAAATCAATGATATGACTGTGATTTTCTCTATTTGCATCAATCCCCTTTGAGATTTTACCCTCATTCTGTTACTAATTAGCTGGATGATCCCGGGTAAGTCTTCCATCTTCTTGGGACCCAGTTTTTTTCCATCTGTCGAATAAGAGAATAAATTGAGAATCAGTGGTTTACAATTTTTTTTGAGCAGTGGGAAACCTTCCCATCTTTTATTTCCAATGAAATCTCATGCAAAACCTCAGATAGCTTTATTTAAAATGAGATGGAAGGCCTATAGCCCTTCCTCTCACTCACACTTGACCCTGAGACACCTCAGTAGAACCTGAATGCAGCTTGAAAACCATCATCTGTTCAGCTCAAGCAGTCTCTGACTCTATAACATGATAATTTTTTTCTGAGATGAATTCTAGGTATATAAATCCCTTACTGTCCACTGAGTTAAAAAATATAATTAATCCCTCTGTACTACATACCTCCAAAAAAAAAAAAAAAAACCAAACATTTGTACTTGTTAAAAAATTAAAATAAGAACATATGACCCCAAGCCCAACAAACTAAATAAAAATTAGTCTGATTTAAATGTACCTCAGAGAAGACATGCTTTCAAAGCTGCTCTTTTCCCCCTTTTCCTCCTGAGGGAATAGCTGTGCCCCCTGTTAGTTGGGAAAGGAAGGAATTTGGACGTCAGAGCTATGGAGCAAGGGTCTGTGTCCCTGCCCACTCTCTAAAGGATTAGGCAGGGAGAGTTGCTGCTGTAGTACCGTCTTGGGTATTCATTAAAATAGGCGGGGCAGGCTAGTGGAAGGAGCCAGAGCTGGACTTGAGGGTGGCTTCACGAGTCAGCTGGGACTCTAGTTACTGTTAATTAATGGCTCAAACAACTTTGTCTTCTGAACCAGCACCTCTGCTGGTCCTAAATCAGGACTTCCTTTTCCTCTAATATATCTGTGCCCTCAGAGAATCTGCTTTTATCAACTCACTCTCTTTTTAGTCTTTTAAGTGCTTCCCACAGACTCTTAAATCTCCTGATTCTTTTGAACTATGTCCACTATGTCCAGTAGCAAAATAGAATTGTGTTCAGCTTCATCCTTGCTTCCCCCTATTTTTGGGAGAGGGAACCCTTCTCAAGGCCAAGTTGGGGTATTAGAATTGCCTCAGATTCACAAGCATTGTGCCTAGCACAATGCTGGGCATATAGCATGTGCCTTTGATTTGGTTCAATTCAAATAAATATTCAGAAAAGTGTATTTTCCTCTATGTGAAAGTAATATACCTTTATTATAGAAGATTTAATAAGCAGAAAGGAAGAAGTGTATCCAAGTGTCAGCTTGGAAAAGCTGCCTCCAACATCTTGATAGGTTGGGTGAGACCCACTACACAACTTGTGAATCTCTGACACCCTTTTCATGGCACTGCTGCCTTTGGGCCATGATGATGCCTCATGGGTGTCTTTCTGCTTTGGGCTGCAGAGACCTGGAAGTGAACCTCTTGTTCCTTGACTCAATTTTTTCTCCCCCTTTCAGCAAACAAACAAACAGACTCATACTTATGCATGCAAGGCACCTGTATATATAGCAAACTTTACTTTTCTGTGTGTGTGTTTTTTTTTCAATACAGAGCATGTTTAATTAGTTTTTTTTTCTCTGTTTTCTATTATGGGTTTAGTCTAAAATGCTTTTTTTTTTTTTCAAAATGAAGCTCATGAAATAAATTTTAATTATTTGATGAGGCAAGGTAGGACATGGATGAATAGAAAGTTTCCTTGAAACCTTTGTTTCAGGTGTGTTTGTATGTGTGTCACTGTACCACTCAGGGTTCCAAGGGGAACCAGCTTTAGTTGGGGGAGGAGATGGCTCTTAAAAGGAAAAGCAATAGAATTTGAGCTCTGGGCCAGTCTTTTGATTTGTATACGGATGATGATGTACGAATAGACTTATTTCTTGGGGGCAGATAATGGCAAAGAGGAAGCCAATCCTTTTATTTCTGTTTATTTTTCTCATCAAAGGCAATGACCTTCAAATAGAAACTGGTTGCTCAATGATGATGAAGTCAAGTTGTGCCCCATCTACCAAGCCACCCCACAGTACTGCGGAGTCTTGGGATGTATTGTAGGACACTGTTTGTGGTTATAGGCATATCCCACAGAAGTAGAGCCAGGCTGGAGGCCTGGAAATGTATATATGACTTAATTTTTTAAACAAAATAATTAAATTATTTTGGAAATCCTGCAAGCCTGTGAATATTCTATAGATCTTCAGAAAAATTCTTGTAAAATTCTGGAGAATTAAATAACTGGTTATTAAACATAGATAAAAAAGAAAGATGACTAAAATCAACAAAAAAGAAGCCAAGTTAACCTCATTTCTTTTCTGGTGGATTATTAGACTGATAAATTAGGACGTGCTATGGATAGTGTGAATATCGATTTCATCAGTGTGTTTGACCAAAACGCTAAAGGTTTTCTTTTGGACAGGAGACAGTAACTAAGGTGGAGAACTGGAGAGTGACACATAGAAGAATTTATTGCCGATCAAGAACTGTGTCACAAATTTTGATATGTCAAACTTAACATGGCCACCAGGTTATCACCCTTACCTCGTAAGCCTTCTCTGGTTAATGTCATCGTTGTCCTTCTAGATGCTAACACTTAAAACCACAGGAGCATCTTCAGTATTTACTGCATTCTTATTGTCTACATTAAATCCTGTCAATTCTAATTCTAAAATGTTTTGACCTTGTGCTATTCACATCACTGCTACTATTTTGATTTAGGCCCCTTTGCTTTTTTACCCAAGTTAGTAGTCTTGCCCTTAGGTTTGCTTCCTGCCTGTATCAGACCTAAGAGTATTCTTTCCTTAATACTAATCTGATCATATCACACCCCTTCTCAAAAACATTTGCTAGCTTCCCACTCCCTACAGTTTGGCTCATACTCACTTTTTATTGTTAATGCTAAGTCCTGCTGACTCTTCTGTCTTTCCCTTTCCTCCATCATTACCCTGAAAATGCCAACCACTATTCAAGTGGTGCTGCTGGGAGCTTCAACTTTGCTTTATTATTCACTCACTCACTCACTCACTCACTCACTCACTCATTTGCTCCAGGAGTTTTATTGAACATTAAGTTAGGTGTTGGGGAGATAATTATGATAAGACGTAGTGCTAGTTTTCAGAGATTCTGTGGCCAGATCTTAAATTTATTGTCATTGACTGCTCTTGTACTATAATGACAGATAAGAGTAGTTGCCATAGACACAGTATAGTCTGCAAAACCTAAACTATTTACTATCAAGCCCTTTTCAGAGGAAACTCACCGTCCTCTGGCCTAGACCATCACCCAGAATTTGCAGATAAGAGAACTGATATCTGAAAGTTCACTATGTTGACCAAGGTCTTAGGGTAAATCTATGAAATGGCCAAGGACCCAATGAGCATTTTTACTTTTTTCCTTCTGAGCCATCTGTTCTCTGGATTCTGTTCTCTTCATTATGGGCATTGACTCTTTCTCAACTCCTTTATTTCTTGTGTCATTCAGATTTTTTCTGTAGTTTGAAAACATAACCTGATTTCATTATGCTTATATTTTTTTTAGGCCACCTTCAAAATTTGTACAAATTCAGCCAGCTAAATATCCTTTAAATTCTATATACCTGTTGGATTTTGAATGTACCCATGGCATGAATTTGGGGGTCCATTATTGGAAATCTCTATCCTTTAACGCTCATTAAAAGTTGTAACGAAACATATAAAGCTCTTCTCCAGAAGGCTGCCCCCTTGTTAAGAAAAGCTGGTAACCAGTAAGCATTTATTAGATCAAAATGCCCTCATACTGAATGAACAATTTACTTCAAGCTTTCCCAGTCATCCCAGATTTGTCAGCTTGTCTTCTGGTTGACCAAATCTTCCAGAACAGAAACTTGCCTTTCCAGAGTTTGCCTGCATTTCCAGGGAGATGGGATGGGGGCATGCGGAACGACGTCCCCTTTCAAGGTCTGCCACTAGAACCGATTCGTATTCTCTGTACATTTCTGATGGGCACTAACCCCACAGCAGAAAGAATTTTGCTTGTACGTTTCGCCTCCTCTCTGGCATGTGCTTTTAAAGTGAAAGCATCTGGGCAATACAGAGCTCAGTTAAGCTGGACGGGAAGAGTCTCTGGTTTAAAAGGCAGTAGAAATGAACAACAACCAATTTCAGCCTTTTTTCCCTTCTTCTGTACAACACTGTTTATTAGACCAGATGATGTACTCAACTCCAAAACATTCATATGGAAAAAAAATGGAAGAATTGTGATTAAAATTGATTTTTTCCCTTTGGGAAGTTGGAATCAAAAATGGTTACCTGCTCATTTATGAAACAGATTTATTCTGTTGACATGGAGGCTTGTTTGAAATGTAATTGAATTTCTGTTACCTAATGGAAAGTGACAGTTAACAGTATTTATTTTCCATTTGTGTCTCAGCAGATAACATAACACAATTTTGATTTGTAGTTAGCTTCGGAATCTGAGATTGTTCTATCTCTGTAATTGAAAAAATGGGAGTGTGATGGCCCCAATACAATCCTTTTTTGTCTTTATACAACCAGTAAAGGTAGCTCTAATACAGTAAACAGCCTCTCTTCCCTGATGCTGATGGTTATATTCAGATGTACTGTGTGTGGTGTGTCTTTCTTATTAGGTTCTAACACATCCTTCTGTGTTGATAATCTCTCCATTTAGAGTCACATTTTTTTTTTTTTCTCTCTGCAACTAATTTCTGTAAATAACCTCTCCTCTGTCTCCTCCCCCTCCCTTTTTTGCAAAAATAACTTCTATCTTGGAAATAAAGTGAATATTCTCCTCGACTATTTCAACTGTTCCCGTCTAGCTGACATTTCTGACAGACGGCCTTGTGTATGGGAAATGGATGTCGTGAGTGAAAGACGATTATTGAATGTGGTGGTAATTCAACACAGGGTTTTCATGTAGGGGAACAGAATGCTCCCTTTGACTTGGTGTTACCCTTTTTCTTTATCTGAGTCTAGAGCGAGAGGTACAATAATATAATGACTTTCAAAGGAGACTGGAAATGGGACAAAATGTTCATTAAGATGGTTTCCTTCTTCCTTTAGAGAATTTGGAATCAGATCTTGAGCTTGTCTCCCCCAGGCAGAGATTCATTTGTCTCCCTGTAACTTTAGTCCTTGGACCCCTGCTTTCCCAGAAACCCCTTCTGATGATAATTCCTGATTGCTATTTGAGAAACACTGAGTATGCGTGAAAAATGGCAGAAATGGAGGCTTCACGGCCATTGGACATGATTATGGAATGCCCTGCCTGGCCCTGACTTTCTAAGTGACCATGGGAAGTTCACTTTATTCACCTGCTATAAATGAGGGCCTCGAAAGGCCTTCAACAGTGGTTGGATGAAAGGTCTTCAGTGAAGCCACAGTGTTTAGATTCAATAAAACCAGCCCTCTGCCTCAGGGCCACCTCTATCAAATGCCCTGTCAAAGTGCCCACATTTAAGACATGTAGCCAAGATGCGCTAGAGGGCAGGGGCCATGAAGAGATTGGCCAAATGCTAACCATTCATAACAGCTTGCAAGGGGAGAACAGACATCGTGGCTCTTACTAATTTTAAAGTTGCCCATCAGTCTCTGTGGGCAGTGCCTCTCTCCTCTAGAAATATAATTCCAGCAAGGACATTACTCAGGACAATTTTGTTTTTTTATATGCGATGTTTTGTAAACAGTTATGAAGCCATGAAATCAAACCTTTTATACATCAGATATCATAACCATCAATTATTATTCTATCATCAAACCATTTCCTTGTTCATGCTGAAAAATGAATCAAGAAGGAAGATGGATTTTTGGAGGTGGCTTGAATTTAAGAGTGGCAAGGGACTCATGAGAATGCAGAGTGTCTGCCTCGAGAGGGACAATTTGGGGTGAAATGAAGAGAATAGCAAGTGGCCACTCTTCATGCAGGAATATCATTGCTTCAAAGTGAATGTTTAATTTCAGGAGCAGCACAACCCGCAGGATGATTTTAGAAAATGGCTAATCAGTAAACATTTATTGGGTACCTATCACATGCCCAGCACTATGCTGGGTTAAATGGGCAAATGATAAAAAGACCTCAGACAGGATTTTTACATTTGAGAGTCATTCATTCTAAGTATCAGGAAATGTCGGCTGCCTGCTTCAAAACGCATGCACACTTTTTTTTTTTTTTGATGTGAGTGAGGAAGGTGCGTTTTAAACTTTTCATTAAATGCTGACCCTTAAAGAATCCTCTTTGATGGCCTTTGAAGCTAACTGCAATCTCTCTCAAATGATACTGCTACTTACTAAATAGACCCCAGGCTATTGAATGACTTGATGACTCAGTTTCTCTGTCAATAAAATTATGTCAGTAATTTTACCTACCCCATAGGGCTATTTGCAATTTGCTACAGATTTTAAGGATGAAAGGCTCTAAATCACTACTGCTGTTATTATTTACTTAACAGCTAGACTTTGGTTCTTGTCAACATGAACCTCATTAACCCTGGACCTGGGTGGTTTTGCCAGATAAAGCCCTTCCAAGTCGTGGGGTCTGAAAGATCTTGTGCTACTTCTTTTGATAAATGTTGAAAAAGAAATCAACTTTTATTAAGGTAAAATCTGAGTTGTATTCATGTATTCACCATTGCTGGGCTCATAGATGATTATTTTAACTTCTAAAGTGTTATCTTTTATATGTACTGAATTAGGTAGCAAATACACAAAATTAGGGGTTGATTTTTTTTTTCTCTTTGTGAAGGAAGACCAGAAATAGGCCATTTACCATGGGTATGGTAGCTCCAAAATTTATTACGGACCCATGTCTTTTCTGTCTTTCTGTTCTTTCATTTGTAGTGTATAGGCTTTCATCTCCAAGATGAAAAATAGTTGCTGAGTCTCCAGCCATTATGTCTATGTTTCAGGCAGAGAGAGTAAGGGTAAGGAACAAAAAAGGGGGGAGTTCCAGACTTCCATCATCTTTTAAGGAGTTTCTTAGACATTCTAGTCAATGAACTCTGCCTACATTTCATTGGCCAGAACTTACCTTTTCTCATGTAGCTGCAAAGGAAGCTATGAAATGTAGGCTCGACTGGACACACTGGTGCTCCGAATAAAATTGGGCCTTTATTATTAAAGAGAATGGGAGAATGAATTTTAGGTAGGCAGCCTACCTAGCAGATATTAGTTAGACCTTCTGTGTGGCATACAAGTACCAGTCTGTAAGCTGATGGGTCAGTTTAATAACAAGTTTATTGCATATGTTAGCTTACGGCCACATGCCAAAGATAAACTAGTTTATCTAACTGAAAATTATATGCATTTGTAGTTATATGCATTTGTAGTTATATGGATGTGTATATATACATACTTATTTTTACACAATCATGTATTTTGAAATATCCTAATGTAATGCTTCATTACATAAATATATCTATCTCTATCTCTATTTCTATCTCTGTCTCTGTCTCTATCTCTATCTCTATCTCTATCTCTATCTCTATCTCTATCTCTATCTCTATCTCTATCTCTATCTCTATCTCTATCTCTATCTCTATCTCTATCTATGCCAGTATGCCTATATCATGTAAGTTTTTAAGTTATGCAAAAAAAAAAAAAATGCTACAGTTTGGAAAAACACGAAAAACATAAAAGCAGTAGTCAGTCAGTTTTTCCCTATTTCCAGATAATGAGGTCCTATATATTAAAATGTGGCAAACTGAACAATGCTATAAACACGAGAAAGACTTAGCGGCAAACTGTTCCTGTAAAGGCAGCTGAGAGTAGATGCTGAAGGCAGGAATACCAGAGCCCTCACGTTTGTCTCATGCTGCTCCCACGTAATCAGATCTGACCTTTAGATGCGTGGGACCCATCGGATTGGAAATGGTGAAGTAAATAAAAACTTAAATTGCAAATATGGAAATGTTTAATTTGCACATCACAAATAAAAAAACACGTTTTTTTTTTTTTTTTTGATGCAGACTATAATTTTAACACATATGGTTCTTATAGATGAGGTTGACTAATATGCAATGAGGATACAATGACTTTTGTATTTCTCAAAAAGTCGCTTTCTCGCCTGGAATTTTGGCTTGGACCTTGTCTCTAGTGATGCTGTATGAATATTTTGGTATCAGATAGGCCTTTCTTGAAGAATCCAAATAGCCTAGGTAAATACATTTGTGATAGTTGATAAGACTGAAGTTACTTATGGGTGAGGGTTGGAAAGTCCTTAGTTTGTCATGGTTTGTGCCACAGAGATTTGATTGGATACCTGTCTACGTCCACATGATCATTTAACTAAGAGTCATATTTGGACTTATTTGGAGAAGAAGGTCTAAATTATATCCTACATTTTCCAGATTCAAAACAGTGAGCTAATTCTTCGACTCCACCAGGCCTGGGCAACGTGGTTAACCATTACTGCCCCAGGGCTACTTACTTCTGTGTACAGTCCTACACTCCATGTAGAACTGAGTCCCTTATGTCACAAGTGCTCAGGCTATAATGCTCATGCATAAGATGTAGACTTTTAATATTGCGATGTCAATATATTTTTTATTACACTGAAAACTATGGCTTTAGTGAATAATTTTTAATAGCAGAAGTCTCATTCATCAGTTAGGTTCTGTGGTTGGCTGTGGTGATCCATGCTGACAAATGAGGAAATCAGCGACTGAATTTAAAATCAGGTCCTTAGAGAAGTTGTGTAATAAAGAGCATAAAATTTTCACTACAGCTGTTTTTTGTGTTCAATCTGTGTATTTGGCAGTGACTTTTGGCAGCATTTATGCATTGGTTTTGGTATAGAATATTTTATCCTTTTTCTTGGTAATGAGACCTATGGATTTAGTCAACTCAGTTCTGTACTTCTTTTTACTGCTGAGTCCACCAGTGGCCTATTAGATGTTATATTACTGTAGAAAGAGGAGTTGTTTAGGTTCTTATCATTAAACATTTAGCAAGCACATTTATTAAA
>CM053513.1:80426529-80449029 GCA_028627145.1 Eidolon dupreanum
TATCAAAGCATCACAGTCTCGTGGTTCAGAGTGTGAGCTTTGTGGAAAAGGCACCACAGGAATGTAGGTTTGAGTCTCCTGACTCAGCTACTTGGCATTTCTGGGAAAGCCATTGAGCCTCTGCTTCACTTCCCCATTTGTACTAGTCAGGTTGTAATGCCTACCTTGTGCCTGGTGTAGAGCAGCTCTTCATTAAATGATGCTTGTTATTACTAATATTGATTTGATACCCAGAACGCTTTCTAGTTTCAAGTAGGAGTCACTTTGACACTTTTTTACTGTCTTATGTACTATGCTTCAATGCCTTTGTCTTGTCTTCTTAACGATACTTAAGTCCTTTGTCTTTTGCCTTCTTCTCCCACCATCAACCTGAATCAATCCCCAGTATCTAACACAGTCCTCCACACATTATACATTTTCAATTGACAAAAAGTAATAATGTGTTGATTTGAATGATGTGATAGAAGGATATACACTTAGGAGTAGGTTAGACCTTGATATTCATCCTGGCATCTCCGTTTTACCAACTGTGCAACCCTGCCCAGGTTTCTGCAAAATAATACCTGTTTCTTAGAGATGTGAGGATTACATAAACTGGAGTTATAAAGGCCTAGCACAAGAGGCTGGGCACAAAAATCAAGACACTCTTGATGATAACATCATTTTCTATGTGAAATGTGAATGGGTTACTAGTTTAAAGCGTGTGTCACAGGTACATACAGCTAGGAGTGCTGAAGTGGTAAAATTCACACAGGTGATGGCTGCTGACCACATTCCCATGAAGGCTAGGTTCTGAATTTGTGAATACTTCAAGCAAATTCTCCATTAGCCTAGTTGATTTAGATGAAGAGTCTGGCCTTTGAGTGAGTTTGCCAATGGGACTTAAATTCTAGTCTTCTCGGGATCAACTTAAATCATTTGGAGGGTAGAGTTGACATATAAAATACAAGATAACCACTTAATTTAAATTCCAGATAAGCAATGAATAATTTTTAGTATAAGTATGTCCTATGCAATATTTTGGACATACTAAAAAAAATTTGTTATTTATTTGGCACTCAAATTCAATTGGACATCTTATATTTTTGTTCTGTAAACCTAGCAACCTGATAGGAGTAGAGCAACTACTCCTATTAACCTTGCTTGTAAAGACCTTCAAGGTGAAGTTGGATTGCTCCACTGTCTGCTGCCCTGGATTCTAGCACAAGGCTCTCTCTGATGCTTTTCCCACAAACTCCAATAGGACCCTATTTTACCTTAATTTTGTGTTCATCTATTTTAATCCATTTCATCAGATGAACAGCATTAACTCATCCTATTTATATGTAATCTATTTATAAGCACTGAAAAAGAGAGTGTATATTTGGCAGGAAATTCAGTTCCTATTTAGCAATTGGCAAACGTCAAGAGAGGTTTTGGCTTCGACAAACATCTCTAAAAGTTGTGATGGAGGGAAGGACGTTATTACCATCTTCTTCCTTTTTGGGTAAACTTACAGAATGAAAACACACACACACAAAAACATCTTGTGATAAGGAATGGAAAGAGGTTTTGCGTTTATCCTTATGGAATATTCTTTGAAACTGTTTCTCAGTCCCAACTCTCAGGGCACTAACTAAACAGCTTTGCATTAATTGGAGAGGCAGCTGGGTTGAAAGCCATGATTGATGCCTCTGATTGACCACAGCATGGCCAGTCGCCTATGAAACTGCCTCCTCAAAAGCCTTCCCATGGGCTCACTGGTGCAGGCGGGGCTCAGAGAGGGCAAGGGGCCTGGGGTGGTGCTGTGTTGCTGCGCAGCTAGAGCTGCTACCCTCAAAAAGCCTGATGGTTGGCATCCTGGAGCTGCAGACATGATTGATGCCAAAGAACTGGGAGCTCCTATTGCCTTGTTGTTGCATCTTTGTGGGATCATGGCGAGGGGAGGGGGGCGAGGAGGGAAACATAAAGGGAAATCCTTTGCTTGGTTTCTGATCTTTCAAAGGGAGAGATTAAAATTTGACTGCATAGTGATTTGGTAGCCATGGATGAAGAGACCTATATGAAAGCTGACTTTTGTTAGAAATCTACAAAGTCAGTGATTCTCTACCCACAGAAAGCTTGTACCAGTGGGTAGGGGAGGTTTAGATCTCACTAGACTTTCTTGGTGGCAACTCAGCTGATTTATGCTCACTCTCACTTATTCCTTAATTTGTGACCTTACTATGCTTAAGAATTGCTTCTTATTTATTTTAGAAAAGAGAATTTTTAGAAATAGACACATAGTGTTTATTCTGAGAGAGATTTTCGAAATGAGAGCTTATAAAAATTAAGCCTTTCCTGGAGAAGTTATAATTTGCATTTTAGGACATACCTATGTATTCATGGAAACTGAAGTATCATTCAAGTCATATTTTCTGAGTATCGACTAGGTACCAATCAAGGCACTGTAGCTATTAAAATAGTAATAACAATAACTAACAGTTATATAGGTTTTCTACCTGCCAAGGTCTATTCTAAAAGTTTTATGCATTTATATATTTATCTGTCTCCTTATGCACTATGTAAAAATAACCTCAGCTTTGGCCCAGGCCTTCTCTAAGAAAATGCAGAAGGGAAGAAATATAGCAAATATAATTTCTATATTCAAAGATCTGGATTTAAGTACATTTAAATCAGAAAACAATTTAGGGTGACTTGTAACACCAGAATTCGGAGCAAGGGGCAGGTACTCGGGAATGGGATCATTCAAGAAAGCATGGAGGAAAACTGTCATCCTCGATTTGAGCCTTGAAGAAAGATTGGGCTCTGAAGTGATAGGATAGGGGAAGCTCAGGCACCTGGGCAGTGCGGCAGAAGAGCACGCCTTGGGAGGGAAGCAAAGCAGGCATGACAAGGTGACATTTTGTAAGTTTCTCTGGGAAAGGGCATTCTGGGAGATGGAACCTCAGGTCTTGACCACCTGCTTATTTGTAATTGACATTTTCTGTAGAATTGTGGACAGCAGTCCTGACCTCTTATCTCTTCATAGCCCCTCCTTTCTCAAAAGTGACCAGAATTGACATAATCAGGCCATTCAAAGCAATCGTAATACTTCTCTCTTTCAGTGCAGGAAGCATTTGTTGATCAGCTATTTTGTAACTGGAGATTTATATGTATTGTTCTGGGGTACATCTGTATGCTGAGGTGGGAATAGAGGCCAGATTTTTAGGACAATCCCCACGTGGGAGGTAAGTCTTAGAGAAGCCTCTGTGCTGATATATCTGTCTAGTCATCTCAGCCCTGCTTCCTCCTTTGGGCCTGCCTCCTTGCCTTCTCTTTTCTTTTTCTTCACCCACTTTTTTTCTGTCTCTGTGGAAGCAAGGCCCCTCTCACCGGTTTTCTGTGTTTGCTGCTGCCCGACATCCAAAGTGATAACCCTTTTTGGTTTGCGTCCACAGGAGTCCTAGTTATTTTCCTCCAGCTTCTCTAGCCATTTTGTCCTCAAATTCACTTATGTCTTCATCTCTCACATTCTCCAATGAATTCTCTCTCCAACTCTTCCACTCTTGACTGATTTCCTACCAGATGTTTCTCTCCGACTTATTGCTTTCTTCCTGCTCCTTTTCTCTTTTAATTAATTAATTTATTCTTCATGTCTGCTGGTCTCCACCCCAGGGACCCTAGCCCCTGAATTCTACTTAAACATTCAGGCTGGTCAAGTGCGTGGGGCTTGGGACCAGCTGGGCTTGGGATAAGATACTGCTTTAGTAGCTGTGTGTTTGGTTAGCCCTCTGAGCATCAGGATTCTTATTCTTGGGGATAAAACTCCCTACCACCTAGGGATTTTTGTGAGATTAAATGTGATACTACAGGGTAGGTGTGGAACTCAGCAACATACATGGCAGAAAGCAAGGGCCTAATGAGTTTCAGCCACAGCTACTAATTACTCCTTAATGCCATCTTAGTTCATGTTCAAGGGATACTTTTTAACATTTACATGAGATGTACATTGACATAGAATGGTTGTACGTAACCTCTTGTTCACTACCAAAGCAAGATGAGGAAATGGTGGGAAGAAGTTAATTCATGATGCCTTTAAGATATATATATATATATATATATATACAGAGAGAGAGAGAGAGAGAGAGAGAGAGAGAGAGAGAGAGAGAGTCAGAGAGAGAGAGAGAGAGAGAGAATTTTAAATAAGCTGTTTTGTTAGGTTCAGTTCAGACTTTTATAAAATGTGAGGGACACAAACTTTTTAAAAATAATTTTCTATTTTTCAATTACAGTTGACATACAATATTATATTAGTTCCAGGTATACAACATAGTGATTAGACATTTATAAAACTTATGAAATGATCACCCCAATAAGTCTAGTACCCATCTGACAGCACAGTTATTACAATATTATTGTCTGTGTTCTCTATGTTATACTTTACTTCCTCATGACTATTTTGTAGATGCCAATTTGCACATCTTAATCCCTTCTTCTTTTTCACTCACCACCCCCCTAAGCCCCCTCTCATCCTGCAACCATCAAAATGCTCTCTGTGTCTATGAGTTAGTTTCTGTTTTTTTTTGTTCATTTATTTTATTTATTTATTTTTTAGATTCCACATATAAGTGAAATCATATGTATTTGTTTTTCTCTAACTTATTTCACTTAGCATAATACCCTCTAGGTCCATCCATGCTGTTGCAGATGAAAAGATTTTATTCTTTTTTATGGCTGAGTAATATTCCATTGTATATATGTACCACTTTTTTATCCATTCATCTATTGATGGCCACGTAGGTTGCTTCTCTATTGCTGATTTTATCCTCTGCTTCATCTAATCTTCTGTTGATTTTCTCTAATATATTCTTTATTTCAGTTACTGTTTCTTCATTTCTGACTGGTTCATTTTATGATATCAATATCCATTTTTATGTTTCCTATTTCTTTGTTGAAGTTGTAACTGAGATCATCGGACATCCTTATAACCAGTGTTTTGAACTCTCCATCTGGGAGATCACTTGCCTCCATGTTGTTTAGTTCTTTTTCTGGAGTTTTCTCCTGTTCTTTCATTTGAGACATATTTCTTTTTCTCCTCATTTTGGCTGCTCTCTGTGTTTGTTTCTATGCATTAGGTATTACTGCTACTTCTCTTGTCTCGGTAGAGTGGCCTATATAGTAGGTAGCACAGTCTCTCTGGTCACCTGAGCTTGTGTGGGTTTTATTTGCCTTCCTGTTATCATTGAGTCTTGATTGCTATTGACAATCAGTGGGAGGGATGACCCTCAGGCTGATTGGTTTTGAGTACTGGTTATAAGAGTGGAGGAAATCATTATTTAGAGGCTGATCCTATGGGGCAGGATTCGCTTTAACAAGGCTCTGATGCCTGCTGAGCCTTCCCTTTGGGTCTGTCATTTGTGGAGGTGTTTAGGTGGTGCTCTGTTGTGGTCAGAAACTGGCCACCAGGTGTGTTGGTTCTGGAGCCTCTTGGGAAGAGCTCTGGTGCAGGCCAAGGTCAGCTGCTGCCTGGAGCCACTTGATATGAACTACAAAATGATCTGCAGATGGTTGGTTGCCATTGTGCTGGGCTAGGGGGTGCCTGGGAGAGGCTAAGCTGCAAACTGAGGCCAGCTGCTGCTACTGCTGGGCTTGGGGCTGCTTAGCAGGAGGTATAGGGCATGTTGCAGCCAGATGCTTATTTGGGGTTTGTGAACCTTTGAGAGATTTTAGGAAAGTCTGCAGCATAAGCCAAGACAGACTGTATGGAAAAGCCACCGGAAGCAGCTTGGGTGGACTGCAAGTTGGGTGAAGTGGGGTCTCACCAGAGTGAGGCAAATGGGTTGATGGAGACCCAGACTTGGTGCCTGCCCTGCTTGCACCTGCGCCTACGGGCTGGGTGGGGGAGGGCTCAATAAAGGAACAGTGGCTTCTGCCTGCATTTCTGTCTGGAAAAAAGCTGCCTCTCCAGCCCTTGTACTGAAACCAGAGAATTCAATTTCTCCCGTATGCCCCTGGCACCTTTAGAGCTGCTGCCCCAGCGCTGGAGCTCAAAGTGAGTGAGTTCGTCATTAACTAAATCTGTATGTGGGCCCTTTAAGAGGAGTCCCTGGGCCTCCAGCCGCTCTCAGTCAGCCACAATATCTGCTGGTTTTCACAGCCAGTAGTTTTGGGGACTTCTCTTCCTAGCACTGGAACCCTGGGCTGGGGAGCCTGGTTTGGGGCTGAGATTTCTCACTCCTCATGGAGACCTCCACAGCTGAGATATCTCTCCCAATTTTGAACCACCACACTTGGGTGTGGGACCATCCTTTCCTCATCTTCCTCCCTCCTACCAGTCTCCACATGATTTCTCCTGTATGTCCTTTGTTACAGGACTTCTGTTCAGCTAGACTTAAGGCGATTCTCAATGATGGCTGTTCTATAGTTTAGTTGTAATTTTGATGTGGCCATGGAAGGAGGCAAGCACAGCATTTACCTACTGCACCATCCTGACTGGAAACCAGGAGACAAATTTCTTAAACAAAAGAACGTTACTGGGCACCCATTTCCAGGAGATTTGTCTGACAATTGGGTGGAATGCTTTAGGGAGATTGGAGATAAGAAAATCACTTAGGAGGTCGCAGTGATGATCTGAGGGGCAGAAAGTGGGATAAAGATCCAGACTAAAGTGACAGCAGAGAGGGAGGAAGGATGGGGCACATGAGAGGAGGTACAGTGAGGGGAGGAGAGAGTAAAATGTGAACCAAGATTTGACTGTAGGATATGGTGAAAATAGTTGTTTCAAATTAATAAAAATGAGCACTTTGTAAAAGTGAAATCAGTAAGAAAAGAGACACTGTATTAAATTTTAGGTAGACTGTGACTCTAATGTCATATCAAATGGATCTTAAAATCAAAATTGAATAGAGATAGAAATAAGGGGCTGTATTTTGGAATCACCAGCCCTGAGTCATTAATTGAAAAGTTCTTTCTCTTCATTGGTTCAAAATGTAGTTTTTAAGTGCGTGCTTTGTGCAAGCATGATTCTATGAGCTAGACATACGGAGTGAACAAAACAAAATACTGCCTTCCTAGAGCTTACAATCCAAGTGTGAGACTGGAATAGGTATGCAGGGAAATCATGACTGTAAATGACATTGACTTTGGGATGGCACCATGCTCAGAACTTTACTTGCATTATTTGTTATTTATTTCTCAAGACAACTCACTGACATACATACTATCAAAATCTCCAAAGACTTTGGCTTAAGACCAAGTTTTTCAGGATATGGACCAATGAAGCTGGTGAAGTAAGAAAAGAGAAGAGAGAAAGTCAGAGAAATGGGAGAGAAATCAGAAGCGGCTAGTAGCAGTGGTCAATGTCAAGTGCTCTGGGAAGTTAAGTAGAATAAGAAATGAGAAAAGACCTTAGGAGTTGGCTGGAAAGATACTACTGATGACTTCCCAGTGGTCAATCTCCCCAAGTAGTACAAGTTGATGCCAGATATTGAATGCCTCCTCAAATCGAGTAAATGACTAGTGAGAAAATGGACATAGACCACTCATCCCAAGAGTCAGAGAGAGAAGGAAGTGCAATAAAATAGCAGTTAACAGACACAACCGCATGAAGTGATTTTCTACATGGAGGGGAAATGCAGAAGGGAGAATTCGATGTTGCAATTAGGTGAGTTGAAGAAAAGGAAAGGCTGGGGCCAGCTGGCTGGAAGAGATCGGAGTGAGGGCAACAGTGGAGGGGCCAGTGTTTGATGGCAGAGGGGCTGGGGACTCACTTCTAAAAGAGTGCAGAGGAGATTGAGAAAGGGGATGGAAGATGTAGCTTTGCTGAAACAGAGCAAAGTAATGGATAGGTGAGACTCTCGCTTCAGACAACTAACTTTCTTCAGATGATAAGATTCCATGTTATCAGTCTTGGTCAGCAGACAGGATTGGTGACTAAAAAGAGGGAGGAGTATTTCAGTAGTCTCTCTGGAGAATTCATCAAATGGGACTTTACTATTCAGTTGGTTATATTGCTGATGTCTACCGCTGTTTATTTATTTTTTGGATTTTTAAAATAGCTGTTCCTCTTATCCTGTTGGCGCATGTCTTGTTCTTGTAGAAAAATGCTGGTGATATTAAAAGGAAATTTGTATTTGCACTTTCGTTAGTCTTTCACATCCTCTTCCTGTCAACTTTATTAGTGTGAAATGCCATTAATCATTACAGTGTCATAAAACACATTTTACAATAAGGTTATTTCCCCCCAAGGTTTATTTCTACCATTCTAAGAGATACTTGTGTTGGAAATAGCTTTCATTTTGGGCCTTTCATCTTGAACCCCATAGTTATTCCTGGGACTATTGCCCCTTAGTTGATAATTGGTTTTAGATGCCTGTTAGAGACTTTGTAATCTCCTGAGGGAGCTCTGTGAAGGGATAAGTTAGGCTAGTAAAAAGACCCTTAGTTTTTGAACAAAAATCACCATATGGTCTTTCCCTAGGACCAGGTGTTCAAAGTCTGGGGGCTTGAGAAACTCAGCCAGGGTCATCATAACTTAGGTTTTTTTTTTTTGTCTTTGGGAGACTGTAAAGAGTGGTCAGCTCCTGAAGGCTCTGAAGAATGGAAACCAGAGTTGTTGGTAAATTGAATGGACTCATATAGTTCAGGTTTGGGGTATAGCATAGCAGTAGGTTAGCTGGAGAACTGAAATGGGTTGAGGAAGAATCCAATATTTTCTAGGTCCCTAAAGAGTATTAATTTGGAGAACATCCTGAAAAGGTGTGTGTGTGTGTGTGTGTGTGTGTGTGTGTGTGAGAGATGAACAGGCACAACTATGAGAGAAGGTGCTACAGGATCAGCTGGTTGTCCTTCTTCTTTGTTATACAGTCAACTCTTAAGTCTTCTGAATGACAGATAACTGTTTTCTGTTTCAACTCTATACCCGAGGCAGGTCTTTTTCTGAGCATGTGACATTTATTAAATGCTTAAAGAATCTAATTGGGCATTCTTTTTTTGAAGTGGTAGCACTTTTTTATTGCTGTTCCTTATATTATGACTTTTGTGTCTTCTTTCAGTGAAAATGCACAATATTGGGGTGGTTGATGTCTTTTCTTTAGAAATTTGTGTGTGTGTTGGGGTATGGGGGCACAGAGCATTTTTGGGGTCTGAAATGGGAGATATTGGTTCTTTCCCAGGACACAATTACTGAGTCATTTCATTGGTAAAAATGGTGCTTTGCTTGGCTTTTTACTTAGTACTCTTAAAAGATAAGAAAAGAAACAGTTATATTAATAGTTGAAATAAATGGCTAGTCCTTTTTTATCAGTTAGGGAGATCTTGGCTTCAAATAACCAAAGGATCAACTTTAAATGGCTTAAACATTAAAGAAGTTGATTATCTCATAAAGCAGGATGTGGTATGCAGGCTCAAAGATGGCTCCCAATGGTCTCTCCTCCTTGGCATTCATGCCTTCTTGTAATTCTCTGCCCTTGGTGTGGGCTAGATTTTGTGACTCATTATAAATCAGTGATTTTTCAACTGGGGGTGATTGTTCCCCAGGGGACATTTGACAATGTCTGATGACTTCTTTTTTTGTTACAACTGGAGGTGGTAGTGGTAATGCTGGCATCTAGTGGGTAGAGGCCAGGGATGCTGCTAAATAGCCTACAGTGTACAGCACCACAGCAAAGAATTATCCAACCAAAATGTCAATCGTGCCAAGGTTGAGAACCTCTGCACTAAAAGGATAGAATACAGCAGAGAGTAACAGATATTACTTCTAATATTAGGTTATTGAAAAGACTGTGGCTTCCATATTGGGTACTCTCCCTCATTCTTTCTTGGATTGCTTGCTCTGGGGGGAAGCCAGCTGCCATATGGTAAGGCTCTATGGAGTAGCCTGTGTGAGTGAACTTGGGAGTGGCTCTTCTGGGTCCAGCAGACTGCTATGGCTACATGAACGAGTTTGGAGGTGGATCCTTCCCCAGGTGAGCCTTGAGATGACCACGGCCCTGACCAAAACCTTGATTGCAACCTGTGGAAGACCCCCAGCCAGACTCACTCAGCTGCACCCCCTCAGATCCCTGATTTGTATCACTGTCAGATTCCCGATCCACTGAAGTTATGACATAATGTTTGCATTTTAAGTAGTTAAACGTTGGAGTAATTTGTTATGTAGCAATATATAACTAAATATAAGAAATATGGAAGCAAGGTGGTTCTAGAATTGCATCAGAGATTCAATGATGTCATCCAGGCCCAGATTCTTTTTGTCCCTTTTTGCTCAGTCATCTTCTGTGCACTGACTAGTCCTAGGGTTTTTCTTTATGATCATTATGATGGCTGCTCTCGGCATCATAGGCTCAAATCTAAAAGAGGGAGAAAGTTACTTCTTAAGCATCTCTTTTTCTGAGGGACGAAAACTTTCTCAGGTGATACCTGCAGGACTTTCTCCTCAGACCCCTGTGGTCATGATTAAGACATAGTCCAATCTCCTAGACTAAGGCAGACTGGGAAAATAAGTATTAGGCATTTTTGGCTTTTATGCTGGGAAGTGGTCTCTATCAGTGAAAAAGGAAGAGCGAGGCTGCAGAAGAGACAATTCCATATCTTTCCCTCTGAAGTTGAAGCCTGTAGCTTTGGGCACCTTTCCTGTGGGGATAATAGTCATATTCTGAGTCCAGGTCTCTAGGTCTCTGGGAACTGACTGCTTGGGCAATTATATGTTCCGTTTTTTCTTTTCCTTTTGGTAGCAGGTATTTTCCCACTGAGATAGGCTTGCATGCAGGGAATGGGTGATAGAAAGAGAAGGAATGGATTGGTTCAGGTATTTTTCTCTTGGCTGCTGGTGGAATCTCGGGGGAAGGCTGCTGTAATAGAGAGCATTGTTTCCTCTGAAAGTTTGGGCAGCCTTATTGAAGAGGGATGGACTGTGCTTTAATAGTTTTGTTTTTCAGTAAGCTTCGGTGCAACCCCTGTTGCTTCTGACTATGACCATAGCGTTCTGAAAATTATGGAGAGAAAAAAATCACATATTTTATCCTCATGACTGCATTGGAAGTGGTGGGGAGATAAGGAATACATATGAGGGTGAAAAGTTTGTAAACACAATGACTTGCTAAAGGATGGCTGAGCGCTAATTCTGATGTAGTGATAGTGACCCATGGTGGTATCTGACTTGCAAGAACTGATAGTTTAATATAGAGAGGGAAAGGATTAGGAGGTAACATCATGGAATTCAAATCTCAGCTCTGCTCCTTATTAGCTGTGTGATCTTGGTCAAGTCATTTAAACTCTTGGAGGCTCCACGATAGAATCTGTAGTACACGAAAGCACCAACGTAGAACATAGTAAGTATCGTATTTCTGTCTCTCTCATGAAAAGTCAAATCCAGTTGCTTCCCTTTGGTAGAATCTTGAAGTTTGGTTTTTGTTTCCCTTCCCCCAGCCTGTTCTTCGGAGCCCCCGTCACCCTTTCACTCCTCATTTCTCCCTGAAGACATACACGTTTGAGGGACACAGCCACCATTTGGAGACAGGAATTTAATTTTTTACCCATCAGAGGCATATTTGCATTTTGAAAGAAGAGGACTGAATGGAAACCAGCAAAAAGTGAAAGCATAAATCGTGTATAACAGGACATCAGTGGATTTTTTTGGGGAAAGCTGTGTCTTTCCGTGGCATCTTAAAAGATCCTATTCAGGCAACCACCTCTTCCTCCTCTGCCCAGGACTGCCTTTAAAAATGCAAAGTTCCTGTTAGAACGAAAGGACTACATACAACACCAGATTCTGCCCTCTTTACCGCAGTGGATGACTTTTTACTGTTTTCTTTCTCTTCAGTATGCCATTTAGTTAGTCTCCTAAAGCCTCGGGTTCTTCATCTATAAAACTTGATTAACAATCGTAATAATACACAATGGTTACCTGAGCATGTGTCATATGTCAAGACCTGTTATAACACTTTATACACATTATACACGTTTAATCCTTACAGTAGTCTTAACAGCTGAGTCTCATTATGCCTATTCTGTGTGTACAGAGCTGAGGCAGGATAAGCTCAAGTTACTGGCCCAAGGTCACACAGCTGGTCAGTGGAAGAACCACGATTTCAACTTGAATAGTATGGGTCCTGAATCCTTGCCTCCAGCCACTCCACTGTCCTGATTTCATTGGAAACCTTTAATGATTCATTGAGATGATATAGGCAAAGTGATACAATGACTCCTCAATTGCTGTTATTGTTATTTTCTATTTATTGGGTTACTTTCTAGAGAAAACCTGAAGTGTGTTCTTACATGTTGATGAGGTTGATGACTCTTAGAAATTGTCCTTTCACTTCTTTTGTTTCAAGTTCAATTGCTACCACCTACAAGGAGAACAGTTAATGTTTTAAATATCTGAAGGTGAACTGATAGATTTTATGACACCCATTTCAAGCACAATAAAGGGGAAGCAGTGATGGATCACGTGGCTAGTTAGCAGTGCAGTGGGAACTTACTCTTCAGGTAACCTGTATGGCCCCAGCGGGAGGTTGATTTAGATATGGTGGGAAAGGAACTAGCAGGAAACCTCCATGGTGGAGAACAGTCATGTCTGGTATTAGATCACGATTGTTTTGGATCCAATACCAACATCATGCCTTTGTCACTACATAATGAACGTCATGAGAGGAAGGCTCACGGTGGGGTCAGTCATGTGTCTTAAAGTTGTTGCAAAGGAGAAGTGAAGGCCAATGACCAAGTTGGTTTGTAAGGACCCAGGGAAGTAGCAGCCGTATTATTGAAGTTGACCTGCTGCTTAAACCTGTAGCCATTTCATCAATCACCTACCGGCTGGGGTTCCCGGAGGTCAGTCAAATGATTCCGTTAATCGCCTGCTCATTCTCAGGTTCTCGCTTCAAGAGTAATAAATTTTTAAAACTTTTTAAAAAATGAAAAGTTGGCTGACAGGTGTGTATGGAAGAAAAATAATCAGATGGAAGAACAGTCATTTAGGAGTGAGCCATCCGAGCAAGTGCTGGAAGGAGGGGAAGTTTGCTGACTCACAGAACTGTGCCTGGATGAGAGAGGGGGCGAGGTCCTTGATTTACCCAAGGTGTGTCACCAACGCCTCTCAGTTCTATATTCCTCAGGATCAAGAGTTACCAGTACCGAGTGAGCAATGCCCAGAGCCCCAGGCAGGGACATTTGTTACAGAATTAACCACACAGATAAGGTCCTCAGTGACAAGCTCTGATGAACAGGCTCCTTTGAAATCAGAGAGCTGCCTGACCCACTTCTCACTTGTCATCTAAAATATCAGCCTTTCTTTTGTTATATGGCTTATTGGGGAAAACAAAACAAAACAAAAAAAAGCACACTCAGACCCTTAAAGAGATATATCTGTTTTACTGTAAACAAATTTCTTTGTGTGCAAAAACAGAGGCTGTTATTGATATGGAAGAAAAGAGCCACTGAATAGAAGCCCTGAGCAGGGAGTTAGAATACTGCACTTGTTTCAAGATCGTGGGCCTCCAGATCAGAAAGACTTCAGCCCAGTCCTCATTCTGCACACCTAGCTGTGTGACCTTGGGCAAGTTACTTAACTGCTCTGAATCTCAGTTTCCTAATTTGTAGGTAAGGATAGTCATTTTTCCTCCAGAAGGTTGTTGTAATGCTCACATGAGAGCCTTCATTCATTCGAAAGATGTTTATCTGTATGATAAAAATTCTATAATAGCAGAGAGGTTAAAAGCATAGCTTCTGGAAGCAGAATCTGTGTTTGAATTCTGATTTCTCCACTTACTTGGACAAGTTACCTAAGGCCTGTGAGCCTCAGTTTTTTCATCCGTAACAAAATGGAGATAAGAAGTGTATCTTACAGGATTCATAGGGTTGTTGAGGATTCAATGTGTTTCTGTATGGACTGCCTGTAGAATAGTTCCTAGTACTAGTTAGTGCTATTTAAGTGTTAGTCATTATGATGTGGTAGGAAAAATGGCAAACTAAGAGAGAAACAAAAGGAGAAAAAGCGACAGATACAAGATCTTTGCCCTTCATGAAACTCTTGGTTTATTGGGAGAAGACATATAAAGTGATATAGTGCAGAGGTTGGTGTATATGTATTCATTAGATGGTAGCTGTAAGTGTCATCATTGTTAAGAGATTTACTTGGCCTGAGTCACCAGAAGCCAGAATCTGAAAGGCAGAGATGAGCTATAAGTCATGTCTAGTCCATATGTCATGCCTACATCTCCTTCTAGTTCCTCATCTTGCATATGGGATGGATGTATCCTTTGAGATAGGCAGGGAAATAGAGGTGGCTGCCTGACAGCTCACTTATATAGCATATTTTTACCCACGATGAGAAATGTTGGGCTTCTCCATATTTGGTTGGTTGATTCAGTTGTGCATTACCTGTGCCCAAGAGAACACAGACTGCAACATACCAGAGTATCTTGAGTGATTAATTCCATTATCTTTCAGCAAGGAGTTGCTGTTGAGAAATGTGTCCCAGGAGGCCAAAGGACCAGGAACAATAGAAAGGTCCACCCAGTGATATCTTCATATATACAGTAGGTACATGCCTGGGAAGTCGAGGATCAAGTGAAATGAAACCTGTTTTCTCATTAACTTTCATTGCACAATTGGAGATTAAGTCCACTGAAAAAAATTAACTCTCAAATCTCTAATTTCCATAGAAACGTATGGTATAAGAAATAATAAGGCTGTGTATTCTCTTCTCAGCCAATAATTTCCACTCATTAGTTGGAGGACAAATAATAGGAAAGGCTTTTTCCCCTTTCCTCCTTCCTCCTGTCTCCACCCCCTTCCCCCAACACACACACACACACACACACACACACACACACACACACACACACAGAGGTAAAAGAGCATCAAAGACACACCTGAGCTGCCAGGATGCAGCTCTGAAGCAGGTCACAACATATTTCTGAGAACAAAAACTGTGATCTCCTGCCCCTTCTGCTTCCTGGGAAGTTGGTTGCTTTATTTGGCATTTGTTTAGCTTTTATTTACAAAGTTTAGGCAGCAGCTGCGACTTCAGCAGGTACACAGAGAGAAGAGCTAGCAGGTTGCCAAGTTCCACGAGTACAAATCCAATGTAACGCCACGTTCCGTGAGTTCTTGGTATTATGTGAAATTAAACCTTGGACCATCAAGTAGCTGTGTGAGAAGGGATGCTTCCACTGATCTCTGCGTGCCAGTGGTCAGCATTAAAGATGAGACGCGTGTCTGGCTGGGAAGCATTAGCACAGTCCTGCTTGAAAGGGGGTGGAAGGTGGATGGGTGGGGCATTGTTGCGGGGGAAGAGCCAGCGGATGGGCTAGATATTGGCTTTCTGGTTGAATTGGGCTGGGCCTCTCTAATAATAGCGATGGGAAGGACAGGCCAATTTGCTCTCCTGCTGTTTTCTAGAATGCTTAAATTCCTTTTTCTCGGTGGCCCAGTTATGTACCTTAAGCATATGGGGACTCCAGCAACTATCTGCCCCACATCACACAACCCGAGCACATTTCTAACAATGTGCCATTCGGGTGGGGAGCAGAGAGAAGGAGAAGAGGGAGGCAGAGATGGCCCCATGGCAGCTGAGGGTGGGAGCTGCCAGCCACCCTTGCAGAGGGGACTGCAGAGGAAGTTCCAGTGCCGGAGGACACTGTGTGTGTCAGCGGAGCGTTGCCACCATCTGCGGCAGGAGTGGGGAGTGAGGAGACCATGTGTGAGTCGAGGCAGGAGAGTCTGCCTGGTTCTGGCTGGTGAATTCTGTTTGTTTGATTTCACTTATTTTTTATTTTTGTTTTTATTTTTGGTTTGGAGAGCTAGACACAATGACAACACATGCTTGGCCTAACTACACAGGATTCAAGATAGAAGAAATTTTTTTCTCTCCCCCTGTGACTTCTTTCTCTAACACCTTGAGCACCTCCATGTCCTCTTTCTCCAGCTCCCAACATTCCTCCATGTGACCCAAGAATAGGGTTGTACAAGAACTACTTAATAGAGTCCTATTCTTTCTTTCTCAAGATGCCTGGGAAATAACTAAACCTTGCTTTGCTCATGCCTAGCAATGGGTCAGTTCCAGGCTTCTCATTCATCTGCACTATATGTTTATAGGGAAAAAAATGAAACCAGCAGGCTATTGGCTCACTTAAGCCAAAGAGCATTTTATTGTTTAAGCGTTTTGGAAGAGAATGGAATGTGGTTTTTGCCACATGGTCAGCACAGAGTTGGAAGGCCAAAAAAGATCAGATGGGAAAAGGCAGCAACCAATTTTGCCGGCCAATTGAAGTAAGAATGCTAACACCAACAAGAATTTTTTCTCAGCCTTGTAAGCTAGTCTTTTGGTTCAAGGAACAAACAGTTTCTGTTTGTCAGTTTTTGCTGTGGGAAAATATATCTGGAACTCAGCCACTTAAGCTCAGGGACGCACTTTCTGGTCACTAAGAGGAACCTAGGGGAGGGTGTCACAGGTGAGGCTTTCTGTTCTGGAAACAGGCTCAGAGGTGGAGTTGGATGAGTGCTGTAGACCCTCTCCTGGTGAGGGAGGGACGTAAAAAGACTAATACCACTTCATCCCTTGTCTTATAAAGCTCCCAGTGTGGGAATTTGTCAGTCTGTTAAATCAAAATGGCAACACAATGTAGGAATTCAGAGACTAACCTTCGTTCAGGAGCTAAGAGAACCCAGGGGAGGCGTTGGGCTGGAGGTCTCTGAAGGCTTCTGAGAGGGAGGACACGCGCTTCAAGATTCATGAAGGACATAAATGACTGAGCCTGTGTGTGGGGTATGGATTTGGTAAAAACATGATTTTGCCAGCACCTGTTTTTTCTTGTGTGTCACCTTAAGTGTTGGTACTATTACCTTTTAAAATTAGAGGTCAAGGCTGGAGACAATTCCTGGTACCTAGGACAAAGCCTGACATGTGATGCTCAAATACCAGTTAAATGAATGAAAATATGGACCTGAATGGATTTTTTAGGGGGTAGGTAATTCTCTGTCTGTCTGCCTGTCTGTCTCGTATTTAAAAATGTTAAAAGTAGAGATGGGCTGCACGCAGGGCTACCATCTCGAGCTCCTTATGCATGCTTGGTGCATGATAGTATCTTAACACAGCAGCCATCATGCACATCTTATACTTGTTTTAGACATGACAAAACTGAGGCTTTAGAGAGAATAAGTCACTTGCTGGTGACACATAGCTAGTGTCTCTCCCATCTGTCTGACCCCCAGCCACACTCTGTCCCTGTGCCTGGGCCATCTCATGTTCATAGCTGAATGGAAAGATTGAAAGGTCAGTGTTTTAAACAAGGGAATAAGTGAAATGAGGGAATTTTATTTCCCTCAGATTTCATCTCTCTCAGAGAGATTTACGTCTTCAAATTGTATTTCATGGGGCCTTTTTACGAGTAGCCAGATTTATAGGTAATAATCAATAGAGTTCTGAGCTGGGTTTCCCTTGCATGTGTATACCTTTGTAAAGAGCAGGGAAAGTGGATGAGGGAAGTGATGATCTCCACAGCCCCCACGCACCCTGACTGAGCTGCTACTAGTGGCGGATAGGGGAAGGGAGATGGAATCTTCACTAGGAGAGATGCTTGGGAAGTGGGGGGTGGGGCAGCTCTACATTTGAAGAAAATGAACCATCAGAGGAGGCCCACCTGTCAGGAGAGAGTGTTAGGCTCACACCAGAGTCTCCATGTGTACGTTTTTGAAAATGGATCCCCATAAAGGACACCTGGCTCAGTACATCCTAGAGTACAGGGACCTAGACGTGAATTCTTTTTGATGTCAGGCTGACCTCTGCAGAACCAGATGCAGCTGGGATGCCTGACCCTTGATAACCATGTGTTTTGTGCAGAGACGTTAGATACTCATGTAACCCACATGTGTTTATGTGTGTGCGACTGAGTCCATTCCTGTCTCGATACCTTCCTTTTATGGATCACTTTCTTGCCCTTTTGGGGGTGCTACATTTAATCTCCACAGGGCTTTAGCATTTAACAAGACATGATGTGGTATGAGGGCTTGAGCTATTTCTTCTAGGCCTGTTTGAGTTAATTTCAGTACCCTAGGAGACCAGAAAACCTTTAAAAGGCAAAAGAATGAATTGCTAATTATGGGATTCCAGGGTATTGAGAGAGCAGTGTTATAATAATGTCCAGGGCAAAGGGCTCTTCCCAGATGCCTTTCAAATATGATTGCAGAGGCCACTGGTTCCTAAACTTTGAGGCGTGTCGGAATAGCTTGTGGAGCTTATTAAAAATACAAGATGTCTAGAGTAGGATCGTAATCCAGACACGCAAGTTTGGAAGAGGACCCGAGGACCTCAATGTTTGAGACCCTGCAGTGTAGCTGGCTGCTTAATCTGCTTTTTTTGGTGGAGATTAGAAGTCACTGGTATGAGTGTGGGAGTGAGTGCGTGCGTGTGTGCGTGCATGTGTGTGTGTGTGTGTGTCTGTGTACATGTACTTCAGGACTTAGAGCCAGCAAGACTTTGGGCTGTTACCTAAGCTATAGACATGGCTTCTCTCTTAACAAAAAGCGAGCACTGAGTATTTCCTTGTTCACTGGAGGGATACAGCTGCTGTTGCCTTTTTCTTGGGAACTCTCCTGTGAATGTAATGTCCAACCCCGATAAACTTCCTTCAGCTCATTCTGCTTCCTGGATGGCTAGGATGTAACTGTCGACTCACAATATTTTTATATTTATACTTTCTATAGCTTTTCTTATTCAAATGTCATAACATCTTCCTTCATTCCCTTCCTTCTATCCTTAATTCCTGTCTTCTTTTCTTTTTCTCCCTCCCTCCTTCCTTCCTTTGCTCCCTTTCTTCTTCCTTCTCTCCCTCTTTTTATTCCTTCATTCCATTCCTTCCTTCTTCCTTCTCTCTCTCCCTCCTTCCCATCTTAAGATAAGGAAATCAGTGTGAAACTTAGTATTCCGAGAAGCAACTAGAGTTTGTTCCATTAGCCTGTATGTATTATATATGTGCTCATCACTTGTGCATTTGTATTGGCAATGCATGCTTATAAATGCTGCCATAAACTCAGTTCTTCAATCCAGGATGAGAATGGAGTTGTTAAAGACAGTTGATGAGGTGGCATCTGTTGGCCAACAGTTTTATGCTGCAGTAGCTCTGAGCAGATAACATTAATAGGAATCACATTTTAAAGTTGTAAATTTGATGTAAAATACTAAATTTGACAATAATTGTGTTATAAAGCAAAAATTCTATTTATTAAAGGGCTCCCATCTCTCCTGCGTGTGAGGGGCTCTGGAATTCTTGCTCATACCTGCCCCTGGCAATTATCATGCCTTCTCTAAAATTCTGTTTTATTTTTCCACTTTCATAACAACTACATTATGATGTGACATATTTTTTTTCCAGATATTTTGCTTGAATAAATAAATAGGATATTAAATTCAACTGGGGTATTAGATTATAAATTAGTTCTGTAATAGGCGTCATAATGTTATTTAGATTTTCAGTTTACACAGACCTTGTAGCAACTCCCCAGAGCTATGCTACAGAATTAGAAGTAGATAGAAGTTGATGTAAGAAAATTGGTTTTTGTAATATGCTGATGCCAGTGGAGTTGTACTGTGTGTAAAGGTATTTAAATGGAGCATTCCGACTTGTACAGAAAAAAGATTGATAATGATTTCACTGATTGACTTGCTGGTGCTAATATTGGCCATGGACAAAAACTAAAATAATTCTTTCCAAAATTAAAGCAGTGTTTATGTATGAAGGCTAAAAAATCCAGGACCTATATCAACTGTTCCATGGATGAATGTTTTTCTTTCATCTGATCGGTATAATAATGACATAATCTCACAACTCTTTCCTGGTCATCAAGTTAGTCCTTTCAATTACATTTCACATCAAGGAAGATACCCACCCAGCAACACTGTGTGATGACTGAAGTCTCTAGCAAGTAGGATATAACCTCATTGAATTAAGAACTACTGTACTCCAATGGAAAAGCATGCATATTGAATAGGAAATGTGGATTAGCCAGGTGAGTGCCGGTAGCAAGGCATAAAGAGAACATCTGGGTAGCACAAGGAGGCTGTCTTGGTAGCAAGTGCTTTATAAGCAAACAGGGTGTGGCAGACTACAGCAGAGGTGGGACAGAGCTGGCACGCTGCCTGTTTTTGTATAGCTTGTGAGCTGAGAGTGGTTTCTGTGTTTTTAAATGGTTGAGTAAAAATTAGAGGAAGAAGAATGCTTCATGACACAAGAAAGTTATATGAAATTCAATTTCAACATGGGTAAATAAAGTTTTAACAGAACACAGCCATACTCATTTGTTTACATTTTGTCAGTGGCTGCTTGCACAGAGCATCGGCAGGACAGAGTAGCTCAGGCAGAGACCAAATGGCCGGCAAAGCCTAAAATAGTCCCTCTCTGGCCCTTCACAGAATTTTGCTGACCTCTGCTTTTAACCAAAAACCGGGGTGGACCGCTGTGTTATGGCCCTCGTGGAAAGTCTTATGCTGGGGAAAGATTGTGTGGGAAGCGCTGGCCACTAGTGAGCAGCAGTGCTTTACTTAAAAGGGAGAATATAAGAGCAAATGAGAGGGATTGTACTCGTGGATCTTGATTAAAAAAAAATGCCACATATAAAATCAATCTTCAGGGATAAGCTCGCTTCCAAGTTTTATGGAACTTTTCTCTGAATACCAGAAGGTTGTTGCCCCATGGGACTTATAAAGGTGCCCCAATAGCACCTCTGACCAGAGAGTCTGGTCAACTGGATGGCACCAGTGGGAGGCAGCCTTGGCGTGGCCAGGCCAGACCTGGGCCTGCTTGTCTCTGTCCCTCACCAGCCCTGACTCTTTGGAGAAACCTTGTTCTCCCTCAGGCATCAGTTTCTTCATCTGTAAACTGAAATGGCTCATCTCAGTGACCGCTAATGGCTATTTGGTTCTGAGATGACACAGTATTTCTGATACGGGGAACTATCACTGGCGTAAGAAGGTCCTAGTCCTAGGAAATGAGCCTCTTGTTTCTGGTGCTTTTTGTAGCTCCCTCTTGCCTCTAAAATGCTGCATTTCATTAAGGGTTCACAAGTCTTGACATGTTTGTAAAGAAAGACACGGCAGGAATTTATATGCCTCGCCTTATAACAAACATGTTGTGAATAACCTATATTTGGAATACAATTTGTCATAAGGATGCAGGCAGAGTTTTAAATTTGAGCAGCTTCTGCAATGCAATGTTTTATTCTTCTTGAGCAGATCCAGGAGCTCTTCTACTTTACACCTTGAAGGGAGTCTTTATTGGGGAAGCAGGCCCCGAAGAATGGGAACATTTGCATTAACAGTTGCAAGAAATGCCATTGTAATTTCACGAGAATTACCCTTTCCGATGAAGAACCCCAGGAAAATCCCTTGAAAGTGGCTGGAAGATAAATTAGAGCTGAGCTGCAGTTAGGTAGAACTAAATTTTATTCCTTCTCTTTAAAATGGGTTTTAATTGATTTGGCATACTTTTTAAGTTAATAATGAATACTGTACCTGGGTCTGCATGATCACGTCTGTGAATGAGAGCTATTGCGCTTGAAACAGCTTTCCCTTACAGAGGACAGTGATTTTAATGAAGAATCTTTGCTTATTGCACCGATGGAAATGCGGTTCATGGTGGTTTCAGACAGTTCTCTAATTAGCAGTCCAGTCTGTTCTCCTGAATATTTTACCTGGAACTATAAGGAAGTGTAGCCAGGAAAGGTGCTTTATCATAATACTGGGACTTTTTCCTCACTCTGCAGAAAACCATGTAAATGCCCAATCTTGGAACTGGGAGAATTCTGCAAAGATGTTACAAAGCCCAGAGATCCTTTAAATTTAGTTTTTATGTTGACTAAATCCAAAGATCTTTAAAAAGGGGTGGAAAGAGGTAACTCTGAATATACAAACGGTTTCTATGTTCAAATAACAAATTTAACCTTTTTTTGAGGGGGTGTAGGTAGGGTAGGTGGGGGGAAGGTAGAGAGAGGAATGTTAAATTCCTAAATTAGGGCCTGGTGATCAGATGCCAAGTTGTAACACGGGAGGAGGTGGGAGTCTCCAGCTCTTAGACTCGCTTGTGGAGAATGAAGTTTTTCACTGTCTCTACAGCGTTACCTTAATGGAGCACGCGGTGCATAATGGACCATGTTTAGAGGCCATGGTTAAAGCCGACATGGAGATAGAGGTCAGGAAAGGATAAGCCAAAGGCAGACGTTCATGAGAGGCAAAAATATAAAGACAGGATCTTCCCAGTGACTCACAACACCGAGTGAGGGAGAAATGGAGAAATCACAGAAGGAAAGAAGAAAGGAGAAATACTAAATTTTGAAAAATACAATGTCCTTAGGGATTGAGGGATAGAAGCTAATATTCAGCACATTTCTGTATTAAATAGGACATTGGGTTGCTGTTATTAAGACTGTGGTCTTAAAAGTTTAGGAAAATGACTGATCAGATTTATATTAATATAGAATAATATCAACCACTAGTATGTATGGAAGACTTACTGTGTCCGAGATGCTAGGCTAACTGTTACACACAGAATG
>CM053513.1:80453375-80543553 GCA_028627145.1 Eidolon dupreanum
GAAGCTTTTTGTATCGACTTGGGTTAACTTAATCTCTTGGCTCGTGTCCCCTCCCCCGCACCTTAGGCTCTCAACCACTCTCTGGCTACCCCCTCTCTCTTGCTTTCTCTATTATTTACTGATTCTTTCTTTCCTTTCTCCCACCCTTCCTTTCTCACGATCAAATTCTAAGCATATGAGGAACTATCTTATCCCTTGCTTCCTCCTCACCTACCCCTTCCACTTCGGATTTATCTAGTGTTTGAATATTAAGTAAGATATCTTCATGAAAAGCCCCATATATAAAAATCTTCATGTACAGGTAGGTAATTTTTGGATTAATCATCGGTGTATCAACATCTCCCTGTAGAATTTCTTTTTCTTTTCTTTTTGTTCTTTCAGCATTGATTTTCTATTTATGAAAGTAAGGCACGCTCACTGTGAAGCATTTGGATAATAAAGAAAACCCAGAGTGACTTTAAGCGCAGGCTTCCCCAGCGTAGCCAGAAGAGGATTTGGCTTTCAAGAGAATAATTAACGAAACTCATTTTAAGAGCTCATTTATTGCAGAAAATAGGGGAATTACCTGTCCAGGGGAATGAGAAGTGTTCAGATGTTGCCGACACTTCCCCCAAATGCACTGTGATCCCAGAATAATGACTTCTTTTATAGGAACAGGAGGAGACATTGCCGCGGCACTGGGGGTAGGAGACACTGTTAGTAAGCTTCCTTGGTTTGCAGAAAATATGCCCCAGTCAGCCTTTTCAAAGAAAGCCATCAGACCGCGTCAGGGCCAAATAGGGTATACATTCCTTATCTTGTGATTCATTTGTTCTTAGAGCAAATCCACATTTCCCAAAGTCTATTTCATTGAACAACTGTCACATATGATTTTCCATGCCAAAGGGTTCCACAGCCAAGTAAGGTGGGGAACACTCAGCCATCGCTCATGTTTCTTGGAGACGTGTGATGCACATCGGCACGTAGGAAGACACAGGGTAAACAAAGAGGCCTGGATTACTTCATCTGCTGCTTCTAAAACGTATTTGACTGTGGACTTTTTTTTTTTTTTTTTTTTAAGTAACATCTAATTATATTCCCTAGAACTATTTGGCCACAAAACAAAACAAGCAAAAGCAGTTGTTGTATACAGTTGACCCTTGAACGACATGGGTTTAAACTGTGCGGGTCCACCGACATGCAGATTTTTTTCAGTAAGTACACTCGGCCCTTTGCATCTGCTAGTTTCTCAGGGCAGAGTCAACCCAAGAGACTGAAAACAGGATTTTCACATTTCCAACCTTGGTTTCCCAGCCTCGGATGGAAGATACTGTTTTTGATCCATGGTGGGTTAAATCTGAAGGTGTGAGGGGGTGACTGCTGTCATTGAGTCAAAACTCGTACCTGGATTTTCAGCAGGGAGGTGGGCGTCAGCGCCTGTAACTCCCGCGTTGTTCAAGGGTCAAGTGTACTTACTCTGGGTGCATGTCTTTTGTTTGGGCTGTTGCATTTCCTATGTTTGTTTGTTTGTTTTTTTCCTGGATGAGTGGGGCAGGGGCTCAGCCATCAATTCCCTGGTGCCAGGCACTGTGCTGAGCGCTTTCTCAGCACTACTGCCTTTGAACCCCACTGCAACCTGTGATCCTAGATTTGTAGATATAGATCCTGAAACTCAGAGGTGATGGAACTTGCTTATGGTCACTCAGAGGGCTAAGTGGTGGAGCTGCGTGAGGATCGTGGGTGCCGATCTGATCTTATTCCAGGGCTCTTGGTGCTTTCAACACTCATACCCGTCAGCACAGCAGACACAGACCTCACTGCATCTGTTCCACTTTTGGTGTCTCGTAGAAGCATTCATTGGTCACTCTTCCGAAGAAACTGCTGTTAGGAGTACAACTTCATACCTAGACCCCTCGGTGAAGACTGCATTCCCTATAGGTGAAAGTCAACCATGTGATATGTATTATCCATATCTATTCATCCAACCATCCATTCATCCATCCCTATACATATGTCCATGTTTATTCTGGCTTCTCCAGAATCCATTCCAGGACTTGAAACTTAATAGGAGCTTGGCGACAAATATTTATTGGCATCGAATGGGGAATTAATACTATATGAAGTATGAGTTCATGCCTTATTATACTCGCTAGCCTCCTCTGCTTTATTTTTCCCCATGGCATTTATCACCACTGGACATATATTTACTTGTTTGTTTGTTTTGCATTTACTTGCTTATTTGCTTACAGGGTGTCTCCCCACATTTGGATGTGAACTTCTTGGGGGGAAAGTTCTTCTGCTCACTACTGTGAACCTAGAGTAGATGCTCAGTGAATACCCGATGAAAGAATAAATGGTCGAATACAAGTGTTTATCATTACTTTTACTTTCCCCAAATGCTTCAAATTGCTTTCTTTATTCTTCCGCTTCTCTCTCAGGAATAGTTAAAATCTACTTAGGGCTGTAAATAAAGGAAGTCTACAATCTTTGCTATTCTAGTGTAGTAAATATTGGAGGGCTCTGGGTTAATGGGCATGGGGCTGTTTGCAAAGCAGAAACAGCTATGAGGTCTCGTGTACAGGAAAGTGTATAGTCACAGGGACACTATGCAAAGTCACCACTTTGTGCTTTCTACTATAGCCCATCACTTTCACAGCACAAATCTCTTCAGCAGAAATCCCAAGGTTTTTTTTTTTTTTTTTTTAAATCCAGATAGCAACTCTGCTTCCTATACACTAAACCTACACCCTGCCGGGCTTCTTAACTTGGGATGGAAAAGTATTTCAATATAATTAATCTCCTTTGCAATCCTTTAAAAACCATTCTTCTTGGAAGGAGATCCATAGATTTCATCAGACAGCCAAAGGGATCTGGAAAAGATAAGGCCCCCTGAGCAGCCCTGACCAGGTGGAATATTTTACTTGGTGCTTAGGGAAGGCAAAGGGTTGAAAAAACGGTCTTCCTTTAATCTTTGAAGTTAAAAAAATTCTATGTGTTCAGCATTTGCCCATGCCCTCCCTACCACCTGTGTGTGGGTACCATCAGAATCTCTCTCTCTCACTCTCTCTCTCTTTCTCTTTCTCTCTTCTTCCCTCCTTCCCTCTTCCCTCCCTCCCTCCCTCCTCTCTCCCTTCCTCTTTTCCTCTCTCCCTTTCTCCTCCTTTATGATGGATGCAGTTCTGATATCCTGGGGTTTAAGAAGGCAGGTGAGACAGCTGCTCCCAGATCAGGATGGCCCCTGGCCACCTTCACTTTTGCAGAGCCATCGGAAATGAGCACAGGACTGGTGCAAAATGCAGAGAGCGGCGGAAAGGCATTCTGCCAAAACGTTTTCCTGCGCGAATGGTAGAGATTGAAGCCTGTCCAGCCCTGATTGGATTACCACAGCCCCAGAAGCACTTTAATCTCCACTGCCGCTGCTTGGGGTGGGGAGGGTGCCAGGGGAGAAGCGACGATTGAGATGTGTGTGCTGCGGAGCATCTTGGAGGCTTGAGTCTCCCTGCTTTGGGGCTGGTCTGGGAACATGAAGCTGTTTGCCACAGAGATGAAGTGAGGGATCCTTAAGTATGGGTCTGTGGATAACTTCCCTTTAATTTGGATTCTGGTGTATAGAATCTTTGTCAAAACGGGCTTTTAGCACACACAGCTTGGTGGTGGCAAGTTGTGCATCAGCGGCTGATTGTATTCAGGAAATAAACCACAGTTTTAAATAGAGATGTGCTTTCATAATAGGTATGTGTTGGGGATAGGAAGTAAAGGGAGAAACAAAGCTGGATTGTTAAGAAGGAATGAGTACTTTGATTGCCAGAAATAGCAACATAGAAAAAGAAAGGAATAGACTGGAGCATGAATGAAACAGAATAACCAGAAAAATATCATCAAAATGAGTGGTGTTTATCCAATCACATACTTGTACCTAATAATAAAGTAGTTGAAAAATTTAAAAGCCCTATCTTGGAACAAATCATTTCCCTAGGCCACACAGAATAAAGGAAACATAACAGGCTGTGATTAATTATATCCAAAGTAAAAAAAATGGAGGAAAACCAGGATTTCTGCCCGCTCAGGGCCCACAGTCCCAATATAAGTGAAGGTGTCCTCTGATTAGAGGTGAGTGTTTTTCTTGGGTGGGAAAGAGACCAGATGAGCCAGGAGAGGGGCTGGGAGGGGAGCTGAAGACCGAGAGGCACGGGCTGGTGTGGGGAGGTCCGGGCTGTAAAGGTTGAGCCACTTACATGTTGGCTGAGTGGGGAGGGGAGTCAGGGCAGGGATTCGGGATCGTGGCCCCAGGGAGGTACAGACAGCTTCGCCTGGCATTGCCATTTCCGATGAGTCGTTGTAATGAGAGAGTTGTAATGAGAGACGAAGGCTAGGAAAAGCCAAGCAGGAAGAGCAACAATAGAAACATTCTCTACGTTCTCTGTGACTCTGAGACTTCCTCAGAAGAGTGAAAAATGGTGGTTGGGTGAGGGGGAAGGGGTGTTGATTTTGGAGGGATATTTATGAAAACAGGTCAGGAAAACCTACAAGGAGGCAAGCATAGAGCTCGCTGGAATAGGAATGTTCCTGTCTTTCTATGTTTGAGGGATGTATGAACCTGTGTGTATGCAAGTGAATGGTAAAAGTTATTGGGGAAGCGTCAAGGCGGAAATTTGTAGCTATTATATTTGTGGCCTCTAGCTACAGGAGCTAACAGGTGAAGATAGTCTAGAGACCCAAAATGGGAAAAAATGACATTTTAACATTTTTGTCAGGTAGGCAATTTAAAAATAAACTTGAATTCAATATATACCATTAATGCTAGAGGTTGTGTTATAACAATGCAAAAATGCCTTCTTTTCGATAGCAGTTTAAAAAAAGTATGTCATAGGGGGCTAGGAATCATATATGGAAGAGGCCAATGTGACTGTGACAACAGCCGCATAAAGCTATTGAAAACATACCACAAGTCTGCCCTCCAGAATTAACACTATAACCTATGTCAGGGGCTCACTCTTATCCTAATATCTGCTTTTGGATTCTGTCCCGTCCCATTAATGATTCCCACATTGATTGCTTTGTTACTTGTGAATGTTAATTGCTTCTAAATCTCTTTGGATGTTCAGATGCTGAGGGAAAAGAATTCTGACTGGCAAAAGTGCGAGTTTTATTAACGTACAGGTAAACAGGAAAGCTTTTAGAGACTCCAGTGAAGTGTCTGTGATGCAAGATGCCTGAGACAGTTGATGCAGCCTTTTTCTTTGCACGTCTGTCGTACACTGGTGGTGTGATAGTAGAGGGAACAAGTTATCTGTGGTGTTGGTCCAAAATTGGCACACTTGCAGATATGGTTAGATAATCAGAGCCTTCCCTCTGGGACCGTACTTGCTTAGTACAAAATGACCTGGCTACCTCTGAGATAAGCTTCGACTTAGAGAGTGCTACTAAATCAGAAGTTGCAAATATATGAGTATAATTTGGCTCCACACCTGTGCGTTGATCTCCATAGTTCCTGAACTAGAAGAAACCTTGGAAATAAGCTTTTTAAGCTTCCAGATTTGGAAACAAAAGCTCTGGAGGATGGAGAGGGCAGTAGCACTGGACACAGAGCGAGGTTAGGTGACTCTTGGTCCAGTGCTCTCCAGCATTCAAAAGAAGGGAAATGGTAAAAACTGGTGTTTATGATATTTTCAGAAACATTGCACTGAGTGTTTGTGGAGATCCCCTCCACGCCACCACTTTGGGTGGAAACGTATATAATGATCTAGTATTGAATTTCATGTATTAGGCCTCATAAGAGCATCCCAGTGAGAAAGAAAGGAGATGCGAGAGGAGGGCAGAACACCCAGGGCTGCTCTGAGATTCATCTGTTCAGCCGATATTTATGGGGTGCCTTGACTCTGGGATTTAGTAGTGACCAAAAAAGTTCCTGCTCTGGAGGAGCTTATGTCCTACTTGGGGGAGGTGTAGGAAAACAAGAGATGGACCATGTAGTGTCAGGTTGCCGTGAGTCTGATGAAGAAAGAGAAAGGGCAGTAAGGAGACAGAGCATGATGAGCTATTTCAGATTGGTGCTCAGGGGAGACCTCACAGAGGAGGTAGATGAGCAGAGATCATGGAAATATCTTTAGGAAGATTGTCCCAAGCCAAAGGAATGGTGGGAAGGACAAAGGCCCGAGGTGGGAATGTGCTTGGATATTTGAGGACGAGCCAAGAGGACAGTGTGGCGGCAGAGGTGAAGTCAGTGGGAGATTATGACCCTCAAATCATGGGCTTTGGGAAGTTTCTGGACCAGATATTTTTTAAGGAGACCCATCTACCCATCTTTCAGCACTTCTGTAATCCTGAATAGTATGGCTCATAAACACAGCCTGAAGTCATCTTTTTTGAGAATATTTTGAAAAGGAGCATTCCTTCTGGGTTGGTGTCTGGGACTCACCAAGAATCCAGAAACCATCAGATCCTTCTGGAGACTTTTAGATTAAAATGGTTGTCACAGTACCCAAATCATCAAACCGTAAGGTGATAAAGTTCATGATGCTAGGACGTGTCATACACATTTTCACATCCTCCAAGAAGCCGTGTGGAGTGCAAAACTTACACATAGTAAGAATACTGTTTGGCCAATACAAAATAAATGGCTTGAGAGTGGTAGAAGGGATGGGGTGTCCTAGAAAGGTTTGTTAAAAATACACCCTTCTAAAAATGTTGTTAGCGAGATTACTTCTGAAGCATTCTGACTTCCTTGGAATAATTTTTAAAGACAAGTCCATATGCTGACATGTGAACATAAGTATATAACAAACTGAACAGTAGTAACATTATTTTCAGGCCAAATTTGAGTTGGATGGCTGTACTTGTCAATCTAATTTTTCCTTCGTGTTTAAACTGGATGTGGGAAGTATTTCCAACCTTTTATTTGGTATTAAAGAATTATTGGTGTCTGGGCTCATTGAAACAAGGGATTACATTTAGCACTGTCTTACTCTGGATAAAATGCATTTAATATGTTGAGACTGTGGTAGAAATTTCATGGGAAATATCAGTCCCTGAGGAAAAGATGGGTGGTTAAATTGCACTGTGATGGGAAAGATGAAAGTTTCAATTGTCCTCCTGTTACTAAATTCTCTCACTATAATGGACCAATAATTTATTCGCCTGTTGCATTTCAATATCCCCATCTGTGAAGTGGGGGTAACACAAACTTACCCTCTGCCTTTCAGGTTTTTTGCGAAAATCAGTGAACTAATATTGGTAGAATTGGAGCCCCATGGATGAAGGGTACTTTGTAAGTATAACGTTCTTGTCATGTTATGTTTTGTTACTCCAAAGTGCAAATATCAGATATCTGTTCTTGCTGTATTGGGAAATCAATAACACCAAGTTTCACAGCCAAATATCAGTGATCTGACTTCCTTTGAGGAATTTAATATTTCTGAACTCTCTAATGTTTTGTCAGTATGTTGGGTGTGGAAAAGCCTGACCCCCTGCCCCCACTCCCACTAAATATTCAGGCAATATTTACTAGATAATTTAGAAGAATACATGTCTGCATATTGTGTAAAAATGTTGATATGAACCCTGGATGTCGAATGCAAGGTATCTTCTCTTCTTTTTGATTTGCATTTAACTCTGTGTTTTGAGCAGTCAGTTTGTGTTTTAAAGAAATGGTTGGTTTCAGGGAGAGACTGAATATTTCACTGAGGTCAGCAATGTTTTGTTAATGATGAAACTAAATGAGACATCCCTCAGACACGTTGCTAAGCATTGTGTTTCCAGACTTTGAGCGGTGGAGGAGGCCAACTAGAAGGGTGAGCTAAGTGCGGATCGCCCTCCCTGACCGTATTACAGCCCAGGTGGCTTGGGAGTAGCCTTCTGTCCATGGACTGGCTGAGGGCTGTAAGCCACAAAGCCAGAGACCAGGCAGAAACTGTACAATCCCAAAGCAACTGCTGAATGGTGCATATTTTTATTTTGCTAGGTCAACCAATGCCCTGGCATTGTGTGGACAACTATAGACTGGCTGGCAACATGCCCAGTACTTAACACATGGCATTTTTTTAAAGGATAATTGTCACCCTTTAAAAAACTCCTATATAGACAAATGTAAAAAGTGTTGTGAATGCCCATTTTAGTGAGTCACCCTGAGATTCATGGGATTGTGGGATCTTATGTATGGAAGGTCCTATGTGTCTCATCCAGTCCTACTTCTTGGCCAGTTGAAGGATTCATCTGATGGCTGCCCATGATCCTCTTGAGGCAGATCTGCTACCTCAAGAGACGACTTTCTAGTTACAGTGTTCTTTCTTGAGTTGAACCCCAAATCCAACCTGCATGTATAGTCCACCCTTGGATCCTAATTTTATTATCCATACCTTCGATGAACAAGCTTTCCTTCTCTGAAGTGATGCCCTTTCAAGTATTTGGGGGCACCAATTGGGTCCCCCTTAGAGTGGTCCTTTTGTTTGCTTCAGTTCCTTCCACAACTGGAGCTTATATGCCATGACTTCCAAACTCTTTCCCCCTCTGGAAAGGTTCTCATCTGTCTATATCTTTCTTAACAAGCAGCACTGAGACTCTACCTTCTCCAGGCCCCTGCATCTCAGAGCCAAGAGATCTATCAAAGGTATGGAAGAGAATGACCTCGAAGAAATCATTTGGAGTCACGTGCGCCCATGGGTTGGTTTGAGTAATGAGACAGCAAAGCCCACATCCCTCTGTGAGGTGCAGATGATTGACAGAGAGAAAGTTGTTTTGGTTAATAATACAATCTGCTTGCCTCCTGGAGACACAGCAGTAGCCTACTAATTCGTTGGAAGTGAATTAAGGTTGTTTACCGATGTTTTAAAGTAACTGTCAGAGTGAAAAAAGAAGTTTGTACTGGATGAGACCACTCACCTACTTTGGAGTTGCTGTTTATTTTAAGCTGAGTGCATAAATAATATATTGAGATACGAAGGGTGATTTCGAGCATTAGAACACGAAGCCTCCTGTTTACTAACTGTCATTGGGCTGAAGAGAATTTAAACAGCACTGAACCTTTTTGTCTGTGAATGCAAGGCATGAAATTAACTTTCATTTCATAGTTAGCAGAAATCATGATTAAGGCAGCCTTGTTGATGTGTCTTCTGCTGATCTGGGTCTCTTTTGCTATGCAAAACAGGCCTTGGCAACAAAATGCTTCTCTGAAACATGACTCACTCCCCCCCTCCCCCGCCCACTTCACCCCATCCCCCCAAAAGGCAAGGATCCTTCTGGGTCACCGAGCTAGTTTTTTTCCTGCTAAAAAGAGAAATAGTAGAAGAATGCTAGGCTAGGTTCCAAGGGCCCTAGTCCTGATCCCAGGAGCCTCTCTAAATCTCTCCTTCCTCACCTGTCAAATGGGTGTAATAGTACCCACTTCCACTACTTCACAGGAAAAGGGTGAGATCCCAATGAGGTCCTTATTGTGAAAAGACTTTGAAAGGTTTCAGGTGTCATATCTGGGCAGGACAAGGCTGTGTTCTAAGTGATTTATAGTTACTAACTCATGTGGTCTGCCTGACAACCCTATGGGATGGGTACTATTATTGTCCCAATTTTGTCACCACAAAAATAGAAGCACGAGGAAGCAAAAGTACTTGCCCCATCATCTCGCAGATAACAAGGCAAATTGGGATTCAAGCACCAGGCAATCGGGGTCCAGAGTTTGTGTTCTTAACTATTACTTTTTTTGGGCAAAGGGGCCAGGTTTTCTTACATATGGTTGTGCCTCTTAGTCATGCTGAAGAAAATGAAACATCATTTCTAATATCCTGGAGTGATTTTAACTTGAGGAAATGCAGGTATGACTTCTTCATGAGTGATTATCAGCAAGGAGGAGTCCCAAGGGATAGGGATGTAGCTGACTATATGGGTTAATTATGTTTTTTGTGTAAACAGCCTGGCGATTCTTCGATGAAAAGCACTAAGTGAATGAGAACTATTACTCGTAATGCTTTCAGAAACAAGAAATTTGATTCACTTTTTGTTCCTGTAAACTTGAAAGTGTGTGATAGCCTATTATGGAGTGTAGGGAGAGTGTCAGAGAATAAATAGAAAATGTATGGAATGTTTAATTTTGCGTGATTACATTTCATATTTGCCAAGGCAACTGTGGCAAATAGTAGTGCATAATAATATCATAGCACACCTATTTTAGATGTTTTGATGAAATACTCTGGGTGTTACAGTCTGATACATGAATCCTTTGGGATAAGTCCTTATTATGCAAATGAACAAGAATGCATTTGTGTTCGAATCATTGGAAATATGTAATTCGCATAACTGCTTTTTTATTTATATTTACATTATATTTATTTGAATTTCAAAAGAGGAAAGAGCCAAAAGTGATTAATGAAAACAGAGACGATGAGAATTTATAGACACTTCCCCTTGAAGTATGCTCAGCCTGTAGCGGGGTCATATTTAAAAGTTGGAGTGGCAAGACCGAGGATCTGATTTGCTTCGGATTTCTGAATGAAGCAGTTCAAAAATAGGATCATTTCCATAATCCCAGAAAAATGGATGGGCTCACGAGAAGTAATCAGCCGAGGGGAAGAATAAAGTCTCCAGTTGCAAATGGCCGATGTCTCCGCAGTCGCTGCTGTGCCCCAGTCCTTGTTAATATAATAAGATAATTGCATGATTAAATACACTGTGGAATTTCAATAATTGGGAACTTTGTTTTCTCATCACAATGTGCAACTTGCTGATGTCGAAAAGCATCGCGGCCTTTGGCGGAGGCCGGGCTCATTCTGTCACATCACGTCCTCTGCAGCCTTCTGCGGCTCTTCTGGCGGTTCTGAGACACGTCCCTTTCGGGTTATTTTTAGTTGGTTATATTTAGACAAGGTGAAATTAAGCAGGAAGTCCCCCAAAGTCTGACTTGTCTGCCGAGGCCAGGAGAGTTGAGGATCATTTTGCTAACAGCGTCCCTGGTGCCCTCTGGATCTTTCTAGGTAATGATGGGTGAAAAGCAAGCTGAAGATGAGTGCTGTTTGGAGCTGGGCAGTGCCTGTGTGCGTCACAGTTCTGAGATAGCTTAGTGGAGTCGCTCAGTGGACAGGCTCTAGAGCTGGGCTCCTGGGTTCAAACCCTGGCGTGGCCTCTTACATGCTGTGCAACCCTGGGAAATAAACTCCATCTCCCCTGTTTGCTTGTGTGTGAGAGGAGAATCTCAGTGTTGGTGCAAGGCTTAATTGAGCTAATATGTGGAAGGAGCTCAGAAAATACCAGACAGCTTATAAAAACCCAGTAAATGTTAGCTAATATTATCTGGCAATCCGGGAGGAAGTTTCATATTCATCTGAATGTGGCAAATCTTTTAGGAAGAACAAATAGGTAGATTTATGGTTTCAGTCTTTCAAGATATATTTATTGACCACTTTATCTATCACCATCCTGAGAATTGAATTGGGAAAATAGACATGTCAATAGATGATGATGATGATGATGATGATGATGATGATGATAAAAACAATAACATTGAAACAGTGTCTGGCAGATAGTAAGATATTTTAGAAGGGACTGATCTGTCGTCATAGTGCCCCTAGCACCTAACACACAGATGAGTAAATGAATGACAGGAATTCGGTCTAGAAATATTTTGTCTGAGAGTCAAAATGGTTTATGAGAACAGAGTAGGTTCCTAGCTGAATAGTCACTTAGCATAATGCTGGGACTTGGTATATGTTTGGAGAGTAAATGAGTGAATGAATGATTGGATAAAATTGATTTTAAGCAGTCAGTTTGAGAAAGCAAGAGAATTTGTTAATGTTGAACGTTAGGGCCGACAGGGAGGTGAGGCAAGTGAGATGCTGAATGTCCTGCAAAATTTAAGGAGGCACTCACTCCCAGGGTCCTACAGTTGCCTCCTTAAATTTTGTTCCTTAGATGCCTCACTTTCCTCACCCTAGTCCAGGCCCAGTTGAATATGCTGGTCTCACACGTGTGACTACTGTATTTGAACGTACATTCAGATGCTTCCCCCCAATTTTATTGCAAAAAAATTTCAAAGCTACAGAAAAGTTGGAAGACTAGTACAAGAAATACTGTGTACACGTTTTACCTAGCTTTAAGCATTGTCGATAAATGGCCACGGTGACCGCGTCCCCCTCTATAGACGTGGCTTTGAATTTCATCTTAATGCACCAGTGAAATCACGTACCCTCCACACAGCATCCTCATCCTACCGCTGAGCACATAATGTTAAATCCACTTTCTGAATTCTGCGTCTCAAAATTATAAATTTTGGAAGAGAAAGCCAATAACAACATTAAGAGAATTTTGCTTAAATCTTTCTTTTCAAGTGTAAAAACTGCTTCTTGAAACTTATTTGTAGACTATTAATATACTCATGTATTTAGAACACAGCCAATATGAGATGCCTAAAATTATAAAGGTTAGAAAGTTTTTCTGGGTTTTCTGACATTCTCTTTCACAGAGAAGAGGTTTTTTTTGAAAAGGCAAATTCCCTTGACCATTATTTTTCTGAGAGCCTTTCAAAAGTAGGTGGTCGTCCAATTACTAATAAATGAGATCCTCGTTCTCCATGTTAAGAATATGTACAGTGAGGGGTGATTTTGCAAATATAATATTGGGAACATTTATATGTTTGATGATTTATAAATAGCCCTAATATTATGCTTTCAAATAAAAAGAAATACATACTTGGTTTTGGACTGCACTGATAAACTTTCATGAAAAAAAAGCTTGTCTGATAATCTTGAATGTTTATAAAAAATAAGGTATCTGTCACCGTGGCTGGATCGACTAGAAGGTTGTGTTATTTCAGTGGTTTTGAAAATGCTCTCTGTGGAAGCCTAGGAAATCTGGTGTTGGTGACAGGCCAGAGGAAAGGACGTGAGACCAGCATTGGAAATCCAGGCCCTCGATTTCCATATTCAGGTCTATCAGAATATCTCTGCTATTATGTGCTTTATATTGGCATCTGCCTAATAATCAATTTTCAGGAAAGAGTTTTAAAGCTAAAAAGAAAGAGTGTGGAAACCAAACTCTTGTTTGGTGTCTAAAAGAAGAAGCAGGAAAAATTCATGCGGCCATGTTTGTTGGCAGTGAGAAATGGTAGCTGTCAACGTGCAGGGTGGGAGAGGTCAGAAACATCATGAAGAGGAGATGCGAGAACGAAAACACAGTCTGCGTCTGGGAGTAGTCAGCAGGGACAAATGCCCATAGAGTCTGCGGTGGAGTGACTCCTGGTCCTTAACCCAGAGATTCTGATTCAGTAGATCCTGGGAGGGGCTCAAGAGTCTGACTTTTTTAACAGTCACCCAAATCACAATGCGAAAAATTGCCCTAAAGTCACAGTGATGTCATAGAACATTACGGTATTGTATGTCAATAACGATGGCGAGTTATAAAGAAAATATTAAATTTAGTCCCGTGTAATTCAACCCTTTTTTTCAAATCCAGGGACATTTTAGAATGATTTTACTTACAAAACGCTTAAAGTAGAACACTTTATCCTGAATAGTAGAGGGGGAAAAGACAGAGAAATAATTATGTTATAGAGTTTACTAAGTCCAATGGAATAGGAAAGAAAGCTCACATCTGGCTGAATGCTGTGATCGGTTCTTAGAAAGAGAGCTTCATGGTGGAGCCTCGTGGTTTAATGGGACCTGTCTAGGAGTCAGGGGGAACTGGGTTTGAATCCGACTCCCCTACTTACTAGTTGTAGGACCTTAGGAAAATCACCTAATCTTTTTAAGCTTGGGTCTTCTTCATAGGCTGAAAATTAAACAAGGTGACGTGCTCAAAGGGTGTAGAACCTGCAAAGTCATAGATGCTTAATAAAAGGTTGTAATTACTGTTATATCTATTTAAGAAGCATCCAAAAATGGGTACGCTTCCAAGAGTGCAGGAATGAGTATGTTGTCTGTTGGTTTTGTTTTTGATTTTTGGATGACGTGTGTGTGTAGGGGCATTATGGACTGTCCCCAAGAAGAGGAACGGAATAAGCTGATTTTGAGGTAAGAGATGGTATATGTTTTTATGCCTTCAGAGTTCCCAGTGTTGCTCATGTAGAAGGTTCTAGATGGCACCGATATTTTTACAAATATTAACAAATTTAATCCTGGTAGTGACTCTGTGAAGTAGGTATTATTATTTAACAGACCATGAGGCTGAGGCACAGAGGGGTTAAGTAACTTGCTCAGGATTGCAGAGTTGGTAGCGGCAGAGCCGGGGTTTGAATGCACTTCTAACCACTATGCGATGCTATTTTAATAGTAATGATTTGTGTTAATGCATCTTAGGAAAAAATAAGTAGCACAGTAAAAACCATGGTTTTGTAGATGTTATTGCCCAGAACAATAGTAAAACTTTAAAAAGTAACTTGATTTAAATGAGTCATATAAAACGAATAATAGCAGGAATGACATCTAATATGACAAAAATCTTGTATGTGGTCTCTAGATGATTTTAGCATGGGAAATTCTGGGGCAAGGATAGATTAAAGCTACACCAGGAGACCGGTTGCCTCCAAATCATTGTTGTGTAAAACAGCAATAAAACCTTCAAGTGCTGGGGAAGAATCAAGTGATTTACCCAGGGTGGGAAGCCAGGGGAGGGAATGCCCTGCAGCGTGTGCCAAGTTTACTCCCATTTCTGACACTTGGATTGGGAGGGGTAAAGCATTCCCTGTGGCCTGGAGAGGTGGCGGAGAGGCAGGACTGAGATCTGGGCAGCTTTGCAGGTTCTTAGTTTCTCCTCCTACTCCTCTCCCTCTCCTTCCCAATCTGCCTTCTTTTCTTTTCTCTTCTTTCACCTTTTCCCCTTCTCCTTCTTCGTATGGTGGGTAACAACAGATTTCCAAGCTGCCAGGCCCCAAGAATGCAAATGCCTAATGCAATTCAATCGGAAAAAGAGTTTAATACTATATATGGCATTTTAATTTACCTTTGGTTTTCCAGGATGGCACTTATGTCTGCCCCTTTGGATGTTTAGATAATCCTAAACCAATCCATAAAATAAAGAAAGCTCAGGCTTTTATATTTGTGGCAGATTTACCTTCTTAACAGCTGTTCGAGGCTAATAGTAAAATGAGGTTGCATTCCTTGGGCAAATGAGCACAGGAATTAGTCTCTAAGTCGCAGGAAACCAGAGTGTAACCACTTACCCTTGGGCAAGGAATTTTTGGATAATTCCACAGTCTCCCAAAGCAGGGAGTGGGATGCCTGGAAGTGTGGTGCTGGGTCTCATATCTAGAGTCTCTTTATTCAGTTCTGTGCATTTCCTCTGTCTTGCCCTGAGGACCAGCATCATACTCCATTCTTCTTACCTCTCTATTCCCACTATTTAGTACCAGACATACGGTATGCATTTTATGCCTTGGCATATAGTATGCATTTAACATATGAACTTGCCCATTGGTTAAGGGGTGATATCAATAATTCAGTATTTCTTGTTTCAGATTGTCTTTTAACAAGTATTTATTGAGCACTTACTATGTGATAGGCATTCTGCTATTTAATTCTCACAATAGCCCTCTTGATCTGTCCATGATGGAGAATCCGAGGCTCAGGGAAGCTAAATGATTAAACGGAGACCACGCACTTTTGGCTCCGCATAACTCAAGTCCAGATATCCTGATTTTCAAGTTCAGTTTTCTCTTTTCTCTCTGTTGCTCTCCCGGGCCTTGCAAACAGTGAGTGGGTTCCCTCAGCCCTATTAAATGGAATTTCCTCACAACCGATTCACCAGGATCTCAAGCAACCCACACATAGAAGGAAAGCTTCTCCCTCTCTGACTGTAAATAAAGAATCTGCTTCACGGCTTGAGACCCTGAATGTCATCAAATGCCACCACCCACGGTGAGTCCAGGCACAAAAGCCACTGTCAGAGTTTCCAGCAGGGGCTGCCTGAGAGAGCAGCACAGGATTAGGCTTGTATGTGTGCTCCAAACAACTGCTTTATAGATGAAAATAGTTATTGCAGTGACTAGAAAATTGAATTGGTTAAATCGTCTGGTTTTAGATTGTTTTTGGAGAGTGAGTAACTCTATGATTTTTACTTGTCACAGGCTAAGCGGGGTGGTGGGGGGGAAGTAAGAGTGAAACTTTGTAGCTATTTTTCTTCCTGTATGTTCATAGTAGTTATTTATATCTGGAAAGTTTCTAGAGGGATTTAGTTCAGGGTATAGACTTGGCAGGGTGGCTTCTGCACTCCACGGTGACATTTGACAGACTGCAGGCAAAGCAGGATGGATTTCTAATACCTAGATGGATGGATTCGAGGGCGAAGTGTTGGGATTGTACTGTATTATGAAATGGATTTATTGATCTGAATCTAAAAGTGGCCCCTTGCCTGTCAATATCAGATCCGTATCAATAGGTTTGATAAATTAGGGTTCCCGACCCTTTGCTTTGTTTGCTTTATCAACTCCACTTGGCAATAACAATAAAGGACTCCAGGTGGTGTATTGCAAATGGCTTATTGCACTCGTCATGTGCTACTGACCTTAGGGCCCAGTTTTGCAATACCACATATGTTAGAACCACCCAGAAGTGCACTGCTGTGCCTGACTTCCTCCCCCTGAATTAGACATTCCCTCACAATGTTGCATTTCAATATCAGCCTTATGCATTAACCTTGAACCGCTGTGCCCATGATGTAGGTAGCATCTTCATTTTCCAGATGAAGAAATTAAGACACTGTGAGGTTAAATGAGCTGCCCAAGGCCACACGGTAAATCTCTAATATGGCTGGGATCCAGGCAGAGGTGTCATGGTTCCTGGGTGAGGGTAGGACACTTTCTTTCTCTGTGGTTACAAAGTAAAAGGATCTGGATTTGCAAAAAGCTTGCCGATTATATACTTTCTCCCCAGATGTGGTCAGGCTGCCATCTGACCTCTGAGTCTTTTGGAGAAGAAATCAACGTACCTATATGAGAGGCAGAGGGTTCAGAATATGGTTTGTTTGGTCTCTGTAGCCACAGACCAAGACTGTGGACTTTCTATATCCCATTGGATGCTGACCCTCAGGGAGTGGTTCTTATCATGCCACAGGTATCTTTTGGGGACACTTATTTACCCAGACAGATGATAAATGACATGGAGGGCGGAGGGGGAGGCAGACAAACAGAAGACACAGTTCTCACCACTAAAGTGCTTACATTTTAGTTGGTGAGAATGGTTGAATGCAAATCTGTACCTGCGGACCCCTTCATTTGTGGGCTGGTAGAGATCTTTGGTAGGTGAAACAGGCCCTGTGATTCCATTTACATAGACACAGCCACGACACCACAGTAATGAATGATCGCACTGTGCTAAGTAAACACACTGAACACACTTACTCAGCCAGTCCTGGCAGCAACCTGGAATAAGGTCTACAAAAGTGTTTTGAGCTGGCTACCCCTGTGTGTGCCATGTGGGATTCAAGTATGATTCTGAAGGTAGAGCTTTTTTTTTTTTTTTTTTTTTGGTAAATTATGTTACTTTTTACTTTTGAAGCGCTTCTGGAATTCTGAATTAAGTCACTTACTCTGTCATCACGATGATGATAAGCTGTAACAGAAAACCGAAGAGGTGATTTTCTGATAAAATATAGCAAAGCCTTTCAGAACTAGAATACTTGGAAAGTCAGTGGAGTTTTATCTAGGAAAATGTTCACCCCCACCCCAAACTTTTTGATTGAAAATTCATTCTGTAGTGAAAAAAGTATATCATGGAAACATGTTTGCATCTCTGTTTTCATGCCTGTTTCTTTTTGTTGAGCCTCAGGGTTATCATTCTGAAGACCAGATTTTTTTTTTTTTTAGGTTGAGAGGAAATATGGCATCAACCGGCTGATGATCTTCAGCACAAAATTTTTGCTATCGGTTTATGTCAAATGCAGTGAATTAAGAAGTACAGTCCCCACGATCTCATTTGCATCCCTTGTCCCTGGCAACATTGTCTCATAGTATGTTTTTGCTTTCTCTCCTCTACCCACTCACTCCATATTCCTCAAGGCTCGAAGAAGAACACCAGTGTCACTGAACGTATCGTTAGAAGAGCAGGTCTCAGAGGTTCCGACCTGAGTGGCTTGGAATGGCATCTAGGAATCTGTTTCTAACAAGCACCCTAACAGACTCATTAGACTCTTAATTTCTAACAAGTAGGTGTTCTGAGGCCCACACTTTGAGATGTAGTTTTAAAGGCAGAGGAGTTGACTCCTGAGGTGACGTCGAGGGGAGTGGGAGAGGGGATATGTGTTAGAGGAAAATGTCCCTTCTTCCAGAAGATGGTTTCATGGGTAATGATTAGGTGGTGGCTTTTAGTCAATGGCTAACTAGTTATACAATCTTGTAGGAAATTCAGACCATATATATGTCTTATCCCAAGTCGAAGTTTACAAACATTTATTGAACACATTCTCTTGGGATCTCATTACTGAATGAGAAACAGTATAATACTGATCACGGGGAAATATATTTATTATGAAAGTTGTATTTTTTTTTATAGTAGGGAGAATTTATTTCATGCAAAGAATATATTATTTTATGTTATCAGATTATAGGAAGTCTATGGGAAAAGAAACAATAACACCAGTAAATTATCATATTAGAGTTGTTTATCCAGGCATTTGTATACCATATGAATAAGCGCTCTTTGAAATCTTTCTTTATTCTGTCAAATAGAGAAATTATTCACAGAAAACATTTTCATTACTTTCAGAGCAACAACACCAGCGTGACTGAGAGAGAGAGAGAGAGAGAGAGAGAAGAGAGAGTGTGCGCGCGCACACATGCATCTGCGTGTGCGTGTGAGTGTGTGCACATGGCTTGTGGGTAGATATCAGCAAACAAGCCATGAACTAATAATAAAACAACAAATTAGCAACAATTTAATTAAGCACAATTTATGTCAAAGTATCTGAATAGGGGTATGATTACATAATTATATGTAAAAATTTGAGAGAAAGAATAGACTTTTTTTTTCTTATATTCGACTCCACTTTCTGCTATTGTCCGGCAGCTGGTTTTTGAGCCGCCAAGCTGGGTCACGACTTGGGCCAAAGCATTTCCGAAGGAATGGGCCGTGCAAGCTGGCGGGCTGTCAAGCTGTGTGGTCCTCGTACCAGCAAATGAGTAAATCAGAGTTATAAGTTGCAAATGTGCCTCAAATTAACTTCTGCGTCGTAGGGAACGAGCTTGGCATAATTTAAAGTCCGGCTTGGCGACAGTCTTCTCTTGTGGCAGCTGAATCAAGGAGATGATGGAAAATTAAGGCATGGTGGGCCACGGAGCTTCCATAGGGCACGAACTCAGTGTACTGTGCTCGAAATGTCACATTCCGAGAGGTCCTGGAATTAGCAGGCTCAGTGTCATATCGCGCTCAGGGCTCTTGTTCACATGATGCAAGCCTTTGCTTATCTGACCAGGCCTAAAATAAGATGCTCCGATGCTTTATTTATGAGCTCCGGGCCACCCAGGCCCGTGATGTGAGTAACCTTGGGGTACGCAGCATTTGATCACTTCAATTCCCATTAACTACCTGTTTCTAAATGGGGAAAAGCATTTACCCAGCACATCGGTTATTCATGAAGACACAAAAGCAGCCTGTTGTGCTGTCACTGGGCTGATTTCCATGTAATGCGATCCAGCTGTTGAATGCTGCAGTGTAGGTTTCTAATGTTAGTTTTCTCCTTCTTTTTCTTTTTTCTCTTTCCTTTCTTTTTCCTCCTCCTCCCTTTTTTTTCCCCATTGTTAAAAAGCTTTGGTCAATTCCTGACATTGTTAAGCATATGTCTGTATGTCTAGAAGTTACAAGCTATTTCCCTTTTTAACACAGAAGGTCATAAGTTGATGGCAGAGAACCCCTTTATATAATAATAATGGGAGCGTCTAGTACAGAGTTCCTTGACTTTGGCACTGTTTATATTTTGGATCCGATTATATTTTTGTTGTTGTCGTGGGGGCTGTCCTCTGAAATATGGGACGTATGGAGCATTGCTGGCCTCTATTCATTAGATGACAGTAGCACCTACCCATTTGTGATAACCAAAAATAACCCCAGACATTGCCAAATGTTCTCTTGTGAGTCATTCACCCCTGGTTGATCTAGTGTGACAGACAGCTTACCTGGTCTTTGTTAATGAAAATCCCACTGACTCCCTCTGAGATGTGATTATCAGATTTGGATTCAAAGACAAAAGCCAGTTGAATCCTGGCTCTAACACTTTTTTACTGGCGTGACTTCGGGCAAGATATTTAACTTATCTAAGCCTTCAATTCTTCACCTATTAAATAAGGATAATAATACTTATTAGATAATTAAAAATCAGTGAACTAATATGTATAAAGAATGTGTCATACGATACATGCTCAAAAACCGATGATCTCATTATATGACCTGATATATGAAATATTATGATTGTCAACTTAGATATGCAGTGAAATAAAAGGCAGTCCCATGAGGCCTTTTTATCATGTGTTGCTCCATTCTGATCTTTTCCTTCTTTTTTTCCCCTCTACTTCCATCCCTCAGACATTCTTATATGCCTGAAACTGACTAATTATGGCCAAAGCCATGAAACTGGGAGAATGGGAAGAGAAATGGTGAGGGGATGGCAGAAAGCATCCTGTGAGGAAGCCCCATGAGTAGGCATGGGCAATTCATTTAGCTTCTTGAGTGCGAAACTATAGAAAAATTGTAAAAACAAAGAAACCCTCAACAGAACATTAATCTGAACCCCACTCTGCACTCAACAAATGCCCAAATTCACCTTGTGGTTTTGCTTCAGGAGAAAGTGAAATCTCTTTCCTTATTTGGGAACGAGGTGGCAAATGTTAAATCTGTTTTCTTAGGAAACAGCTGAGAAAACAGTCGAAATGATTCCATGTGACTAGCACAATTTTCCGCCTGGGTCTTCAAAGTCTGAGTCCCTTTTGAGCTGCATCTAAATCTAGAATCTAGAAATAAGGGCCAGGCTAAGAGTGAATGAGTAGGCATCAGCTAGGGAGTTAAGACTGTGATCTTCGACATGTCTCCTTCAGCCATCATATGCATATTTTACAGAGCCTCTCATGGCTGCTACTTGCCAGCAATTAAGAAAACCTTGGCAAAAAAACCTACTCTTCCCATTTGTCCTGAACCTCTCCTTTCTGGGAGTGTTACAGTTTCACTCATACTCTGAAGATCTTTCTTCCTTATGTGCATGGTCTTTCTAATCCTTTCCAGTTGTACCAGAGAACACAAGGGTTAAAGAGGATATGAGAGATCATCAAGTCCATTGGTTGAATTACTTCTAGACCGTTCCTGACGTGTTCCACCTGTCCTCTCTTGAAAGACTCCAGAGATGGGGAGCTCGCTGTTCTGTGAATTAAGATGCGCAAATGCTGGACCACTCACTTTACTTGTTATAGGTGGAGATATCTGCTTCTCTCTCCACTCAAAATATTCCTTTGACAGGCACATCCTGTGGGCCCACAGTGTGCCAGGACCCAAATATGAATGAAATACAGCTTCTGTCCTCAAGGAGTGAATTGTGGTTGTGGTGATATGTTGCATGGATGTAAATCATTCATTTACTCGTTCAACAAACATTTATGAGCAGTTATGATGAATTAGGTACCTTGCTGGGGACCGGGGATACATACAATAGAGCTAGAACACCATCTCTAATCTCAATGAAGCTTGCAGTCTAATAGAAGAGAAAGACATCAATCAGAAGTTCACCTTAATAAATATATAATAAGATTGCACTAACTTAAGTGCAATGAGGGAAAGGACTGTGGTTCTGTGTGTATATAACCATGAAAGCTGATTCGAACTGGGTGGAAAGGGGGGTGTCGGGAAATGTTTCCCCACCAAACAGACTATGTTCTCTGACCTGTGAAGGATGCGTGGGAATTAACAAAGATCTAAGATTGGAAGGGAAGGGGAGGGGTTAGCATGATGATGGGGGGATGGCAAATGGAGCAACAGAAGCAAACATGGAGACCCGGGGAATGATGGAAGCCACAAGACTGGAGTCCAGATAGCAGAGATAGATCAGGTCAGCAGGGCTATCGAAGCTATAGATTTTGGTCTTTATCTTAAGATCAAGGCTGTGAAGGGATTTTAGGAGCTGCTTAGGGAGTAAAATGGACAGACTTGGTCAGGGTTAGATATGGACCAGATCAGACACTTGGATGGAGAGAATACATGGAGATAAATGCTCCGAGTGCACTGAGGCTGGGGCGACGGGCTCTGCAGGCGAGACCACAGCAGGCTTTATGGAGAAGGTACCATCTGTGAAATCAGAGTGGGCATCTTCGAGGTTGGTGTTTCAGGTAGGGAATCTGCAACTACACAGATAGGCAGGCCTCACAATTTACAGGAATGTTCCAGAGCACAGCAAGTTATCTTCCACGGGCTGGAGCACAGGGCCAGTGCTAGTGGTGAGAGCATCAGGATGTGAGGCTGTGCGTTGGGTGGGGCCAGCTGGCCAAGAGCTCTGTAGACAATGCCAAGGTGTTGGATGTCATTCTGAACGTGAGACTTCGGGAGAGCATTGAGAAGGATTTCGAGATCATCAGCTAGACTTTTAGAATTATTGCTTGGCTGTGGTGCAGAGGTGCAGACTGGAAGCTGGGACATCTGATGCGAGGGCTGTGCTGTGGTCAAGATGAGGAATAATGAGACCTCTTCCCAGGGCGGCAGTGGTGGGCCAAACCTATTAAGGAGAGAGAGTCAACAGGACTTAGCGTTGGGGCGGTTGCATGCCACAGATACCCTGACAATTGCTTCCTTAATAGCTAGGGTAATGCTGGCTAATGTTGACATTAATCTGTACAAAATGGGGCTTGGAAGAAAGCTTTATGGCAGAGCAAGATGACAGGAATAAAATATTCCAGCACGTGCAGAAGGAACAATGCATATTTCCCACTTTATCTGCTCTTTTGGATTGTGCAGGCACCTGTTCCTTTTCTTTGTGAAAGGCAGAGTATTATTTATAAAATGCTGCCCCCTCTCCCAAACATCTGGATGTTTGGAGTTGCACAGATAAAACATCTGGATTTAGGCCTGAAGTTTTGCCTCTTCTTCCAGATGTTTGGTGTCCCGTTGACAAAGTCTTTGTGAAGAGTCATCTAACTAGGTGCTAAACAAGCCTGGGAGGAATTTTAAGGGGTATAAAATGAATAAACCCTACACCAAGGAGCTATAAAATAACCAAACTAATTATGGATCCAAGAGGATTGAGAATTTTTCTGGTTGACAAAAAGGGATATAAAACAGTGTATTTAGACTTCTGAGGAATATATTTTCAGGTGAATATTTGCTTTGAACCACTGGGGATGAGGAAGTTGGTGGTGGGGGGAGATTAAAACATTATGTGTAAGGAGGGGTTGTATAGCTGAATTAAAGTCTGTCATTTAAGTTGGCCGCCAGACAAAGAGCCAAGGAACTTGAAGGTTGAGTTCATTCTTCCCTACGTAGTGCTTTTTGTTGCAAAAGTATTTTCTAGGCTTTTTGATTAACTCCTTGTGATCTTTTATAAAAGAATGAGCCACAAAAGGTTTGGGCAATTGTTTAAATATAGGAATTATACAAGAACTTTAGAAAAGTACAGCTCCATCATATATGGGGCAGGAGAAGCATGGTGGGTAGAATATACAAATCGTGTTAGCATCTTGTGCCCTCCCATGTTTGTATATTTGGGTGGTTTGAGGGGGTGTGGCTCTGATGTGTCAGAGTTCCATGAGGCTGCTCTCGTAGACCTGGGTAGATTTCCCCTTCCTCTCTCACCCCACCTCTTGTGTGTCCCTCCCGAGAAATGTCTTTGCTGAAAAACCATTTACCTTTTCCAGAGAGACGAGAGCCGCCTTAGGGCTAAGGGTATATCTGACTGGCTATGGTCCTCTGCTAGAACCTCCTCCGTTTGAACTACTGTCAAGGCGAAATTGCTTTATTTTCTAATTTTGATGATATTAGCAAATACATGTAACGGGAAATAAAATTAATCAGTTTGTGCTTGTGAAATTGCCTCCTGTTTACCTCAGCCTTGTAGCAATTTTCCCCCCTCCTACAGGGGTTATTTTAATTAACAGCGTGAATTTTTGGTAGTTTAATTTATTTTATGATTTTGTAAAAATACTCCTTTGTAAGGGTTTATATATAACTAGCCAGCTAATTAGCAGTAATATTTTAACAACAGCTGTAGAAGCAGGGAGTCCCATGAAACATGGCTTCTCCCTTCAGACCGCCAAGATATTTATTGGTGTCTTTCCTTATCAGCTCTAGCTGAAGGCAACGAAGGAGGGTAGTGTGAGCATCAGATAATTAAAAGAGAAGTAAGCATTCAAGTCCTCCTCTCACCTGACACACAGAACTTCCTAAGGACTTCTGTGTCTCTAAGCCTCTGATTTAAGATGCTGTCTCCTTGGCTTCTAGTTCTTCCGAAGTCTATTATATATTCCTCGTGGGCCTCAGCATAAGACATACCTTTCTCGAAAATTATGGAGAGTCTTTTAATAGCATTAACTTGAACTAATAGTCACCAGCATTTATGCTAAACTTTCAATCGATGGAGTTAAGTTCTCTCTCCATCCATTTAACTTTCTGGAAGTCAAAGATAAAACTAGGGAGAGAGTGGGGGGACACGGGGTGGGGGAGAGGGTCAGGGCAAGTGATACAGAGACACAGAGACATGGAAAGTTAGAGAAAAAGCAAGACAGACAGAGATGACGCCCCTCTCTCTCTAGCTAACACAAACCTACAATCAGTTCCCTTCTACTCCTTCATTGTCGCCAAGCACCCGTTTTGCTGCTTTGGGTTTGTGTTTGAGGACGGAGCACAGAGGTAGTAAGAAGGTCACATATGGAGAAGATTGTGGAAATGAAGATGCACTGGGGGACAAGCAGACTCATTTTAGGGCATGAACCCACTGGCCACCCCGAGTGAGATTTCAGAGTTCAAGAAAAGTGGTTTGTTTTTCATACCACAATTTTTATTCCCAAAGGCAAGCCAACTGCTTCCTCTGGTGCTAAGCATGAATTCTGCCTACACACCTCTTTTCGCCTTACGTGTTTAGATTTTCAATTCTAACTCCTGCAGAAGCAAGTGATCCTCATCACTGTGAGAGGGTGGGGATCCTTAGGCTTACTTTAGATTCCTAACTTGACTTCAGAGAGAGGGATACTAAGGGCTAGAAAAGTCAAGTGAGTTGCCCAAGGTCATGCTGAAAGTTGCATTAGAGAGTCAACTTGAACTATACATCCAGTCCTTCAATGTCTGTGGTCTGTTGTCTTGCAGAATGCTTGGTAAGCCTCACTCATTTTCCGAGAGAGAGCACACCAGTCTTTTCTCTGAGCACCCACAGGACATCACCTGGGTTTTAGCACCATCCCACTTTTCTCTGCTCAGTTCATCTGCATGTTGTCCCCCTCGCCAGACTGTGACTTCCGTGAGAGCAGAATCTCTTTGTGCCTGTTTGGCGCCCGGTCCACAGCAGATGCTTAATAAATAATTACTGTATGAATGAAAAAAAAAATCATAGTAAGTTGAGTCTGACTTTCCAATACAAACTTCCTTAGAGTAAGGAGCCTAAGTTCCTGATTAAGTGCTTGATATTCAACTCCTATGAGTTGTGTCTAAAAATATATGTGCCGTGGTGGTACAGTGCCTGAAACACAGTAAGGGAGCAAATGTTAGCTATCATTATTTTGTCAACTTTAGTAAATTAGAGGGAAAGTACCTATAGAAAGTACAATGCAAAACTTTCCAAAGGGTGTATAAATCACTAAAATATAAGGAATCAGTAATCATATACAAATGTACACATGCACGTGCACACGTGCGCGCGCACACACACACGCATATGCATACCCTTGGTTTGATAAGATTCATTTAAGAGATCTTATAGAGAAGGAAAATGCCCAGTGGGGGGTTAGGTAAAATGTTTCTAAGAAATGGGGACCTTCTTGAGCTATATAATCACTCCAAAGACCGGTGCGATGACTTACAGTTGTAAAGCACTTTATATTTCACATCCATTCAGAGAAACAGACATGGAGAGCCAGAGAGAGAAAAAGCAAGATGGACACAGACAACTTCTCCCACTGTAGTTAGCACAAACCCACAATGCCACGGAGGCAGTGACTGCACACCCAGCACTTTAACAGTGCCTGACACATAGTAGACACTCAGTATACGTTTGATAAATGGCTGAATGATAAAATTTGGCTTTCACCATAACCTTTCAAGGTGGGTATTGTTATTACCTTTATTTGGCCAATGGGGTACTTACTTTCAGAGAGGTTAAAGTTCCTGATGAAAGTTCCCTAGCTAATCAGTGACAGAGACAAGAGTCAAACCCATGGCTTTTCATTCCAAAGTTTATGCTTTATTTGTTGTTAAATAGCACCACTAACAACGTATTTATTTATGTGGATGTGGAATAACTAAGTATAAGGTTGCCTGGAGGTAATATTGAAAGGATGGTACTGTGTAGTCATTAGAGGTAAGGCTCTGTAATTCGATAATCTTGATCCTGCCACTTATTATCCGTGTGTCTTTGGATCAATTACCTAACCTCTCTGTGCATCAGTAGAAGAAGTATTAGCACCTTCCTCATGAGTTGTCTTGATGATTATGGGAGATGATGCCACTGGCTGAGTACTGGGCACAGAGTCAAGTCTCACTGGAGCTACCTAAGAAGTAGGTGACATGTCCTGCCTCTGTCCCTAACTGCAGTGCGATCTTCCTGGGTCATACTCTCTTCATCTGGAAAATGACAGGCTGAATGACATGATCTATAGGGCCCCTTCTAACTCTACAATCAGTGAACCGAGCATAATTTTATGGGGTCTCACATCTAATGTGATTCCCCTCAGTATTTCTAATATGTTTTTATTTTCTGATGAAGAGAAAATAATAACGTGAAGTGGAAAGAGAGAGAAGAAAAGAGGAATTGTAAGAGCATCAGTAAGGGATGGATGAAGGAGGGGGTATCATATGACAAGTTGCTAAATTGACCATTATGGGTATTGAACTCCATTTGGTGTGTAATAGTAGGTGAGCACTTGGCCATATGAAACTCATATCTATATATCAACTTTCCCCAAACACCATCTCAATTAATGAGCACTGAATGAAGAATAGAGATTTGGCTGGGCAGAGATAACGGTAGAAAATATGAGAAATACATGTATAATACTGCAATTAAAGGAAAACTGATGTGACTTATGGCCTTCATCTCAATTCCTTTTCTTTTTTTCTCCGTTAAGAAGCAAGAACTGTTGTGGAAAGTAGATAGAGGAAGCGATATTTCTTTAAAAAAATCTTAAAAAAAAATTCAAAGTTGAGATTTCTTTTGATGGAGAAACAATAAAGTGTTAGATAATTCTGAGGTTCTCACTGCAAGAAAACAATAATTGCATTTTGTATTTTATTATAATAATAGGTTCCCGGCTAAATGCACAAATCTAATAAAACCATAATACCAAGTTACAATGGGCTTCATGAATTGGAAATAGAGTGAATTTAAATGTTTTTGGCACCTGCCACCCAGTTCCCCAATAATAAGATCTATAATTTCCTGATAAGGGTGTGCACAACTCTTGTGAATTTAGCTCTGTAGAAGGGCCGAAGGCTGTCGTCAGTGTTCATGTTAATTTCTTATTGGCCTTGCAAGACCCATGCCTTCATGGCTAACCCTTTTGCCATTTAAAAAACATTGAGAGTACTGAGATAGATTTGGGGACTTTTAAAGGGATTTTTCAACATATAATTAGCTGTATAGGACCAGAAAATGGTGAGTCATCCTGGGCTTATTTGAGTGTCACTTATACACATTTAAAGAACACTGTGTGTTTGCAAATGAAGCAGGAAATGTTCCTATGTGTTGGTAAGGCTCAAGGCGCAGTGGAAGAAAGCTGCTCCTACTTTGATCTGAGTGTCTGTCTTGAAAGTTTAGTGCAATTTTCCCTAGTGTAGGTCGCAAGTGTGGGTGTGATGAGTGGAATAAGAGGGTTGGGGTTCCATTTCTTTGCTCAGGCTCTTGGTGCCTGGCAAGGCATGTAGGCTAAAAGCAGATATGCCTTGCACTGTCACGCATAGCATTTCCATGTACAACTCAGGGTCCTGGGAAATTCCTTTCTTCCAGAAAAGGGTGTGTCATCACTGATGGGGCAGACGTCAAATTGGATCCCATTTTATGGCTAATCTAGTGCCAAGTCCCCAGGGAATACACGAAGAAGCTACCAGGAACATCTTCTGCCTTCAGATATATCTTGTTTACCCCTCACATGGAACCATAAGGGTGGCTGCCGATGGTATGATCCAAGAATCTGGGAACTGTAGCCTCATCATAACGCTTCCAGGTACATGACAAAAGTTTCAAAACTATCAGAAACCAGTCGTAGGTATTTCCCACCAGTTCTCGTTTCCTCCTGCATTTAGCTGATAGGTCACCCATTAGCAAGGGTTTTGTTCCTTTAGGCTCAGGCTGAACCTTTGACTGTTGATGGTGACTTAATGGCTAGTGATGGAAGAGTTTGAGATATTTTGAGTGAGTTTAGATATAGGACCAGGATGAGGGAAAACACACCTCTGAAAAACTTGTAGTTTCTCTCCTCTGTCTCCCATAACAATTTCTGCTCTCCTTTCCAGCATGGAAAACGCAGTTTAGTTGAGCTGAGTCACCTGCCTCTGATCACTTCCTTATCAGCTGTGGAGGAGTCTACCTTGACTTTGCCCCCAGTCTCATTTAATTAGGTATAAGCCTACCTCAAAGTCAATTCATTCTGTTTCTTAACATTGACTGCAGTTTCTCTTTTGGCTAACTCCTTGCCTTTCCCTGTGATTGAAGCAGTGGAGGTTGATAATTCATTTTGTTCCGCCATTATTGATTTGGTGGCTCTGGTCCAAAATTTGAAAATTTCTCTCCAGGTTGTTCTTGCCCTTGGTTTTTACAAAGACATTGCATAAAATGAAGGGTGTAGGTCAGAAATAGAAGCATCAGTGCTACTTTGGGGTATGAGGGTCCACTTTCAATCGTGAAAGAGGCTTATTGTTAATTACAGAGATTTCCAAGGGCATCACACACTTCTCATGCGGTGGCTGGGAAAAATCCTCCTTACAAATGCTTTCTAAACTGAGAATGGATTTGAAAGACCATTGTCTGCCCTCGCTCAGAAATTATTCCCTCATAAAGGACTTGTGTAAAGGTTTTCAAGATACCTTTATGTGAAAGATAAACTATATTAAGGGCCCGAGAGCTTCTGCTCACCACATTTTTTACTGAAGGCTTCCTTTCTTGATTCTTGTAAATGTCAGTTTCACCAGAGAGTTTCTTAAAGTCACCGCCTCCTTTGCATTAAGGATTCTAAACCCAAAAGTGGATGCTTCTCTGGCATCCTTTTTTTTTTTTTTTTTTTTCAATTCTGGGTACCTTGGTGGGTGTCAGGTATCCAGTGGAGTTTTTCTTGATGGATCATAATGAGATTATTGGTGGGCTCTTTTAGCGCCTTAAAAAAATTTTTCCTTAAATAAGCGTTGCAGAAGCCCTAGGAATTTAGAATTTGTGTTGTGAGCCTATTACGGAGGCTTATATTTCTTCATGATTCCTCTAGCATGCGATTTATTTTTCATGTTGCAAATAGTTAGTAATAAGGCCTTCTTTATGGGGGAAAAAAAGGAAAAAGGAAAAAGCTTATCTTTCTTTGTTTTGTTTTCCCCAGTTAGTATGGCAAGCTGAGTCAGGGACCCCGAGGGTCTATTTATTGAATTGTATGAAAGAGCAGTGGAAATGAACAGAATGCATTATTTTCCTCAGGTTACTTTACTTCCATATGAAGATGGGTCCTTTGAATTAGCTCATAACCACGGTGTAGTGTGTAAGCATCATACTTTCTTCCTCTGATATTTCTGAAGGCAAAGACGGAACCCATGACATTGTCTTGTACCTTTAGAAAACTGGTAGAAGACGCCTTCCAGAGACACTTACTTCAAATAAAGCTGAATTCTTCCCTCTCCTCCTTTCCATCTAATTTGATCTCGTAGGTCTCTATAAATAAAACAAGCCTGTATGCCACTTTCTCATTGGCCCAGAGATCAACTCAGCCTTGACTTCATGCCTGTAATGAACTCGGTTTCCCGTGATCGGAGAGAGAAATTATAACCCCCAAAAGTATTGTCCTGAAGCTAGATAGAAAACCCAAAGATGGAACCACCACCTAAGGCCTTTTAAAATATTTCCTTTCTGTCAGTCACGACTGTTATGAAACAGGTAGGGCAAGGATGTTTTTAAGCCTCGCTGACTGTCAGCTCCCAAAGCATCCAGCCAAAATTGGGGAAAACTCTTACTGCGTTAAGTATTCTGGCTTGATACAGCAAAATCCAAATCTGCCCATTGTGCTTTCATTTCAATCGGCCCTTTAGATTCTTAATTACAACATGGGCTAATTATGCAGTCAAAGCTCTAAACCGCACAGCACGCCTGTCCTTCTCTCCTTCTCGCTGGCATTATCGTATTGGTTTTTCCAACCCTGTCAGGCTGAGATTTAAATCCTTCACCTTCTATTCACTGTGTTCCATGTATCAACCTTTCCTGCCTTTTAGAGTTACGTGCCTAATAAAGTTCTCATTTCTGTCATAGGTCAGGACTTGGTCTTTTATACATTCTTAGACTAGGGCCATTTAAATTCTGTTTTTGATTTTATCTGGCCTCTTTAAATGATTTGCCTTGTAAGTGTTTTAACTTTTTGGTCTTTAGCCCCAGCGTCTTAGACTATTAATTTATTTTTTAACCTGCGTGACCATCGAAGCAAATTTATAGACAATCTCATTGATAATGAGGTATCTTCATTCTGGAGAGAGAAGAGAAATGTTTGGAAGGTCTTCAAAAGAGAAAATTTGCCAAACCCGGTGTGTGTGTGTATGTGTGCACACACGTGTGTGCGTCCTCAGTGCAAGTCGCCAAGGGAATCTCTAGCTATTAGACCCTCTTGGGTTTGCATGTTAGAATATTCTCCATCTATTCACTTTCTCTAGCCTGTTCTTTCAGTGTTGTTTTACTTTCATTGGGGCAATGTCTTAGTTTTCTCCAAACCACTTGAGAAAAAGAAGGAGACGGGGGAAATGGAGGGAGAGGAAGGGAGAGAAAAAGAAGAAAACTTTTATTGCATTGTACTATGAAAGCCTTATGATACATGAATAGGACAACATATCACATCATATTTGCTTAGTTATTGGGTGACTTGTTAGAATATATTTGTATCTTTGTTTTGAGTTGGAGAGGAAATTCTCTAATCTCATTTTATTTGCACGTGCCTCGAAGTGGGACTTTTTGGGCTATGTTTACAAATTCTGAAGATATGTGGGAGCCATGTTGTTTCTAGGCTTTCTTCAACAAGAAAGGGCAGGCTGGGCATGAAGGCAATATGGAAGAGCAGACAGACAATGCTGGGCCTCTCCAGCCGTGGGGCCCTGGCACTGTCTTGGGACATCTTTTGTTGGTTTTCTAGCCATTGCTGGACATTCTCACATTCTCGGTCAACTTCTGCCTGCCCTGGATTCCTCCTCAGCCTGTCTCCTCATCACACTTGACCCCTGCTCTTGAGGATTTGCTCTGTGCCAGCTAAACTATAAACATATCCATGGGGATATGTTAGAAACTACTAATTATACAACGTGTTATCCCTCTATATAAAATATTTGCAATGTCTTAAGTCAAAAAGATGGTGCTCATGGTAGGAATTTCATCTTAGTGTATGGCTATTCCCCAATCAGGCCAGGCTAAAAGCCAGCTTCTCTGTATAAGAATTAAACCGTTTCTATTTGGAATAGCAGAAAGTCTTTGTGATTTTTTTTTAAAAAAAGTGTATTCAGGTAATATGTATTATTTATATATTTATATTATATATATAATGTGTGTATGTATATATTTTTCTGGGTGGACAGCTTATCGATACCAGCAGCTATTGAATTTTTATATGCCATTTATGATTGTTCCTGTGATTTAGTGAAATATTCAAGGCAAATTTGATCAGCGTTTCTTAAAAAGGTCAAACACTTCTATAGAACTTTAGTCTGAAGACATTCTAAGATGTTCCCTGCCAGTCCAAAGGGAGTTGGATTAGGTATCTGTAACTAATGGAGTCACGATAGGAAGCTGGCAAAGTAGCGATGGTGGAGTGTAAGTGAGTCAGGATTTGTGTCAGTAATTCTAGTGCCCTGAGATCTCTCGGACATGGGAACAGTGCAGTTCCACTGGGCCACTTTGCTTGTGCAAATAATCAGCTATGATTCTGTTTCAGGATTTTTTAGTGACTCTTTTTCCCGCCATCTCCTAGGAAGTAAAGAATGGACTATGATAATGATAGCAGTTGGTCAGCTACAGCCTAATTCAGTCATGTCACATGCTGAACTGTCTGGTAATTTCATTGTCAGACTGAAAGACAGATTGAGACATATTTCCAAAAAGTGTTTTGTTGTGACCTGAAAGGTTATATATTTGAACACGGCCACAGAAAAGCAGACAGTGTATACCATTTTGTGTGAATTTGAAAAGTTTTTCTCTTAAATTGAGGGGAAAACAAGGAGGAAAAAAAGACCAAATGCAGGGCTATTTTCTTTGCTAGAATAGTTGTTACCGTTTTTTTCCCTCTGGAAAATGAATAGGTTACTATCTAGGTCTTTGTGTTTCTGTTCCTCAACTTTGTTGTATGTCTTGTTGTTTTCACTCTGGCAGTATTACATGTGATAAGAAAGGACTGGATTTTGAGTTGGCAAAAAATAAAAAATAAAAAACACATGCCTCAAATACCCAAATGATATTCAGTGGCATCATCACCTTTAGTGTTCCCATATGGAAATATAATTAATTTCTTCCTGAGTAAAAGTTTCTAGAAATAGGCATTTGACTCCTCCTGTAAACTGTGGCTTGGCAGCTAATTGGGGAGGATTATAGTCCCCTTTCCAGAGACTTTTGAAGCCTGAGTAAAGTTCCCAAATGCGAACTCCATCTCCTAAGATTTCCGGTATGAGTCCTTAGGGATGGACCACTCTGGGCAATGTGGCGAATCCTCTGTACTGGGAGCCCTTAGGAGAGAGACCGGACCAGACTGAAAAATGTCTTACGTCTGTTTGAAATGTTGACTATCAGGGCTCTGAATGGTCTAGAATTTTTACTGGGATTTATAGGTGAGGATCCTGAGAGCTATGATGCATAGGGAAGTAAAGTTATCAGCCTGGCATCACAAAATGAGTGAGTAGTGGAACCAGGGTTTCAAGCCTGAGTCTTTTGCTCCAGACCACCCTACTCCTCTGTCTCATTTTAGGAGTATAGTCTCCAGCTGTGGAGAGGGTTTTCATTGTGGAGTGTGAGAACATGAGACTAAGGAGATACGCAGGGGCTGAGTGATGAAGCAGCTTGCGATTTAGGCTATGTCGTTTGGACTTTCTCTTGGAAGCACTGTGAAGCCCTTTTTTCCTCTAGTTGCTCCCCTGCATCTTGCTTTGGATCATTCACTATTTCTGTGTTCTGTGTTCCTCTTCCATATCTGATGAGAGCTTTCACATTGTAAACTTGCAGTGACATCATTCCTCGTCAAACAGTAAAGCCTTTTATTCTTTTCTATACATTCGATGATCTGTTTGGTTCCTCTGTGTGCCTCCCCCCGAAAGGTACAGCCCCTCGATCAACACTCCTCCCCCACATTTCTAGATCATATTTTGAAATCTGTACCAAGCCAATTTTCTTGACATGTACAGTTGGCAGTTATCTGTGTCAGGCTAACCACATTTGTCTCAAGATGCTGCTACTCTCTTTTCTTTCTTCCACTGTTAGATCTTTCCTAACTTCTGCCTTGAGTTCCTTTTCTCTTCTCTTACTGCCCAGAGTCATTCTACTTTCCAACCTGGTCTACTGTTTTAAGATTTCCTCCCCTCTCTTGATGTGTACTCATGGTTCAAGGTAGAGAACTAAATCTGGGATAAGGGAAGGTACTATATGGGGTGGGTCCAAAGGTACCAGAGAGGGGTGAAGAAAGAATGTGTTCTGCTCATGTTCCACTAGTCACCAGGGGACGATCTTAGGTAAGTTAACTTTTATCTCTTGTCCTTGCATCTGTCATCCTTGACATGAAGCAGTCCACATAAGATGGGAGCTGACTCCTATTAAACTTGGTCTCAGGTCTTTGTCATGCCCATGACTCTCCCCAGAACTTAAATCTAGAGGACCAAGAGAAGAACTCCTAAAGTGGGCACTTTTTCTGTTTGGGGTTCATTTCATAGTCCACATAGAGATCTGAAGATGATCCTTCTCACCCCAAAATATATGCTAGTTCAAAGACAAGGGCTTGTTCGTACCCATATAGTCATAAAGAACGAGTAAGGATGATAACGTCCGAACGTGTTGCCAAAGAGCAGCACTGCGGTCCATAGGATAGCAGTGGTCATAACATGAGCAGGTCTAGTTAAAGAGACGTAAAATCCACGTCATTTCAAAGTGAGTTGAAACTGCCATGAGGCAAGGTGGGATGAGGACCTGGGCTGCCACACAGTGGTAATAATGCACTTTGATGATGGTGCTGGGACTTTGGGATTCTGGTCTGCTTTTCCCCAAACACCTTCAGCTACCATGTTGTCCGTACAAAGGAACAGGAACTCCAGAAACCAGAAGGCATCCAGCAAACAGAAAGCCTTTCCTGCCATCATCAACAATAAGTGATTTAAAGAAGGATTTCTTTTGAGAGGCTATACTGGTGGGTCTCACTCTGGCTGCATTAGAATCACCTAGAGAACTTTTTACAAGGTCCAGATATGCAGCCTTCACCCTTAACCAATTAAATCTGAATTTTGGGGAGTGGAACCCAGGTAATCAGTATTTTTTAGAGCTTTTCAGATTATTCCAATGAGGGGTGAAGGTTGAGAAACGCTAGTTATAGAATTTGCTTCCCAAAGTGTGGGACTCCCTTGGGGAGCTTATAAAAGACATCAGGGCTTGTTACTGACTCAGAATCCTGAGGGTTGGAGGCTGGTCATCTGAATTTTAAATTCCCCAAGTGACCCTGACCACAACAGGAGTTGGAAGATAAAACCACTAGCAAATAAAGAGATGAACTTTGATGAAAAATATCTACTTTCGAGGACATGAACAATTACAGTCTATTTGATGAGCAATAATTCTTATTAATTGTGATTTGGTGCGGCTTGGCAGAATTAGATCAAAGACTACAGCCGATCTTCATTATTTGGGGGATTTTGAGGGGCTCGATCTTTATCCTCTGAATTATGAACAAATTGAGAAATAAAGGAGTCAAAGTAGAGGCCACATCTTGTCTTCATTTCCACTGGAGCTGATATTAGGCTTGAGCACGAGAGGCAAATGGCTCATCACGATAGCCCTGCATGAGGTAGAGTTATCCAGCTAGTCATCTCAGGATGCTCCCCACCCCACCACTGGCACTTGCTGGAAGAGTCAGGATGGCCAGCTTCATAAGGGTAGCCCCAGGTGAGAAGCATAGGACTGAGCTGGGCTCAGCAGGCTGTCGTTCTTCCCAAATTTGAGCAAAATGAGTCATTACACAGCCCCACCGTAATGGGATAGGAAAGGCAGCTGTTTCCTAGGGGAAAATTTCCCCGTGAAAACCAAGAGTAGAGGAAGGGTGTTTCTCTTAATCATCATACAACCTTGTAAATTATTTTCTGCCTCCCATCCCCATTTTGTACTTCCACGTACAAAATGAGGGTGTTCATTGCCCTTCCTCCTGGCATCCGCCCTCTGATTTTTCATTCGTGTCTATTTTTTTTTTTTCTCCCAGGTACAAGGATCTTGGAGGGCTCAGACCAGGCTAGGGTTTGGAGGTCTGGAGCCTGAGCCGAGGTTAGGGGTGAGGGGATAATGGGTGCTCTCGATCACCGGAGTAGCTGGCTCTTTGTATTAAATCCTCCCTATTTTAATACCTAGAGTGGTCTCTGTTTTTGTGACTGGACCATGACTAATAAGGTTGGTATTTACATTTAGCATCTGATTTAATTTTTTTCAGCAACCTAGATTTCTTTGTGTTATTCTATATCCATTTACAAATGAGTCCACAGAGATGTGGAAGGAATTTGCTCAAGGTTATGTTTCTAGAAGCGCCGGAACCAGGAATTCAGACCCAGTTCTGTCTGAATGCAAAGTACATGGTTTTCACATCATTTCCTATTCCACTGCTCTGCACAGAATGAAAAACCAAGATAGGGGTTTTCCTTTTTCTGCTAAAGATCCCATAAGAAGTTCCACTTGGAGAAGGTGTGGGAGGGTGACTGATCACAGATGTTCCCTGCACACGTCTCTAAACTCCTGCCCTTGTGCATTTCACTGTCTATAAACATCACACGATCATAGACCTTGGAGCTGGAATGGCCTGATCCAGATCATCTGGCCCAGCAGCCTGCCTTCTGGCAGGCAACTGTTAATTATCTTTACTTTTCCAAACGAGAATGCTGAGCACTGACAGGTTGTGTGACTTGCCCAAGAAGACACAGCGAGCAAGTGATAGTGCAGGCCCAGGCTCTAGGACTTCTGGGGATGATTTTGGCTTGCTCCAAACACAGAGCCAGGTCAGGGAAAGCTGTTGAGTGAGGAGTCCCCACCTCATCTGTCCTTCCTCTGCCCATGTCTTCCTAATCCTCCTTATTGATGGTGAACAGCCTTTTTCCAACCTGGCCAAGCCAGGAGTGCAGAGGAAGGACCTGCGCACTGTTCCTATTCCATGCAAATAGGTATTGAGAAGAGCCAGGCAGAACTGACGTCATGTGATACAGAAGGCGGGGTCCTCTGTCCAACTGCCAGATTTCCAATTTCCAGCGATCCCACAGCCCGGCCTGAAATGAGCACGTTTGAGGCAAACGTACGGGAAATCATCTTGTCACTGGTGTTTATAGTGTCAGACAACAGCAGATTTGGACATGTGCTCTTAATGATGAAAGAAGGGTTGCGGGGGAAACTCAGACCTCCACAGAGGGAGACGGGAGGGTGACAGACCTCGGAAAACACAGCATTCCCAATCAGCTCTCACCTCACGTCCTCATTCTCTTTTTCTTCCCTGTTTTGTAGGTTCTTTCGTCCTTTGTTTTATTACAGTATTAGTATTATTTTTGTCTTCTCTCTCCTTTATTTTTGTCCCATTCTAAGTTTTTACTGTTTCATTTTTCTGTTCTTTGACCATTTGTTCATATATTCGTTCAACCTAAATTGAATATTGGACAGATCTGCTTCGATGTTTAATAAGTTTGCAGAATTATGTCCCCAAAGACTCCTGGTCTTCTCTATCCAATGTACTTCTTCCACAGCCTTTCCCATTGTTCAGGCCGAAAAGCTTGAGGTCATACTCAAACCCTCTCTTTCTATTGCACACCATATCCAATTCATTTGCAAATCTTGTGGGATCTCTCTTTAAAATATCTCTGTATATAATCACAGTTTAGCACTTTTTAATCATCACCTTGGTCCAAGTCTCTTAGCTAGATTATTAAAATTGGCCTAAAACTGGTTTCCCTGCTTCTTTCTTTCCTCTTTGGAGGAAAGAAAGTAGACTTTTAAATTGGTCAGATCATGCCAGATCATGTCAGATCAGTCATGCTCCAGACTCTTCAGTGGTTTCCCATTTTACTCAGAGTCTTAAAATTGTTTTTGAGACCCCAACTTCTCCATTTCCTTTCTGAGCTCATCACTCTGCTCCACTTGCAATAGCCTCCTGGCTGGTTTTTAACATCCTTTACATGTTTCCACCTCAGGGCCTTTGCATGTGCTGTTTCTGCTCCTTTTCTCAGATATCTACATGGCTTGCTCTTTCTCTAATTCTTTTCTTAGCAACGTTCCCAGTTAAGTATTTCCTGAGAAGTCTGTTTAAAGTTACAAGCCTCCCTCTTACATGAAGCACTCTCATTCACCTGAACTCTTGCATTTTTTTCATAGCATGCATCACGATCTAATGTTTTGTATGCTTGACTTCTTTGTTTATTATAAAGAATAAACAAAGTCATCTCTGCCCACTCTTCCATCCTATTCCATCCCCACCAGAATGGAAGCAATCTGAGGGCATAGATTTTTGTCTGTTTAGTTCAGTGCTTTGTCTCCTTTACTGAGACGATTGCCTGACACATAACACATGCTTCATACATTTTCTTAAATGAATGAATGAATAAGTGATTGAATGAATTATTGGGCAACCACTATGGGCCAGGTATGGTATTAGCATTTAGGCATATCTAAGTCATTCTTTCACTTATTTGTTTCTTTAATAAATACTTGTCGAGGACCTATGTGATGTCTATAAGAATGATCTAGTACATTCTCTTTTCTTATTAGCTTATTTCTCTTTCTAGGATTCTTTTTTTCTGCCTCCACATCAACCAACTGATAGCTTTCTCATGTTTGAATACTGCCTTGTCTTCATCCTGCTCCTCTTTCCATGGAGCCTAACTGTTTTTAGCCCTATGTGGCAATAGATCCGCAGCCTGAACAGGTCCCCACATCTATCTTAGGGGTTTGGATTTGAGTTTATGCTTCCTCTCAACCCACTGCAGCTTTCAGGGGTGAGTGTACTTGGTGATCACACTGCTATTCTGCTCCCATCTCTGCCGCTGCATGTCCTACTGGACTCTTACGTTTCTGGTTCTATGGTGAACAGGGCATCTAGGTGGCTTTTCACTCCCATCTCGTTTATATTTCTGCCCAAGATTTCACTGGACGTGAATGTCAGAGAAGGCATATTTCCTTCTTTAAAAAATGAAAAAGAAACATTAACACATGCATGATATCATAGTAACATTAATGGAACTCTAAGTGAAAGGAAGAAAAGGTATTACTTGTAAATCAAACTGCATTTGTCTATGTTTCTTTTCTACTCTGGCCCCTAATCATGCAAAATTTATAGTGGTCGTAGTCTATATTTTCACGTTTTTATACAATCTCTGTAGTTACTATTTTTAATGACGACATACTACTGCATTTTCTTGAGTGTGAGGTTCTACTGATTTTAAGATGTACCATTTCCTTCATGACAGCTTTTCAAAGAGGAAGAGAAATATTACCACTTTAAATGTATTCTTTGAATGCAAGATGCAGCCTAATTTCAGAAATGTTGAAAATTTACCAAAAAGTGTGTTAAAATTGAAAAAGTAAATAGTTCACAGTATATTTATTTTACATAATTTACTACAAATAACACTGCTGTGAAAAATTTTAGTGCTTATGGCTTGTATCTTTTCTACTGTTTCTTTGGTATAAATTCACAGAGATACAAACAAACATTTTTATGATTTTGTAGCATATTGCCGTGATATTTTTCAAAAGGGCTAAAACACTGTAGCCTGTTACTCAAAATGTATATTTGCATATCTGTGCTTAATTGCAACTCTGCCAGCATTAGGTTTTATCATTTTTTGTTTGGTTTTGTTTTTGCTAATTTTACATATGTAGATGGTTTGTTTGCATTGCTTTGATTTATTTGAAAGGTGGTATGAGACATATTAGTAGCAATTTAACCTGAACTGCTAGTAAAAGATGTTGCTCTTGACATGATGGTATAAGATTATTTTATTCAGATGACAGAGACTAGAATTTGTTCTTCAAATTTCCTGCCTTTGGTTGGGTGGAGGACAAGATTCAGTGAATAGAATTGACAAAAATATCAATTTTTGTTTCTGAAAATAAATCTAATTAGACTTTTGCCATTTTCCAAGGACCTTTAAAAGGGGGGTACTATAATCTAACCTTGGAATTTTCGAGAATTTTATTTGAGTGCTTTAATACTTCTTGTTTCTGTTACGGAATATGTTAAGAAGGGATTCAGTTTAATCACTCTGAACATATGCTAATAATAACAAACCTTTACATGTGGCATTTAATATTTGCTGGATGAAGTTGTAGTCACTTTATGTACTTGTTGAATTCTTACAACGACTCCATGAGATAGGTATTATTCCTATTATTTCCCATTGGATGAGGAAATTGAGACATAGAAAAGTTGACGTATCTAGTAAGTTAAAACACAGGAATATCAAACCAAGAAGTCCGCTATGAGCCTATTTTATTAACCACCTCGAGTTACTTCATTTTAGGAGTATGACAGACACACTGTCATGTAGACGGGAGGCTGGAGAGGTTGATGGAGATGCTTGATCCTGGCACACTTTCTGCTCTATGCAAAGGAGCTCACTTCCGATGTCTAGGAGGATGAGATTTATTCTCTTACAACTGAAAGCATATTTTCCTGACTCTGACTATCGACTCAAGTTCAGACCTAAACACCCAGCTGATATCTTTTGCTCTTGGAGTGATCCCTGAATTATGCCCTTCTCTTGTACCTCTTACCTTCCCCTTTGTGTTATCAGTGCGTGTCTCTCTAGACAGATGTTCAAAATACTGGGGCTTGCTGAAATAATGCAAACTTTCCAAATGCTGCAGCATCTGGGATGTTTCTAGAACACTTTATTTCTCAACTGGACAGAATGGTGAACTTTGAGCAAAGAAAGGTCTTATTGTTATTGGGACAAACAAATCTTTTCAACTAGCTTATTTAACTACAACTATTTCTTTGCTCTTTAAAATGTATTTTGTGCATTTCCTCCATGCTTTATGTCACATGCAAATATCTCCTCTGTGTTTGGTTGTCAAGAATTAGTCATATGTTTTATTTATATGAAATTGTATTTGTGTTTGGAAGATAATTTAGCCTGGTGAATAAGAGCATAGGTTTTGAAGTCAGGAAGATCTGGATAAAATCCTGTTCTGCTCGCTCTTATTCTGTGACCTTCTACAAGTAGTCCAATTTACTCAGTTCTAAAATGAAGATAACAACATCCTACCTCAAAGGTTTGCTATAAAGATTAAATAATATTAATGAGCTAATTATTATAAAATGCACAGACAGAACATGGTACATACTAAGTATTCAATAAATTAGCTACTAATATATGCAATAACATTTTAATAAAATGTAATAAGCATTTAGGTAAAGGCCAAACTCGGAACTCTTTTGGGGAAGTGTTTCATCATTTACCTATTTCTCTGAGTTAATGACTCCCAGTGTCTCTCACTGTTGAATTTTGTGACTTCGTTCCTCTAAAAAGAAGAAATTAAGATTTGTCTGTGGACTTTTTTAAAAATGTCAGTTTTTTTTTGTTTTTTGTTTTTTGTTTGTTTGTTTTTTGTTAATGAGCATTAGAGACATCCTCACCCCATCCCAACCCATCTAAGGGTAATGCATATTATTTTTTTAGTAGTTTCTGGGGCTATACAGAGGAATTATAAAATAAGTGGACTTGTTTCCCAGGAGTGAAATTTTTAAAATTCATGTCAAAAATCGGTCCAAAGAGAAAATCACTTCTCCATAGGGGTGAGACTCCCTTAGTGGATGTCGTCATCAGGAAGGGCCTCATGAGAGGAGAGATTGGTGTGCTCCAGAGTGTGGCAACGGCTTCGGTGTGGACTCATGTCTGAATGGCCTCCCATACGAGATTCATGGTCTCACTCACGGAGCATCAAATATCCAAACATCATTCCTACTTCCATATTTTTAACTAGTTTCAAGAGCAGCCATATTTAAGGAGGGGATGGCATCTGGAGTCTAGCCAGTGGCTGCAGGTGTTTAGTGAAGGGTGATAAGAGTTAAGGGGATAATGGAGACAACTCATCGATTGATTGATTGTTAGCCTAGCAGGACCCTTCCCTTGAGGCTTTATCTTGATGGTGGCTCTCATGGGGTGGAGACAATGATGCAGGTGGTGACAGAAAAATGACTTCGTCACTGAACAATTCAGGGGAAGCAAGAGCTCAATATGACAGAGCAGATAACCTGGTTGCTGTTGTTCATAAGATTCTACCTGGGATGTAGAACGTAGCAATCCCAGCCTGTGGGCATTGGTCTGACAGCTGCTCTCAGCATTGGAGAGGATTCAGGACAGTTGCTGCCAGATAACAAGAGTTCAGAGCATGGTGGCTCAGGTGTGACTGCCCCCAATGGTGTCCTGGCACTTGCAGAAAAGCATTGCAGTCTCGCTTGCTCCATTTTCAAGGGTCATGGGGCCCTGAAGCATCTCCAGGACATTTGGCCTGGTACCACTCACCCTGTGTGCTCATCTTTCTGCCATTACTACTTCTGAATCAGCTGAAAATGTGAACTCTAAGGGAGAAATAAGTACCCCTTTCTTCCTCAACTCAAATAGCACTACAGTTGTTTTAATTGCAGGAGGATTGGGTGTTTACCATCTTGGACTTGGTGATTACATCACAAAAAGACTGACCTTATCCATTTGCATCTCAGCCAAAGCAGGGTCAACTGTAGGCAGCAGGGCAGGTCATTGGGACATCAATTTCAAAGAGACATTAAAACAGCACTGGGGTGAAAGTAAGACAATGTCAGACTCATCAGAACTCCACTCAAGGCGTAAACTAAAATGTGGTTTGAAGGGATGTCATGATTGTGCTCCTAGTGGTTGGGGTCTGATCATCTCAAGAGGCACATTGACTAACAGTGTGCATTTCCCAACTGCCTCCTGAGGAGGGTGGAGGTGGGTAACCGGTTCGATGAGGAGGATGCAGCCGTGTGGGCCAGAGCTGGACTGCTAGGGGCATGACAGAAGAGACTTACGTGCTGCCACCTCCTCCACCTGTCCTGTCTGAAGCTCCTGGCCACTCTTCTAAATAATGATTTGACCAACATCTCAATGCCTTTTTGAAAAAATGGCAACTTAGAAGTCTGTTTGCAAGGCCTGCACGACTTGGTCCAGCCCCGCATCCTGGCGCAGATGTCAGACCCACTTGCTTCTTTCCTTTCTGGCTGCCTCCTCAAGGCCCTGTTCCTTCACGCACCAGTGTCTCTGCACCCTCCAAAGTGTGAGGAAACTTGGTTGCTTTTGTCCAAACTTGTCATGGAAGCTCTTTTTCTGGTGAAAACCATCACCATTTAGTCTTTGGTGTTACAGGTTTAGTGAGAGTTGGGTCTGTTTTATCTGGTCCTCCTTAATTCTCAGAGCGGATAGTCTATATGTTATTCATTTATTTTTTTTCACAAGCATTTATCGACCACTTGCTTCATGTCAGTTGCTGCAGTGTGCCCTACCAATATTTCAGATTTAGTAGGTTTCTGGATAAATTCATCACCATTCTCCAATTCATACTCCAGAAAACTTGTTTATCTTGATTTTCTAAGTGTGTCTAAGTGGCACCAGCAATCTCTCCCAGGCACTCCAGGGTAAAGCCTTGGTGTCATCACTAACGCCTTTCTTTATTTGAATATGTCGTTTACTTTGGCAATGTTTAAAATTTCTTGTTGTTTTTATATAAATGTTATACACTCGTTATAGAAACATAAGAATACACATTAGCTAAAAATGAGGAAAAAAATGACCGTTTCGAATCAGTTGCCAAGTTCTGATGTTTCTACCTTTCCATGTCTCTTATACCAAGTACTGTCTCTTGTCCCTGTGGCCACCATTCAATACCCTCTACGTGCTCATGTTCTCATACCTGAATAATGGCAATATCCTCTATCGGGGCCTCCGTCTCTACATCCTAGTGTCTGTGGGGCTCACTTCTGTGAAGGCGTGTAGGGGTCTACAGAAGACCAGATGATCAACAGTGAAAGTTAATTCCTACATTTTCTCGACAAACTGTTACTAGTACCTTTGCACCTCTGCTATTAAAGCAGGGTCGTAGTTTCTTAAATCAATTTACTCCATTTAAGCATGCCTGTGAACATGAACGTGCTATAAGCAGTTGAGGTATTGCTTTAGATCTCTGGGGGAAAATACCTAAGAGATGAATAAACTCTTGGTTCCCTTAGATCTTTAACCTATGCTTCTCCCCACTTCAACCTATTCCATGTGGATAGGTTGCGTTACCTCCACTCCAGACTCCGTGAGATGGAGACCGAATATTGAGGTCTTAGGACGTGCCAGGCATTTTGCATGTGTTCTCGCTGACGTGCTCTTTACAACACTAGTAGTTAAATTATCTAGTTCTGTTTTAAGATGAGGGATTGGCACGAAGAGCTTAAACCATGTGCTCAAAGTCGCTGTTTTAAAGCCAGTTCTTGATGTTTGTGAATGCTCCCTTCTCAGGGAGAGTTTTAGAGGATCAGAAAATTCAAGGGCTGCTTCCTAACTTAATCTCTTCCTGGGCGAGATTTCCTTTCTACCCTTTTTCTGGTAGTCAGGTTTGTTTGTAGGTTCTAGAAACTGTCCCTTGAAATTCACTTAAATATTTCAATAAAGAAGAGGCCAAGACTCCTGATTTTTTTTTTAAAGTGATGTTTTATGAAAGAAACAATCTGCACCAGGAAAAAAAAAAACTGACATCATGCGAACACTCGTGGTAAAAAAAATTCTGTGGGTCTTTTTAACTATTGAAGAACCTTGTTATCTCTTCCTGAAGAAAAGCTGATTTTGAGTAAGTCAGCTCCTTGATGTGTCATCTTATAAAAAGTTAGCTGCAAAATGGGCTTGTCCTATAAGGTTATTCTGTACAGGTCAGGCGGGATAAATACTTGCCTCAGATTACCTAGTAAAAACACCTGCCTCAGAGGTTTACACACAAATTTAAATTGGAGGTGAGAAAAGTTGATTGGGTTGCACTAGCCACAGCACCTCACCCCATGCCTATGGCATTTGCTTGTCTCTCTTTCCCTAGTCTGGAGGGTAGGCTTCAAGAACAAATAAGACGTAGGCTTCGCCCTTCCCATGGAAGGCACATTCTTATAGGCATAGCCTAATGTATGATGATCCAATCTGCCTCATCCAGTGAACGCTCAATAAATACTTCCCCACTCTGACTGTCTTGGTTGCTCCTTCTGTACCTATAGGAGGGAGGAAAACCATGAGTGCTCACATGATGTCATTTCATTTTATCTTCCACCTCTTCCCTGTCAAACCTTTCTAAATTTGTTTGAAAACTTTTTCATTTATGTCTCCTTTTTCTTCCATATTAAGTGTAGCATTCTTTTAAAGCTGCACGTAAACCCCTTTAAGAAAATGTCAGATCCCCATTGATAAAGAGGTAAACTCAAGTTCAATGACCTTAAGTCAGTAGTCATTAGTAAAGGCAAGATGATTCACTATCAGGATTGTCTGATTCCTTGCACTTTATTTCCCTTTCAAGGACCCTAGTAAATTCTTCTAAAAATCATTCAGCGAAGCTGAAAAACCACTACTTCCATCAGTGAAATTCAGGTCGGGTCTCCCTAAGCTGATCAGATAGCAATAGCCTCCCTGTCCTATGCAAGTGTACACAAGCCATTCTCTGTGTGTGTGGCTCTCTGTGGCTTCGTGATGTATGAGCTAACAAGGTGCTGGTGAAATCACAGGAGGGTCTGAAGCCATATGTTTATTTATAGCCTGGGCACATCCTGGGGAGACAGAACCCCTCTCTCTGCAGACTAGAGGCAGCGCTTTGAGGGAGGGGAGCCAAGGAGGTGAGTAGTCTTTGTCTTTTGGCTCTGAGATTCATGACTAACAGAAGAAGGTACACTTCAAGCTCTGTAATGGTGACTGGGATGCTTTTTTCCCCCGCTGGACTAGTGGGATGAAACCACAGACTTGAACCTTCAAACTTCAGAACCATTCTGGTGGGGACAATGAGTGAGGGGCAGCATCTCCGGTGTGTGTACAAATCCGGAGCACCCCGATTCTTCTGTGTAATCTCTGCCATTTAGATACTTTTCCTGCTCCCTCTTTGCTCTCAGGAAGTGCTTTGCTTTTCTGCTTTCAGAGCGTTATCTTCTTTGGAGGGAGAATTTCAATTATGGCAGGAGAATTAAGGATTAGCCTTCTAGTGCTTAGGCTCGCTCCCCTCAGCACTCCTGCTTCTTGTTCTACGGCAGGCAGAAATGGCCTGTGCTGGAGGGGTCATCCACACACCACAGGCAGCTGGAGGGTTTGGCAGGCAGGACTGAGGAGGGGACACACTCTAGTCCTGGGGGACGTTGCCGAAGAATCTGGAAATCTTTATTTTTACCATTGCGTAGCTGTCCACTGGTGTCCATCTTACGCCTCTCATTTCTCACATGGTAACATCACCCAGCTCGTAGGATTTTGCATTCTCTTCCTCCTCTCTGTTGACGAAAATCCTCCACAGACCTTGTAAGAGAACCCTGTTCTGTAATTCTTTCTGCTCAACTTTTCCACACAGGGTGTGGTTTTCAATGCGTGTGTAAAACCCTACCACCCACTCCAGCTTTCCTAAATCCTCAGGAAAATAATGTGAAATAATGCCGTTGTTTTCGGGGAAGCATGTCATTTGTTTTACCGGTCTGTAGTTGATTAATTTGCAAATGATATTCCCAATAAAGTGCTTAGAAGTAGATAATTACAACTATATTAACAGTTCCTGGGGAAGCAGATGGTATTCTGAGGAGCTGCCATGTAGCATTAGTGCTGATGCTCCACTGTAATGTACCATCTACCCCAGAAAACCACAGACGACAAGCACAAATCCTGCTGATATTCCAGATTGGAAGGAAATTGTGCTTTTGCCTCACATTCCATTCTTATCGGAATTTTTATGTGTGTTTTCTTGATCGCAACAGTGCTCAGTGAACTGGTACATTTTATGTTGAGTCCCTCAACTCCCCAACTCTGTAATTCTGAATTAGCCCTGTATTAAGCCTTCATGGAGCAAGTTTTTAAACTATTCATCAGTGTTCCTCCTACCACACCAGATATTTTAAAGCATAGATTATCTCCGTATAAACATATAATTTCAATTTCCTAAATTACCTGAGCCAACATGCCATGTTAGATAATCAATTAGGAATTTTTGAAGACAGAAGAATCTCCTCCTCTTTCTGTGTCATACACACACTTATACACAGGCATGCGTTCACACACACACAAACACATACACACATACTCACTCTTGTCTAGTTAGCATCATATTTTATTAAGCTACTTAATACAAAGGGATTATTTTTTAGCTTCTGGCTCTCAGGAGAAAGGCTACACTGGTATGTACCTATCTGTACATCTGTCTGTCTTAAGTGAGCTGGAGTTATTAATATACAACAAGGCATGGGAGTTAGAGTCAAATATTCACCTGTACTCTGGTCACCTGAGGACTGGTGGGCCATGGAGAAGAGCCTGTGGATCACCAAGAGCAGAAGGTAAGTATGACATGGATCCTCTTTGGCGACCACTGCTGGGTCTTTGCTCTGGGTCAGGCTAGCAGTAGACCACCCACAAGGACTAGCCTTGTCATGCTAGGGTCTACCTTCAGTTGCTGTTATCTTGGAGTCACTTCTGGCCTGGAAAGGCTATGCACAGGCCATTGCAGTAGACCTGGAATGACCACTCTTTTACTTGTCCAGTTTCATAGTCATTTCTGTGAAGAGAGTAGCAAAGGACCATTGTTTTCTCTGCTTTGCCTGGGTGGGAATGGGCCAGGAGGATATGTGTGGGCTGCTGAGTGCTTTGTGCTTATTTAAAGCTGTCTCCAAGCATATGCTCATTGGCTTTTCTAGGAGCAAGCCTTGTGGTTATTGCTGAGGGCTTACGCATTAGGGAGCTTAGCTTGATATGCAAATAAGCACTAGGGTTCCCAACGAGTTGCCCAATTATCACCATAAGCCTTTTTCTGTCGATGTACCCTAGAAGTTTTTAGTTTTGGCTGCCATTTTTTTCTTTTGAGTGTACCATGCACTAGGCACTGTGAGAAATAATTTTAAAACATCATTCCACTTAATTCTCACAATATTCTATAAAACAGACAATAGCTGCATTTCGCCAAAGAAGAACTCGAGCCTTAGAGAAGTTAAGTAACTTGTCTAAGGTCACAGAGCTAATAAGTGTCAGAGTTGAGATGGAAACTCTAATCTGTCTGCTGCCAAAGCCTAAGCTGTTAACTGTGCCGTTATTTAGTATTCAGTCATTTGATGACATTAATACGATGAACACCACCTAGTATGTTTTTATAGTCCTATGCACGTGCATGGATAGGCAAATAGTGCATATTCTTGATTTATACAGGCTAATCTCAGGATCAAGAATATGGGAAAGGATGGGCTTAAATGGGACATTGGAATTGGATTGGAAAAGGTTTTGACAGTCACATGAAGGAGATGGGCAGCATCCCACAGGCTGTGCGGAAGCCACGGGAGTTTAGGAAAGTGAGTCAAACAATCAGATGAGAATTTTTAGAAAGCGTTTAGAAAGAAGATGCTTTAAGAAAAGGTATGGCATTAGACAGGCAATCTAGTTAGGAAGACTTTGGAAAAATCCAGGTGAGTAATGCTGAGGCTGGCTGGCATAGGTGTTGAAACAGTGTGAAATATCACAGAGGTAGAATATGCTAGTGCAAGAATAACGATAGCCAATATTTATTATCCTATGACCATATACCTGTCTTGTTTTAAGCATTTTCAAAAAGTATATGAACTCATTGAATCCCGACAACATCCCTATGAATTAAGCTGTATTATTTTCCCCATTTAACAGATGAGGAGATGGAAAGACCAAGAGCCCAAGGTGACATCTGTTATAAGTGGCTGAGCTATATTCAATCTCAGCTTCTCTCATTCCAAGTCTTGGTATCTGGCAAGCATAGTGTCAGACCCTGGGCCAAGGTGGGGTATCGGAGTCCAACTCATCTTTTCCTAGCCATGCGCGCACATAGGGACATACATACCTGTCTATTCAGGACAAAATGCACATGGAGCACATGGGAAGAAAATTGGCATTAGCGAGTATAATGATTCTGTGCCCATTTGGGTATCTTGGCAGCTCTTTCAAGGCTATGCTCGGGGGAGGGACATTCAACTTTCTATTTACCTTATTTAGGTAGGAATTACTTCTATACTGGAGTCCGGCAAAATTGAGATCAGATGACCTGGGTTCAGGACTACCTTTGTAACTTATAAAAGCATATTTTGGGGCTCTGAGTTTCAGGCTATTCATAATGAAAGTGAGGATGATAATATTCATTCATTTAGTCATGCTTTCAAGAGATGGATATTGAGTGCCTATGTGAGTCATGCGCATGCTAAGGAAACCCTGGGATACGGAGACTTGAAAAAGTCATGATGTGTGCTCTTAAGGAGTTGAATTTAGTGGCTGATACAAGTAAGTAAAAAAGACTAATTGCAATTCAAAGAACCAAGGAGATAATATTCATTACAGCTTTTTAAAATCTAAAGTGCTTTAAGATGGTATGCTATTATTGTTATTAATTATACTAGGGGGAGTGGGAGGAGAAAATCAGAAAATGCCAGAGAAATCTAGATTGAGGTTGAGCTTCCCGCATCTCCGAAGCTCCCACTGGGAGAGGCTCCCAGAGAGCAGGCCCCTCCAAGCAGGCTGCCGTGGCTCCTGCCTGCTTTTGACCTTTGTGAAGAGTGCTTATATGAACACACTTCATTTTGAAAGTTTAAAAATATGCAGTTGGAATTGTAGATGATCAAGCATGAATCCCAGGCCATAAATGTGTGGGAGATTGGTGCTGATCTGTGAGAGTACAAGGCCATGCACCCCTCTGATTTGACGTCAGCGCAGTATGGGAGGCGTACAGCGTCAGTGCCCGTCTGCATGGTCAGTCTGTGATGCAATGTGTTTTTACGGCCTGTGAATCAATTCCCTCTAGGAGAAGAAAAAAAAAAAAAGCACCATGCTGATTAACTCGATATACCGCTGTTGAAATTCCTGATTTTGCAATATGTAAGCACTCTCTCAGCTAAGACGGCGAAATAGGGTAAGCAGGAAAAAAAGTCACATGCACTTGTTAGAATGAAGCCCTTTTCCTTTTTGAATGTTGACCTTTGAGTTTCCAAATTGGGCAAAAGAGTAATTATCAGGAATATCTTGATAAAAGGTTGTATGATCGCAATTTAGGAAAACAACGTTATATTTATAAATCCTTTGTATTTTTGGTGGCACTTTAATATCAGTTACCTAATTTAATCTTTCATGCAAACTCTGTGAAGTAGATGGAACATTCATAATTAGGTTATAGATGAAGATACTCAGGAAGGAGAATTTATGGCCTGTCCAAGGCTCTTACACCTAGGACAAAGGGGACAGGGTAAAAGAAATGAATATTTATTGAGAGGCTACTTTACCTTAGGTGCTTAATAAACAATTGAATTTAATTTGTCATACAATCCTGGAGGGGATGAGTATTCTTATTCCCATTTTACAGATGCTTAAACCAAGGTCATATATTTAATAATTAGAGGTTGAGTTAAGAATTGGATCAGAGATCTCCCTGATTCCAAATCTATAGTCCTTTCTTTACATTTTCAATATTCTGATTATCTGCTCTTATCAGTAAACTATTCTGAACATTTAACTCTAATATATATGTATTTGTTTATATACAAAGTATTTTTGTGTGCTGTTGTACCACTACTTCATGAACACTATAATACATAGATAGGAAATAAAAACATAAAAATGCATTATCATGAATAGAAGACATACGATTTTCTTTCTGTGCCCCATTTAGAGGACTTCCATCTAGGCTATGTCCTTTCTTGGCAAGTTAGGAGCACAAAATTCATTCTTATGGTTCATTTTCTTAGAAAAATCCACTAGACTGCATAAAGATACTTTAGGGTTTCTAGCAGTAGCATTATTGGCATTTTGGACCAGAAAATTCTTTGCTGTGAGAGCTATGCATCATAGGATGTTTAGTGGCATTTCTGGCCTCTATTCCAGCTGCTAGATGCTAGTAGCATCCCCGCCCCCCCATACTGCTCCCCACAGTGTGACAACCAAAAATGTCTCTAGACTTTAGCCCAGTCGAGAACCACTGTTTGGGGTAATCAGTTGGAATGTTCTCCTTGCTAATGACCCAAGAAGAAGGCATCAGGCAGCATCGATATGGGAGGCATTATTTTCTTGGCCATTGAAACTCATCCCGAGGACCCTTGGGCTTGGTTCCAACCTGTATTTGGCAACTCCTGAGGCTGGCCAACCAGAATGGAAGTCCAGCTGTTTAGTGATGGTATCTGCCTTTGGATGGCTTCTATCTCCATGCATATCATGTCTGCTTGTAACATCTTGTGCTTCACTGCTAATGGACTTTGACAAAACCCAGTGTGGAAGACCATGGTGGTCCATTGTGGGATGTGGCATGGCATGGTGCATCATAGCATGGACTCTGGAATCAGTAGACCTGTGTTCAAATCTATATTCTGCCATCATTATCTGTGACCTTGAACAATTCTCTTGACCTACCTTAGCCACTTTTTCTTCATCATGCTAAGACATTTAGGGAGGAGGACACCTGTATAATAGGGTTGCAGTATTTAGCACAATGACTATTACTGGCTCTTAATAAATAATAGTAGCTATTATTTTTATTATAATGATGATTATATAAAACACTTAGAATCTTGCCAGGCACATAGTAAGCATTCAATAAACCATATTATTATAGTATATAATGTAAAATACATATATGTATTTGTTTACATACAAAGTATTTACATGTAATAATGTACTACTCCTTCATGAACATTATAAAACATAGATAGGAAATAAATATATATATTTCTGAGTTTAGTGAGTTTTCATACAGATTCCATGACATGGAGACCAGATCTATCTTACTTATCACTTGATCCCCATTGCCTAGTTCAGTCTGGCCTGTCATAGGTGGTCAATTATTGTTGGTTGTGAATCCATGAGTGCAAGTGTTTTTCATTGTAAGCCATCAAAAATTGTGATCACTATATCTTTTGGTCTGCATTGATATCATACATAATCCCTGACTAGATAATGCTCCCAGAAATTCTCCTGCCCACTTTACTCTGTGAAGCTTATTATGAATAAATATATTTGACTCAACCATGGGAAAGAAAGGAGGGAAGGCAACTCGAACTTTTCCTTCTTTCTGATGGATTGAAGTGCAAGGAAAGGGAATTCTTTATAATTTTATCTAGCCAATGCAAATGCACAAATATAATCGTTAGGATTGTCTAATTATTCCCTTGGATTTGACCAAAATGCTTGCTGTCATGGTATCTTCCTGAATTCTATTTCATAATGCAAGTTTGCTTATCTGGTTTCAGGTTTTTGATTTATCCTTTGTTTCCTCTGGCTACTATGAGAAAAATTAGAACTCTTTTGTGGCTTTATAAAAAAAAGATAACTTATGAGGTTGAGGAAGATTTTTTTTTAATTGGGAATACATCAAAAATCATCAATAAATCAGACATAACAACACTTGATAAATTTAGGAGAAAATTGATTGCAGCAGCAATAGCTGATTTAAGCTCATGCCTGGTCGCGTCATTACTCAAACAAACACAGGAGCTACATCAGTTTTAATTTCTGTCTTGTTTAAAAATGAGCAAGTTTCTTTCCAGCAAATGACTGTTGATGATCTGTATCTTTACACTGAAAAAGGGGGAAAATTTTCCACCATTTCTGACTTACTGATGTTGTATGTTCTTCAAATTTTCAGCACCTCAAACCTGTAATTTTCAGAATATGTTACATAAAAGCGGAATTAGTAGTGTGGGCTTGTTTTTGTGTTTGTATGGGTATTGGGAGTGTGTTAGAGAAGTGTGTACATAAGTATGCATGTGGTTTCTGTAGTTTAAACTAAATGAGATATGCAATTGGAATGTTCCTTTTGTTCAAAAAGCATGTATTCAAAAAACATATTGCCTCTCAACTTCATTGAGTAACCTCTCTTTAGGTTTTAATGGAATAAGTGAATAGAAGCTTCCATTTTGCCTTGTCTAGTATCACTCAATGGCTGATTTTATGTTAAATTATATGTAATTGCCTAGCGACATCAAAATTTGAAAAAAAATTGGGAGGAAGATTAGCCAGCCCCATTATTCCCACTGCGTCTAGGAAAGGACATTGAGATTCAAAGGAAATAAACAACTGAGAGACTGGGGGTTTCAAGTTTCTTTTTTCCCCAAACTCTGAAAATATGTAAAAAACACAGAAAAAATTTAAAAAGTCAATAGAAAATATTTATAAGTGTTATCAAGTTCTTCCCTCTGATAGCAATCAGTGTAGCATTTTTTTTTTTTAAATAAGGGCTCAGCTTTTTTTCTCATAGACAAGTTCAAATAAAAAGGTTGAGATGTTATTGCACATGCATGTTTGTCTCCTGAATTTTCTTTTATGTAACTATCGTCATGTTTTTGTGTTATTGTAAATTTATAGCAGTTTAATATCGTCATTGGTGAGTAAATCATAATTGACTTAACTTTATTATTAGGTATTTAGGTTGTTTCCATTATCTTTACTGCACAAAATCGAGGACTTCTTAATTAGACGGGAATTCTCTGGCCCAACTATTTATTCCTTTCCTCATACTTTTGTGATTTGCTTATACCTCCTTCTGTGGTATCTTAACATGGCCTTTTCACTAAGCCAAATGGCCTGGTCTACTTGGCCCTCTTTTTAATAAAATTTTCACACCTTCACCAGGGACCAGGCTGAGGCCTAATGGATCCAAACGATTTACTACAGTTGACCTCTGAGTCTTGACCTTGGTATGGAAATGTTATTGCCCAGAGCCCAATGAATGGAGCTATGTAGCTGCCTTCAGCCAAGAAAAGAACTTGGTTGGACTTGGCCTTGCCTTTTAAAGTCAAGTTTTAATAACTCAAGAGTTGCTTTCTCCCCAAACCTACTTGTTAAATCAAAAATGGTCAGAAGTTACTTATGTTTAGGCATTTATGTTTCTTACTGAATATGGGTTACTTTATACAGAAAAGGTATGATTTTTTAGCTATATTAACAGGCTTTCCAGTACGACCCTGCAGTGGAATGGTCCCCAAATATCCTAACTCTGACTTTGCTACTTTCTAGATGGGTATTGTGTTTAGAGCGTAAAACCGTACCATATACTGGTCATATTTCTGTGAAGATAAACCTCCAGTTCCTCTTATTCACGTTGGAAGCTTAGGATCACGTGTGTGTGCTGATCTCTTTTGTGGAGAGGGGTCAAGGGTTTACATTTTGAACATCTTTCGGTTACATCTTTTCATCATTTTACATTATAATTTTTATGACAGATATCTTTGCTAAATGCCTGTAGATTACATGCTATTTGTATGCGTATCCCTGAAGTCTCTCCTTTTGCTTGGTGGTTCTAATTCCTCAGCCAATGGTCTCACTGGTTATGTCTACGGCCTGGTCTTGGCAGCTTCCTTGATCACGCTGGTGATACCACTGCTAGTCTGGTGTGAAAGGAAGTTTTCGTTCGTTTGAAAGGTATGTATTGAGCTCTTGCTATGTTCTAAGGGGCTGCAGAGATAGGATATAATAGAAAATAACTTAGTATGAGACGTGAGGGGCGGGATGAGGCCTGTAAGATGCTCTGGATCAATAACACTAGATGTCCACATGGCCTAGCCATCAAAAAATATGAGGAAGACATGACGTCTGTTGCACGGAGTTTTCTGCTGTTAATACTCAGTCCTGAACTTCCAGGCTTCTGTGCATGTCTCTGTCAGGCCCAGTTTCTCAAAGGGCAGGATCAAGTATACAAACTTGTAAACAACTAATAAGGTGCAGAGTGGTGGTCAGTGCTAGAGAGGACTTGTGAACAAAATGTTACAGCATGGCACAAGAAGGGTGATGAATCTGGTATTTATACCCTGACATTCACAGCTCTCCTGCCAGCTTTTATTCTCTGCTTCCATCTTTCAGGATGCTGAGGGGTAAGTGGATGTGGGAAGGAATGGTTTCTGGGAAAATTACTCTAGGACGACTGTTCACCGAGGAAGATAGGCTTGTTTATCTTCTTTAATATGAACCCATTCTTTTCTTCCTTTCTCCCTCCCTCCTTCCTTCCCTCCTTCCCTTCCTTCCTTCTTTCCTTCCTTCCTTCCACCTTCTCTCCTTCCCCTCACTTATCATTTAATTTATTCAACAAATATTTATTAAGCAGCTACTATTTACCAGGATGGAGATAATAGTGATGATAAATACAGAAAAAGTTTTTGCCCTCAAAGGCTTATGTTCTAGTGGATCAAACTATTGGCACTGATTAAAGAACCAAACTACAGTGCTCCATGTGCAAATGTTTCTACTATAATTGAACCAAGCTGTCTTAGCAGAAAAGTTCCTTTGGGCCCTTTCAGTCCTTTAACTCTTTGCTGTCCCAGTTGGACTTTTATTAATATCACACTGTGTACGTGATAGGACCTCATTAAGTACTTGTTGATCAGTTCTTGGCTGATTCTGCAAGTTTCTGAATAGATATTCTACTTTTCCTTTAAGATTCAATCTTCAACATCTTTGACTTATCTCTTTTCCAGGCAGTGTCTCTGCAGGAGTTGACTCAATAATGGTTTCAATTCTAAATCTATCATAAGCAAATCCTTTAAACATTTATTTTTAGAGGTTATACTCAACTCTAGCAACTTAATTTCACAGTAACAAGGAACAATACATTTTCCAATGGACACTTCAAAGCATCCCTAGGCAGAGAGTCAAGTTCACTGTGTTCAAGTAATCCAGAATTTAAACCACTCTAAGTCAGCTCTTTGACACATTTCTTTCCTTTCAGAGAGCTCCGAGCAACTTGCCTTGATCCTCCCATTATTCATCAGACGTTCATAATGAGGTATCATCATTGCTTCACCTTCTATGAGTCAGCAGGCAAAGAATAGATTCTGATATTTGAAGATGTCTCATGCATTTGTATTTTAAAACCAAACTCATAAATGGTTCTTTATTTGTTTTCCATTCTCTCTCTTTTTTTCTTTCTCTTGTCTTTCTCTTTAGTTTTTTCTTTCTTCATTTTCTTTGACTATTTCATTATTTCTGTGTTAAGAGGATGGATCTCTAGTATTATCCATTCTTAGTAAAAAGTAGCCATGGGAATGATATCTGTGCTCTCACTGGCCAGCTCCCCATTACTTCCCATCATTACTTCCTGTGTGTGGAGCACAGGTCAGATTCTAAAAGCTGTTCCCTGTTAAATTGATAACGGTTCATTTTCAGAGCTGCTCTGTGGTGACAGATCCCTAGTCTCTCTTGTGAGCTCTTTCTGGGGCCAGAGATGTTTTGGAGGGAGAACCTCTTCCTGGCATGGCGAGGGGACAGACACCTTCTCGACTTCCTCTCTGTTGATTTGATGACTTGGCCTCTCAAATGGTCATGTACACAGCGGATTCTTTAAACCTCGTTTATCTGGTGAAGGGCTGTAGACGGGAGATTGAATCCTTGCTGTCAATGACTCTTCTCTGAAATAGGGCCAGGGAGATAAGAAGAGTTCAGGTTGCCAGGTAGTGACCTTGCCTGGACCCACTTGAGAGGGGAACCTGGCAAGCATCCTGTTGGGAGGGGTCTGGCAGAATGATGAATGGGCTGACTTTCTGGCAGGGTGGGGGCGGGGGGAGGGGAGAGGGCTGTGTCCTCTCTGTCTCCAAACGGACCAGGAAGAAGAGAGTTGACTCATGTGGACAGTTTTCCAACTTGCTGGCACCGTGCTCTGTTTTATTCAAGTTGTTGGGGTCATTTAATATTTATTAAAGTGTCTACTCTGCATGAAATGCCAGTTGTCTTCTCTCACCCCAGCACATGCCGCTCATCAGGGGACTAGAGACAGTGGGAGTACCAAGGTCACAAATGCATTCAGTTCGTGAGCATCTCTTGAGTACCTTGCAAGTGCCTGGCTCTACATTAGATTTAGTGGAGCCGTCACCACCACCACAAAATACGTGGCCTAGTCACTTGCTCCCTAGTGTTGTTTGAATTGTATTGAGGCCCTAGGCAGAGCTACATGAAGCAGCCTGAAAACAGCGCCTGGCTGTGTAGCATTGAGCTTGACAAGGAAATTAATTGAAACATTATTTAAAATTTCAGTGAAATTAGAAACACCCTGTATGTCCATCAGTATGAGAATGTTGAGAAGTGATGCTATAACCAAACGACGGAATATTTTGCACCTGTTAAAAGGAATGCTATGAATAGATCTATGGGCGATGATATTGAAAGATTGATTGCCAAGACTATTGTTAAGTGGAAAAAAAAAAGATTTCACTTTTAGCATAAGCCATTTATATTAAAAATACATGTATATGTTTATGAATATAGATAAATGCATTGAAGAGAGACTTCCATGATGTTTACAAGTGGAATTTTGTTTTTCTGTGTCATAAGGATAATGTATTCATATTTTACTTATATAAATTAAAAAGTTAATAAGGAAGTCAGTGTTAGATTATACAAGGTCAGAGGAGAGGAGGAGCAGAGTGAGGGCTCTTTCATTCCTGACTCTGAGTTTTTGAGCAAAAGTCCAGGGGCCTGGCTGGAGTCACTTCTCAGTCCCAGCCTGGGGAGTAGCTGCCATAATCAATATGTCTTTAAAAATGGCTGACTCTGCTTGTGAACGACAACCAGGTGGAGGGATCCACCATTTATCTTCATATTCTTCTAGCCTATGTGTTTGTGTTAATGGGGCTGAGGGTTGGCAGTGTAACTTTTGGCTCCTTGTCCTCAAGAAAGTCCTTAACCTAAGTGTGTAAGGCCTTATTCTGCTGTTACATTTTTAGATCTTGACAAATGCTGAGATATGAAAGAACCGATATCATATTTATGGTTCCAGTGTTATTTCACAATGATACCAGCCACATACTAATAAAATATAAGGTGCATTACAGTGATGTAGTTTTATGGCATATAATTTCTGTATACTTAATTGTTTAGGAGCTATTTGAATGTATATATGTCCTTTGCCTCTTGCTAGATTATATACTCATTGAAGTTGAGGATTTTATCTTTTGAGGTTCTAAGTATCCCCTTATTGTTATGTTCAATAGTAGCTTTTTATGTACTGGACACTTAATAAGTGCTTGTCGATTGAATAAATGGTTGAATTAATGAAGGGAGTAAATAATCTCTGACTTTTTACTTTAATAAACAGAGTCAACTCAATAAAAATGAGGCCATGGACTGAAAACTATATAAAGTAAGTCTATCAAGTAAAATTCCTTAAAAAAATATGGAATCTTATTGAACAGTAAGAAAAACAGAGATAAATACAAGTGACTGAGAAACACCCATGTATCCAACCTGTCCATTTAACAAATGCTAACAGTTTGTCATATTTGCATCATTTTTTTTTTTGCTTTAGAAATAACACATTTCAAACACATTAAAGTTCCATTTGTCCCCTTCCCAATTCCATTAGCCCCTGTCACCTCTCAGAGGTAATCACTACTCCATAGGAAGCTATATCCGTTTATTTTTTTATTTTTTAATTTTCATATCCAGTTTAATACTTTTACTTTTAATGTAAGAGTATTAAAATTTGAGTTTTAAAATTGACTTAGTATTATGATGCAGGCAGCCTTCTGGGACTTGCATTTTTTTTCTCAATATATAACAGATTTCTCTATGTTGATAATATAGATCTAGTTCTTTCATTCTAACTCCCCTATAAATAAATTTCATGATTTATTTATTGCTTATTGATAGATTCCTATTCCCCTATTGATGGAGGGATAGATTTTCCCCTTAGTTTTTCACAGTTATCAATAGTGCTGTTAATGACATCCTTGTGGATGTCTCCTTTTGCCTGTGACAGCATTCCTCTTGGGCATATACCTAGAAGTGAAGTGGCTCAACTGTGGGGAAATTATATTTTCAACTTTACTATATATCAATAAACCGTCCTCCAAAAAGGTTGTACTCATTGACATTCCACCCGCAGGGTAAGAGAATGCCTGCTTCTGCACATTTTCACTAACACTTGGTATCAGAGTCTTTCACTTTTGATATTTTAAGGGGATTTATTTCTGGCCGATGAAGGCTGTGTCACAGAGTTCAACCCCTGCCAATGTGCTTCATGCTCCAGGTTTGTGTAATGTCACACAGCTATCTGAACATCACAAGAGCCATCTCCTTTGCCAGGAATGCATTTATTGCCTCTGTGTGGCAAACTCTTACTCATTCATCAAGTCCCAATTAGAATGTCCCTGTCTCTGTGGCACTTTCTCTGATTCCCACTGGTCATTCATTGTTCCCTCTCGTTGCCCTCAGAGCTCTGTGTATAGGTCTCACTTGTTGCACTGATGATGTTATATTATTATTACTTTCTGTGACTCTTTCACTGGACTATGAGATTCTCCAGGGCAGGGATGATGAATAAACATGGGACTCAATTCATGAGCATCTTTTGTTTTGACATAACTTGCATGTGCCTATATACATGAGACTATATACATGATATAGTCTCTTGCTCCCAGTGTTGTTTGAATTACATTGAGGCCCAAGGCAGACTTATGAAGCAGCTAGAAATCAGGGCCTGGCTGTATGGAATTGAGCTTCTGTCACTTCTGACACCCTAGCACTGAGCCCAGGTACAGTTCAGTTAATGTTTACTTCATAAGTACATGAGCAAAGAAATGAATAAATTAACCGATCCAATAAAATCCGCCAAGTACTTTTATAAGTGTTGGAGTTGTAGCAGAGGGCCAACCTGTTAGCTCTCTGTTCTCATCGAGCTAACTAGTATGTGTTTGTTGAGATGGGAGTGGGGAGGGGAAAGGGATAGATAGTAAATATATCAACAAATCAATATACACTATGTCAGGGGATGGAAACAGCAGGACAGTTAATTCAAGTAAAGTGAAGGAGAGGTGGCAGGTCCTGCCGTTGTCCTGTACCCTTTGCGCCTACCTCTGACTTAAGTTGCCTCTGAGGAAGAGGTCCTTTGATTGCAACAATGTCCTACATCTAGCACTTTCTCCAAAGCTGAGGAGCTGGCTGGCTCCTCCTGGGAGAAGCAACTTTCCCTCTGGCAATATTGAGCTCCAGTTGTCCACAGTGGTCCCCAGCTCCATCTTTGGCCCTCATCGCCTTTCTCTTATTCCGTTTCCTACCCCACTCCTTCATCCCAGTTCCCTAGAATCACCTTTCAATAAATATTTAGCTCACAAGTCTGAGCCTCAGGCTGGAGGAACCCAAACTAAGGCAGAGGATGCTAGAGGGGCTGCTAAGGAATAAAGGATACTTAGGAGAGGACTCTTGGAATGGAGGACCTGAATGAAAAGAGAGTAAGCTGTGGAGAAGTGGAGGAAAGGTGCCTCAGACAGAAGGAACAGCAAATCTAACTTCGAACCCAACCCTGAGGTGGGTGTGGCCTTGGAATATTTGGGGAACAGCTAGGAGAAACAGTTGGAGCAGATGGGAGCAAGGGAGGGAGCAAGAGATGATGTCGGGGTAGGAGCAGAGACCCTGTATGCCCAGGTAAGGGGTTTACAGTTCATCCCAAATGAATGAATTAGATGACTTTGAGGAGAGGCAGGATGCAACTGAGGTTTTAAATGAGTGAGTGAATGCAAGCATATTGTACTTACGATCGAAACAGACCTAACAAATAATTTGGTTATTTAGAGATTCCGATTCATGCAGATCTGAAGGGCAATTGTATTTCATGAGACAGTGCTGAATCACAATCAACTGCTCTGGTCAGGACTGATTAGATTCCACACTTGGATATCCCTGGAGTTAGCTGCTGTCAGAAGTTGCTTTGCTTTGGTAAGTCTGTGAAGGAGGGAGAAATCGGAAGGGGGCAATAGGAATTTGAGGCCAGTTGGAATTTCACTGGATACAGAGGGTTTTGAAAGTGGTATTTGAGGCTGCAAAAAGGTCACAGACTACTTGTTGCTTTGTGGTGGGTGGGTTAGTCAGAATGTCTGTTGCTTAGCAATGTTTCCTGGCAGGTGGGCTGCAAGTAAAGGTAAGCTTCCCTCACAAAACCAAACTCCACAGCTGAAGGGGATATTAGCTAATTCATCAGATTTGTAAGAAACTGGTAACTGGCAGCTCGATTACTTTTGCATACCCCGTGGCAAAGCCATGCAGGATTGGTGGGTTCCGTAGCAGTTTCTCCTTTGCAAGGTGGTGTCTTCCTCCTTCATTGCTGGGATTTTGGAAAGAGGCATTTATGGTATTTATTTACTGTTCTGTTGAAAAATGAGCACCCTGATCAGATCACAAAATGAGATGACTCAGAAAAATGATTTCCCTTCCTCTTTAAGTCTTAGGAGCAAAAAGGCCTAGTGGTGTAGGAATGCAGAAAGGCTGTGTGGAATTATTCCGGCCAGGTGGTCAGCATGTGGGCACCAAGCTACAAGACTCTGGAAGGAAAGTGATGAAAGTTCTAAGGAGAGAAATGCTCCTTTATGTTGCAGAAACTCAGGAATGAACAATCCCATGCTTATCTGACTTTCCTTGGGCCTACTGTTCATTTGTTCCGTGTGCATTAAATTTATCATTACTGACGTAGCTGGAAAATAGAGGTCAAATTTCATTTTGGCCTGCAACATGATAAAAATGACCTGCGAAAGGTAGATGACAGGTTATTTTATGCCCTGGAAAATAGCAAAGGTCAGATAGTGGCTCTTCTGTGTCCTCCTTTTTTCTTCGTGGATGGCCGATACTAACTTTCCTTAGTATCATTAATACACATCTTGATTTGTTAGAAGGGTAGTCAAGGTTTAGAACAAGAACGATCTATTTCTCAGTAGCATTTTCAATCAGGACAGGTTGACTAGGCACCTTTCGCTGTGCGAGTTCTTTATGGAAACACTGACAAGTCATAAAAATATCCAGAGCACAGGCGTGACATTCAAACACACTGTCTCTTCTGCTTATAGTTCATTGACTCCCAGAAGTCATCTATTTATAGCAATTAATGATTTCTGAGCAATTAGATCCTCCTGTTTCAACAACTATCATGTTGTAGGATAAGTCCTTCCCCACAGAAATGCATGTAGCAGGCAGTTTCAGATATGGGAACCGAGGCCGAAGTTGGGGTGCACAAGGCAGGGGAAGAAATCTTTTCCTCTAGTACTTGAGGTGGGTAGAGTTCATATCAAATAAGGACTATCAGGAATTGTCTCCACATCAAGGGATTTTTAAACTTAGGAAGAGCTTACCTTCCACCTTGCCTTGCCCTCAAGAATGAGAGTGACAGCACCTGCCTGTCACGTTTCCAGGGGACAGTCTGGCTACTGCATTGCAGGCTTCTCCACTGGAGGTCCTTCATGAGTCAGTACTACTTCTGCTTTGCTTTGCTTTGTAAAGATCATCGCAAGGGCTTATCTTGGGTAATTGTTATTACTACCATCTGCATTATGGTATAATTACCTTTTCCGAAATGCTAGATCTCTTTAGCTGATGTTTAAAGATAAGTAATAGGCAAATAATTGCAAAGCCTTTGAATACAGAGCAGGAGCTCTGCTAAAAAAAGGTGGGCTCTGTTTAGAACATGTGTTTCTCTCTCCTGTTTTTATTTTTCTCTCTTTCTTTGGGAGTGGTAGAGGGCAACTGGTTTTCTTCTCTAGCTCTGCCTTTGTTTTTACTAAGTCAGTGTTGTAGAATTTATCCTTATCCATATCTGATGTCCATTCTGCACACCCGGTAGGATGTGGAGTGTGGCATTCAAGAAAGTCAACTTTTATTGGTCAGAATTCCCTCTATTCCTGAGGACCAAGAGTGAGAAGGCAGATGAGATGGGTTAGAGAAAAGTCCCATGGCCTCATTCGGATCAGACAGAGAGATCTGCTGTCATCTCGTCCTGACTCTCCAGCTTGGGAATATAGAGTTGGTTGGAATTGCTTTATTTGTGGCCCTTGATGCACTGAGGTTTGGGCTACAGTTTGGTGATGAAAACTTGAGCATATATCCCTCCACTAGCTTGATCAGTCAGCAGAACCTCAGCTACGTGGAGACCTGGTGCTTTTGCTGTAAGTCTTAGGATATCTAAGACATAAAACTATGGACAGTGAGGCATAGAAATGAAGAGAAAGGAGAAAATGAAGAAAATGGGGGGAAAAATATGGATTCATTGATAATGAAGAGAAAAACATCGAAATATATGATGGTTTGTATAAAGAACAGTATTGAATTTACAGTTTTAAAATTGCTATTTTAAAAATCTTGTTTTTCTGGAAATTTATATGATTAAGCAAATCTGCCTCAGATATCTACCTTCCTAGATTCTTAAACAGATAAGGCAGATGAATTACCTTGAGCCATGTGGACTCAGGAGTAGGTACTCCATATGCCCACAACACTTGTGGTAAGTTGTAACTTGTAAAATGCCATAGGTTCCCAAACTCATTTTTGCAGTGAAAGCTTATGGCAGATGTGATCATTATTATTAATATACTTAAAAATTGTAACCATTTGAGAGTTACTTTGTGCCACCATCTATACTAGGCTTTCATTAGCATTATCTAATTTAACCTACACAACAGCCCTATGAGTAAATTTATTATCCTTTTAATGTTACAGATGAAGAAATTAAGCCTTAAGAAGTTTAAATATCTTGATTAAAATTGTATTAGTTACCAGAGCTGGATTCGAACCCAGGCCTATTTAACCCAGGTCTGAGAGTCTGTGTTATTTATTTCTCACATGCAACATAGATACTCTACTCATCTAGTAGAGTAGATTAGATACCTATATTTACATCCACAAATATATCTATATCTATATGGAGATATATATATATGGATATATATATATATATATATATATATATATATATGGATATATACATGCATGCATATAAGTTTATTTGTGTGAACGTGTAGTATTACCATCAGATAGCTTGGCTATTCATCTGTTATAAGCCATGATTCATATTGGGCAAACCAGGAAGGATGCTAGTTCTTAAAATCTCAATAGCTAACCATACTCTCCACTCCAATGGAGAAAGTATGCTGGAAAATGTTTTGGCGGGTTGGTATTTATTAGCAAGGCTGTAGATTAGCTTCTCCCAGCTGAAATAGCATTCCTTCTCTTGTTCCAGTACCACCACCAATTAAGCAATCATTTTAAAAGCATTTCATATAGCCCCTTTTAAAGAAGTATATGCACCCATCAGAGCTGGCATTCAATAGGCAAACTGTAGAGCATCCTGATGAGTGTGTGTGTGTGTGTGTGTGTGTGTGTGTGTGTGTGTGTGTTAAGGCAGATTAAAAATGTGCCTTCTTTCATAAAATACATTCCTGGCCCACTGGTGACTGAAATTCCTGTTAGATCTTGGTTCTTTTGGTGTAACATTTTCTTTCTTCCGTGTTTAAGGACAAAACTCCTGAAATAGTGCTATGGTAAACCCTGCCACTTTTTGTGAGCAGTTTTATCAGATATTTTCTAGGAAGCAGACTTGGGAGAAGGCAGTTAAGGAAAGTTCCCCGTGAGAACTGCTGGAGGGAGCATTTGGGGTGGAGTAGAGCAAGGCAGTGCTAAGACACATGAAGGTAGCCTCCACCTTCCTCCCCATCTCTCATTAAACCAGCCCCAACCCTGGTTATTTAACTGTATTAACCAAGCACACATTTGCATCAATGCTGGCTGCTTTACTGCAAGTTTTCATACCTAGTGCTAAGAAGATACATTCTTCATGCTGGAGCGTTGCCCAGTCTATGCCCTTTCTTCATCCTTCCTTTTGTTTATTGGTGTGCTCTTGATTGAGTCTCTGCTTTGCAGGAGGCGCTGTGCCTCCTCAGAGCACAGAGAAAATGCACAGTGCTGGTCCTCACGGAGCATCCAGCCTGGGTGGATGCACTAAGGATCTAAATGCCTTGGACTTCATAAAACTCAGGCAGGGATTGAATTGGCCTGGAGTTGTTGGGATAGATTTTATTGACGATGATATTGAAACATGAATGGCATTCCCCACATGTGGAAAGGAGACAGGTATGGAAAATTCTCAGGAAAGTGTCATTCTGGCATCAGGATTTTCAGATCCTGTTGAAGCCTCATAAAGGTTGCAATTAGTAAGGGTGAGGCAGATCAGTCCCCAAGGGGTTTCACTGGAGGATGTTCCCTGCCAGGATGCATTTCCCAGGAAGGCCGGGGTGACTTGAGCTGCTGCCGATCTGTGTCCTGTGTCCCTCTCCCTTGCATTCCTCTGGCATCTCTGAAATTGATGCAAATTAAATTTTGAAGCACGGGTGCCACTCCTTTGCTACTCTGGTGAATGTCCCTGTCATTGAGAACTGGCATAAGCTACATACTCCTTGCCTTCTGCTGTTTGTTTGGGAGTCACAGCTAGGGGACAACTCAGGTAAAGGCAAATACGTCCCCAACAGATAGATTAACACATTCCCAACAAAGAAAACTGGGAAGGCCTCTCAAAAATGGAAAAAATAAAAACCAACCAAACAAACCCAAAACAAATCATTTGATATTTTTGAGAAAAGTTATTTATTGAACACTCTTAAATTTGCATTACAGCTTAAATACTCTAAAGCTTTTCATTTATAGACTCAGTAATTGATCTAGATATTTTTTCTTGCTTTCTCTTTTCTAATGTTCTGGTGCTGAGAAAAAAACAGCATTTCTAATTTACATGTCCAAATTAGTTTCAACTTACTTATATTGAATCATAATAGATTTCTTTTTCTTATAATTAATGTTGTCTGAAAACATAATACAGATTTAACTTATCATTGTAAAGATCTTAAGATTTTAATATTTTTGCAGAGGCATAAATACAGTGTAGCTATAATTATTTCATTATGTATGTATAAAAATAGGATACAGCAAAAAGTACATGCTTTCCCTCACTGATTACTCTTAATGTCTCCCAAATTTCCTGATTTACAATATTCTCTAAGGATGTAGATTTTTCTAATTGAAGTACAGTAATTTGCATATTTTTAGACCTTGTTGACACAGTTAATTGATATGTCATTACTTATATCATGCTGAATATAATTTACACTCTTTATTCACGGCAGACTTACAATGCTGTCCTTTTGGGGAAGAATTCACAAAGTAGTGTTCTTTGTCTTGCTTTTCTCTTTTGCTTAGCCAGCCTTTGCCCAAGGAAAAACAAAAGGAATAACAGTCAATTGGCAGGGTTTTCTGTTTAACTAAATATTAACCACTAACATAGTAATTTAATATATCTTAGCATTGCTGCTAACATGTACAATTTTCTAGTAGTTTGCTGTTTTCAAAAGACTTTCCCATATTATTAATCCTCATGTAACCCTTGAGACAAGGAGGGTTTTATTTCTTTTACTGGTGAGCAAGTGGAGGCTAAGAGATGCATAAAGACTGGTCCAAGGTCATGTAACTAGAATATTGCAGAGCTGGGCTGAATGTGGTTCTTTTGTCTTCAGAATTGTGTGCGTGTGTGTGTGTGTGTGTGTGTGTGTGTGTGTGTGCGTGTGTGTGTGTGTGTGTTCCCATTGCACTCTTTATTCCACCAGAGAGTTAAAGAAACAAGACTAGAATAGTATGAAAGATAGATCAGGAAAACAAGGAAGACATACTAGCGGAGCCATGGACCAAGTGAATAAGCTTAGAGACAGGATACAAATTCACGTCTAGGTGTGTCTAAAGAATCCAGCATTTCTCAGTACAGTTGCACATTTCCCTCTCAATCTGAGGACTGTGAAAGCGAGTGTTATGCACCCCATGTGGGGTGGGCCCCAGCATTTTGCTCCTTTGTCACTCCCACGGTGCTTTACTGTGTTCAAATGAGGCACTCAAAAGTAATTGTTGAATGAATGGCGTTCCTCAGATGTTGGAGTTATGGCTTCATTGTTCTCGTGATGGGCTGTGGTTATATCTGTGCCAACTTTGGCCACCCACACCCTTCCGAATCACACAGGCCTCCTCTGAGAGGTAGAATTACTTTTTGCCTTTCTCCTTTCCCTTTTCTTTTTTAAGCCCCATTGCTCAGGCTGGAGAGTTCTCTTGTTAAAAAGACGGTTGGAAAGTGGCCTAGCATTTACGAGGACTGCTAAAGATGTAGGATCTGCTTTTGGTGGATTTCCAAGTGTGCAATCCATGCGAGCAGCTGAAAATCACAACAAATGGAGTTCAGAAAGCATGCAAAGGCGAGACATTATCGTATAATGGGAAAGATCGGCCTGGGAGTGAGACAAACCTGGGCATGGATCCAAAATCTGGCATTTGCTCGCCATGGAACCCCTTGCAAATCACGACCCTGAGCCTCAGTTTACTTTTCTGCACAACAGCACTCTAGTTAATGCTTCCCTCTGCAGGCAGTTCAGAGATAAGGTATACAAAATGCCTGGCCCGGGACCTGGTGCCTCCCGGATGTTGTTTTCCCTCCCTCATTCATGTTCGGGTTGACACTGACCCCATTTAGATGAGCTGTAGCTTCTGTTCAAAGAACACACGCAGCTCAGTTCTTCATTCATGGATACGGGATCATGTGACGTTTTCGTGCCTTGTCGATGTCACGGTTTGTGCTGAGGACTGTGGAACACTGCCTGCCTTCCAGTCTGAGCCAAACAGAGGGGCTGGGGTCTTCTTCCCCCAGCAGCTATAGGCTTCGTTCATATCATGGAGTCTTGGGGCTCAGCTGGCTGCCCTGTTGTACAGGAGCGGGCTGTGTGGGGGGCCCAAAGGGTCTTCCTTCTCTCTCCCCAGGAAGCCTTTTCTGATGAAGGCCAGGCTGATCTTCCTCTTGAGAGCCCTGCGGCTGTGGGTCATTTCCCACCAGGCAGTGACGAATGTGCCGGGCTGGAGGAGGGAACAAGGGCTGGCTACTGGCGGGAGTTTTCCTTTATTTCTAGAGAAATGAGGTTGAGGTGGTGGAGTAGGAAGAGCCCAGGCCGTGGAGACCTGAAGCTGAGTCCTGCCTTTGGCACTAAGTGACAGACGAACGGGGAGAAGTCACTTCATCTCTCCGAGGCTGAGTTTCCCCTTTGTGAAGTGAGGCTAATAAAACCTAGTTTGTAGGGCTTGGAGAGCATTAGAACCTGGTGTTGATAGGAGTTCAGGAAATAATAGAAGTTATTATTTTTTTATTGGTTTCATGAGATTACTTACAGACCAGCTGTATCATGAGTAGAGTCACTAGGCACCCAAATGCTATAATTTTACCAAAGGCTGACCTGCAGGAGGACCCCACTATCGGCCAGGGTTTCATAGTTCTTAGAAGTCTTCCAGAATTCTGGGCGTTTTGATTGGGGTATGGCGTGATGCCACCTAGAAGGGAAACTCCTTAGCTGGGTACCCTGTTAGCAAAGATTTATTTATTGGATCAACCAGTTCTCATCCCTGTAACCGAGCAGGAAGGGGCAGGCCTTGTGGAAATGATACAGAGCAGGTGCGCTTGGGAAGAGGGTGCTGGGAAATGGTGAAAAGACAGTGCTGCCGAGCGAAATCCTTTTGGGGGGAGCTCAAGGCAGTCCGGTATAGATGGGGCAGAGTAGGCGGTGAAAGAGAGTGAGGGTTACCCATAACTAATCCATTAAACTCAATATATGCATGGTGTGAGGGTTTCTTCTATTCCAGCAAGGAGACCTTTGACTAAGTCAGCCTCTGTTCTCAAAGGGCTTACCACTGAGTGAACAAATTGTGAGTACATGCCAGAGTAAAATAACCGCCTATGCAGGTGTGATGTAAGAAACATAGGTGGTCAAAGGAGTGAGTTCTCACTTGTAGTAGGGGCAATTAGGGAAGGCTTCCTGGCAGAGGTGACATTGGAAGCACCTGGAAGTCTGAAGAACACAAGTGCCAAATGCTTCTTATTTCATAGTCTTGCCAGGGGTGGGCAAAAGCATTTAGTTAGGGCTTGCTCAGTGGTGCAGGAAAACTTCATGGGTTTGGGGTATGTCTACCTGTGCAAAGTAAAATGGAGACTCCATGCAGATATTTGGATCATTCAGGTCAGCTTTGTAGGCAATATTGGAGATTGTCCTTGAATAATCCAAGTAGTTGCCCATTTTTTTCTTCTGGCCTCTGTTTCCCCTATAACGGCCCTGTTGGTGAAGAGAATAATACAGATAAATGCCGTCAAACCACTAATGATGCCTGGAGGGTTTGGAAGAGTTAGTGCCTGTACTACCCCCAAAATCACCTTTTTGGAGGAAAGCCTGACATTGGAGGCCTTGGAGATGGGAACGGGAAAGACTTCTCTACTGTGGTGACTATTAGAATTCTAAGGTAGCCTTAGGATACAGGACATGGATAGACACAGACTCCAGCGGTCTGGCCCCTGCCTGCCTCCCCAGCTCTATCTGGTACCACTTTTCCCCCTACGCACTGTATCTTAGCTGCATTGCCTTTTCTCAGTTCCTAGCATACATCATATTCTTTCCTATCTCAGGCCTTAGAATATGCTGTTTCCTCAAACTGGTACACCCTTTTTTGCACACTTTAACCAACTTCTACTCGTCTTGCAATCCTTATTTTAAATATCACATCCTCAGGAGATCCCCAATCTAAATCAGGTCCTTCCTGATATTCTCTTTCATGGAACTCTGGCACTTGTCCCTTAGGATACTTATAAAAATTTGTGATTATTTATTTATTTGTGTGCTTACCATGATCTCCTCTGCTCAACTGTGAGCTCCAGGAAGGCAGGGAACATATCTATTTTTTTAATTCCCGTTGCATAAGACCAATTCAGTGCTTATAACACAGTAGATGCTTTTTAAAAATTTGTTTATTTACTTTTCACAGTAGATGCTTAATCCCCAACAATAAGATAATCTTAGAGGTAGCATAACATGGTGAGTGATGAAGAGTGATGATTCAGGAGCCACTAGAAATATGACTGTGGGCAAAGTATCAAAGTCCTCTGCATCTCAGTTTCCTCATCTATATAATGGGCATAAAGAAGGATACCCATCTCATAGGATGGTTGTGAGAAGTAAATGAAATACTCTAGGTAAAGCACTTAGAGAAGTGCTGGCTTATGGAGAGTGTTCGGTAAATGCTAGCAATCATCATTACATCACCACTATCATCATCATCATCATCATCATCATCATCATCATCATCATCAACAGAGTCAACGAGGGCATTTGCCAATGATGAGTGTCAGTGTTACCCTCTTAAGGTGCATAGATAAAGAGGAATTTTATTGCCCTAAAACTCAAGTCTCTAGAGGCAATAGAAGCTGCAGTTACCCAGCCCTCTCTATAGGTGGCGCAATGCTTGGCAATGAAAAAAACAAGTGTATTCAAAGGAAAGGTGCGCTGTTTTTCTACATATAGGTGCTCATTTAAAAGCACCTCTTGCTGCACAGGCAGAAGCAGTATGAGTGGTCACAGCGGGCACTCAGATTTTTTGCTGGCAATTAGCTCTGTCTTTTCTTGGCAGTCCTGCCCGTTGTTCTGGTAACTATTGACACTGAGTGGGTTAGAAGAACAGTCATGCCCCCTTGCAAAGGAGCAGGTGCTCCAAGTGGCTCTGATGGGGTATCACCTCTGCAGCCTACCTTCAGAGACTGTAATGCGATAACAGAGCGTGAGCAGTAGTAGCGGATGTTCAGTGAGCCCTTCCTTATCATGTGCCAGGCGCTGTTCTTAGCTCTTCACCTGCATTCACACTCATTTAGTTACCCCAACCCTGTTAGGTGGGTTCCATTCACAGACACCGAGAACACCGAGACACACAGAATGTGAATAAACTACCCAAGGTCACATGTGGTGTGAGCATGTGACAGATTATGGATGTGAACCCAGGCGGCCTGATCCAGAAGGACCCATACGCTTAATAACTGGGTGATCCTGCTTCATGAGGCAAGCTGTAGCATGTGACAGGTGGTTATTTGAAGCCCAAATACTTATTCTAGGGTGGATTGACTCTAACTTAATGATTTCACAGAAGGGTCTTTTTTTGCATTTCTGAGACATTTGGCATGACCCCTGTCTCTGTCTGTCTGATGATGGTCTCTGTTTGTCTCTATTTACATGTCTCCCTTATCTCTCTCTTGCTCCCCGCTCTTTCCCCATCTTCTCTCTCTGCCTCATAGAAGGCTAAAGTCTCCAATCTGCACATAGTCTGATAATTGACATATTTGGCAGAGATATCAAATGCAACAAATTCATGGACATTCAAATTGAACTTGCTGTACATGAGTAACCAAAGATTAGTTTAATATTTTTTTTCCTTTCTCCCCTTCCCCTCCAAATATCTGCAAATAGAATCTGGCCTAGGGATGGTTCCTCATAAATATAATGCTTTTGCTGCAAAGGAGAGGAAAAAGGTAAAAATTCTGAGGCCCTGACAGAAAGCAATATCCTCAACTATAAACATGCAATAAATCACCTATACAAAGAGCCTAATCTTTAAACTGAAAGTTGGTGGCTGCTCTAACTGGCTTCTTGGACTGGCAAGGGGAGAAATACAAGGCCAACGTCACTGCCGCAGAGAGGGAATGGGGCTACGTGCGACTGTGTGGGCTGGGAATACCGCAGTTCTGAGGTGAGCATTTCCGGGGTTCTAGAGGCAGATGCTCACCTTAGTGCTTTCCAGACCATTACAAGGTTTGCTTTGTAAATACGAGTCTGATTTGGTCTTCGGCTATAAGATGAGAAAATCATCCATCCACCTCTTGGTTTCTTGGGTACATGACTTAAGAATTTTAATGATTTTGGAATTACATTGTGACAGGCTGAGGATTTTTTTTTTTTCTTTTGTGGGTGATGAAGGACATAATTACCCAAGTTTCAGGAAATATCTGGTGTTTCATGAGGGAAAATGTCAACATTTGGTACATCTGATGATTTCATTTTATATGTGTGAAAACAGAGGCAAATGTCTGTATTTGAGCAGAGTAATTGTATAGATCAGTGTCTGTACTTTTTTCGAACACACTGTTAAAATAATAATTAAGCCCTCACACCTGTTAGACTATGAACAAAATCCTCTTCTCAGAAACAGTGCCTTTTGAGATGCTTCCAGTATCACGAAGACAAGGATCAGAGTGGTATACAGCCCTCCCGTCTCTTAATTCTCCTTTTCTCGCTCCTGTTTCCTTCTCTCTGTTCTTTTTCGTTCTCCTTCTGCCTCTTCTCATCACCCTCTCCTCTCTCCTCCTTCCTCATCATTTCTCTTCTGGGGAAAATGATTTCTTAACCCTAGAAAATGATTTTAGCTGGAATGTCTCTGAGCTGGACTGTGATTCAACACCTTCTTCTATGTTTTTCATGCCAAGTGGTATTTCGAGTGGCTCTGAAGGACAAAAAAGAGGTGGTGAGTGAGGAGGAGAGAGAACCATCATCAGCACCAACAACAGCATTGTCACTTTCATTTGCCCTAGGCTGAGGCTGAGCACAGGGAATAGACACAATCAGCTAGCATTTATTGAGCACCTGCTATGTGCAAGGCACTTGGCGAGGTCTCGGGGAGGCACCCTTTCTGCCTTTGGTGATCTGATGGGATTAGTTGTTATAAAACAAAAGTACCTTCCACAGTACCAGGTATAGATTAAGCACATGGTAGGGACCAGTTGATTAATTTCTCAAACTTTTCTTGGATGTTAGTTTCAGCATTCTTAAAAGACCCAGGGGAGGTGGGAAAGGAAAATACAGTTCGGTGCTCACCACTGGACCATCTGTCGTCTCACCAGAAACCAGAATATTCTTTTTCTTTTTAGTAAATTTACATATGTTCTTTACGAAGTCAGTTTCCTAATTTTGAAGTGCCAAACTCTGGGCGAAATACTTAGGACAGTGCCAAACATTATTATGCTCAATAAGTGTTAGCTACTATTATTACTGTTTTATTATGTGTTGGCTTCCTGGAATTTTAGCACCAAGTCCAGGTAACCCAGCTGTCCTTTTCCAGCACTGCACTTCATCTAATGATGGCAGGGGACAGGAGTGCAGGTAAGAAAGTTGGGCACAACATGGCAAGGAAGTGCATTTTATTTTTTAGGAATGTAGCAAAGGAAGATTCAGCAGATATATATATATTTTTTTTTTTGTAAGTAAGTATTTTTCACACCAGACCTTGTGTACATGGAGTTTTGTATCTTTTCTTCAACTTGCAAACTGGTCATTTCTCAGAAACTAGACTCCTGTAACATTTCATTAAAAAAACATCTCTGCCAGGCAAGGCACTAAGTTGCATCTTGCATTTTCCCTTTTATCGCAAGCAGATCCGTTTCAAGATCAGATGTTCCTGATATAGGTAACAAGGTCATTGAAGGGAGAATGGAAGAGCAGAGTAAGGAACGAAAACCAGTGCATGCGATAAGATTATTCTGAATCACAGGGATGCAGTCTTACCTGCTGTGAGTCTGCTCTGAATATAAACATCTAGTTTTCACCACAGTGTAGTAGATGCCGAAACCATGCCAGGTGTCTAATGACCATTTGTTGATGGACATTCACAAAGCTCTTTTTCAAGGCCTTAAAGAAACCTCCCAGCTTTGGTTCTGTTTCTGCCTTCCAATCCACCTCAGAATATAGACACTCCCTTCTGATGAGCGAATCCTTCAGTCCTTGGAAGGAACAGCAGCCACAAGCCTAGGCTTTGGAGCCAGGCTGCCTGGGTCTCACTAGCTCACCACTAGTGTGATCATAGGCAAACTTCTTTATCCTAGAGGGCTCATTTTTTTGAGTCTTGATTTTGTAAATGACACAGGAAGGATGGCTTTAAGTATTTCTGTTTAAAGACTTATGTCGAGGATCACAAGTATCCAAAAAAGGTGTGGGGCCTTGAGAATAGTCTACCAGCTTTTGCACATCCATCTTCTTGTCCACATGGATGGGAATGGACAGTCTCACGGCCTCAGAGCCCTCTGAGGGCCTGCTGATATTTACCATACCCTATCTCAAGTTACTTACTTAGATCGCGTGTGCCGAAAAAGGAAGAAACTCAGTGAGACCACTGAAATAGTGTCAACTTGTTGGTGCCTAGGGCTAGAACACTTGTGCATCATTCTTCAGATGGCAGGGTGTTGCTCAGGTAAATGACCAATAGAACTGTCATCTCCATCAGAGTTCCCTTTGGCCTATAAAAGCCTTGTAAGTTGCTCTTCCCCTATGGCTGATATGCAAAAGTGAAGAGTTGAAGTTAATCGAATATGGGTAAGGCAATGTTTGTCAGAGTATAACAAACAAGATGATTTAGGGGGTACACAGATGAATGCGTGCATTTTTATTTTAACAGTCATGTGCAAAAATATATAATTAGTTTATAAAATAAGTGAATCTCATGGTTATTATTGCTCAGGATTAGGCCAAGTGAAAAATGTGAGTGAATTTGAGTTTCACTTAAAGAAGCATATTCAATAAATAACAATCTAGGTAGTTTGCAGAATAGCAAAGCTTGTGAAAGTGATATGTAAATGAATAAGGTTTAGAGAATATTGGGCTAATGCAATGGTAAATTAAAAACGTAATGTTATATATGTAAGTGCCACTAAAAGTTTTTTATGCTCATTATATTTTCAGAGGTCAGATTGGGCATGTGGATGAACTCGTTCATTGCAGGAAGATGAGTTGATAAATTGCAGAAGTAAGGCAATAATGAGGGTAAATCCTAGAGAGACATCGTTTCTTGGTAGAATGGTAGATAGGATCTGGTAATGAAAGACATACAGAGGAATATTAACCCCTACTCATTTTCTAAATCAAATAATTCCATGTTTTTGTCTTTTACTGTTACTTTAGTCCTACCACCCCCAATATTTGTTTTTTAATTCCAAAGTAATCTAGTTTTTCTATAACAAATCAACAACATACCAGCTGAGACAGCCTTGACTATTTGAACTCTTTTTTCAGCAATGCTATTGTATTGGTCAGCTCTTGCTACATAACAAAGCACCCCAAGATTTAGTGGTTAAAATAATAACCATTTTTTCCTCATGATTCTGCAGTTTGGGCTTGTCTTATCTGGGTACATGCACACAGTTGCAGTGAGCTATTGGTTAGTTAGGTAGCTTTGCATTTAGGGCTTGTCAGGCTGTCACCTGGGGTGATGTAAGTGACTGGGCCACATTTCTCATCATTCAACAGACTAGCATAGGTTTGTTCTCTTGGCAGAGGCAAGGTTCTAAAAGAAAGAACATAGAATAATACAGGACCTCTTGAGCCGTAGAACTGGCATGTTACTGCTTCTGACACATTGGATTCATTAAAGCAAGTCCCAAGGCCAGGACAGGTGCAAGGGGGAAGAGATTCTATTTCTTGATTGGGGGAACTGCAAGATTACATTGTAAAGAGGAGTAGTAATAGGGAAGGGAAGCATTCTGGACATTTTTTTTTTTTGCAGTCTATTATAACTACTTGACAAATGTCACCTTGGACAAGTCACTTCATTTCTGTAGGTCATGGTATTCTTGTGTGTAAAAAGAAGATAACCTACTAGCTCTTAGCTCTGAGAGTTGCAATCATGCCACACAAATCAGACCAGCTATGTCAAGACATTTTGGAAGCTACAAAATCCCTAAAAAGGTGCAATGTTTTGGTTACTTTGCACAGATTCCTCTATAGAAGAGGACATCATAATAGAACTTGGTTCATAAAGAGACCCAAAGAGTCAATAAGATGATGACTGTAAACTGCTTAGCCCAGTCCTGGCACAGAGAAGGATTCCATAAATGTCAGTGGCTCTTTTATTATTAATTTAAAAAAATGAAGATCAGTTATAGGTGGAGAATACTCAGTAGGTTGTGATTAAAAAAAAAAAAAAAAAACAAAAGACAAAACAAACCCATTGTAGTGAAATGTGAGCTTACCCCCAAATCTCCAACTGCTTTACGATAAAATGTATTTGTTCATCACCAGTTGATGGCTTTTGAAATCATTTATTTTTATTGTCTAACAAAGGGCACTTTGTTGAGTGCTTCATTATCTGTAGAAATGCTTTAGCATTTGCATCAAAACCCTGTGCTCAAATGCTGGCACTGGCAGTACCTCTTAGTGATAATTTTCGAGTTAAGTATTATGCATCAGGTAAATGATTGTGCATATAAATGGTCATTTTACATTGTGCATTAGCAGGTAGAAATGGACGATCTTTTCTAAGAAATATTCAACTCCCCCCCCCCAACACAGTTAACTGCTTCAAGTATGACTGTAGAGCATGCTACGATGTTGTACAAAGTTAGATTAAAAAGAATAATAATAAAGATTTTAAAACTGTTAGCTCTTCCAAGAAAGGACTTGGTACATTTGCTGTTTCCTTTTTTCTGCTGTACAGCCTTGCTTATGTTTGTGATGTTATTTGAGCAATGCTAAAAAAACCAAAAAACAAAAAACAAAAAACAACACACACACACACACACACTAGTAGCAATATACCATTTAGAACTTGTGGCTTTTATTTATTACAAGCCTTGACAAAAGACACCCAGGTATTATAATAGCATGTCTCCTTCTCTATCCAAAGTGCTTCTTTGCTTGCTGTTTCTGTCACTAGATGATATGGCTCTGGAAGGCATGGTTTAGAGTTTCCTTAAATCTCAATGAGTTACAAATAGTAGGTGCCAAATAATATAATGAATGAATGAATGAATGAATGTATAATGGTGGTTTATGGAGAATATTGTGTCTCATGTCAGCGATATTCTTGAAAGTCATCTTTTAACCAAAATCTTACACAAGAATGCATCTCACTAAGAATGTTCTCAGTTTTGCTGTTTCCCCACGCTGTTCGCAGGGGTGTATCACTGTAAGATAACCTGGATATGACATGCAGAGAAACCAATTCCCTTACAAGGTAACCTTCAAATAGCAAATGATTTTCTGGAAATGGAATCTGCATTATGATATATAAGTGGCGATTCACTCATTAGATACTTCTAAGATATCCCAGATGTTATTAAAGTGACCTGTTTTTCTGCGGGTCCCCTTCTTTAAATGGTAAACACCTTGAAAACAGAGAAGCTGTGTTTTGTCTCTTGTATGCCTGTAAGTTCTCAGAATGCCTGGTATCTGTTAGACACTAGAAAGTCTAAGAATTCTGCGATAGCTTGAAGACATTGCCCAAGCCCTGCTCTTAAGGAGCTCTCCATATGGTGGTGAGGCAGCCGAGAAGCATAAGGTTGAGTTTTAAGATCCGTTTCCAAAAATCATGAGGACCTTTAAATGACTTCTATGCAGAATAAGTAAAATAGAGTAAATTGGCATCACACTGAGGGTTTGAGGTATGTTGTTTGCACTCCTCAACTTTGACCTTTCTTTCTTGGCTCTGCCTCCTTGTTCCTAGTTTCATCTTTTCCATGTGGTTCTTAGTTGGCATTCTTCTTCTTTTTAATCTGCGGTTATGCTTCTCTGAGGAAGGTGACGATCAGGAGTGTAGTGGGCCCTTGGCTAAGAAGTGACAGCTGTTTCCCATGCCTCATGGGAGTGTGTTTAGCACGGGGCTTTGCATACTGCACATGCTCAGGAAATATAGTTTTAAATGACTAAATAGATTCTATCCTTGGTTTGTAGCTGTTTTCTAGTTCCTCATGATTCCTCCCTACTGTAATTTTTATGATTCTCTCTGTCTTTGAATAGCATCTCATTGTTCTCCTTCACCCCACTCTACATTCAAGGATGATTCTTGTGTATGTCCCCATTTCCCTCCTCCCATGACACCTTTCTGTTGTGTGACAGGACGATGGGGAATAATGGAGACTCAAGAAATAAAGGCCATGTAATAAAGCAGTTGAGACAAGATGCAAAAAGAAAAAAAAATCACCAGCTTAAAAGGTAGTTCTACTCTGTGTCAGCACTGGGACAAAGCGGTGAATAATGGCGACTGAGTTCTAGGATGGTGGAGCTGGAGGAAGGGACATTCTTATGCCACACACATAAATCAGGTATCCTCAGAATGTCAGGCACTGTGGTAGGTCCTGGGGATATATAGCCATATGCTGGTCTAAGGCTCTGAAGACTGGGTGTTTTTTGGAAGAGGCAAAGTTCCAGCAGTCCTCAAGACTTGAGGAGACCTGAGTGAAGGTTAAGTCCTTGTTGTTCATTGTGCTTCTAGTTGGAATCCCCAGAGCGGTTGCATGTGAGGATGGCTCAGTTGACTCTGCTTGTGGCTTCTAAGCTTCTAAAAGCCCTGTGAGATGAGAGGCTGCCATATGCTGCCTGTTTAAGTGGTCATTATTGGAGTCATGAAATAAATGAGACTTCAGTGGATTTTGTGCTCTTTTCTGCTAAATAAATCTATGAATTGGATTACAATGAATTTTTTAGGTATTTTATTATTTATGGTTGGCTTGAAGCCATTAGCTATATATAAAATAAAAGACAAGCAACGAAAGGATTTTTAAAAATTCCCCAAATCAGAGTCAGCTTAATGGTTGTTATCGCAAAGTGAGATCATCTCTTTATCACAGAGAGTAGGGAGGGACCTTCGTGTCTCCCAGGGCGGCCTTCCATTTTCTCCAGTAAGTAATATGGGTTTTCCCCCATAATTACCTGATAGATTGGCATAGCACCTTGGGACCCACCTCAGTGCGTTGGGTAAATGATATGTTTTCTAATGGCATTTTTACCCAACAGTGGAGCTTGTGAACTAATGATATATATGGCGAGGCCTCTGTAGGGAATGGTGTAGAGGCAGTGGTTACTTTTATAAAGTTATGCACTAGGCCCCGAGCTACCAGATTCCGGGGAGACACCATTTGTATTTAGTATTACCAGCGAAAATAAACACTTTGCAAGAGCATTCTTAGGGCATTTTCACAGGATGTCCAAAGAGGCCATGCGTTGGGCAAGGTGCCATTTCCAGCCAGTGACATCCCATTTTCAACGCAGCTGCTCTTTGCTGCTATGAAAGACATGTCAGAATTAGTCTGAGAAAATCCCATGACTAGTCCCATATGGCTGCGTGGATCATCGGTCTTGGAGCTGTTGATAGAGGAGTGATTTAGATTACCGAGGCAACCATGAGGTCATGGAGAAAGGCTCCGAGTGGCAATCATGAGTCATGGGTCGAAACCTCAGCTCTGGCACTTAAGGCCAAGTCAACTCACCTCAATGAACTTTAAAATGGGGATAACCATTACCTCGTCACATAGAAATTGGGAGGATTGAGAGGCATACCTCATGTTCATTACTATAGGAAGGTTCCTGGCATATACTAGGCCCTCAGTGGGTGCTTATTAGGAAACCAAACCAACGATACATGATGTGGCACTAGAACAAATATTCTTCAAACTTGCCTGCTCCCATGAATCAACTGGGATGTTTGTTAAAATACAGATTCCTGGGCCTCCTTCCTTGCCTATTAATTGAGACCTTCCAGAAGTAAGGCCTGGGAATACGCATTTAATATGCATCTTAGATGATTCTCATGGTTAGACTAGGCTGGAAAATAGTACTGAAGACAAGCTGCAAAGGATTCAATTGATTTTTTTTTTTTTTTTGTCATTTGTAGGGCTCGGTCAAGCACATGCTTTGCTTATTCATCCCATTCACGTAGCCCTTGACTCCCACAATTAGCAATATAACCAACCATTATGATCAGTTATATGTTGATTCAGGTATGAGTGCAGATGTGGCCTGTGACTCTGTCATGACCATCTCAGAGTGGCTTGGCTATATTTCTTTGACAGATTGAATATTTTTTTTTTTTGGTGTAATTCTAAATTGCAAGGCATACAAATATATTCTATTTTTTTGGTGTAATTCTAAATTGCAAGGCATACAAATATATTCTAAACTTAAAATGAATATCAGTCCAAGAAGCATGATTCCCCAAAGAAATAGAAAACAAAGTGACAAGTCTGCATTGCCCTCTTGGAGCTGACCGAGTCTGCTTCCTGCATTTTCAGTGCTGGTTGTCTGATGGTTTGGAGCTTTCTTTAAAATACTCTCCCTGGAGTGGTAATGCACCTTTTGAGGAGTCTGCTCAGCCAGATATCTGCACAAGATGCCTAAGATGTGCCCCATGTGTTAGATCTGTACTGTAGCCGGCCTGGCATTTTATCTGGGGCTGTACTTCTCTAGGACAATTTGTGGGGCATCTGATAGTTCTTTTCCATGCTGATGATCTAGAAAATAGGACACTTTAGGTGAAATAGAATTAATAATAATGAATTACAATATCTAGGAAGCTTCATGTGTGTACCACTTTTAAAATGTTATTCCATTTAATCGTCATAAAAAAATCAGTTATTGCTGTTTTACAGATGAGGAAGCTGATGTTTGGAAAGAGGTTATGTAACTTGAGCGGGGTTTCTGAGCGACCATAGTGAACGTCAGAAGTGAAACCAGAACCCAGTTTCAATCTCGAACTTTCAACCATCCTGCTGTGATCTTCTCCCTGTACTGTTCCCCAGTGTGGCAGACTTTTTCAGCTGCTGTGTACAGGTGTAGTTCCCCTGCTATTAATGCAACCAAGCTCCACCTCTGTGGCTTCAGTTTGTCTGGTCTTTGACAAAGACCAAACGTCTGCCTCTCTCCAGACGTTTCTGAAAATTTCTGTGGGGAGGAGGCTTGTTTGTTCAGTCCAATACTGACCACTGCTATTTTGCTCTGGTAATATCTTATGAATCTGTCACTTCCAATTTGAATAACAGAATCTCAGAATTAGAAGGGCTTTACTGGTCATTTGGACCAACCATTGAACAATGTCAGAATGGTGACTCACTACCTCTGACATGTCATTGAGCCCTCTGTCTGAATGCCTCCAGGGATGGACAACTCATTACCGTCATAGGCCATCTGGGACATCTCTGGGCAGACAATACAACCTGTTCCCATTGTCCCTGTAAGAAACGTCCAAACCTGTAGGGAATTTTTATGAGTTTATTTGAGCCAAATTGATGACATATAGGGGAGCAAGATCTCAAATGCTGTGGAGAATAGTAGTTCTGCAGTTTCCTTTATGCATTTGAAATTAAGGAGGGGATGTGAGGAAGATGGGGGAACAGGAAGAGAGTGGGGTTAACTCTTGCACGCTTCAAAAGGAAGGGTCTGAGAGGGTGGTCAGGTAATCGAAAAGAGGGACTTCAAAGGAGGCATTTCAAATCTTTGTTAACCCAGATGCATGGAAACAATGGACACAGTTTGCTCAGGGCAAAGAAGAGCCTTTTAGTAAAGAAGTGATATGCCTGGAGGGTGACTATATACCACAACCCTCACAGGTAGAAATTGATGATCAGATCACCCTGTGAGGTTACTTTCCATAGAACCCCGTTTCTTCCACAACTTTTACCTCCATGTACACTTCTGCTGTGTGATGGGGAAGTTCAAAGTACTAAAATACAATGTACGATGAGTAGTGTTTGATCCCTGGATTTTTGAATTTGTCACTTTCCTTGGATCCATGACAAAGTGACTTCATGGCCGAGCTGAGGAGAATGGTTAAATGGTAAAAACTGAAGAGGCTTTGAAGTCACCAAGGGGGCTAAGGTAAAGGAAACACTGATGTTCTCAGGACTGAAGGGAGAGAGTCTAAACCAGGAAGGGTAAAGTGCCATGTTTGCATTTTATTGATTTCCTACCTATTGATTTTAACGGATGACCTGTCCGTCTGATAGAAAGAGACCGACAGGGAAGCAGAAGCCCAGAATGCCCGGCCTTCAAGGGAGGGAGGGAATTACATATAAAACACCCCAGGCGTTCACTTCTTTTACAGTCAACCCATGAGCACATTCCAGGCCTTTAATCCTTCTCTTGAAATCCTGGAGGGAGAGAGATTTGTGGGCTTGCCTGAACTTCCTCCACTATCCTCCAAGGAAATTTCAGCTGTAGGGAGAGAGGACTAGGGGCTCTCATTTGGATCTTACTGAACCTCGAGTGACAGTATCGGAACTATTCTGGGCCTCACTGTGTCTGATGCATCTGTGTGTTTCCAACACCTAGCTAGTGACCGCACAAAGTAGATGCTCAACAAATGCTTTGAAAATGAAGGAATGAATGCTTGACGAATTGCTCTTTTTGGGAAGACTCAGGCATTAAAATATTCTTAAATTGGGAATTTATCTGAATATCTCATCCTTCTCTTCCAGTTGGTAAACACCCAGAGGCGTGGGGATCGCTCAAACTATATTTGGTGTTCTGTTGCCATACGTAATGCACTCTGGAGGCCTTGGGTTTTAGTGTCAGCCTTTTTCTTCCTTTGATGAGACTGGCGATAGTTTTTGCCCTGGTAGAGGACCACTGCTGGAGGTTGTTCTCCTCTAACTCCGTCCTCTGCATTGTCTTGGAACACAATGGGAAGATAGTATTTGGCTGGTTCTTAAATACTTTTTTTTCCCTTTAAAAAAATATTGATTGAAGTATATATAGCATTCCATAAAATTTACCTGTTTTATGTGTACAATTCGATGATTTTTAGTAAATTTTATAATTGTGCAATCATTGCCATTATCCAAATTTAAAATATTTCCATTGCCCCAGAAAGATTCTTCATGTCCATCTGCAGTTCCATCCTCAGCCCCAGGCAGCCACTAATATACTTTCTGTCTCTATATTTTTTACATAAGGAGGCCATGTGTTATGTGAATTTTGCTTTTTTCATGTAGCATAGTGTTTTGAAGTTTTGTCCATGTTACAGTATGTATCAGTAGATCATTTTTCTTTATCATTGCTGAATAAATTTCCATTGGATGGACACACCACACTTTGTTTCACCATTTACTAGTTGATGGACATTTGTATTTAGTTTTACTTGTTGATTCTTATGCTGCTATGGGCATTCACATATAAGTCTTTGTATATTGAAGTAGTGAGCATGGCTCTGTGTAGAAGAGAGGAAGACAGAGATGAATGAGAAATGAATTTCATGTATATTTGTGAATTTCTGTGAATTTCCCATTCAGTACCTAAGTAAGAAACAAAATAAGCCTGTGTCATTATAATCACTTTTAATATGTAGGTGATGGTATTTTCTAAACCAAAGTCAGTCTTAAAAAGACATGTTGATAAAAAGTTTATAATATCATAAAAGTGGAATGTCACATGTATGTATCATGAATTAACCTTTTTGTAGGGATAATGTGTAAGGTTCTTATAAATATGACCTGCTCATCAAATAGAAAGTTTTGCTTGAGAGTTAATAATTCCTTCGTTCATGAATTTATATGAATTTAGTGACACATATCAGCCACATTTCTGAATGCTGGAGGTATAGCAATGAACCCTGACTTCATGGAACCAGTACTCTAGAGGGAAAGTAAGACAAAAAAATAAATTAGTAAAAAATATGGTATGGTAGATAATGATAAATGCTATAGAGAAAAATTAGGTAATTAAGAAGGATAGAGTATTGGGAATGGAGGTGGAATGGAAAGAGTTAAATAAGATGGTCAGGGAAAGCTTCATGAAAAGGTGACACGGGCAAAGACATGAAGATGAAGAAGCAAGTCCCGTGATTATATAGCAGAAGAACATTCCAGGCAGAGGAAAGAGCACGTGCAAAGGCCCTGAGGCAGAAGTGCATATGGAGGGAACAAACGACAGTAAAGAGGTCAGATAAGTGGGTGGAGGGAGTAAATAAGAGATGATGTCAGAGAAATGGGATCAAGTAGGGGCAAAGATGTTGTCGGAACATGCCTTGAAAGGTAGAGGATGAAGAAACCTTTGGCAGGGATCCTATGGTGATGGATCAGGTGTCAAATAATCAGCTGGATACAAAAGCTTTTAGGTCCTTTGCAACACTGAGACAGTGCCATGATTCTTTGAGATTGAAAATGGCTATTCTGTACTAAACAGCTAGGATGTCAGAGTGGGTGTGATTTGAGCCAGAAGGCTTCCACTCTGTCAGCGAGCTGATGGGACATTGCCTGGCATTTGCTGTAGGTGGGGGATGCGAAGTGAACAGACTCAGAGGACTTCAGCACAACATCTCATTTCATCAGCTAGTGTCGTACTATGGCCCAGTCGCTGCCCTGGCATTGCAATTTGGCTCAATTTAAAAATCAAGAATTCTTTTTTCCCCTCAGTAGATAATACCCTCTTGGTATATAGGTAGGAGGGAAAATAATTTAGTTTGTGAGGCTCCAACAGGTACTTTATAGCACATTAATGTCCACTTAGCTGCCACATGGATTGACCCATTGACACCTGAGGCATTTAAAGTTGCAATTTTAGGATCTCTTTCACACTGTATACAGACATACTCCAGCTGAAGTTGTTGCCTCTTACTCTCCTGACTGTGAGTGACTGATTTTTCACCCTTCGCCACCACGTAGTAGAGGATTTTAGGGGCTGGAATCAGATAGCGTGGGTAGTACCACCTGCCACAATTTTTTTTTTCTTTTCTTTTCTTTTTTTTTTTTAATTTTCCTTGTTTCTTTAGCAGCTGTTGCCTCAGGTCTTTTACTAGTTTGCTCAGTGGTGAGGAAGGATGGTCCACAGATTATGGAGGATTTTATGATTTTTAACTATTTATTGTAAAAACATTTAGGTGGCTAAAGCTTTTGGGCTGTCAGTGTATAGAAGTCATGGTTAAGTTTCCTCCTTTACCCTAAATTAAGGCCCGTCCTTTGGTCATGTAAATGGTTTATGTGTCATGTATATGGTGCAAAGAAGTTATCTTTTTTTAAAAAAATAAATGTTTAGTGTTAGAACAGTTTTAGATTTTTCAGAAAAATTACAAAGATAATAAAGAGTTCCCATATATCCTGCACTTAGTTGTCCCTCTTGTTAACATCTTACATTAGTACAGTACAGTTAATGAACCAATAGTGATACTTCACTATAGACTAAAGTTCAGACTTTTTTGAGATTTCCTTAATTTTATTCTTAATGTTCTTTTTCTGTCCTAGGGTCCCATCTGGGACACCACATTACATTTGGTTGTCACATCTCCTTAGGTTCCTCTTGGCTGTGATGGTTTCTTTCCTTGTTTTTGATGACCTTGACAATTTTGGGGGAGGACTGGTCAGGCACTTTATAGGATGTCCTTTGATTGGGATTTGTCTAATGTTTTTCCTCATGATTTGATCAGGCTTATGAGTTTTTGGGAGGTAAAGTGCCATTTTCATCACATCATATCAAGGGTGCATACTATCAACATGACTAATCACTGCACATGTTGACTTTGATCATCTGGTTGAAGTATTTGTCGGGTTTCCCTACTATAAGGTTATTCTTTTATTATTCATTTTTTCATACTCTACTCTTTGGGAGGAAGTCATTATGCACAGCCCACCTTTATAAAAGTTAGAGTTACACTATACCTGTTTGAGGGCAGCACGCGTACAGAAATTATTTGGAATTTTGCTGTGTGGAAGATTGTATCTCCTCTCTCATTTACTTATTTATTCAAATCACTTACTTATATCAGTGTGGACTCATGTCTTTATTTTATACTTTGAATTATAATCCAGTACTATGTTATTTATCTTGTTCCAGCTTTGGCAGTTGGAAGCTCTTTCAATTGGCTCCTGGTTCCCTCTGAGATGCTATCATTGTGTGTGTGTGTGTGTGTGTGTGTGTGTGCGCACGCACACGTGTGTGCATGCGTGCATGCACTTCCTTACTTTCTGGCACTGCAAGATACTCCAGGGTCATTTTATACATTTCTTGCCCCTGTCCATTTTTTCAAGGAGCCTTGGCTTCTTTTATTGGAGAATGGTATTAGAAACCAAAAATTAGGCAATAGGAGTGCTCACTGTTATTGGGATGTCATTGCTTCTGTGCCTGAAGGGGTTATCTTTGGTACTACGTTTTTTGAGGAGACAAAGTTGTGATATGATCGAATGGGCTCTGAACTAGAAGCTGCTATTTGGGCCATTAACCTGCACTTGACCATGTTACCGTGTGTGCCAATATGGGTAAGCCACTTCACTGGTGAGCCTCAGTTTCCTCTGTGATATATAACATGTGGATATAGTGTCTTGCTCACCTCATTTACAGTTACAAAAAGATCTAGGAAGTTCATGTCATCTGAAAATATTTTGTGAATTGATATATACAAAGATTTGTTTTATTTTTACGATCTTAAAGCTTTTGCATATATAGTGCCTTGTCATTGTCAGAATTTTAGTTTGACCAAATTTCATGCACTTTCAAGTACAGAATCATAAATATCAGCATTCAGTTATTTTTTTTAAATGAGTTATTTTTAATCTTAGAATTTATTTGGTAATATGTCCATTAGAAATTTTTGTCATGGGAATAAAGTTTCTAATATTTTGCTTAAGTGGTTTCTCTTTCCTCAAGTGCTTCCATGTTTTAAGAAATTTATGAAGGAGTCAAATAAGTCAGATACTAACCAAGAGGCAATTGTAGTTCCTACTAGTAGTTGTGTTAGTAGCTTGGAGGGACTTTGAACCTGACCCCTCTTCAGGCTCCCCTCCCACACCAAAGGAATGTGCTAAGTCAAAACAGTGCATTTGTCATGTAAAATGTCACATTGAGACAGGCCCTCTCAGTACCCATTCCAACCTGCTTGCCCACCCCCTCCCAATATAGACATTCTGGGTCTGCCAATGTGTATAGTCAGAAGATTTATTTACCCTCTAATCTGAACACTAGGCACAAAGCAAAGACTAAATAATGCTTTTCCCCATGTGCTGTACGAAGGCTGGGCATTGTATGTAATGTGATGGAGCTCCCAGTAATTTTAAAACAGACTCTCCAAGGCAACTAACTAATTTGAAAGGGCACAAGAAAATCAAATCAGCCCCTTTCTGTTTGATGTCCCTTGTGTAAAGCAACTATATGTATATATATGGTACCATGGTGATTGAGGACGGGAGGCTCAGCTCAAAGCTGTCAGTCTCTGGGTATTGCTCCCTGGCCTGGCGACCCTGTGGAATAACCCCCAGCTGTGGGCTATAAATACATAAATGATGTAGAAGAGGCAGTGAACCATCTCAGCATGAAGGGAGACACATTTTGCTGGCACTGCTGTGTTTGTGCTGCTTACTGGAATTTTAAAACATGGTCTCATCCAGAAAAAGGATCCCCCGCCCTATCCGCACAACCAGCACGACTGAGATTTTGCTTCAGCACTGGCGTCCTGTCTGACTCCACATCGTGTTCCTTGGCATGGAGCTTGGTTCACTCATAATACCTGTTTAAATCAGGTTATTTGTCTTTCCTTTTAATTAAGAGCTAATGTCAGGGAGAGGAAAGAAATAAACATGCAAGGAAGATAGTTGCCTGTTGTACGATGGACACAAAACGCAGAGATGCTCACTGAAGATGAGAATTATGTCGTTCAAATGGGGTTTTCATTTTGCTGTAAATCAACCAGTCTAAGGTGAAATGACCAAGGAAAAAGAGGGCAGGACAGTAGAAATCCAGGCTGCTTGAAAATGTGTTTATTTAAATGAACAGTCATGCTATTTCAAGTCTGACGTGGGAAGCAAGCCTTTTCACTGGTTTGGGAAAAGCTCCCTATGGGCTGTTTGTCTTAAACACAGCCTAACGGAGTGCTACTTAATGGGGGCAATGAGGATCCCAAATTCAATTTTGTTTCTAACAGGCTAAAGCATGTCTTTAACTTTGATCTGTAAATAGGAATCAGGAGCATGATTGGCTAATGTTTGACTTTCAGTTGGCCTAATGAGATTTTATGAATACCAATATTGCTACAGCATCATAATATATTTGCTGGCTTTTTGTGGCAGTGAAAAAAATATTGCTGTCTATTATTCTAATAACTCAGTTTCATAATGTCACAGTAATTATTCCAATTTCCCTTTGGTGAGTGTGGGACTACTGCTTCTTAATTTTTGGAAAGGTCAGCATATTTTTTTAATTGATGCTTAGTTTGACTACATCTAATGTCAGTCAACTGTTGTTAATAGGCTCTATTATAACACAAAAGTGCTGATATTTTAAACGTAGTTGGTGAACCCCAACAGGGCTGTGCATTCAGGACTGCTCTGCAAGGTAGCATTAGTCATTCAGCAGCAGTACTGAATTTATGTTGTTAAATTCATTTCAGCCATTGAAACTTGACAACTAATTTTGGGTAAGAATGATTGGAATTGATAAACTCTCTTACTTTTGGAAGTGTCTGTTTTTCAAAACAAATCTTTTATCTGGTATGGCACATAATTTAGTGGAAACATACACAAATCGGCATTGCTCTTGATCATGGGGCAGGGGAAGCATTCAAATCATTAGATCCTTTATTTTTCAGGATGAAATAAAGAATATTGTGTGAGGACCGTGATGCTCACCCAAAACAGTACACACTTGGCAATAGTTTATAAAATACTAATTTTTAGAAAGGGAGATGAAAAAAAATATACTTGGTGTCTGTTTTTCCATAAATCTTATGTCTTTACATTTAGAAGAAAACAAAACCCTTGGACATTTCTGGCATGGCAGAAAATTCCAATAAGGAGGAAATAATGAAAGACTGTTTCATAAGTACCTTCTTCTATAGGAAAGGTTCTTTACATGTGTATCTCACTTAATCTTTGCAAGAACTTCATGAGGCAGCTAATAATAACCTCATTTTACAGCTAGGGAAGTAACTTTTGTGAGGTCGAATCACTTGCCCAAGACCAATTGCTAGAATATGGCTGAGCTGGAACTTACATCCAGGTGGGCCTGGCTCCAAAATCCATTTCTTTTCATTAAAATGGAAGCTTCATGAGCAAATGGGTCATATCATTTTTACTCACCTCTGCGTCTCCCAGTGCCCGATGCAGTCGTTGGCACTCAGTGACATGAGAGTTCCCTGCCAATCCTCTCCTTGACCTTCAGATTTACCATTTGCATGTCTGTGAACCATCTCTTCCCCTTAACTACTCTTTCATATTTTGTCCCCAATTAAATTGAATCAAAAACCCATTGTAAGGATGCCTTGCCAGTGCCCTTCTCTGACCTAATAACACTCTCGTGGTATTTCTTCATGTTCCCACACATGGGATAGATCTGATGGCTCCATTTTCCAGGTGAGGAAACCGAGCCTTCAGGGGAGTTAGGTGGCCTCCCATAGGCCCACATCTCTATGGACTCAGACCTGGTATCACATTTCAAATGTTCCCTATTCCAAAGCCTGGGCTCCTTTCGCATGGAATCTAAGCTGTCTCAAAGGTGGAGGATGAATTGTGTTGAGTTGGACATTCTGGTGAGGGCAGGCTGGAGTGAAGAGGTATGAGCCAAAGCTCAGAGGTGAGAAAGCGTGTGGCTGGTCCTGAGAAGAGCGACCATTCAATAAAGTCATGAGGATTCTGGTGTCTTAGGTTTGTTTCCTAAGGGAGGAGCTTGGTCACTGAACAAGGCCGTGCTCTTCCTCCCTGACCCTGGAGATCTGGCATCATGCTCTGCCTTATTTAGGACCAACCATGTCATTTGTGGGGTTGACAAACTCCTTTTCCGATCACTCAGCAGCTACCTCCTGTTTTGAAGCATCTATACCCACACCTTTCCTGTTATTACCTTCTAGGCATAGAGGAAGATTTGGCTCAGTCCCCACGTTGTTTGTACTCTAGAGACACAACAAGGTGCCCCAGTTAAACCGTCTTTGCCATCTCCTACCACATCTTCCACAGTTACACTTCCCAGTGAACTCGTTGTTTTGGGCATTGGGAGGGAGGGAGAACATCTGACAGAGCCAGCGATGCTCAGAAGCCCATTCCGGATGAAAGGGTTTGCTTTTTCTCTTCTCGTGATGTTGTTTAAGGTTCAGGTTTCTGTCTAGGGAGCCTCTTGAAGTTAAGAAATTAGACCACAAAGAGTGTCACTGTTGAGCTCCCATGACAAAGTGGTATAATATGAAAGCCCAGCAGTATCGAGCTTGTCAAATGTTTATTGCAGATTATATAACAAAGGAAAATCCTTAGCTGTTCAGGTCTTGCCTTGCTAGGCAGAGGGAAGCAGAAGAATCACGATTTTCCAAATGTTCTCATCTGACAGACCTATTGCATTGGCCATTTTGTCCTTGCTAAAAATTAGCCCCCTTTTTCTCTGTCTCAATTCTTCCCCATTCTCATGAGAATCAGAAGCGTTGACTATTGTTCTTGGCAAACAGTCCATTGTCTACTCAGGTCTCAGGAATGAAGAAACAAGGCTGGTTATGCACACAGGTTTAGTTCTTTATACCCAAGCTTCTACTCTCAGCTTTGAAATACAATGGAAGGCATATCTCACTTGTCAAGTTCCTTCTCTGTTTCACAGAACTAGCACTTATATGTTAGGCTCTGGTCTAAATCTGGGGATGCAATGACCAGCAAGGAAGATAAGGCCCTTGTCCTCCATAACCTGTTTTTACTCTCCCGAGGGGGGCCTTTGTCAGTTCAAGACAGTTTTCTACACTCACAAAGCTATTCCTCTGATATTCTTCTGAGAATTAGGTAGCATTGTGAACTTTTTCTGCCCTTTTACTCAATCAGCTCAACATTTTATTAACATGAAGAGTTTGTTTTACTCAGTAGAGCTGGAAAATTGAGTATGTACTTCTATTTAGATCATTTATAAAAATATTAAAGAAGGTCAATATCGGCATAGTGTGTGGGGCTCCCTCTTGTTGCACTTTGTCCTATTTTTAAGCTGAGTCACCTACCATAGGTTACGTATATAATACACATTTAATACATTTCTTGTTGATTCGCTGATCGCTTTTCCTTGTCAGGCTGGTTCCCACAATCCCAGGATGACTTGGTTTTTTAATGGCCCTGGATCTGAAATATTGTCTTTTTTTTTTTTTTTTTTTTTTTT
>CM053513.1:80544053-80566758 GCA_028627145.1 Eidolon dupreanum
GGGGGTCTTAATTTTGTACAAATCCTCCTCTGATTATACAGATGCTAGTGCTAGTTGCCTTCCAGGAGTTCTTGTGGACCTTATAACTTGTACTTCTCCACTAGGGTGACCAACTCAGGCTGTTTGATGTCCTGAGAATGCCCTCAGTCTGGGTCAAACCTGGACGGTTGGCCACCTGAGTTCCATGGAGCCCTGAATCACACTTGCCTTGTGTGTTCGTGTGTTCGCATCTAAACCCTGAGCTTCACGGAGAGCAGGTGAAGTGGAATGTACTGAATGTTCATGTTCCCTGTGTATTTCTGGCAGTGAGTGTGGGATCCCCATCATGTCCCTCTTGAAAATAGTTTTTTGATTGATTTGTTTCCCAAATGTACCCTATGACCTTTAGCCTTTGTCTTCTGCAAAATATTTGGCCAATTTTAGATGCATTATCACTTTCAATACCTGCAGCCATGGAGGGTGGCAGTGTCCTTCCCACGTATAGCTGAATAAACTGGGTTTCAAAGCAAAGAGCAGTTCACGCAAGGCTGTCCATTTTCTAAGTGGCAGACCTCAGACTAGAACCTGCATCTTCAGTGAGTGAAGCCCAGACCCTTTGAAAACAACATGCCACTGCTTGCTTTGTAGGCGTGGAAACCCTTGTCTCACTTGATGGGTGAGCATCTGATACATTTCTCAAGCTTTAGCTCAAACAGCTACCCCCAGAGGCTTTCCCCAATGCTCTTGCCTGTTGGCATCTCTCTTCTGTTTGAGTCGACATCATTCCATTTTCCTTTGAGACGTAAGGTTCCCCTGCCTTTTATAATACTTGTTTTCATCTTTATTTCTGGCTTTATGTTTCTTGGGTGATTGTATGCTGCTTGAAGGCAGAGATGAGGGCTTCACTTGTTTTTGAACTCCCAGGTCCCAAGGGCTCACATATTCATTCATTCATTCATTCACTTATCCATTCATTCAAGTGTTTAGCAGCATCTTGATTGTGTAGGAATGGGGACCTGCACTTAGCTTGAAGTCAGTGGGAAAATTTGGTACTAAAAAACCAAGAGGAAGCCTTCAGTTAAGTTGGCTGGCCATGTATCTTGAGTTTTATTCAACTGCCGCGCCATCATGGCTTACAAAAGACTCTTTCCATAGCATTTTCCATAAGTTTTCTCGCATTTTTTTTAAAGCCCCAACAGTCAGACCATAGAAACTGTTCAGATTCCACGAATATTAGAAGAAAGTCTTTTGCTCGATTAATTAATTTGATGGGCACTTTTGAGCATCTGCTGTTTGTGGAATGTCGAGTCCAGGTCCTGCGGGAAATTTGGAGATTGTGAAGTTCCTGCTCTCCAGAAGCTCTGGAGCTTCAATCACTGTGAGCTTCACCCTTAGGTGGGCACCCCAATCGCTGTGGTGGAATGCAGCTTCTGAGTTCACAGGTTGAGGAGAAACACATCATGCAGGTGATGACACTGGACAGCTTCCCAGAGGAGATAGGATTCCAACTGGGCTTTGAAATCTGAATAAAATTAAAAATAACAATGATTATCAATTTCAGGTGCCTTAGTGGGAAAGATGCTGCCTGAATTTGGGTTTGTGGATTCCTCTTCTTCGCTCCATGATCTTCTTTCTTTTTGAGAAAATCTAGCTTTTCTGAGATAATTTGTCCTATACTCATTTCTCTCTTTCCTCCCTTTTATATATGTTCTCTATTCTCCCATCCCCCCTCCCGTTCATCATTCAGAGGAATCTGTTTTTGTTTGGCAAGTCCAGCATTTCTCTTTGGGGCCAATGGTTCAGTTTGGTTTCAATTTAATCTTGTTTCCAGGCTCGTGGTGATAGAAACCCTACAGTCCAGTCCATAAAATTCAGATCACACCATTTCCATTCATCAAGAGTCATCATCAACTCCCATTAATATAGCACAGGAAATAATATCATTAGGTTTTCATGTAAATGAAGAACATGGGGAAATATTTACAACATTTTATGAAATTTTTATGGACTGAGCAGTGATTGACGTGTTAATAAACAGCAGAAAAATAATTTGGTTTGCTTTCTAGTTATCCTGGTATCTCCTATTGGAAACCTGTTGTCAACAGGCATATGTCTTCCATGCCCAGTGTACACATGTCTGCTTATAATTGCTATTTATACTTCATTTATAAAGAAATCCTAGGGGAATATTGGAACACCAATCTGTACCATCTACTTTCATTTTTATTCTGATCAAATCTTCCTGTTACTGAAAAGAGGGGAGGTGCTAATGCTTGATATTTTTTTTCAAAACATGCCATTTTTTTTGAGATGTTATCTAAATTATTTATTTCTGAGTGTTGGGAGCCTGGAAAAAATAATTGAATCGTCAGTGTTTGGTGCCAATTCTAATATTCATTGACTAGGTTATTTTCGGTTTACCAGTATTCCTGGTTCTCTTCCATGTGACCATATAAACAGAGTGATCACACATTCGGTGTTTGCAAACACTCTGTGCTCCTCTTCAGTACCTTCTCCACATCTGAGCTCCTTTCACCTCCTGCATCCAAAGTGTCTCTCTGAAATCAGAGTCAGCGCTATTATTACTGTTGCTAACAATAGCTCATGTCCACAGCAGGGAAGAACAATTAACAAATTCATGAATTGTGTTTGTTTACTTGTCTGAGCTCAAGGCTAATTATTTAATTAATGTCTTCTGTCTCGAACAGAAGTGTTAGCACATGGAAGTGTTGCCGAGTGGCAAACAAGGTGAGATTTGAGAAATTCCAACTTATTTGTGTGTATAAATAGACATTTATTCATTGAAGAGCTAGAGTTAGGGTAGGAGTATTTTAATCGCAATGGTTAACATTGGGAATTCTTGATAGAGAGTTAATGAACTCAGCCAAGGCCTTTTGCAGTTATTGGAAGGTACTTCATAGCTATGACTAATTATTATACCATAGTAATAATAATAATATTAAATGGCAAACTATTCAAATATTTCAACAAAGAATCTGTCACATTTTGTATTGTAGTATTGGACGAATACATCAAATTGTTCACAGCCTCAACGCCCCAACTCAATCTCTGCCTCTTCTGTGTGCTCCCCAAACTCCTTATTTACATTTTCCTATGGTGCTATGCTTTGCACTGTGTAAAAAGTTAGACCCTCTCCTCGTAAGTGTTGATGTGCATCTTGTTGTCCCAGAATCACTCATGATGCTTCACGCATTTCAGGTGCTCCGTGAATGTTTGCGTGAATACAAGGCTGATTTCCAGAGTTTCACTGAATTTAATACCAGCCAAGGAAATGGCTGGCCTTTAGAGCTGCTGCTTTTTAAATACGTAAGTACAGATAGGAAAGTGAAACACTTACCAGGCTTTCGTAGTCCTAATAAAAAGCTTCTTTTTACAAATATCTTTATGTGTTGGGCGGAAGTGGCTTAAAAAGAAGAAAGAAAAACTTGAAGCATCAAGGGTTCCCTCCGTTGAGGAGCAATGCTTTTCTTCTTTAGTTTCTTCAGCAAAAGAACAGCATTGGCACCAGGCCCCACGTCCCCCTCCCTGTGCCTTATTGTCTAAACAAATGAACGAGATGCTTCCGGAGACCACAAACTCTGAGTTTGATTGAGTTCGATTATTTCAACCACTTGGCAATTATTTGTTGCTGCCTGGGTCTGAGACACTTTGTTAGGTGCTCTTTTAGAAGCTCAGGTGCATATGGATGTGCTCCGGTGTCAAAGATGATGATATGCCCTCTGGATCCATAAGGCCTGTGTTCACTCGTTCGCTGTGTGATCTATGGGCTTTGTTACTGACCGCTCTGTGCCTCTGCATCCCCATCTGTAGGATAGGGATAGTAATAGCACCTATTTATAGGGTTATTGTAGTGAATAAGTGAATGAATGCATATAATCAATAGAAAGAGCTTGGAGCAGTGCCTGGCACAAAAATATGTAAAATCTATCACCAGTAGATAATAGGGGATATGGATGGTTTGTGTTCCTCTAAAATTTATGTGCTGAAGGCCTAATCTCTTGTGTGAGGGTATTTGAAAGTATTTGGGAGGTGATCAGGTCATGAGGGTAGAGTCCCCAGGATTAGTGTCCTCATAAGAAGAGGAAGTGACCAGCTCTCTTTCTCTCTACCACATGAGGACACAGTAAGAAGGCTGACACCTGTAAACCAGGAAGAGGGCCCTTACCAAGAACCAAATCTGCCAGCATCTTGACCTTGGACTTCCCAGCCTCCAAAACTTTGACAAAGAAATTTTTGTTGTTTAAGCCACACAGTCTATGGGATTTCATTATAGTAACGTGAGCAAACTAAAACACCAAGGCACACAGTTCGTGAGGGTAGAAGGGAGGAGAGACAAGGTAGAGAAATGCTGAAAGGACAACTGACATTAGATAGCAATAGAAATGCTTGTTGGCAGCAACAAGAAGAGATACGAATTTAGGGGAGACAGTGCTTATGGCACAACATTGAGGAATGGAAGACATGAAAAAGTGGAGGGGATCCCAGAACCGGGAACTACCTGTGAAAACTGCAAGTGGCGAAGCACAAGGCAGGTGTGGGACATTCAGGAGATATGTGAGAATAGAGAGGAGAAGGTGCATGGGGAGGCAGTGGAAAATCAGGATGGGCAAATTGTGGATAGCAGTACTCAGCCACAGTGTAATGTGTGAGGAATGGGCTTCGAAATCAGACTGACTTGTATGTGGAACTTTGGGCATGAGGATGTACTTTTCTGAATTTCAGAGGCCTCTTTTATAAAATGAGCTTAATTTGCATAAGTCCCAATGCTCCAGGTACTCAAAAGACTCCTACAATTAGCATGTGTTCACTGCCCACTGGAGTTTTCACAATTGAGGAGTTACACTCCAAGGACAGTCTTTTAGAGTTAACTGGCAGGAGAAGAGAAAGGACCTCCTGGTTGTTAAATTTCAAAGAAGTTGGGCTAATTGGGGTTGGTAAAGCCCTCTAGTTCTAATGTGAAGGGTTTAGTCTATGTTGATAGGTTTTTTTCTGAACATCATTAAATCAAACGCTAAAGTAAGAAGTCTCTCACTCTTGCTCCCATGAGACGAACAGAAGCTTCAAAGCCACCAAAGGAAGTTGGTAGAAGAACAATTCATTAATTTACATTTGTGTGTAGAGTGCCCTTTTGTATCCCACCCATGTGTCCTTTCTGCGTTGCAAATCCCACAGCAAGTTGGTCTCTACTGACCTTCTTACTCAGTGGTTCCCAAGCACACCATCCTGGGAGCAATTTTTAACCATGGAAACCCAGCCCTGTGCAGCTCTTCAGTTCGTGACTGAGGATGAAATAAGATTCTCTCATCTTGTTTGCACTGCTGATTTGTTAGCTCTTTATTGATTAAAGATTGCAATGCACAATTTGTTTTTCATCTTAAGTAAGGATATTCTGGATCTGCCATACTCTCTATGAGTTATTGATTTATTCTGATCTGTAAAAACTCTTTTGTTTTAAAAGTTGGGGGCACTCTACATTCTTGAAGGATTTTGGAAGGATAGTCATCCATCCTCTTCCAAATCAATGAAGTTCAACTTCCCCCATGAGGTTCGCTGTAACTTAGGGAAAAATTAGATTTAGATTAGGATGACAATAGTCAAGGCTAGGAAGGCCTCTCTTAAATTCTATTATTTCATAAGTGGCTTATTGTGGAAGGATCTGTAAATATATACAAGTGCTAAACAAAGCTTCTACTGTGCTCAGCATTTTTTCCTTTTATTTAGAGTGGTGGGCATCATGGCATTTCCATTCTATTTGCAAGCACGTTTTAAGAACATGTGCATCTATTGCGCCATTAGCGGACAGCTTGTCTGAGCTCTTACAAACTGCAGAGCCCATTCACATCAGGAAATGTGTGTAAATTGTAAAATATATGAAACTCAAGCCTTTAATGGCAGCAAATTGATTCCCTAAATGAACAAAGCAAATTAGTAATAAAAATGGTAACCCAATAGGCCTTTTGTGCTTTAACCCCAACCTAATTCTGTAGACAGAGATCCTCTTTTCACTGCCAACTTATTTTTTATTAGCAGGTTGTCATAAAAGATGCTAATATTAAAATCTTCTTAAACCTTTAGAATCCAACAACTCATTAATATTGCTTACCTTGGCCTTATCTTTGAGAAATATTGGCTTTAGGAGCAAATAATGAATTATGGAAGTACGTATGGGTTGCATATCTTCATTATTCTTGATTTACCATGCGAGATGGATAGAGCTAATAATAACTGTACTCATATAGAAAACTCTTGATCAGAACTATTTTATTCTTTAATTCCATGCAGTTGTGAGCATTCTCTGTATTTTGCCAATTTTATTTTTGTCATTGATTTAAGCGTGCTTTTCCTCCTCATTTAAAGATAAGTGCAGTAATAATTTTAATGGACAATTTTAATGGGTGAAAGGGAAGATCAACCAATGATTAATATTTGGACACAGCCTGACTCGAATGCTGTCTTTGATACTACTGAGCATGTTAGAGTTTTGAATGATAAATCAAGCACATGCATTTACATTGCATTTGGAGAGGCATTTAATTTTATGTCATTAATGGGTTGTCTCAGGCAATGCTTGAGAATGTCCTTGATTATGAAGAGAAAGTATTTTTTATCTACCTTGATAAACATGTATCATGTCCATGTCCACATGACAGAAACATTTCTAAAAACATTTTTTTTTCTGTGTTGTGCAAATACCTTTAGCTTTGACATGGTGAACAAATAATGTTTTTCCCCGACTTAGCCTGTTTCATCTTAGGATTTATTATAGTCACCGGTTCTGAACCTGAATCCACCCAGGAGATCTCAGGGCTTTCGGCCCATGTTTTCCTCTGTTTAGTTCTTAATAATTCTGTGCTACAATTTGTGTCGATGTGCTAATTTGTTTTCATCCTGCCGGAAGTTCCTTGAGGTCTGAGACCACGTCTCTCTTATCATCATATACCCAGGACCTGACAGAACATCTGATGCGTGCACAGCACACAGGGGAGAGAATTCCAGTAGGTGCCACATGGAGTGAGAGGTTATGACTGAGTGTGTAAGGAGGAGTGATTGTCCTACTGGGGCTCAGAGGAGACTTTAAAAAGAAGATAGGGTTAGAGCAGGGCCACAAAAGGAAGGGGAGAAAACAGAGTTGATGTGGATAGCCCTAAAAACACAGATAAAGAAATAAGATGTCAAATGTGAATGCTAATGCACCTTAGACACAAAATAGGTGTTGTAGGCAAGAATATATTTGTTTGTGAGGCAGGACAAGCCACACAGGCTAGTTGAAGTAAAGGGGTGTGTGTGGTGGGGTGAGGGACAAACTCACAGAATTAGGAAATAAAAACTGATCAGACCTCGGATGAGTTGGAGTTAGGCACCAGCTAAGAGTAGAGAGCATCTCTAGCTGTCTCTAAGTGAGTGGAGCCTGAATTGTCAAGTTTCTTAACTACAGAAGCCCTACAGTATCTCCTTCTGGCTTCTCTTTGGCTCGACTGTATTTTGATTGGTGTCCTTATGCTCATTCATGAGCCAATATGCACACACATCCCAATTTGTTAAGGCCTCACAGTTTTATTGCCCATGAACTCTGTGGCTCTTAAATATTCTCTCAGGAGAATTTGAGCTGATTGGCCACTGGTCAGTCAGTAGATGGTCAAGTTGTGATGTTGTGGTCATTTCCCGTCCAGTTGGCCAAGATTGGGTAAGGCAGCAGGCACGCCCTACTGGAGTGTTTGAGTGGTTCTGGTTCTTTAGAAGGATCTGTAGGCATGACAGGCAATGAAACATGCCCAGCACAAGAAAGGCCCAGAGAAGAGCCTTCTCAAGTATTTAAAGGTTTTGATGTGTGCCCTGTGGCCGGAGGGCTGGTATAAATGCTTGGCATCATCTGCTCCGATGCTGGAATCTGGGAAACAGCCCCTTTCTTGAAGAGCCTGATCCTTTGGTTGGAGTATGAGCCCAAAGACCCATGTGGCACGGACCTCTATGCCAGGCTCTGCTTCCTTCACTCTGCCTCTCCTTTTATTCTTTACTTCTCTCGTGCTGGGTGAGGTTGGGGCTGATAGAAAGGTAAGGAGGAGGGACAATTGTGTCGTTAGGACAGGACATTAAAACAAAGAACTGTCACGTCAAAGGCAGGGTAACTGGTCACCTGAATCAGTATTCTAAAAGCAGATCATTCATTCAGTGTTCAACAAATACTTATTGAGTGGTTAGCCTGTGCGCAAGCGCCGTTCCAGGCATGGGAACTGTGGTGATGCATGTGACAGATATGTCCCTGACCTCATGGAACTTATATCTAATGGGAGGAGCCAGGTCATAAAGATGAAAAATAGTAAGATAATATTAGGCAATAAGAGCTATAAAAATAATAACAGGGAAATGGGCTGGAGAGCCACTGGCAATGTCTCTTCAGATAAGACCTCTTTGACGAGGGGACACTGTCAGAAGGTGCTAAGGTCCTTTGCATGAGTGTCCCTGGTGCCCTGTTCCAACTAGCACCAGTCCCAGCTACTCTTATGGTCCATTGTTGATCACTGTATTGATTCCATCTTTCAGGCCTCATTTAGGCTACACACGGTCTGTCTGCTAATAATGGTTCATCTCTGGGAAAATGTTGATGCTGTTAGGTTCTTCAATAGGCACCCACTTTATACTGTGGTTGTGATTTAATTATACTGGTGTTTGCTATAGTTCCTTGGTTCAGTGTTTTAATGGACTGATAATCAGAGGTCCTCTTTTGAAGAAAATTTCTTTGGTCCATATTCAGAAAATATGACCTAGCGTATCCTATCTTGTAGATTCAGAGGACACATTAACAGTTATACCACATTAGAAATTTTGAGGCAAAACAAATCTGTTTAACTCTCTTTAACTCACAGTCTCAAACTTGTTTGGCCATGAGGCTACTTTTGGGGCACAATATGAAATACCCGTTCTGGGCACGCATGCATGAAAATGCTCATTGGACCTGCATCTCCCAACATTGAAATATAAGGCTTGGAGAAAGCCCCACGTACTTGTAGAAGTTCAAGCACATTATCACTCACTTACAGGCACTAATGACTCCCATAATGTAGTGAAGTTTAGCATAAATAGGCTCATCATTAACGTTGATGGCAGAAGTATAAACAAGGCCCACACTATTAAATTTGTATTTGTTCATTATGCATCTGGAATTACCTTCCTGTCTCTAGCTGTCTCATACTGGGTGTTTATAAAACTAAGTGGAATGTGCTACTATTTTTGTTTTTCGGTGAGTTGATTTTTTTAACGTTGCGCATCTACAAATGAGTTTATCAAAGCAGGAAAGGGTGGATTTTGGCGTTTCCAAGGTGGCATCTGGCATTCCAGTCATAAGACCTTTCAGAACATTCCTATTTTATAGAAAAAACCACAAAAACAAACCAAAAAACAGCAGTAGATTCATGGAAGGGGGTTAAGGGTCTGAGGGTATGACTGTGGGAAGACACTTAGACATGCTGAGTCTTTGTGCCATTATCTGGTGGTAGAGATGACAGAAGCAGCATTATCTACTGTGGAGGGTGGCGCTGGCCACCACGCTGTCACCAGTGCAGGGTGGGTTTGGAGCCAGGCTGGCTGGTTGTGGTTGCTGGTATTGGCCAAAAGACTTTGGGCAAAGTACTTCATCCCTTCCTTCCTCTACAAAGAGAAGATGATAACAGAGGAATCGTGAGGATTGTGTAAACACTAGGCCTCTGCCTGCTGTGTGTGTGTGTGTGTATTAAATAAACACTAGCTTTTACACAAAACAGATGTAGCTGCTAGTGTAGAAAAGTGTGGAGTCATGCAAGATATTAATTATTCCAGCTCTCGAAGATCCAGAGGCTAAAAGTAAAAAGAAACCAGAAACACATTTATTGCATTCACAGAGCTTGCGAGTGGAAACATGCACGTCCCTGGCTGAGCTACAAAATCACAGTTCGGTTATTTTGCCAAATGTCAGCATCAGAGGATGGCTAACATTTATTTGTACAGTGCATCTATTTTGTAGGGATGCTGGCTCTGTCCTTCTAGCATCTAGATTAGGTGACAATGAAGGTTTGAAGGACAGATAGAAAGGGAGGAAGCGGAAGGAGAGGGAACAGGCTAGCGGAGTAAGAAGGAAGAGAGGTAGGTGCCCTTCCCGAGTCTCTCTCATTCTGCATTGGTCTCACCATCTGACCTCAGCTTTAAAGCGAGGAGCAGGCTTGCCCTGGTCTACACCCAAGGCCAGCAACAGTATGGACAATGGTCTTTGAGTGTTGGCAAGTGTCAGCTTGCAAATATGTATATGGAAACTCCAAGACTCTATGAACTCCCTTTCTTTTAAAACCCAGCGCCAGCATCACTTCCTCTGGGAAATTGTCCTTAAAGATATTAAGCAGACCTTACCCTATTTCTTAATCACAGATTGGTGTCTACCTCCCTTAGAGTGTTCCTTAGGCCACCGAGTATCCAAATAATAATACACACCTTTGTGAAGTTAACGTTGGGAATTACATACACAGGCACAGGTGAGAGTATGGAACATTTGTGACTTAAGGTGATCAAAGGAGTTAACACCTGCCCACCCTGTTTGCTAAAATACATATGAATCAGCACACGACTCAGTTGTGCAGACCCTTCCTTGGGACACTGCACACTGCGATTGTTTGACTCTCTGTCTCACCAAATAGGCTGTAAGCTCCTTCAGGGGAAACTTCCTTCCATCTCTGTGCCTTTACCTATCAGCACAGAGTCAGCACAGAACATGTGGTCCAAAGGGGCTGGTTAAGTGTGAATATGAATGTGAATAAGTGAAAAGCACATATACTCATTGTTCAGTCAAAAGCATGCTAAAGAAAACCAGTTTAGCTGCTATTTTTGCTTGAAGCTTGCAGCAAACTTGGAGTAAGACTGCCAGGTTCCTGAAATTCATCACTGGCTCTTCCCCAACTTGCTGTAATGCCAAGTGGGAGTTCCGAGATCCTGGTTTTGCTTCTGATTTGACTTAAGCCTTCCTGAGAGTAGGGACCATTTCCATGTTCTTTTTATAACCTTTTTCCTAGCACAGTGGCTTGCATATAATAGTTAATAAGTGCTTGTTGAATGAATAAGTGATCAAAATACTTGCATCATATAACCAAGTAAGACCACACACACATGGGCACACATACACATACATGTGCATTATAATACACATATATTGTGTTCACACCATCTCATGCTATTCTAATTCATATTTCCTCATTTATTTCCATTCCATAAACAGGCCTTTAGCTTCTTTCCTCAAACAGGTACCTTTCCTGCCTCAGGGCCTTTGCATATGTTAGTCTCTCATTTAGAAAGTTCTAGCTACATTTGCATGGTCAGCTCTTTTGATTCTTTTAGGTTCGATCTAATTCACCTCCTCACTGAGACCTTCCTTCACCACTTTCTCCTAAACCTGTTATTCCTTATCTCAGCTGTTGTTTGATTCTCCACAGTACATGTCACAACTTGCAATAGTTTTTGCCTATTTCCTGTTATGTATAATGGCCCTCTCTCTATTAGAATGTCAGCTCAGGCAAGAAAGGCTTCTATCTGTCTATGCACCATTATATATCCGGTGCCTAGTCTGTAGCGGATTCTCCATACACATATAAACATTTGCTGAATGAACAATTGAAAGAATTGAGAATGAGGGAACAAAAATCACTTTTGATCTTCATAATTCTCCCTCCCCTCCAAAAAACCCTCCATTAACCTTTTTTTTGGTATATTCTATCTTTAAAAGATACATATTATATATATGTTTTTTAATAATCATAGATTTGCCCAATACTGAAAGTTTTCATACTTACCTTTTCCCCCACATAATACTGTATTTTCCCCCTTTCTCCATGTTGCTATTACTAACCCTTTATTAGAGTCACAGTGGCCCCCTTCCTATTCCTTGACCACACCGTGCTGCAGCCTCAGGCCCTTTGCACACCCCACTTCATCAGTCTGGAATGCTCTTCCTTTGGATACTCGCATGACCAACACCCTCATCTCCTTTAGATCTTCAGCCGTTCAACTACCACCTTCTCTGGGACATCTTCCCAGACCACCCACTCCCCCCTTTAAATTACAATCCCAGCACTCGTCTTCCTCTCTTCCCTGCTTTATTTTTCTTCATGCTCCTCATCACTGTGTGATCTGATACACATTTGACTGACTTATTAGTGCTCCATTTCTACCCCTCCTAAAATGTAAGCTCCATGAGGGAATGGAATTTTGTCTGTTTTCTTCTTTGCTGCATCCCGGTGCCTAAAACAGTGCCTAGAATGCTTTTTTTTTTTTTTTTTTTTTTTTTTTTTTGGATGTTGGTCTCAATAAATCTTTGCCGAATGAATCACCCCTCAACGCCATCATGTCGGGTAGTTGGACAATGTGGGTCATGATGATTTCTTTTGTTGGGTGAGTGTAATATTATGTGCTGACTCTCTTAGAATAGAATACTGTTATGGAAGTTAAGGAGTTATTTGAGCACCTGAGGAAAAGGGCACAAATTAGTTTTATGAGTGATCATATTTAGCCTGATGTCAGGGTTTTTTGAGCCACTGTTTGGTAGCAGATTTTGTGCCCCAATTAGAAGCATGGTCTCTTTTCTTCGTTGCTGTTCTTAGAACCTATCGACCTGTGGTGTTTTATTTTCACTGAAGAAAACAGAATGTTTCTTTCTTTGCTTCAAATGGTCACATCTTTAGATCCCGAAGCAAGAGATGCAGCCCATTCTCTCAGGAGTCCAAATGCGGCAACAGATTTTGCCTTCAAGCAAGTAAGACGTGCCATAAAAACAAGCAACTTTCCTTCACCAGCCCATGCCTCATTTGAAGTTTCAGTGCCTCGGTGGTCATTTTGACAAGACAGCTAGTAGTATAGTCATACAGTAGAGGGGGGAAACATGCACCATTTTTTTTCCCAGGGCCTCCTGCTTTTGCTTGATGAAGTAAGTCCTTAGATCCCATATTCTTTACCTCTCGCTACTTTGCTTGAAGTCTCTGCAGGTTCCCCTGAGAAATGCATAATTTGACTTAGCCAGTTAGTAAACCCCAGATCTGGGGTCGAACTACATCAGCTCAGCAATTCCTGAGCACAGGGTCAATGCTGAAGGTGTTGGGGGGACTTCACATCTATCTACGACAGCTGTGTAGACGCTTGCAGCAATGCATTCCCTGAGGGGTGGGCAAGCTCAGGATAGAACGCGTGGACTCGGAGGCCAGTTGGCCATGGTCTTGCTCTCTGTGCCTCTTCAATGTGCCCCGCCATCTTGTAAACCAGAGAAGGCATTTCGTCAGAGTTACGTTGAAGTTCTTTTGGAGTGAGGGGTTTTGCTTGCTCCTTGTTTCCTCACTTCTCTCCCTATCTCGCTGCTCTAAAGATCCCGGCTCAGCATCTTTCGGTGTCTCTAATGGCTGTTTGAAGCCTGTGTTTAGTGATTAGCCTTCCCTAGGGCTCTCCCACTCTTATGGGTCCTTTTGTTATTTAGAGAATTATTCAATATGGTTTGGAGGAGGAAAAACGATAAGTCTGCATTGCCAAGGACACTCATCATCATTTTTGGATGGGACTATCTCTATCTTTGCTTTCTTTGGGGTGGTTCCAGGTGGGAAGGGGGCAGAGTCTCCGACTACTCTAAGATATGGTGTCTTTTGGTGGTTTTTGAAGATAAGTATGTTCATCAGGAACTAGGAGTTTGAAAGAATCCTCTTAAATCATACTTCTCTCAGGTACGTGAGCACAAAGAAAGAGATTCACCTTTCTTTGTTTCCCTTTTCATCAGCAGAATCCTATTTTTAGAGCATCAGCATATAATTCAGCTTCCCTTACGACCAGGTCCTGGCATTCCTTTTAGGAATTTCTAGAGCCATTAACGAATGGTATGTGGCTAAGTTGAGGGCAAACTGTATTATCTCAGTCCGCTTCTGGCGACACATGCATTTGAGGAACGTGCTATTTTCAGAAAGTTTCCAGAGTAGCATTGTCCGATGATCAGGTCATGAAATCACAGATCTGAGGCTTTGTTGTGAACAAAAGAAATTCCCTGTTACTGTCTCAAGGCAACGCGATTACAGGGCCCGTGATCAGACCCAAGATGGATGCCTTCCTGAATGTGCTTCAAGTTTATCTGGCCCTGTCCCCAACTTTATCTCTGACAGTGCCCTTTGCATTTGAAGATGACATGCCTGTTGGATTGATTTCCAGTCCTGTCCTCCACCGTGTTCTGTATTGTCCCTCGGTGCCGTGCTGAGGGCGAATCATTTTCGCACCCATGCCTTTGCGGTCCAGTGTCTCACACAGCCAGATGGCAGGCAGGCATCGTGGGCAGCTTTTGGCTCCTGACCGAGTGACGCTCTCCACATGACCTCTGGAGTGGCAGGCAGAAGATGGGTCTGTCTCTGCTTGGTGCCTGGAGATATCCCAGCCTTTTCCCATTCTCCACTGGGAAGCAGCAAACCTGTTTTTGTTTGTTTGTTTGTTTGTTTGTTTGTTGGAGAAGCTTCCAGTTGGGTTTTCAGATGACCTTGTTTCAGAGATGCTGCCTTTTAGGTTTAATTCTCTGGATGATTGAGCAGTAATGGACCAGAGTTTTACAGCTTCCCTTTTTGGTATGCTCAGTTCCAGCATTTAAGCTCACAAATGAGCACTTCCCTGTGAGTCACTGAGTGTGCAATTTGCCTGATGCTTGTGTTCAGATGCTTATTACATGTGAGAAGGAAGAAAGTGCGCCCTCTTGTGGGTTACACGCAGGATCCTTTTATACACTAGCAAGAGTCCTGAGGCCATGAGAAAAGGAAACGCATCGGGGTGACAGCAAGCAGTGATCGTCATGTTGGGATTTTGTTCATTCTCACTCAGTAGGATCCCTGGGAAGATACTACATCAATTAATAGCAAAAAGTCTGTTTTTCTCCCCACTTAAACTCTGTAAAAAAGAGAGCAATGTTTACCCAAGTAATCCATATATTGCACTTAGAGTCATTAATGTCAGTTGATTAAAAAAAAAAAAAATAACCGTTTAGCAAAAATTCACTAGTAAACATGTGAAATTAAAAGTTTCTGGTGGTGGAGAAAAAACAACTTTGCAATTTGCTTTTTTTGAAATAGCTTAGCCCGCTTTGCATCGACCATCGATTCGGGAGAAGAACGATGGCACTGGGGAGCTCCCTGGAGTGACGAGGAGGCATTTCTCACAGCAAGCAGCTTCTTTGGGTAGAGCAAGTATATGCCCGCACACCATAGTTGGACGCATTGGATGGAGGCCGCAGATTGTCTTGTAGGTTAAAGAAGTAGTCTCAAAACCAATACTCTCGTGTAATAGATAGTCGCAGGTGCGGGGAAAATGTATTCATAGGCACACACTAAGATCTTTGCTTTGACACGGTCTCTCATGATGCTTCAGCTGAATTGAGTCAGCAGGCTAACGGGAGAACTGACCAGTTTCATGGCCAAAGGCCCGTGCTGTTGTGAGGAGAGAGACAATTCTGTTCTTTCACTTCTTAACGAGAACAAGCAGGAACTGAATCCTGTTAGGCCTGGTAAGACTTATGATTTGCAAAGGAGAATGCATTTTGTGTAAGCAAGCTGGTTATTCCCAGGCATATACTTTGGGATTTCACCAGGAGCAACCAGAGGCACCAAAACAAACAGCTCTGAAGGATCTGTGAACAGGAAGCTTGCCTCCCCTTGTTGACCTTAACTTATATGTTGAGTAAACAAGTCTCTGTTCTGTATACCCCGGTGTATCTAAGGCAGCCTCTAATTTCACTGCAGTTGGACAGCGTCCAATTGTCCCTTTGGTTCTGGTTCTTAAAACTGCCAAGAATTGGAGGTGGAGAGAGACCTGACTTAACTAGAGAAACTGAATTGGAACAGACCGTGGGTAAAAAAACGCACATTCTCAGGGCCGGGGCGAGTTACCTGACCTTCTGGGCGGATTAAGAGGGGCACACATGACTTGGTGGCCCTGTCCGACTGCAGCGTGAGTGCTAACCTGGCAGTGTGTTTGTTGTTCTAACTTTTAGATATCTCGTGGCTGGTTTAATCTGGTGATGTGGGCCGTGGGTGTGCATAGTCACATACTCAGAATCTTGGGTTCCGCACTCGCCCTGGCCTTCTGGTGCCCTGGTTTTCTCTTTGGCACGAAGCTCCTCAGATGCTTGCATAATAATCTATGAACATGACCGAGAAAAGTTTTCACAGTTACGTTAGATAGCTTTGCGGGGGTGGGGAGCGGTAGTTAGGGACTGGGTTAGTATTCATCACACAATTGTCAGGTGGCTTTGTCTGTATATGAGGGGGAAACGGGTTACATATTGCTTTATTGTTCGGGTAGCATCAAAGAAGAGATTTTTGAAAAAGCTGTTTTCTTGTACTCAGTGATCTTCCACTGACCCCTTGCTTGTGGCTTAGAAACATTGATGCTATGTAGAGATATGAATCTGTCCTTGGCCAGAAGCCAGGCGTGTCATCTAGGCCTTTGGTTTGGTGTGATTTCCTTACACCTACTGTGCTTCTGTTTCCTTGCGGGAGGCAAGATGGTCCCATAGACCAGGCACGGACTGAGAGCTGGGTGTCTGAATTTGAGAAGGTGACTTCCTCCTTCCTCGCTTACTATATCATCTTTAGGCAGCTCATCTTAATTGATCTGTTTCTATTTGTGCATCTGTATAATGGGGTCGAGGGGAGTGGAATGGGAACCAGCATCCTCCGAGGCCTGTGCTGTGGTGAGCAGCGATTGCATCTGATTCTACTGGGACTCAGACACATTATTTGCCAGGCCACTGTATCAAAGTACCACAGAGTGACTGGCTTAAACAATGGAAATTTACTTCCTCACAGTTCTGGAGGCTGGAAGTCTGACACCAAGGTGTTGGCAGGCTTGGTTCCATTCCAAGGCCTCGCTCCTTGACTTGAAGATGACTGTCTTTTCTTTGTGTCTTTGCATGGTCTTTCCTCTGTGTGAATCTGTATCTAATTCTCCTCTTATTATGAGGATGGCAGTCATATTGCGTCAGCCCCTCCTTCCGTATATCCTCATTTTACCTTAATTACCTCTTTATAAGCTTTATCTCCAGATAGAGACACATTCTAAGGTTCTGGGGGTTAGGACTTCAACATATGATTTTTGGGGGGAAGGTGGAGAAGGGTGGGGACACAGTTCAGCCCATACATAATACGACCCTTCTGAGGTGGGTCTAGTATTACAGCTTTTAGGTGAGAAAGCAGGCCAAAAAAAAAAAAAAACTGTTTAGCCTTAGGCGGAGAGAAGCAGAGCCAGGACTTGAGTTCCTCTCTGATCCCTCGTTCTGTGCTCTATTTTGTTTCTCTGTTTTTGCTGAAGCAGACCTCCCTCCTGGGGACAGTTGGTACAATGACTTCTCAAGTGTGGTGTTTCCATAGCACTGTTCTCGTGGCCCTTCATCTCGGATTCTGATTTTCCGAAGAAGGTTGGATAACGTCGAGTTTGCTTGTCTTACTCTCAAACCATGAGATTTTATTATGCTGTTCACATGTTTAGTAACGTACCATAACTCAGAGCCTTCCTGTGCTCCACCAGAAATCCAACTTTAGGAACATAAATTCTAGAATTTAAAAGATCATTCTTTGTGAAAATGGAAAATGGACTTATCACCTTTGAATCATCTCTTTATAGCTTGAGTTCACAGAATAAATACTCATTGACCTGGTTGACTATACCCTTCATAATCTTAAAACAGTTCAATTAAGTGCAAGTACTGTGGCTCCATATGTTGGCTGGATGCAAGGTGCCAATATTTCGACACTGCTTTCTCATTAAAACGATCAGGGCATAAGCCTGGAAGATTCCAGCGTGTGCCTCACCTGAGACCTCCCCAAGGGGAAACGTGCCTGCCAAGCAAACCAGAAATAGTGTCAGAGAGGAAGCACACCCCCTCTGCTGACTCCGGTCCTGGATAGAATCATTAACGAGCACTTTTTATCCTTGGCAGGACCAGGTAAGTTTGAGAAGTGTACCTCCTGTGGTGTTGAGACGCATTCCAGTTACTCCCATGATAGCGATGCATGAAGCATCAACATATTGACCCCCCCAGAGTATATATTAAATTCTGAAGGATTAATCAAAACTACACCATGTTGTGTGCAATTAAACCCTTGAAAGGCAAAATAAATTTGCTGGAGCAGGAGCAGCTCTCATACCACTTCTAGCCGGAAATGAGGCATTTTTCAGTTCTAACAGATGAATTTTTGCTCAAGCGCATTTTTCAGGAGGTGGGGTGGGTCAGAAGGAGGCGTCTGCAAAATATTTTATGGATGAGAGGAGAACAGAGAGTCACGCTCTTCTACTGTTACCCTTTGGAACTGGGCAAGCACCGAGCAAAATCCTTCCATTGGAAGGAGCCCTGGATTGTTTCATTTTTCTTATAAGAGGAGAAGTGTCAGAGAGTTGTCTCAGGACTAACGGAGGGAGTAGAAGCTCAGCTGTCTGTTAAGGCCCTTCACGGCCATGGGCGTCCCCTGCAAGGTGGGCCACAAGGAAGGATGACTCTGTTCACTTAGCCATCCATGTTCCTGCATTAATGAAGATGACAATTTGGTGTGCATTTCCAAACGAAATGAACATAGCCTCGGAGCAAACCCTTTTTGGAGGAAAAAGAGAGTCTTGGAGAAAACAGTTACCTCTGCTCTCTCATGTAAATATTCTGGTGGCGCCAAGTTGCACATTGTGTAGCCATTTCAGTTTTTGTATATATTTTTTCAAGGATCAATTAGAATCTATTGCAAGGAGCTAGGAAGCTGTATTGTTAGTTTACTAAGGAGTGAAAAAGGAAGAGTTTGTCACTGGATTGCTCTGGAGTGACACATGATAGTCAAGGAGTCACAGAAACAGTGCTTCTGAGCTGGACCTGTGAAGAAGAATCAGAGCGATGTGCGGTCTGTGGGAAGGGAGTTAAGAAGTTAAAATAATCTTAACGAAGGCACGAGTGAGACCAGAATTACATTTTTCTTTGTCCACTTTTGACAATAAATTTCCTGTGCTAGCCAAAGTGCCAAGGCTTAAGAGAAACAAGGTTGGAGAGCTGCTAATGGCACGAATTTATCCTCATGTCTCCTGTTCCACCGGAAAAAAAAAAAAATTAGATGCCTAAGTTGCTCCCATTAATAATCCAAAATTGTATTCATTGCAAGAAAAATCTTATGTAGAATGATGTAAAATCTTTGAATTAATAAATTCAGAAGCTCTCGCTGTGTTAAATGTAGCAATTAGAAAAATAAGGATAATGTGCTTAATTTATACAAAGTACATTTGTTTTTTTCCCTCCAAAAGTTCGGAAATAAATTTTATTGGGAGATGCATTGAAAACTCTCATGACATCTGGAATATGGATATATAATTGCTGATTCAATGGCATTGCGAACACGCAAACATATTTCCTTGGTGAAATGTCAAAAAAGCAGCAATCAAAATGAAGCGTTTAAGCATTAAAATGAAGAAATGATGACTGGGTTGATTTGTAAACATTTATCTCTAACCTTACTTTATGAAAAAGAAGGAATAAGTTTAGTAACGTATTGGCAAATTGGCACATTTTAAGTCCTGGGTATCGTGAGGGTACGGAAGTCTCGAGGTACATGGTGGGTTCAATCAAAATTTGTATTTCCCTAAATCCTGAAAACCCCACTTGGCTTTTTATACGGGGTTTATTGCACTTTCTTGAAAAGAAGGAGATTGCAAGGGGATTAGGAAAGGAATGGCTTATTTTGCACCCCCAGCTTAGTTATTCTAAGAAGGAACTTTTCTCTGTCTTGGAAATGATCACTTTTTAATGTGTATTGGAGTCGTTTACGTGTCCTGCGATGTTGGTTGGTGACCACGTTAACTATCGCCTGTGTTATTGAGTAAGCTCGGTCAGGCGTTTCTGTGTCATCGAACTCTGGCCTGACCGTGAGAACCCACAGGTAGCTGTTCGTGTGCTCTGACTATATTCTGAAGAGGCTGTTACGATTCAGGATACACCTCAAGTGCGTCCTCCCTCTGGTAGAAGAAGCACCTAACAACTGTTAACTGGGGCATTCACTGTAAAACCAAAACGTGTTAAGCCACCTCACAACGGCAAATAAACTTGTTGCTGAAATAATGTTCCTTTGTGTTTGCTTATACAAACCTCTGCCATTTAGGGAAACAGTCCAGAAAGTACTTTGTAAGGAAGGTGGGTGGGGTGGGGATTGTTAAATCTGCAAAATCCCCCATCTAAGGAGACACTCACGGTGATGTTGGCCATGAAATGAGTAATCTCTCCCCAGTGAATATATCTTCAGAGTCCTGTAATATGCCAATCATATACCATGAAACCCCTCTTCAACAAAGTCCTGTAAAAGAAATAAAGTCTGCCTGAGGAGCACAGTTGTCTTTCCCAAAGGCAATGCATTTGTAAGGTCTCCACTGTATTGTGCTTGCAAATAACATTTATTTCTGTAGTGTAAATATGCAAGAGTTCATTTTAATAAAAAGTAAGTCCTAAAATAAGATAAAACCCATGACTAGACTTGCATTTGAAGATCTAGAGTATATTCATCTGCTGGTTTTCGGTATAAATATTCATTGGTTTTGAGCTCTCAGGTGTTGGAACTTTTAATCTGCATTCAGATGGAGGTGCTTTAATCAGGGAGTTCATAAAAGTCTGCAACTTTCCCCCCAAGAATTAAAAAAAAAAAACCCAGAATAACATAGAATAGTGGGTGCTAGGGCTTCAAAATAACCCACCACGCTGAACTTTATGGCTGGGGGTAGGGGAAGTAAACACGAAATGCCATTTTGTGCCATAATATCAATATTCTATTTTAAAAAAAAAAATCTCTCTCTGTTAGACCGAAAAGTCTCCAAAACCTGTCACTTGACTGCAGTCTTCAAAGATGACTGATAATGGGTAAAAAAAAAAAAAAAAAAAATCCCATAGCATCTGTTTACCATGTACGCACACAAACCATTAGGAATGTTTTTAAATGTCAGCAGTAATGTATGCGTGTGTATTAGCCATCACAGAGTAATGCCGCCACCGAGACGGCACCAGGGACTGCTCAAATTAGGTAGGTCAAGTGAAGAAGGTGCCCGAGGAACCCTTTGAAAGGATGTTGTTTGCCTGGGGAAAAAAAAAAATTGAACTGCAAATGTTAATACTTGAATACTTAGGAAATTCCCTACCAGATTTTGAATCAAACTTTAAATCACAGGAAGGTTTATCAAGACCCCAGTACTCAGGTCAGTTTTGGGAGAGCAGCGGGTAGAGGGAAAACGTTCGGCATTAGATGTGTGTTTCACATTAGCAGGCTCTCAGATTCCTCTTGGTAACCTAAGCACATATCAAGAAAGTCATTGAGGTACAAACGCTGACTAAACAATGAAACGGTGACAGCGTTGTTAGCAGCTGCTGCATTACTTGACAATTCTGTGCTATTTAACTACTTTGAGGCGGGGAACACTGCGTAGTGGCCCAGGAAAGTCACCAGGACGCCAAGCAGTCTTCAAAATGAGCCTTATGGCAGTTATTTTCTTCATAAAACCAAAAAGAGGTTTGGTGATTGATTTTGGTAATGGCTTTTACGTTTTTGATATGGTAAAGCCCAGGGAGGTAATCCGGCAGACTGAGGCCTGGGGAGTGGAGGAGTGAGAAGGAACTGAGAATGGACTTTTGTTCCACTGCATGCCAGAGGATGCTGGGCACGTTTAGTGTTCAATGTATCTGCCTCGGTTTCCTCTTTTTAAAAACGGGAATGATAAGAATAGCCCTGATGGGGTTGTTGGAAGAATTCAATGAGATCGCGCACACGAAGTGTCTTCCTTAGCGCTCAGTAAGTGCTCCAGACCATTCGGAGGAAGGCCGATGTGGATTAGTGAGAAGCCTAAACTAGGCCATGTTTTTAGCATAAATGTGAGTTCCTTATTTTCAGGCGTGCGTGAGAATCATGCCATGCCATCTAGAGAGTGTTGCCCTAATGATTCAGTCGCACGATTCGTAACTCACATGTCACAGCTGCTGGCCTCTGTTTATGTCACGAGAGGTGTGTTTGGCTCTTCCTCAAATGCCTAGGAAAGTCAGCTTCCTTTCTGACCTTGTTTTCAACATGAACTGGCTTTTAAACTCCTTTTTAAAGAATTGAACCAAAGTCCCCTTTAGAACACCTCATATTCTGGTTTACATTTTAAACGGTGGTGTTTTAACAAATATGGTTTTATTTTGTTTGACTAATCATATAAATTGCAGAAGGAAAAACATATAGAATCAAAGTAAATGGTTTCTTTCCATTTGTCCAGTCTCATTAGTTGGGGGAAATATTCAGAAGAGTGTTTAACCTTCTGTTTTTTGTGCCTAGTATAAAATTTCTTCCTCTTACCCTGTGTCCTATTGTGGCGTCATTACTGGTGTACACTCCATGTCTGTCTCCCCAGCCAGCACGATCCTTACTGGTGCGATGTGTACCCTCAGAGCAATGCTTGGCACGTCCTAGACACTCATTTATCTTTTGTTGACTGCTTGTAGTTGTAAGAGCAGGGTGATAATGGAATTAGTGAAGTCAGTTCTTAATGTTTTCAGGGCAACTAATGGATGGTACTCAGATTAAAACCATTTTCAACACTTTCTCAAAATATAAGTTTTTCCTCTGCTCATTCAACAGTTTCCCCCCCAAGCCTTGTGTGCCTGGCACTGTGCTAGGTCCTGAACACAGACATGGCCCCT
>CM053513.1:80567258-80735189 GCA_028627145.1 Eidolon dupreanum
TCTGTAAAACTTTTCAGCAACTTTGCAGATTTGATTGTCTCTCCTACAGAGATAATTGCGAATACAGGGGATTAGGAAGTAGGGAAGGAGAAAGGAGGAAGGCGGGAGTGAATTTTTCCACTGAAGCCCATTTGCTTCATGAAAGTAAACCAGTTGCTGGACTTGGAAAACTGCTTCTGTGAGAAGAGAGGGTGCCCAGCCAGGCATCTTCGAAGCGAATGGCAGGTGCTTCGTGGGGTGTGTGGGGCTCCTCTGGAGGACTCAGAGGCCAGGAATGCACAGCTCCACATCATATAATCAGAAAGGCAGGGGACATTTGCCTGGAGACCACCTTGGGGAAGGAGATGGGGAGGAGGTGCCTCTATGCGCTCACCGTCTGTGACCAAAAAAAAAAAAAAAAAAAAATTTATAAGCGTTTCGTTGGCACTCTAGTGGAGGGAGGACCTGGCAAGTATCTCCATAGCCCAGAATGATAATGATAAGTGGGAGTTAATTATGTGAGCCCTATCGTGATTAATTTAAGATGTGTAAAATACCGTTGTTGGACTCTATAGCAGGGGATCATTATTCTCTGTGCATTTGTGTTGGTCATAAAACATATTTTGAGATCGTCTCACAGGCTTCTCTAACCTCAGGCTGTCTAACCCGATATTTTCTACGAAGCCTTAAGTTACTAACTGCGAATTTTAGGAGTTTCCTGGACTAAGACTCTTCCCATGTTTTCTTTCATTCAAAAAGGGAGCGTAAAGTGTTTAGTCTGAAAAATTGCAAGACCTGGGGAGGTTCTCTAAAATTCTGTGCTCCCCTGTGTTCACCATAAATCTGACAGTGATACGATCAGCAGGCTTATTTATGTCTGAGTATAAAACACGAATGCGATTTAAACAGAGCAGTCTCCCTTTCTAGCATCTCCCATCGTAGGCTAAATATGACTCTTATAACTACGGTGGACAATCTGTCCCACTATCAGTTATTGATTTGTAATTTAGTTTGCTGTAAATTGTTCTCTGTACTATCATTTGCATCTCCTCCCTAAAAAAAAAAAATGTGTTTCTACCTTCGGCTCCCTCTCCAGTGTCATTCGAAGACTGCATCTGGCCAGCAAGTGAGGACTCCCTCCTCTCTCTTCTCCACTCTGGCTTCCTAGAGAACAAGTCACTTCCGGCAAAGACATGTAGCTCCAAGTTTCAATGCTGCTCTGAAGTGACACCCAGACCGCAGGTCATGACTGTCCATGAAAGGTGTCTGCTGGCATCAATAGGATGGCTTCTCAGGAAGAGATAACTTTAAAAATGTATGACGAGTACCACTGAATTAAGACAGATGGGCTGATTTGTGTTATTCCTAAAATAACTGGCAAGTAGGTGTTTATCTCATTTTTACAACAGGACAAAATTGCTTTTGCAGTGATTCATTTGTGATCCCAGCTAAGCTGTACTATTAATTTACTTTACTTCTGACGAGGGCATTTGCCTCAGTATTTATTGTGTTTCTCATCAGTATTGTCAAACTGTGGTGTTGTTATGACACCTCTACATTTGCATTTAGATTATGAGGTTATGGGTTAGCATTATAAGATGGTGTATCCAGCTATAGTGTGGTTATTGAAGCTGTATTCATGGCCATTTCTGACATCTTTCCTTGGCTTCTATATGTGGAACCTTGGTGATTACTATAACCCTCCATCAAGTGCCCTACCTACAATCTCTCCCCATTTTTTATCATCCATTCTGGACACACTGTTGCTTGAGTGTTTTTGTTGTTGTTGTTGTTTTGTTTTGTTTTGTTTTGTTTTTTTGTTTTTTGTTGTTGTTTTTTAACATGTAGATTTGATTCTGTCACAACTCTTTTTTTTTTTTTTTTTTTAAAAAAAAAGCAAACCCAGATTTGTAAGGGATCTGGCTTACTAAAGGCATGACTCCATTTAGATGTGATGGGCCCCTGGTGACTAGGAGAGCAATACTCCATCCCCAAAAAGCAATGCTATCCCAGCTAATGGGACAGTCAGCCCAGCTTCATAAGGAAAGTCAGAAATACCGGTTTATGCAGAATATCTTGATTTTGAAAATATCGACTAGAACAATTTGCAACTGTGCACGGCCGCGATTTTGAATCCCTGGCTTACAGTCACTCACCCATCCCCCATTGGACCTCAAGATAAATATCTAAACTATTTAGCATGGAATATGCAACTCAATAATTGGACTTAATTTCCATGCTTACCTTTTTCTACATTGCATTCCATTCCCATCAGTCTCTAGGCTACACACACTGAACCGACTCTAATAAAAACCTTCCACAGTGCAATGAGTGGGTTCCAAATAGTCAACTGTATAAAATGAGGGGGCAGGGGCTTTGGCTGTGAAGGGGATGAGATGACTAGGGCGAGCCTGTGCAGCTAGGCACTGGAGTTTCAGGGACCTGGCTGCAAGACCCAACTCCATCCCAGTCTCATCGGTAGCTTGGTAGCACATGGTGGCTCATCTCTGCTCTGGTTTAGTTCTTGATCGGAGCCATTCTGATTGGCTGGGACTTTTGCAGTAGCCGTTGTGATTCCAGGAATCTCTAGGTACTTGTTCTCTGTTTCGTTGGCCCTCTCTTGAAATGGTTGGTATGAGAGACTACTTGGTATGTGGGACCCAGTGTCAGCCTCCCTTTTTGTGCACGCACATACACACAGGCATGCCGGTAGGCACACACGTGTGTGCACATACAGAGCAAAAACTTTAATTGTCCCCATTTGAGAACTGGGGCTGGACAGAGCACAGAAGACGATTCTTAATTATGTCCAAATCCACATTATTGCGTGACACGTTTCCCTGGGATCTTCCTGTATCTGTAGTTCCTTAAATGTCGACACCAAGCTGTGTTTAGCCTCTGGCCATTGTAAGAGCTCTTCTTTCTGGTGGCATCACTCCGGTTAACTCTTCTTGACCTAGGATTCAATTTCTATTAACCACTTCCTTGAAGACATCTCCACGGCCCTAGAAGAGTAGGTACTTCCTCTTCAGAGCTCTTGGTACATCTCAACAACTTATCGCAGCTCTGTAGTTGGTTTGTTCCACTCTGGGTCACAGGCTGGCCTCAGGTTGCTCAGGGACAAGGACCATGTTCTCCACACCCTCTTCTTCTCCCAGTACCTTGTGGTACCTAGCAAGTGCTCATTAAATGTTCGTTGAATGGCTGAAAGAGTGGAAGTAAAATGTAGCCCCATGGTTGCAGAAAAGTTTGCCAAGTAAGAATGAAGCACTTTGAAAAAAACATGTGTACATATTTATAATATATTTTATATATTATAATTTTTAAGAGTATATATGAGTATATATATATATATACACACACATACACATATATATGTATATATATATACATATATATATATACATATATATGTATATATATATATGTATATATATGCGTCACCTATGTGTTTTGGCTGCTACGGAGGAGCTAAGAAGTTAGTGTGCCTTTCTTCTCCCGCCTCCACCAGTGACTTTCTTCCACATTTTAGTTTTGCTCTAAATTTCCTGGCCCAGAACGAAGGTCTCCATGAGTGAAGGCTTTCTTGCTGCTTCCTGGCTTGGCTTGAAGTCAGAGGCAGCAGAAAGGAACCTCACAAATAGGTCTGCTCTTGCTAGGTCGCTAGCCAAATTGAGACGACTTGATACGCTCATCGAAGTTTTAAGCACACTGTCACACCGAACCCCAACTCTCTGCCGTCCTCGTCGCCTCCTCCCCATCCTCGGGACTAGTGCTCTGCAGCTCTGTTTCCTTACCCTCTCAACTTTTCCACTCCCTTTGAGTCAGCTTCAGTGACGCGCTCTTCCCGAGTCACTTTAGCAAGGCTGAGTCTTGCTAAAATGAGGTTCTCGGGAACAAAGGGAACTCAAGTTCAGGGTTAAGATGCTAAAATCAGATTGTTCTCCTCTGGCAGTAAATTGGTATGCCACTCTCACCACTGCCGCAGATAAAATTAACCATGCGTTGAAATCATTGCAATAGGCAGTGTCATCAAAGCTTATTTGTAATGAAAATATGATGTTTCAAACCTAAACTCAGGAGTATAATGAATGTAGGACCATATGTTCCCCTCCCACATAGGGCTGCAGAGAGGAGATGCTATTTAAAATATATAGCTGTGGATGGGGCTCCGCTTTTTCTCTGCATTTCTTGCCCCTGGTCGCCCGTGAGTGGTCCAGAAAGGGGGTGGGGGATGCAGATGACAGGTGCCCAGGGCTGGCCGGGATGGCTCCTGCATCTGAGGTGGCGGCCGCTGAAGTCTCTGGCTTTATCAGCTTCTCTCATTCAGGGGCAGTTGTTTCGGTGTTTAGTAGCCTTTCCCTGGTTCTGCTTTGCCCTTAGTAGTTGGGCTTAGGCAGCTGTGGTAATGAAGGGGAGGAGCAGGGACTGACCGGAGGGGAACTCTGAGTGTGACCCCTGAGACCAGTGATCAGGCTCAGAGGTTCTTGAGGGCGGAGTTGGCTGTTGCTCTAACTTGTTCGAAACCCAGGGATGGAGGAAGAAGTCTTCACTACAATAGCTCATGTTCTCTTTCATTAACTTTTTCCTGGCCGAAGCTGGCTCTCCAAAGGGCTGGCCACTGTCACATGACCATGAACTTCAGCCACCCAGGTGCTTGGGTTTCCTCTGAAACTGAACTGGGGGTCACAGATGTGTAACTCTGAATCCTTGTTTTGCAACTGAGGAAACCAATGACCAGGGAGGTTAATCACTCCCCGTCATGAAATAGGGATCAGCAACCTGAAATATTTCACACTTGTTACTGCTGGAGAGAGTAAAGCAGCAGAGTCTAATTAACTGGTGTGGATACTGGCTTTGCCATTTAATAGCTATAAGATCTTGGGCAAGTTACTTATTCTGAGTCTTGATTTTCTCATCTTTAAAATGGGAACAGTGCTAATCTGAAAAGCCTTTATGGGGATTAAATGAGAGATTGCACATAGTGGAAAAAAATCAGTACGTAGTAAGTAAGGACTCATTAAATCTTGGTTATGAATATTGTTCTGTTGTCTCTGCCAGGGTTTGTGGAGTTACTCTCTGTCTACTGTGTCTGAGCCACCTCTGCCCACACTGCTGCTGGCCAGGCTTACAGGTGGGACCAGATGGTGGTATTAAACGTTTACTTAAAGAAATTTTTTTTTTGCAAAGTTTAAATGAGATAATATATGTAATGCCCCTGGTACATAGCAGGTATTCTATACCTGTGAGATTTTTTTTTCCTTCTCCTACCCTTAGCTGCCTTCCTCCAGCATTTACATTGCTCTCAGGCCTCCTACAATGTCAACTGTCCCAGCTATTGTAACTTAAGAAGGGGACTCATGAGGACCAGAAAAGCATTTAAAACTCAAGGGATATGTTTCTGATGGAGGCATTTCAGGCCCTGTTCACAAGTATAAGAAGATGATTTTATACGTGTTTAGGATGCGTGAAGGGGGAACGGGTTTTTTGCAAGGTTGAAGGGCTGAGGATGACTCATGTAGTTATCCACATCTCCTCAAATCACCTCAGATAAACAAAAATGGATAAAAGCACCCATTTCTTCTTTTCTTCCTCCCCTTATTAAAACATGCACTGTATTATCTAAATTAAAATTCTCCAACCAGTTGCTACTTTTTTTTTTTTTTTTTTTTGCCACTACCATAAAGCCAGGTAGGCCTTCAGCTTTTTGTTAAGCTTGTTAAAATATTGAGGTGCAAGCGAAGAGATGACTGTCCTGGGGAATTTCCTACATGCTCCTTCGAGCTCCTTACAGTTTGCTCAGTGGCCACAGAGAAGCACCCCACCCGCCTCGCTCCGTATCTTTCCTCCCTTCAGTTTTTACAATTGAAAAATTGACAGGACACAGTCCTGCCTTCTAAGCCCAGGACTTTCAGGTCTAGTGACATAGTTAATCTGGGAGGGGACAACATTCTGAGTGCTTTTGGTGAACTGGTGGCATGGAGAGCCACAAGGGGTCCTACTTTAGAACGGACTCTTAGCGCTTAAATTGAGAGATTTCGTTACGCAGTGGCGAGGGCAGTGTGTGGGGTGGGAGGAGGCAAATGCTTGTGTCTCATCTTCTTGGTTTTGATCAAACGTCTTTTAGAAAAGCTTCCTGACAAGAGAGCCTCCCTCACGCCATCAGGGAAAGCAGGCTTGGCATTCTATTTTATGTTGAGACAATGCAAAACAAAATCCCTCCCCAATGACTGCCTGATAAAGGAATAAATTGACTGTACAAGGTGATGCGTTTGATAGGTCATTCTTGCCGATGCACTAGAAACACCTTCTATTAAGAACAAAATGAGGACAAATTTGTTATGCACCTTTTGTTATTTTTAGATTGCATTGACATTTTTTTTTTTCGGGTTGGAGCCTATTATCCTGAACTTCCTAATAAACAGGAGTGACTTAGAAAGTGTTTCATTGTGTTGACCTTTACTTAATTTTCTATGCAAGTGAAAAAAAAACTATTAGGGAGGACCAATCAACACTTTAAATATCCTGTGTGTACGTTATGCTTATAAATAGATGTGGGTACAGCTTTTGAGCATATTTTTATCAACTCCTGTAATGGTAAAGGGCTTATTTAAAAAAAAATATATGTCTCTATATTTATCTGTTTCTGAGAAGGGGGTAAAATGGTTCATTTAGGACCATTGTGGTTCTAGAGATCATGTGGCTGCTAAAATGTTAAAACCGGGTAGTGTTCTAAAAATAATAATATTCCTCTGTGGCTTGCCTTTGGTGAGAGCTCTGCATAGGGCAATTAGACAAAAATGATATTCTATTGCTGATTTCCTCTTTAGCAGAAGGCAGTGGCCGGCAGTTGAACTAAAAGTGTTTGCAGGGCCAAAAAAAACACAGCAAGGAGAAGCGCACGTCAGGGAGAAGCACCTTTTAACGTTCGGGGATTTTTCCTTTAATTTTCTTCAAACGTTCAGACTTGTGTAGGAGGGTGGGTCATGCAGCTGTTCTTTGTGGCTTCTCTTCTGGCAGGCCGACAAGAGAATCAGAGGGCCGCTGGAGTCCCTGACTTGGCCCATAAACAGAGGCAAAGTGCGGCTCATTGACCGTGAGCCATGGCTGGGATGCTCATGGTTTATGTGGCCCGCAGGTGACAGGAAGATTTCTGCAGGCAGGGTTTTGTTGTAAATTCAGTCTGCCACGCCGCCTCCTACCGTCAGAGGTGGTTTCCAAGTGATCACCGGCTTTTTGAGTTACAGCGAGGGGAGCCAAGATGAATGATGGGTTGGCCTAGCACAGCTGTTGCTCCTGGCATGCGGAATTCCAGACAAGATTGTGCTGTGGAGATGTGAGAATTAGAAATGAGGCCCAACTTGTGTAACAAAGCGGGGACTTTTGTGACGACTCTGTAAGAACTTGGAGGTTACCATTCCAGAACTTCAGTGGATGAGAGGATAATTCATTGACACACATCGATCTTTTTTACTATTACTGTTTATTATTAACAGCAATTATGTCTTGTTCCTGCAACGGACTTGAGTTCCACAGCGTCCTCATATCTTTCATCTCATTTTATCCCCATACCAAGTGGCAGATATTTATAGAAGGAGTGGCGTTTTTTTTTCAGGGGAGCCACTGGGCTCCTTTCGAAGTGCACTGTGTGCCGGGCACAGTTGAAAGCTAATTAAAAAGACACATTCTCTGCCCACTAGACCCTTATAGGCAAGAAAGACAGGAAGAAGTGCAAATGCTAAACATCTAATAGCTGTTCTAAATGGCCCTTTACAAATAAAGAAAGCAAAGGGGTGAAGTTTTTTTTTTTTTTTTTTTTGTCTGTTAATTGTCTTGGTGGATTTGCTCCTGGAGAAATAACGCTGACAAACAACAACATCGAATGACATTAGTATGCGCTTGGCCCTGTCCTGGCTGGCACTGTGCGTAGATTTCCTCATTTAATGCTCGCAGCAGCCGGCAGTGCTGGTCTTCCTGTTAGCTCTGCTGTACCAGAGAGGGAACTGCCACACAGGATGAGCCCAAAGCCATGCAGCTGGGAAAGGCATGGCAGGACTTGAATCCAAGTCACTTGGTCGTCTTGGAAAAGGATAAAGCTCTCTTTTTATGGGGATGTTATAATTTTGTGGTTCCAAATAGCCTTCTGGGAATCCCCCTGCTCAGTACAGATACGATCCTTTCAGAGGCATCTAAAGCATTTTCTTTCCAATGATTAGTTACCAACTTCCCTGGGTAGGCTTCTCCCATCAGGTATTGTTATTATTTTTTAAACTTTGTGAAGGCCAGAAGAGAGCCCCACTGGGTGGGTAGAACAGTGTCAAGGGCAGGCTTCTCGAGGGCCACTTGGACCTCATACTGAAAGATATGATGGAAGTGCAGGGCTGTGGCATGGGGGAGAGGCAGGATTAGGAGGCCGAAGGTCTGAGTTTGAAACTGGGGATTTTCCCAGAATCCCGTATGGGTTGTGGTTCCATCCGTTGTTAAATAGGGACCATAATATTCTTCTTGCCTGTTTCTTCATGTTCCTTGTCTACATCGTTCTTACCTCCGAGCCTTTGCATATGCTGTTCCTTCTGCCAGGAGTACCTTTCCCAGATCTTTGCAGTGTCCCTCATCATGGCCACAAGTCAGCTTCCAGAAAGATCTTCCTTGACCACATTGCTGAAGTGGCAGCTCTCTACTCTTGAGCTTCTCTTGCATTATTTTCTTTCATTTCTTATATGTTTATTATATTCTTATGATGCTTGTCACTTTTAGAAATAATATTTTTATTTGCTTACTTGTTGATCATCCATGAGTCCAAATGCACAAGAGTATCAGTTCCTGACAACAGAGACCACAATCATCTTGTTACCGATGTAATTCCTGTGCCTAAAACCATGCATGGAACAGAGAGGGTGCTCAATAAATATCTGTGGAAAGAATAAATGAGCATGTGACTAAAGGAGTTATCTCATTGGAGGGTTATTTGAGATAAAGTAAATGAAAATCACGTATGCAAACTACTGTGAATATCAAACACGAATACAATGCAAACAAGAGAGCACATTTGCTTAGGATACTGGGATGCAGTCATATGCTTTACTAGAAAACTTGCTTAGGTGGCCGCATATGGACTTTTCTCTCATCTGCTTGTGTCAGTTCCAATAACTGGAATGTAAGATAATAGCTAACGTAAAATTAAAAAAATCTCTCCCCTACTACCCTCATCCTAATGCTGGAATCAAGTAAGTAAGTTTCTTGGATATGTTCTTGATTAGAATTGAATAAAAATCAATGTAAAGTGGAACCCAAAGCCTTCCTTTAGATCGTCCTTTAGACAAAGTTTCACGTCTCTGATCTTATCAGGGAAGACAATCAAAGGGAGGATGTGTTAGGTCAGTCTCTGGAGAAAAGAGAACTCAAGAATAGCTATTAATGATTTCCTAATACTTGGTCAGCACAAAAATGCTACATCTTCGGTCTATGAAAACAATTGCATTTCTGGTAGCCGCACAGAGTTCTCATTTTACTGGGAGCTGTTTGAGAGCCTAGTAGGTACATCGTCACTTTGCATTTTGTTTTATTCGAAATAGTATGAATCCTGGTTGATAATGTTCAAAATCAGAGAACCATCCAAATATGAGATACACTTTCAAAAAAGATTGAAATCGAGATGTCATCTCCACATATCCCATGGGCAGAATGGTGTATGTCAAGATCCTCATTTTGTTTTTGCAAGCCACAGGGTTTTCCTAAGCATGGACGGCTATCTTTGCTACCTCCCCTTTACCCAAAAAAATGTTTATTTAAATATTGTTCCATCCCCACAAGCACTTTTATTATTTACCGATTTAAAAAAATGACATCATTACTTTTCTTCTGAATTTTTTAAAGCGACAATTGTGCAATTAAATTACTGAATTCATTTATATTTAATTGTGCTTTTGGTTTTAATGTGCTATTGGACGGCATTTCTTTCTAAGGCTGTTAGTTTTCCACGCAACACGGAGAATCTAAGGCTATATCAAGGAAATATATTACATGGCCAAGACAAAGTCTCATTAGTGTTATTTATAGCATGCTGAAACCTCATTAGGGGAAGGTATGCTGGATTCAAAAATGCATTACCGGGAACGCTTTATTTTTTTGTACTGGAGAAATTGCTTTTATTGTGTTTCTTTGTCACAAGCACAGTGGCTACGGGACATTTTGGTTTCTTAAAGTATGAAATAAATTAAGTTGGAAGAAAAGAGTAATTAATCCACTAGCAAGTATAGCCTCATCATATTAGCAGAATGGTCTACACATGGTTCTAAGGAATTTCTACTTACCTACGCACCTTACCCTTGACCAACCACTAATTTATAACTGGTTTCACCTCAGGTAAAAAGCAATATTTTTCAGGGCAGTAGTTTGCATCTTAAACAGTAATAATGTGCTTTTAGTGCATTTCAAATCAGGGATGAGTGAAACTTGAGGTGCAAAGTCACAAATCGCCCAATTTAGGAATTTCTATTTGTTCTAATGTAAGCCATATATTCAGTCCTGCGTAAATATTGTCCAGGAGGCATCCTGGAGGACCGCGATTTGAGGGAACAAAAGAATGAGGCCCTGAGTTGTCAGTCTTACGAATGAAACTCCTTTGGAGTGTGTAATTGCCTGATGAGATGGAGCAAGGGAATGCTGGACTACTGCAGTTAAAATTCTGATATTTTTAAAGACTTTGCCTGGCTGCAAGGTGGGGTAGTGGAAGTAATTCAGACCCGGCCACTAATTTTTATGCTCCATTATCATCCTGACTGTGGTTGTTTATTGTCATCTGTTTTTGGGTAAAAGGCTGTATCATTAAGGAATAATTCCCACTGAAAGATTTAGAAAACTCAGCTAACAGTGGTTTATGATATAAGTACATTTATTATTTATTATTTATTTAATAGGAGATATAGGTGGTCTCAATGTTTTTGTTCGTTAGCTCAACAGTGTTATTATTAATAATCCAGTTTCTTTCTATCCTTCTTTTCTATCATTCTCAGTTTTTCCTCTTTATGCTTATTGCCACATGGCCTCAAGATAGCTGCCACAGCTCCAAGTATCACATCCTCACACTAAGTGTTGTAAGCAGACAGGGAAGGGCAGGAGCCAAAGTTTTATAATTTCATATCTTCCCCCCTCCCCCACCCCTCCAATAGAAAGGAAACTCTTCTCTTAAACTCTGAAGTCTTCTCCTTAGGTTTCATTGACCAGAGCTGGTCCATTTGACCCTTCTCCAAAACAACTCTCTAATGAGCAGTAAAATTATGAGCATGGGACTAGGGCATGGAGCATTCTCTCTGCAAAGAGGAAGTGGGGTTATGGGTATTGGGTAAGGAATATCCAATATTCATCATCTGCCTTTTTGGCCACAGATCAATTTATAAGACAGTTTTTGCACAGCAAATATTTTTACTAGTCACATATACAATCATGCCCTTTGGGCCAATGTAGAGAAGATCTTTTTAAATCTATCCTTCCTCTTTCTTTCTATCCATCCATCCATCCATCCATCCATCCACTTGCCTATCCATTATCCACTCACCTACCCACCTACCAATCTACTGAGCATTTGAAGAATAGCTGTCATTTACTAAGTACTTATTAATTGCATTGTAGGGTACAGAGATAAACCAGACAAGGATTCTGCTCTAAAAGAAACCCTGATATATTTTGGAAATTAAACACATGCACAAGTAATTGTAATTCAAGATAGAAAATATGAATTGACCTGGGAGTTTAAAAGTGGGAGAATTAGGGAAGCTTTCTGAAATAAGAGGAGATTTGAGCATTTTATATCTATCTAACACTCATATTAAACTCAACAGTCCTTTCTGTAGCCTTCTCATTGATTCTCTCACAAGTTATTTTGGACAGCTTTTCTTGCCTCAGCTTCCTGTGGCTGCCAGTGACACATCTAGGGGTGGGGTGGCCTCTGGTTACGAGAGGAGTGGTGATAGGGCATGAGGTGGGTCTTGGTGTTCTTTTGCTTCACTTGATAATGAGCGCATTTAAATTTGTGGATGGATTGGGTGGCTGGTTTTGATGAGATTGCTATTGGAATTATGTCACCAACGACTCCAAGTGATGCATCCAGGGCAAGATCACTACAGCAAAAACCAACAGAAAAAATAGATATCATCAGCCACATTAATGGTGATGAACGATGATGGCGCTGATGTGGTCTTTTTTTTTCCCTCTTGGAAGCAGACAGCCCTATGCCTAGCTACATTTCTAAGACACAATGACATAAATAGCTCCTTGGTACACCTACAAGTGGCCCTACCTGCCAGCTTCAGACTTGAAGCCAGAAACCATTCAGGGCAGAGGGGCAAATGTGAGGTTGGTGGGTCCAATCCAGTCTGCGGTTAATATTTTTAAGGTGTATATAGTGTTTTAAAAATCATGACATTTCAAAGAATAAAAATTTAGATTTGGGGCTTTTTTTTAAAATGGAAAGATATAGAAATTCTAGATCCACATTCCTGCACAACAGTAATTACCTGGAATTAAGAAGTTCCAACTTCTTTGAACAGGGTATGTCCTCTGCAGTTCGCCACAATGCCTACCATTCCCTGTTGCTGTTCACTGGCTCTACTTGGTTCGTAAGATTCCCTTGGAGTCAATAGAAACTTAGGAGTTTTGGCTTCCCTGACTTAGAAGTTTTAGTTCAGATTTAGGCAACACAGAACAGGTATACTCTATCCATTTAGAAATTATTTGACTCTTCTTATCTTTTGAAGTCCTCAGAGAAAGCTTAGCATTATCTTCTAAAGTTTTTATTGTTTTGTTGGTTTGTTTTGTCTAGAGTCCTGAATAACTTCATATTTAAATTGCTAATAGTCCTCTTTATAATGTGTTGACATTTCAGTTAGTTTTAAACAGAGTAAAACTGGGCATAGTTAATCTGGCTAAGTGTAAAGTAATATGGTTCCTCACAGCTATGCTATATATGTATATAAATGAACTCTCCCCATTGGGAGCCATTTTGGAAGGCAATTAACTCTTTCAAGAAGTGTCATTAAAAGAATCCCAAGGGGCTTGAAAGTGTTAACTCACTTTCCAAGTATGCAGTTCACTTCTTTGGGGCACAGCAAATTACGATCTTGGAAAATTGGGTTAAGTTATTGTGGTTGTGACTATTGTTGTTAAATAGTAGTGATAATGGATTTATGTAGTACCTTGACACCACAGAGCTAAAAACAATTCCATTTAAATATCAATTTAACTTAATGTGGAACCATGTTTTGTCTAATCATTATAGCTAATTGCCATCTTTAGAAGCAGTTTTCACAATGTTTTTATTAATGGTTTGGTAGCAAGTTAGCTGTTTATTAGTTTCTTCCATGAAGTATCAATCACGCAGCGTGAATTTATAGGTGTCAAAAATCTCTCTTTAAATGTATTTACTAGTTGATGTGTATATAGTGTATGACCTACTGAAGATTAGAAATGTCAGTGTGAGAACATGTCTTTGAATCAAATACGTCCAGAGAATGTTCGTGAGGATAAGAGGAAGCCTTCGAATAATAAAGTCAACCTAAAAAACAATGAAAAGAGAAAGTTGGCCCACCTACTCCTTCTGTCAACTAGAAACTCTTATTAACAATCTATAGGTGTTCAGTACATACCCAGAGATCAAAGAGTATTGTAATAAATAATGTTTGCAATAATCTTCCTGGAGCAAAGCAAGACGTGTGATGTCAGAGTAACACCAAAAAAAGATTAAATACCTTAAATGCTTTCTCTCTTAAGCCCTTAAAAGAAGAAATGATCAAAAAGTCTAAGTCAGTGGAAAATAAACCATAATGACCAGACAGAATGATGGGCTTAAAAGTCAGAAGGCCTAGTTTTCAGGCTTGATTCTTTCACTTTTTGACTGTGGGAGCTTAAGACAATTATTAGACATTTCTGAGCCCTTTTCAATTTCCCCTTTTTAATGAAGATAGATATAACATATCTCACAGGGTTATTGAGAAGTTTAAGATGATTTATGCATAGAGCTTGCATAGTGCTGAGCATATTGGAGATGCTCAATTGGTCTTGGTAAGTGTCAGGTTCCTTTTCTTTACAAGAAGAAAAACTTTTTTGCACTTGTATGTTAGGAGTTTTCCAGAAATGGCTGATTTTATTGGACCAAGTTCATGAAAATGATTTGGTTGTTCCTAGTTATGTCTCTTGCCTTGTCTGAAAATGCCTATCTGGCTATCAACACTTGGACCTTCTTTCTTATCAACTATTTTCTTCATGATTTGGTGATGCTTATTGCAAAGCTGGGATAGGAGTTGATAGGTTTGGAGCTGAGACTTTAAGTCCTGTAACACAAAATTAAGTGATTTAGACAGATGTTTTGTACACGCAGCTCAGGCAAACTATCAGCATTTGCGTGATTCTACACTCAGGTCAACCTGTTCCTAAAAGCCACAGGGTTGAGTTGCAGTGGTCCCCCCTTATCCGCATGGGATACATTCCAAGACCCTCAGTAGATGCCTTGAAACCCTGGAGAGTACCCAAAACCTACTATGTTTTTTCCTATACATACATACCTATGATAAAGTTTAATTTACCAAATGGCATAGCAACAGATTAACAACAATAAGTAATAATAAAATCAATGAGTTATAACAATATATTGTAGTAAAAGTTATGTGAATGTGGTGTTTTCTCTCTCTCTGATAACTTTCTGATAATTCAGACAGTTACTAAGTGACTAATGTCCTGGGCAGGACAGAGCAGGATGATATGAAACTTCATTACGCTACTCGGAATGGCATGCAATTCAAAACTTATGAATTGTTTATTCTTGGAATTTTCCATTTAATATTTTTTGGATTGTGGTTGATTGCAGGTAACTGAAACCATGAAATCTGAAGCCACGGAAAGCAAAACCATGGGTAAGGGAAGCTACTGTATTTGGAGGTGAAGCGAGGCATATGGAGCTCTTAAGTTAAAATCTGGTGTTGTTTTTGCCACACTTGGGTCATCTCCACACACAATATGGCCCATTGGTCTTCATACCTAAGGCTAAGTCATGTGGTCCAGATGGGTAGGGTAGACCAGATGGCTAGGTGAGGGCACTGGCATCGAGACCAACTTGTTCAGGCTTGCTGTGGTAGAGAGCAGGACACCAGGCAAGCAAAGAAGTGCTGTGGAAAAATATGCAGCCTGGTTGCCACCTGTAAAAAGGATGGCATGCTCAGAGGGCAGAGTCGGGACCCCTGCTAGGAGATGATTTCTGGGAGCCCCTCCTCCCTTCACGCCTCACCTCCTCTCTAGGCTCCTGGGGCTTCTTTCCCTTCCTCCTCTGTGGGGATGCTGAACACATCTGCAGCTGGAGGGGAGGATCTCTGGCTCCCTGCCACCACTTCTGAGGAGGCAGACATAGACTGGAGAATGGAGTTTCAATGACAGGGGCTCCTTGTGTCTCGCCTCCTTGCCCCTCCCATCTTCTCCCACATACTTGAACTTGCTCTTTCCTCCCACCCCATTGCTCATGTCTATTGTAGAGGCCTAGAAAAGAAAAGAGGTATGGGCTATACCTCTACTCAGCATCTATTTTCAAGGTTGATTGTGGGGATCGATAATGGAACAGTGAGTTTTAAATATGAAGTGCCATATAAATGCTAAATAGACTTGCAATTGATGGGAACTCTGATGTTTCAGAAGCCATAAGGTGGGACGGGAATGAATAGATATAAAGGCTTATTCCATAAATATCATGACAAAGTAACACATTCATTTGTTCAACAAATATTTATCGAGTGCCTGAGTGCCTCCTAGAAGCCAAGCATTATGGTAGGTACTAGAGATACAGAATGAACAACCACAAAAATCACAATAAACTCTCTACCCATGCCCAAAGAAGTTGTCCTATTGGGGAGAGATAGTTGATAAGCAAAAGAATAAGTAAGAGATATAGTATTACAAAATGGTATTAAATGCTATGCAGAAAAAGCAGAGGAAAGGATAAGGAGTTGGGGGATGGTAAAATTTTAAATGGGATGGACTAGATAATTATATTTTAATAATTAATTCTTACAAAGGAGTTTAGATTTTCCAAATTAAAATCTTATTTCAACCTAGGATAAAGAATGCCTTGTCTAGAAAAAAAAAAAAAGAATGCCTTTTCTGTTATATAGATATCCTTTCTAGAAATGACATTTATAATTGCAGAGGGGTGTGTGTGTGTGTGTATGTGTGTGTGTGTGTGTGTGTGTGTGTGTGTGTGTGTGTGATTTTTTTACAGCTCTACAAATCTTTTCCAATTCTTTCTAGTACTTTCAGCTTTCTCTTTCCTATCTCTTCCTCTGAACATATCTCTTCTGTTCCCTAAGTTAAATAGCATCTTGTGGCCAAAGTTGCCCCTGTGTGAACTCCTAGAAAATCAAATTCAGAGGCTCTTGAGAACTGATGGATGAACTACATGCTCTACTGGGTGTACGTGAATATACACACAGCTGTGCCATAGTGGTCATAGCTCTGGAGTTAGCATTGATATCTTGGGCAAGTTATTTGATCTTTCTGGACCTCGATTTCCTCATCTGCAGAATGGAGATAATGATTCTTCTTTCAGAGCGCTGTGGTGTGGATTACATGAGAGAACCCAAGGAAAATGTATGGCATGTTGCTTGACCTATAATATGCTCAACAGGTGTTAAGTGCTTACCTCCTGATTTTTTCTTCATTGTAATTTTTGGAAGATAATTAGTATAGTATTTTTATCTTAGAGCTGGCATGGGTCATGGAAATCATCTGGTTTACAACTTTGCAAATTTTTATTATTTTTTCAATCAGTAGAAGGAAGCCTATTTTTTTTCCAAGTGAAATCCATTGCAGAACCCTGGCACAAAACGAAGCTCATTGACATGGCAGCCAGAAGCCTGGACCCTGCTCACTTGGGGTGTGCTCCTTCAGACCTCACCCTTCCGCTCTCTCCCCGTAACAACCTGTAGGGCACTTCTGAGAAATACCAGGGTTTCTCGGGTCTTTTAGACCAATCAGAGTAGTTTATTGGAGGTGACTTATCTTTCCTCAAATGCTCTGTATCCTTCAGTTCTCTTTGTAAATGATCAGCCAGTCTTTCCTTCTCCCTAGAAAAATTTGGGGTGAGAAACTGGCTGTTTGGATTTCTAACCTACCTACTTCATCTCATTCCCTTTTTGTATTGTCTTGAATTTGCCTTTCTAAGGTCACTAGCTACTTGGCAAAAGCAAGTTTGTTTTACCTCTATGCAGAATCTGCAAGTGACGACCTCAGCCTTTCTGGAGCTCCATCACGCTATGATCCTCCAGTAAGGGCTTGAGGCATCTCAGTGTTTCTTAAATGATAGCTTTATGTCTCTCCCTTTCTCAGAAGCCCTCCACAGCTCCCTATTGCCTATAGAATCAACTACATGCTCTGTAACCAATATTCAAGAACTTTCACTTATCTGATATAAAGCTTCTTTTTAACCTTAAATTTTACGATGGCCCTGGATTGCATCTGGACCTGCTCTTGGCCTCCCAAAATGTGTTTTCAGAATTGGGCAAGTTTATTGAAAAGGCAAAATAGGGTGGAGTTAGGGAAGATATAAAAGATAAAGGACTATCTGGACCTGATAAGATGGGTATGATTTAAAACAGTAGAGATGGCAGTAAGAGCATGACATAGAGTGAACAGGTGCCTTTGTCAACCTTATGAGATAGAAGTTATCTGAGATCAGGGACTGATGTTTTATTCATCTTCAAATCTACTCCAAGTCTTCAACTCACAACTCTGCTCACCATAATCCTCAATAAATGAATGCACAAAAGAAGAAATGACCCATTGAATTTGAAGTCTAGCGAATTTTAAAAATTTGCACGTTAATATAGTCTATTAATAAATGGATTAAACCCTTTGAAAAATGAAAACTAATATAGAAGTGTGTTTTTATTATCTAATTCCCTAATGTGTTTTTGTTTTATAAATGATGCAATTATGTTATTACAATGTATTTGTAATCATTAATAATTTTGTCAAAGGACAGCCAGTGTCCTGTTGGAATTATTTGTATACCTGGACTTTTTATCATGGCTTTTCTAAGGGAAACTGTATCAGTTATTATTAATTTATTTCCAAATAATGCTGCCTCACAAAGTACTCTAAAATTTAGTGGCTTGAAGCAACCTCTGTTTATTATTTCTCATAAGTCTAAGGGTCATCTCTGCAGTTCTGCTAGTCTAAGACCAACTCAAATGATCTCAAATGTCTGGGCTGGCTGGTGGTTTGGCTAGGGGGCTGGCAGATAGGAGGATAACCTTGATTCTGCTCTAAGTAGTCTCAGGCTAGCGCAGGATTATTTTCGTGGGCAAGCAGAGGAAAAAGAGAAAGAGCAGAAATGTACAAGGTCACCAGGCTCAGATCACACACATTGTCATGTCTACCGCATTGTACTGACAAGGTAGCCAGGATTCAAAGGATGGAGACATAGACTCTGTTTCTCCATGGCTAAGGGTGTGCATATGAGGAAGGGCAAGAACTGGGGTTGCTCATCTTTGCATTCACTCTGCCAGAGAAGATCTACAGATTTCGTCAGTTTTTCTTAAGACTAAGTAGGCCAGGAAAGATGTGCATCACCCCATCGTGAAAGACCACGAGCTTCCTTTTGCCTTATCCATACTCAAGCTGCGTCTTGAAGGTACCCAGAGTGTTACCATTCAATCTGTCCCTGAAGCTGATTTAGTTCTTTAAAGGCTAATTCTATATTCTGTCCTTTTCCATGCCCTCTTACTTTCTTATCTTCTAATACAGGAAATGATAGATCAGTTGATTTGTTGCTGTTGTGTCTATAATGAGGCCAGAAAATAAAAGGCATCGGGAGGTTCCTAGAAGCAGATATGTGGAGAAACAAAAAGAGGTATCTTCGGCTTGCCTTTTACTTGGTTTATTTTTTTGAGGCAAAACCTACAGGAAAGTCGAGTCTCAGGGGGATATTGTTTGGTTTAGGAAGGATCTAACTCGGTGTGCGAAGGCATCTGAGGAGGGGAAGTGAATGGAAGTGCTGATCTGGAGTATTGGAAGGCATGATAAAGAAGGGACTGATCAATAGCTATTTTTCAAGTGTGGAGCATAATTTGTGTCAGACTGCTGAAATGACTTAGTGCTTCGTAGTTAATAGCTGTGAGCACATTCCTCTATTGCAGTACTCTCCAAAATGTTTGCCATCAACAAATCTAAAAGGCTGGGAGTGACTCACAATGTGAGTAATGCACTGGTGCTTCATGAGCCGGGGCCTCTTCTTTTCCAAAAACCTTCTCCTTGGACATCATCTCTTTGCATTTACATCTCTGCCTTGGCTGCCTCTCAAATCAGCCACTACTCTTGCCGTCTTGTTTGGACAGTACTCGTGTGTAAGTTGCCCTCCTTCCATTTGGGGTTCTACTGCTTCTCCCACTCAGCTCTTTCTTAAGCCCTAATGAAACACCATTCTCTTGCTGTTCAAAGTCTACTCTGTGGACTGATAATACAGATACTACCCAGGGGCCCCAGTCCAGACCTACCAAATCAGAGTCTGCACTTGAACAAGATCCCCAGGGGATTCTTGTTTATACCAAAGTTTAATGAACACTGAACTATTCCACAAACATTGATTTTTGCCCCTGTTATTTCTATTTCTTCACTGTTAACCTCCTCAAGGCCCTTTCCCCTCTTACCTTAGATTAGAAAATGCTCCTCAACTTTCACTAACCTCTGTATGAGGGGTTTCAAAGTAGGGTGGGTGGATTGAAGTGAAGTCCCATTAAAGGTGTGTACTTTTTCAAGGTTGAGGAGTCGTTTTGGTCATTGGAAATTCCTCCATAAACTGGTACGAGCCACAAAGAAGTCTTAAAATTAGACACTTACATAGCGAAGACTACGTTCTCTTAGCCTCACTGTCCCCTAATGTTAATCAAGAATTTCTGCCACAAGAGTGGGTGCTGCATGTGGTTAGAGGCATTTTAGAGATATGATCCAATTTAAAGAGCTCCCACTTGAGTGAGTTATACCCATTCACGGAGTGTTTTCTATGAACTATGTGCCACACTCTGAGCCAAATATTCTATGTCCATGATATGTCTTAACAGCACATCAGCCTAATGGAGTGTGAGCCCCATTTTACAGATAATGAAACTGAGGCTCAGGGGAGGCATGTAAATTGCCCAAAATTGCACAGCTGGAGAACCGTGGGATTTGAAAGAGGCTATATTCTTAAGTTTTATGTGATTTCTCCAACTGGAAATTCTTTCCTTTGATTCGAAAGGCTTTTTCCTCCAGGTTTACCAGGCATATGTTTGGAGAGGAGGCATCACACTAAGCTAATTCCCGACCTTCGTCCACACCTGGGCTCAGGTGTTTTGCATTCTCCATCCCCATCCTTGTCTCCACTGTCTGTTTCAAAGCCCACTTCCAGCATGAGGTCCATTCTGACACCTTCCAACAAGCTGTCACCTCTCTCTTCTTTGAATTCCGTTGCGTATGGTTGTCCAGCAGCCTCACTTACTTGTGGAATTATCAGGCACCTTCTCTAACCAAGGACATTCCATCTTTTCTCCTCTCTGCACCCTTTGCCCTGCCTGGCATTGTTCCCGGCACATCACACATAACACATATGTGTTCAGTGAATCGAACCTGAGCTGATTTCTCTCTGACAGACACCTTGGGAATGCCAGGACTCCAGCTGGAGAAAACACTGTTAACAGAGGAGAATTTTTCTACACACACTATTTCACACTTTTCACCAAGGGCCAGCCCAGATTTTTCTTAAACTCCAGTCTACAATGAACCGAGGCTGAGGGGATGATGGGTAGGGAGAGAGAGTATGTTATAAAGCCTCAATAGCCACCCTGATGGGGCCTCTGAGGAAAAGGGGTGCCCACTTGACTGCTTTTGCTCCTTAAAAATCTCAACCAGAAAGAAAGCGGAAAACATTTAAAACTTCCTCTTGGAAAGCTATGCTGCCTTTGATTTTTCAGAATGTCTTCAAGTGATTTGGGTCTATTTTTAATACCCGTGAGACATGATGTTGTAAGGAGAGCTAAATATAGGGGCCACATCCCCGTTTCTTTTATTCATTGGCCTTAATCTTCCTTAGGAGGAAAAGAAAACGCACACAGCATTTCACCACTGAGTTGTGACGTTTGCCCTGATGGGCTTTGCTGAAAGGAAATTCATAAATACTGTGTCGGAAATACAGATAATGAATAGATTCTTTTTGGAGAAAACGTTAAGTGGGAGTTTATGTTAAACCTCCTCTGTCTGCTGAAGACTTCGAGATAGTTCCCTTTCCTCAGGGTCCTTTGGGGACAGCAGTCAGCCTGTGTTACTAGAGCAAGCTTCAGCACCCTACCATCGGAATCCAGAAGAGCAGGACAGTCAGCCAAAAATAACACACAGCATCAGAGCAGCAGCTATAATTCCAGTTCATTATAAACTTACGAGGCTGCTGCCTTTTTTTTTTTTTTTTAAAGAAGGCATTAAGTGCATGTTAAAAGCAAACAACTTTGTGAGTACCCATTGGGCCAGAAGGAGAGACTAGGGCTTCTTGCAACAGCTGGAAGCCTGAGGGATCTGTGCTGGATGGTTCTGCCTTTTCCGTTTTTATGTGTTTTTCATTCCTTTGCATTTCCCACACACCTTCAGGATCCATCGTTTCCATTTATCTCGAGTGGATCCCCATATCATCAACATCTGGGATGTGACTTGGAAAGTGCCTGGGGTGAGTCTTCAGTCTAGTGCTGATACCATTACTGCCTTTAGTTGTGGAGGCTGACGAAGAAAGCAAGGCAGTGGGGAGTGTGGCTAACAGAATGGGCTCTAACCCCCCTCCCTTGGTCCTGGCTCCGCTCCTTTAAAGCCATGAGAACTTTAGAAAGTTATTCAACTTTCTAGTGCTTCAGTTTCCTCATCTGTAAAAGAGTGATCATGATAACACCTCATAGAATTGTTTTAAAGATTGAAGTGCATGACATGTAGTAGGCACTCAACATTCTTTAACCTCTAAGTCACCATTGTAACCAGGGGTGGGCCAATGAATCTTTTGGAGCTGTGACTTGATTCAGGCCCCTGGTTTGATACGTATTTTTAATAGGTTTTAACAGTCATCTGCAGGATAGTCTTGGCTTATGTTGGTTTCTAAATCTGTTCGCAGTTCTGATTCCCAGTGTTGTGTTAGGTAGGGTGGCAGCCTCAGCTTTAAATGAGAAGTTGCATCCACAAATGTCGTGTCTATACTCCATGTCGTCTGCCTCTGGAGAAGAGGTCTTCCCCTCTCTGCCTCCTCTGCCATTCCTCAGTAGATAAGAGCAGCTCTTACCCCCTGCTGAGGTAGAGATCTGCAGCTGGAAACACTGGAGGATGTCTTCCAACGAGGTCGAAACCCAGAGGTCCTCAGTAGTGCTCTTTCTGCCCAAGTTCAAAAACTATAGTCCCCATCTACTCCCTAAACCTTCCCAAAGCAGCCACATTTTATAATATCTGCCTGTGTGTACTTCTGTTCTTCTGTCTTTAAGGAAGGCAGCTCTCCAAAGGGGGATCGCTTTGTTAAATGCCACTCAAAAGACTGTTAACATCTCTGCTGACCTCTGATTGGCCTGGCTCTAAAGGGAATCTTTGGAGAAACAGCTTCAGGGCTCTTAGGTCAGAAGGACATTTGTCCCCCAGTTTCTCTATTTATACAAATCATTGACTGGAATTTATCAGAGTAGAGTTTGTCTGTGTGGACCTCAGTGTCTTGTAGGCATCTATGGATATTTGGATTTGGAAATGAATCTAAAAAGAAAAAAGAATTCAGAGCTCAGAGTACCATGAAGTATTGTTGCTGGTGCTGCTTGCATTGCTGTAGAAACATTTCAGAAAGTATTTTATTTTAAAACATGGCCACTAAAAACCTTAAAGCTAGATTTTACCCTAAAGGTTGGAGCAGGGATTCAATGCCACTCTTCTCTGAGGATGCTGCAACCTGAGAGGGACTTCTGGAGGTGAGCCTTGTGGGCACAGGAGGTTGGAACAGGGTGGATCCTTAGGGGTAGAGTAAGTCCCTCTCCATAGCTCAGATGTTACTTGAGGCTGAATCAGTTTGCTGACCTGGTTGTCTCCCTTATAGCTTGGCGAGGGCTTGCATCTCTCAATCATCTCTCAGTCACCAGTACCCAGCACCATTCTTAGCACATAGTAGGTGTTTAATTCATGCATTTAGCAATAAAATGATGTAAAAACACCACTTTACATCTGTTTACTTATGAAGAAAGACCTATATCTTGATTTCTGTTACAGAACTGGATTTATTTCTGATGTCAGTTTAGGATTCAGAAAAACATTTGAATTTTAATTCTGACATTTGGTTGTCTATATATTTATGGTTTATTTGATAGCTCTAGCAGGCACATTTGAAATCTAAAATGAAGTGATTTAAATAAATTGTAGAATTTGTCTCCTTAACCCCTACTTCCTACACCCTGAAACTGTTAAACAAATATATGCTTGGTTTCATGGTTGCTAGGTTAATGTATGGTCTGCATCTGTAAATTGGAGTTTATTTGTTGTAGAGCCTTAAAAAATTATGACTGTTCAGACAGAAGCTAGAAAGTGTGAATTTAGCTCTTATTTTGTAGTTCCTGTCATAATGCTTTCTTGGAAAAAATAAATGAATAGCCATGTTTGTCGCAAGTAGCCTTACCTTTAAATTATATATATATATTTTTGTGGTTTTAAGCCGGATGCTTGATGTTACTTTAACTTGGTTTTCATGGTTTAATTTATTTTAGTTCGTAAAGATTATTCATCACTCATTTAATTCTAAGGTTATCTATTGATTCTTTTCTCCTCTTTTGGTATTTTCTGACATTTTGTGGCACTCAATATTGATTTATACAAAATCAGTCATCTAAATGTTCATAGGAGGTGTCGTTCACTTGTCATCAGCTGTTTTTCTGAACTAGTAAGTGGAATACTTATGTACGTAGGGGTTGTTGGGTGGTTTAGGGGTTGGATATGGGTCGGTGTCCTACCCTTCACATCTACTGGATCATGTTTATAGAAATCCTTATATAATTTCAGAAGGGAAATCACTGAGAAGGTTCTCCAGAGGTAGCGTCAAGCAGTTTCTTGGTGGGGGCCTCAATTCTTTCTTGTGATGTTTATCAAGTCATTCTGTTCCTAGGCCACTCTAAATCTACACTCTAAGATGATGATGATGATGATGATGATGATAATATTAAATTAGTTTGCTATGCAAATAGACTTTTAAGGTAAGTCTCCCTAGCCCACTGTTTCTCAAACTTAATGAATCTACCTCATTAAAATACAAATGAAATTCTGTAGATCTGGAGTGGAGCCTGAGAGTCTGCATTTCTAACAAGCTCCTAGGTGATGCTGGTCTGTATAGTTTGAATGACAAGTCCTTAGCCTACCTTCCAACCACATTCCTGTCCTAATTTGCTCCGTTTTTAAAATCCTTGAACTGTATCTGAGGTTCCCCTTGCACTAAGAGATTAAGATATAGAGTAAAGAAAGAAAAGATGGACCCCACTCCCACACCAATTTATATTTTATAATAGGAATGACAACCTAGGTATGTGTTACAAGTGTGTGAACCAATTAGATCATTTTTATATAATCTTCAATAGAAAGAATTTGATGGTTGGTAAAGTCAATTTTCATGAGTTTTCGAATTCATATTTTTCTAAATTTATTTGTGCCTGAGGGACTTGGGTGACCTCTTACCCCCTCCCCTCTAAGATCTTCTCCTCTTTGGAGGTTCTTCTTGTCCTCATCATTATTCCTCACCTGGTTATAAAGAGTTTTCTTTTTCAAGTCAAACTGGGAAATAACTTGTGACAATGTTAGGAAATAAAGTTTTAAGTTCCCCCTCCTAGGAGTATTTGCAATTTTATAGACAGTGACTGAAAAGTTTTTAAAACCAAAAGATATGACTAGTGGAATTTTAGCCCCATGACAGTCTACTGGAGAATTTTTTTGAGGGGTTGGGGTAAGAAAAGAGGGAAAGATGTCTCCAGCTTACCTTATAGCTAATGTCTCATTCCTGTTACTCATAATATCTACCTTTCCATTCTACTCATTAGTCCATTGGTTATTATTTCCGGGGGCTTATGACTTCAGATGGCCTTTAATAGAAACTCTTAATGAAAGTATTTTTTGATTCATCTCTGCTGTGCTTAACATTCGCCAAGGCAATGCTCTGTGTCTCTTGGCTCCCTTGATGTCCAGGATATCACAAAGTCAGGAACAGTATATAAACCTACTGGAAGGGGAAATATTATTTTTATATTGAATTGGGAAGGATGATGTATGGAATGTCTTCACCTGGTTGGACTTAGATTTGATTCTTCTCAAATCAGCGACAGATTCATATGTAGAGAAAAATTGAGGTTTTCATCTGTATGTTTTTTTTATTACATTATTTTGCTTCAGGCTCAAACATATCAAAGTAATTCAGACACTGTGGATGACATCATCTGATTTTCATCAATACATGTCTACTAAGTCCTTCCAATTGCAGGCAATTGGTATTATTACGTGGTTACAGGAAGACATGGTAATGCCATGCAGTAATTAATTGGATTCTATATGGCTCAGATTTATACAACGTTTAATGTTTATAGTTATAGCCAGGATGTTTCTCGTGTAGTGATATAAGTAGATGTAGGTATTGAAATGGAGTCTGTCTCTTGGTTTGAAAATTTGAGTCTATTACTTTCTATCTTTGTTCATTACATGTAGGTTAAGAAGTCTTTCTGGTTTATCACTTTCTTTTTTTTTTTTTTATCTTAGAAGCCATCTTATTCTATATAACTGAAAATGGGCATTTACTGATTAATCACATAAGTTGATTAAGTTAGAGGATCATAGATCATGCACATACACAAAACATTTGACTTCTGCTTAAAATCCACAAATGCACATTTATTCACCACTATTTTGCTGTGGAGCCAAGGCCTTTGTTCTAAGAAGGGTTCACGGAGTGGAATTCTGGAGTCTTTTTTTTGGGTAAATTGTATCCCTAAAGGAATCTCACAAATTTCATTTTCAGTTGTTTTCAAGTGAATTAAGAATTTAAAAACAGTGACTTGTGTAGAGAATCTGTGTAGATTTTTATGATCCCTGCCCCTATGACAGCAATTTTTTTATAAAACAATTTTTCTTTATTGGGTTTTTCGAAAGCATTTGACTAGTTTGATGAAAAGAACAACTCCCTTTCCATTGAAACTCATGTTTTATAGAAATGCTATTTAATTAAATTATGTAATTATATAACTGGGTAAATAAGACTGGAAACAAATGCAAGTGAATCATGGTAAGTATAAAACTCAGCTACCTGGAAGCCAAAGTGTGTGAGTGTACGAGAGAGTATTCTACCAGCCACCGTGTTCTACTGGCCACAATCCTGTGTGCGTCACTGTAGTTCAGTTTAGATATTTTACAGGCGGAAAGGTTAGCATTCATTATTCCAGCAAAACCATGAACTAGAAAGAAAATCCTATTTTTTTTCCCTTTCTGAAATATGACTATAACACCCGAGTTCATCTTTTTCAAATTTATCACTTTCATGACAGTTGTTTTTGTTTGTTGGTTTATTTGTTTTTGTTTTGTTAGAGTTCATATACAGACATCTCTGGTGTTGTGGATTTGATACATTATTATAGTTTTTTGTGAAGCAAATGTCTGAAGATAAACACTTTACCGCTAGCTTCCAATAAAAAAAAGCAAAAACGGAAGTAAAAGTTTGTGAGACTATCTCTTGGAAAATTTCATTGAGAATGGATTTAAAGTGAGGATGTATAATACAAGGGGAGGTAGGAACTCATAAAAATTCTAGCCCAGGAGTTAAGTGAAAGTGTGTTCAAAATCCTACCGGTGGGTAAACGACCATCACATTTCTTCACGCCTGGGGACTCCTTGGCTCTGTACTTATTTTCATCCGTGTCCCCCTGCCCCCTCCACCTCAAGCTTGCTTTCATTTTCTCCTATAGACCGAATATCTTTCTGTAATAGAACAGGTTAAAGTGTTGCAGTCTACGGTCATAGGGCACTGTGGATTGCCTGGTTTAATTCACTTGGGAGACTTTATTTTCTAAATTTTTGATTCTTAAAATGAAGTAATAGTATGGTTTTATTATATAAGTTAAAGGAATTTTCCTTAAAACCAAGTGAGGGCTAAGAGATGATACACATTGTATAGCTTTTTCCTTTTTAATTTTTACATATAACTTTTCCATGAGGAAAATGTTACAAATTCAAAAACACTTTCTACTTCTTATAAGTCAGCATATTCTTAATAAGCTGCTTGTCTCAAGGGAAAAGTAGTGATATGCTGGTAATCCTTGGCATTCTGTGGCTGAAAGATGAGTCACTCCAATCTTCGCCTTCATCTTCACATGGCGTTCTCCCTGTGTGTGTCTGTCTTTCTGTTCACTTTTCTTCTTTTTATAAGGACACCGGTCATATCAGATTAAGGCCCACCTGGCTCAGCTTCATTACTTTGTGAAGACCCTTTGTCCAAATAAGGCCACATTCTGAAGTACGAGGAGTTGTGGCCTCTGGGAGGACACAATTCAATTCAAAACACAGAGCATAGTTATTAGCACTTGCATTTGAAAATCATTTTTAAAAAAAAGCTTACCCAGTGGTGTCTCAGGACAGGTCTCTGCCTTGAAATGTCAGTGATGATCTGGCCAGAGTGTTAGCCATGCTTTCCTTATACTTGATTTTCATAGTTGAAACTTCCATTAATGAAAACATTTAACAAAGGTAGAGAAACAAAACTAATTCCTTTTTGATTGCTTGATTTAAGAATAGTGAATAAAAGCTATGCTATTTAATAAGCTCCTGTATTCACGTATGTTCTCATTATTGTTTACATTTTGGAGAAGCGTACTTTATTTTATCAGTTGTGAATTCATACTGAGCTACATTTATTATTTGATGCTTCATTTTGCTTTCATTAATTTCCTTGCTAAGTGATAAATAGCATTAAAGTCATGCTATTCTGAGTTTGCATTCTGAGACGGAGTGATGCTGCATTATTGAACACTTTTACCCTTTCTTTTTAAAATTCATATTCCTACATCATCTATGGAAATTGCCACACTTAATGCATTCAGTTATGAGTGGGAAAAACCCAGGCTGTGAGAGGAGGAAATAGTGGAATATATGGCACATGGGTAGAACAAACTGGGCTTGTAATGAAAACTACTTAAAATAATATTTCAGACTAACTCCATGCTTGTGATAAATGTTCTAGCTAGATTGCCTAGTTATTCTTATAACTCTGTATAGTAAGGACAGTGTATTGGTCAGGGTAGGCTAGGTTACACTGATGGAACAAACAATCCTGGAAGTTTATTTCTTGTTCACATGATGTCTGTTGTTGGTCCAGGTGAGTCTGTCTCCCAGGCAACTGTTCTCCCTGCGTTGGCTCAGCATTTTAGTCTGCTTTGATGTTAAGGCATTTCTTATCAACACATACTTTGCAATCACTGCGATTAGGGGAGAAGTGGGCTGAGAGTCAAGTGCCTGTGATTCCGGCCTCCCCCTCAGAAGGTGATACCTATCATTTTTCTTATATTTCTTTGGCCAAAACAAGTCATAGTTATGTCCAATTTTAAAGGGTTTAAGGAAATGCAATCTTGCTGTGTTTTCTAGGATAGAGGGGAACCACATATTCATGAACAATAATATGCCTGAGACAACAAATACTTCCCTTTTACAGATGTGCAAACTAGGGTTCAAAGAGGTCGAGTAACCTTCCCTGGGGCATAAAGCTAGGTGATAATAGGGCTGCGAATCAAGCCTCTGTCTGATGTCAGAAACTATATTCAGCCACTTCGTGTACTGCTTTCCTTAGGAACTGATTCAGCTACCTTGCAGGGAGTGTGCCTCAAATGGTAAAAGTAATTGCTCCCAGTTTTTTTTTTTTTAATGAAATCCTGTCAATGAGGATTTAGAGGAGATGGGGAAAATCAGATGATTGGTGAGTCTTCCACTGAGTCTGATCTCTAGAAAAATTTCCTGGATCCTTGCTCTGCTGGCCTTTCTCTCATGGAGAAGCATCTGAATATTCTCAGTAAAAGTGAATGGCCAAGCAAGTAAAGAAAGAATTTAACATTTATCTGCTTTGCTAGGGTGAGGCGGAAGGTATAGTCTTAGGATTATTAAGAGGATAATAATGGCAAGGTAGATTTATATGGCAATTTATAGTCTATAAAACATGTTCCTGTACAGTTGGAAGATGAGAATAAACCTATGTGTACTCATGGACTGTGATGCCATGTCATTGACTTGTGATTGCCAATGCAGTCATTGGGACCTGAGGCTGCCTCAGTGAAAAGGCATTAAAGTGGCATGCAGTAGGGATCAAGAACACAGGCCTTGGAGTCAGATCCAGGCTAACTCCTGGCACACCAGCTAGGCAAATGTCTTTATTTCTCTCGGATTCTTTATCTGTGAATCAGTAGCATGATGATGACTTCGTAGAATGTTTTCAAAAGATAAATGAGGTAAGGTGAATAAAGCACTTAACTCAGTGCCCGGTACCTAGGTTCATGCTCAGTAAATGCTGGCTGCTCTTATTATTATTATGGTGGTTGTTATTGTGAGGATTTTTTAAATGAGGCATGTGGTTATTAGGCTCTTTGTGCAGTGGTAGATCATAGCAAGAATATTATAATTGCTTCTGGAATATTATAATCACTATCACTTCAGACAGTGGAATGTATTTTGAGAATGGCATCCAAGATGGAGAAATTACTTGACACCATCTTACATGGTTTGCTGAAGGAACTAGCAAGGTATAATATGGACAAGAGACACTTTCGCAGAGGCTTGAGGGTGTGGGCCATCAGCGTCTTTGGATCTCTGAAGGTTTATTCTACAAATAGGCTTCAGTCTTATTCCTTATGGAATTAAGAAATAGTACAGTCATGGTAGGGAGAAGGATATTAGTTTATTTTGAGACCAGGCTATCAACTATGGAACAGGACAGTCGTGGGTGGTAGTGAGTTTACTGTCATTGGTGGTATGAGCGTTGTTTGTGGGGACTGGCAGGGTTATGGGGATTCAAGCTTCAGTTGGGTGATAAGAGAAAGACTAAATGATAATATTGAGTTCTGTGATTCTAATTCTGGGCACTCAACAGAATTATCCAGAGAAGTTTGTAAAACTGTACCAGTGTCTTGGGCCCCACTCTAGACCAATTAAATCAGAATCTCTGGGCATGAAGCCTCAACAGCAGTGTTTTCACAAAGCTTCCTAGCTGATTTTGTTCTGTTTTACTGGGCAGTCAAGTTAGAGAACCACTGTCCTAACTGAAAAAGAGGTGTCATGACGGTAGCCCCTAGCTGCATGTTTTAAAACTACAAGTGATCGACACTGGATAGCAGGCGAGGGGATCATTTCATGTAAGAAACAGTAATGAAATAAGAGTTTGGTTGGGTTTGCTTTGGCTGAGCCCCAACTTCTGAGCAAGCTATCCAAACTGAAGCCTCTGATCATTTTAGATAATGGTTTAGGAAAAGGGTTGAGGGTCCATGGTGAGGTTGAAATGCCTGTCACAGATGATCTCATGGGTGGGGGGAACCAGGGACTGTTGATGCTCAGGATTCAAGTACAGGAATGAGACTATTTTCACCCCCAGGGAGCTTGATATTATTCATGTTTACTGGCTGCTGAGTGATTCATACGGTGTTGGGGGAGATATGTTCAAGTGAAAAGTGTGGCTTCTATGTAAAGCAGCTTATTTCTTCCAGGATACTCCAGCCCACTGATGCAGCCTTGCAGAAAAATGGAAATTCTGGTGTGTGTGTGTGTGTGTGTGTGTGTGTGTGTGTGTGTGTGTGTGTGTTGAGATGAGGAGAAGACAGACGTAGAAATGTATATTTCTAGGGCATAGAGCATGCCTTCACTTCCCTCCTCTGACCTTTACACCAGAAGCATAAGAATGACCCATTGTCCGCTGGCTCTGGAGCCTGGTCGTTCCTAATCTCTGGATGCTCAGTGGCTGAGCTGGTCTCCCACCTGGCCAGTTGGCAGCTGTCAGGGTCGCCCATGTATCCTAAATTTGTTCCCGTGTGGCTGCTTCCTGCCCGATCCCTCATCCTCTGGCATGGCATTTTCTCCATGACAGTCTGCCCCTGACCTGCCTTCGCTGCTGCTTTGGTAGAGGCTTGCAACGAAAGAGATTAACAGCCACTGGACTGGCGAATCCAGTTTGTGCAAGCAGCATCAGCAATGGATGAGACCTCCCCCAGGCTGGAAGAAGACTGGAAAAAAGGACTTCAGCGAGAAGCAAGCTGGCAGGTAAGTGATGTCCTCAGTCCAGATGGACCCAAATCTCTCTCGCAACTCTTTTAACCCAAGTGTAGGTAATTCACATCAATCTGTTTGCAGAAATGCATTATCTGCAGGCACATCCATTTGAGAAAAGTCATCCTTAGTTTCTCTTTCTTCGTAAACCATGCAAATAAGGCTCCAGATGAATTAACTCTAGATTCTTGAGCAAGCTAATATGGTTTTACAGATCTATAGATGTTGCTAAATTCATACTTTCATAATAAAGAACCTTGAATTAACAAGTTGCAGGTGTATATCAAAGGAAACATGCAGATTTGGTTTGTGTGAGTATAAGTTCATTGCAGTATAAAAATTTAATACAACACCTGTCATCAGACTTTCTTTATGGTGTTGTAGTACCTTGGAATAAGGGGCTTGGTTTTAACCTATTTTAATGAGGTGGCCATTCTTTTAATGCAGTTTGCGTGCCTTTCTTATTTATGCTGAACTCATAATAGGTAGTAGCTCTGTGGTATGCAGAGAGTTCAAGCTAAAGGATTCATTTTGGTGTAGAGGCAGTTTTCATTAAAATATGCAAAGCAGTAATGTTTATACGTTACAATACCTATTTCAAATTAGCAAAATTATATGCTCCTGTCTCATAAGCTGCCAACTGAAATCCCTTCCTAAATCCTGTTGAATGGCTTTGATTACTCTTCTTCACATTACACATTACACACCTCTGATGCATATTTTTACGCATCCACTCCATTGCTATTTAATTAGACAACAATATTGAAGAGCGATGCCAGAGCTTTTTTTTTTTTTTTTTTTTTTTTTTTTTTTTAATGCTGCTGCCTTATGGAAAAAAGAACGCTTCCATGCACAAAGCATTTCTTATGGATGATGTTGGATGAAGTGATCTTCTGTGATCTTCCATTTTGTCCACAGCAGAAAGTTTCATGTAAAAATGGTGATTCAGAATGAGTCGATTTTCAACATCAATATTTAAAAATAATTCTCCCTTTTTTATAAAAAGAAGGAAACTTTTCATAAGATTTCTCCTTTGCAATAGACATTTCAGCAAAATATAGTACTGATATTGACAGGTATGTTCTGTTCTAAGCAGTGTGATGATGTTAATGAAGGAGGCTTAGGAAAAAATCCTCCAGCCTGTCATGAAATTGAAGTCCTTGCACTTTGAGTGGGCGTATTATTTAGGCAGCAGGAAGGAATACACAATAAATTGCTACATGCTACTTTGGGGATGTTATGTGGTCGGTCTCCAGGGGTTCTAAACAAATATTTAGATCTTTTATGATTGGTTGATGTGACTTTTGGATTTTTGTCCTTTGTTTCTATGTTTTCCTTTAGAAAGTTGGTATCATATGTGTATTCTTCATTCCTAAGGAAGATGAAGGGAGGAAGGATGTGAGGTAATGACTCAGATATCTCAGTGAACATACATTTACACTACAAATATGAAATCCAAATGTTTGTGTAAAAAAGCATGCATCCCACAAAGCTTTTAGCCCGATAATTTTCTCAAAAGCAGGTAATGAAGATGTGATCCTGTACAGCTGGTCAACCTCTGTCATTTCCATTGTGATAAACAAAGGTCTCCTTATAGCTGGTAGAAGTAGTGGTGTAAAAGGCCCATTCCAGTCTCTTATTTGGTCTCCTTGACTTTTGGTAATACATGGCATTGGGTGGATTGGATGTCATAAGGTATCAGCTCCAGCTTCACCTGCTTCTGGCCCTTTGGCCCTCTGTGCGGTCTGCCTGCTGCCCTCACTCTTCAGTCACCTGTACTTCCATGCTGGGTCCCCACATGCCTAGAGTCACCCCATTTCGAGCTGATACTCAAGCTGTCTCTAATGGAGGAAATGAAATCTAATAGTACTGGATGCCAGATCTTTGTCATGAGAGTGACTTCTTTTGGCCATCCATGGTAGTGATACGGGTGGAGGAAGTTTTAAAAACAAATTGTGATTGATGCTCATGCTTTGATTTAACCAACTACTACATTTCTTATTGAAACAGATCCAATACTTTCCTACTTACTATTGACTAATCACAGTGCCAGGGGTTTTATGTGTGTGTATGTGTGTAAATAAACACACAAACACACACATACACTCATACATCCACACACATACCAGTCTTTTTTAAAAGCCTAGAAGGTAGATCTGATTACCCCCCCTCCCCACTTTATAGATGAAGAAATTAATAGTCAAGGAGTTTGCATAACCTGTCCAAAGCTATTTCATATTCAAGTCCAGGCCTGTTTGACTCCAATGCCTATATTCTTCCTATTTTGGTTGCTGTGCCATCTGAATTAAATTTTATCTCATTTTTTATCTTATGGAATAGTAGCTTATGAGCAGCTGTGATGTGGGCAGCAGGAAGCAAGAGGAAGAAAGGGAAAAGCATGTCGATCTTCTAATGGCATAATCAATCTCTGAATCATTAAGACTTTAATAAAATGTTTTTAATAGTTTATTTTTTTAACCCTTATTCTATATCAGTCACTAAGCTACATTTCTAATTCTTTTAAGTACTCTGACAGACAGATACGATTTATTCCTCTAATACATATAGGGAAACTGAGGACATAGGTATTAAGGGATGTGTCCAAGGACACATAGTTACTAAGAAGCTGAAAAGGGATGAGGTTCCGCTCAGACTGGCCCTGAAGCTTGTATTCTTATATAAGGCTGCCTCTAAGAATGTAAGTTCAAATTATATTTTGATTATACATATTTTAACTATCTCATCTCACAATGATGTGATGAGATTTGGTCCTTAAGAAGTTCCCCTGATAGTATTTTTAAAAAATGAATAAATTCAGAGTTGGGTAAAGATGCCTTATTCACTTCTTCAGAATGTATTTTAATTGGATGCTGTTGCCTTAAATGAATCAGCTTACCCATTGGAAATGGAGTTGAAATGAACTAGACAAAATTTCTAAAATCAGCTATAAACCTGTACTGGAAAACTGACATTGACTGTGTCAAAGTTAATGCTCCTGCCTTGCATAGCCCACCTCAGCGCTGGGATGGAGAGGGCAGTGGCTTCTGCCACCAGCTAACCACCAGGCCACTGGCAAACTTACTTAAGGCAATGCCTTTGCTTCTTCACTTGTAAAGGAAGGTGATTATGCTTGAGTGAGGCCTTGCAGGGAAGATGGGAGAAGACTTGCTAGTGCTTTATTGTTCTGGGCAATTGTCGGTTGAAAGACATAGAGGGGCAAATGACTCATTTCTGGATAATGTTTTTACCTTGGGTTGGTTCCCTTTAAAATAACCGATGTAATTGCAGTGTGGCCATTGTGAACTAGTCTCTCAATATTGCCTGTCTGTGCCTATCTCCACCACAAGAAGATGAATTCCTCAAGGATAGAGATGGACTTTGTCTTTGTGTCTCTGTACTTAGTACTGGGCCTGGCACACACTCAACCCTTGACGATGTTTGCCTAACTGAAGAAAATGGCAAATATGATCTGGAAGAATGCTGAGATGTGATCTGGCCCTCACTTTACACTTGAAGAACCAAGGCTGAGGGAAGCTAGGCGATTGTCCTGAGATCCATTGCTGGCTAGTGAGGAGCAGGGGACGATTCTTTCTTTGCCTTTAATTGCTTCTCTATAAACTTCCGATACCTCAACTTTCTCATCCGTAAAATTGGAACTGGAATATATTATCTGTGTCTGTGTATTTATTGTGGTACCCTATATGGATCGGAGCTATAGTCTAAGGGCCAAGAATGAGACCTAGAGCCAGCCTTTTGGATTCTAACCTCAGTGTCATCAGTTTCTAACTATGTAACATTGGTAAAGTTTCTAACCTCTCTGTGCTTCAGTTTTCTCACCTAGAAAATGGAGATCATTGTCCTAGCTACCTTATAAGGTTGTTAGGATTAAATGAGTTAAATTATGGAAAGTACTTAGAACACTTCAATAAGTACTTTGTAGTGACCAAAACATGCATTATATGTGTCAGCTACTATCTATCTACTATCTATTTAATGAGATCAGCCATTCAATGTTTTTTGAATACCTACTATGTGCAAAGCACTTCCACACTTAAGTGGATGAGAAAGTGGTCAGAGATGTTGCCCTTGAACTTGGTTGGGTCATGGTGGGGAGAGCACAGCAGATTATTATAGTTGTAAGATAGTAAAAAAAAAAAAAGTTTCATGTACCATGGAAGTGCTAAAGTGTGACCTCCAGTGTGTCTAAGGAGTTGTGTGGATGAGATATACCAGAGCTATTTAAACAAAGAGAAGTTAAGCCAAAAAAAATAACTATTTAGTTCAAGAAAGAGAACATGTCAGAGACTGGAAGGAGAGAGGCTCCAAAGTATGTGTTGAGTAGCTGGTTGTCCTTTGGGATTAGATTTCGTCCTTTCGGACTAGCCTTCCAGGTGAAGCAGGAATAGGGAAAGTGAGTCTACAGAGGCAGAAAGGAGAGAGGTCCTGTGTGGTCAGACCAAATGGCTTCAAGGCGCAGTTGAGAGCCATAGATGGGTTGCAAGCAAAGAAATCAAAAAAATGTATTAAAGAAAGGTAAGATCATTCTTGTTTCAGTGTAGGGATAAATTGTAGTGTAATAAGCCTAGAGTCCAGAAAACCAGTTAGGAAGCTGCTTCAGCACCTTCAGTGAGGGCTGGCTGGACCATGGGAAGAAGATAGAGATGGAAGAGTACATTTAGAAATATCTAAAGATACCAGCCTCAGGATTTGGTGAATAATTGATGCAGGGTACAAACTGTGGGAGGAATCAAACAACCTTCAGGTTCTTCTTTAGGGTAGCGAGGTGGATATAGGTATCACCATCTGAAAAGAGATTACTGGAGAAGAAGATGGTCTCTGAGCTCATGATGAGGTAGATAATAAGTAACAAAATCATGGAAGAGGGTTATAAGAAAAATTAATAGAATTTTTTTTTATGCCAGGAGGATAAACAGAAAACTGCAAGGACTCAAAACCCAGAGAAGGTAATAACATCAGGAAGAGGTGACACTGACCAAGAGTTTACTTTGTGCCAAGAGCTGTTTTAAGTGTTTGACTTACATTAGTTAATAGACTCTTCACCATCATGGCATTAGGGAGATACAAGTAGTATCCTTATTTTCTAGATGAGGAAGTTTCAGAGAGGTTAAAATTACTTAACTAGTACGTGGGACCTAGTTCAAAGCAGCCTGGATCCAGAGCTTGTAAATACCCTAATATTATGTCCATCCACACAGAGCTAGGGAGCGAGGATGATTTCACAGAGTGGATGGCCTTTGAGTCAGGCTTTTCAGGAGGAGTTTAATCTGCAAGCAGTGAAATCCTGAGTTAGACTCCAGGCTCTACCGCTTCACTGATGGTGACGTGCTGTGGTTGAGACAGATCGAACAGTCTCTTGTACATGTCTCTGGGTTCAGCAGGTCTCCTAAGATTATTAGACTAACTGTTTGTCAAGGTGGTACAGGCCAGCCTTACAGCTCCCAACAGAGGTTGCACTCAGTGAAGGAGGCTCCTAGCAAGGCTGGCCCATTTCCTAGCCAGTCTGTGCCCAGCAGGCTGTGCTGTATGGGAGATGGTAGTCCTGAAAACTAGAGGGGAAGGGCTGCTTGTCCTAGATGTGTGACCTCAGGCAAGTCTCTCACTTTTCTGAGCTGTTTCCTCCTCTGCCAGCTGAAAAACAAAATACTCACCTTCAAGGTAAAAATGTAATGAAATAATGTGTGTTTGAAAGAAATTTTTCTTACGTAAAGCATGTTACAAGTATACGACTTTATTTCTATTAACTGAAAGGAAAGCAAAATTGTATGTTTGAAATAAAACTAAATATAAAATTAGTTTTGTGTATTCTCTACCTTCCCTTCCAATTCCATTACTATTTTGTGTTTCAGTTTCCATATAAGGGGGAAAATAAATAGGTTTGATATTGTTTCCTACTCTCAAGAAAGGATTCTCTTCTTCCTGTTTTAAGCATCTTAACACTGGGGTCAATGGAATAGTGGTTCATATTTCGAGTTTGAATATTTTGTGAAATATGTGAATATGTGAAAATCTGCTTCAAGATACTAATATCATCTATCAAATGAGGAAATCGATGATGATGGCTCGAGTCAGCATGTGAGGATGTAGCCTGACCAGTTGTAGCTTTATGTCAAGAGTATGATGGACCCAGCAAGAAATGGTCTGAATGTAGAAGCCGTGAGATTTTAGGAAAACAAATTCCATTTTTTTCTTCTATTATTACATTGCTGGCACAACAGCATGTTTGAAAAGGCCTCCTTTCTTGTTGTAACTTTTGTTGTTGTTTTTTATATTATGCGGGACTCATTCATTCATTCATTCATTCACTCATTCACAAAGGAAGGTAAAATGTTTGATGTATTTCTTAGATACAAATATCACAGATTTATAAGGCTAGAAGAGACCTGGGGATGACATGTCGTTGTTCATTTTCACCCCACATACTCCTCACTCAGAGCAGAAGGAAATCCAAAAGGCTGAAGCCAGATGACCTTACATAGCTTCTCTCTATTATGCATTCCTAGGCCTAACAAACAATTCGTAGGCTAAGGAAATTCTTCCTGGTGGTGGATTTAAACCGTGCCTGTTGCAGCTGAGGACAAGTTCCACTCCTTCATTCTCCCTGGAGGTGGAGAAAAACAGCTCAGTCACTGTCCTCAGGAATCAGCCATCCTGGCCTTGAAGATCATAATGAAAGCAGTCCTCAGCTTTTGCTTCTCAAGGCTGAGCAACCTAAATCCTTAGGTATAATTCTTCATTTCCACCTTCTTGAATTTCTCTGAACCTTCTCCAAGTCTTCTCATTACCCTTAACTTCTATAGCCTAGCATTTTTCAAGAGGCTCTAGCTAGGGCTAACCAGTAGTGATCAACGGCTTATTTATTTCGTCATCTAATACACATTTATTAAGCTTGACATTTTAAATAGTAGAACACTGGGCGAAGCCCTGAGGGTACAATGATAAATAAAAATAGAATAATGTAGCACTTAAGAGACTAGTTCATATCCTGGATCACTGCTTACCAACTGTATGACCCTGCATTTTACTTAGACTATTTAAGTCTTAGTTCCCTCATGGGCAAAATTAGATCATAATAATACCTCTTTCATAGGGTCATTGTGAGGATTAAATGGATAAATACATGTAATGTACTTGGAATAGTGGTTGACACATAGTTATAGTCATGTAACTGTTAAATAAAATAAAAATTAAATAAGATGCAGACCCTCCCCTCTAATTGTACTCACTCTACTTGGAAGGATAAACCAATAAATAAACAACTAATCACAGCTCAGTATGTTCAGTGCTCTAGTGGCGGCCGTCTGAGCATATGGGTTGGAAGTTCAGGGGACCAAGAGGAATTACACCCCAGGGCATCAGGAATGTCTTCATGGATCAAGGAAGGTGATCTGTTTCATATACTTCCTAACTTCACATGTTGCTTATTATAAGGCTAGGGGAGACCTTGGGATGACATCTCATTGTCATTTTCACCCTACAATCACTGAGTTGGATCTTAGGAGAAGAGTAAGGGCATTCTTGGTGGCGGAGAGGATGAAAAGGCATTCTAGTCAGAGAGACCCTTATGAACAAAGAACGAGAAGAATAAATGTTAGGCACATGTTTGAAAAATGGTGAGTGGCTGGTTGTGCCATTGGTGTGATGGGCAGTGAGTCTGGGAAGGGATTCTCGCATCTGGGTGACATCAGACTGTGAATGGAGTTTGAGGCCTTGTGGAAACATTTGCTTGATCCCTAACCCAATCCACGCTCATGGGTACTTTATTTTAAAAGCTGTGGATCAGTTAGGGAGGCTGCCAATGCATTTCACGCTTCTTTTCTAGTACTGTTTTTGCTCTATTTTGGATCAGAGTTATGTGTCAATCTCTAGAGACCAGAAACTGAATCTTATTCATTTTCCTATTTCTCTCAGGGCCTAGCATAGTACCAGGCATGGAGTAGGCTTAAGTCGTGTGTGTTGAAATCAAGTTTGCTGTGTATAACCAATGCCCTAGTCTGCCTGTGCTAGGACAACCAATTGTGCTTATGCATGAATGAACAAATGCAAATAAATGAATCCAGGGATTTTACAGTTTTCAAATTTGACTCAATTTCGAGTACCTCTTGGGAAGGGAACAGTTTTGTGTAAAACCTAAAAAACCAATAAGAGAAACAAATTCTCCCTGTGGTGTCTTTGCCTTTTATGTTCAACTTCCTGTTCTCCTGTGTGCCATGTTCATGCCTGATTATTCTGACTGGGGACTGATGAACCCTGAGTGAGTTTAAGACTTCCACGCTTTTTTTCCTCAAACTCTTTCTTGAGTATTGACTTACGTAGGTTCCAATTCATGCTGACAATGGCTAAAAAACATTTGAGAGGTGGAGGGCAGATTTTAAAAGAAGGTTAGGGGAAAAGGCAGCTCTTGAGTATCTAAAGAGACAAATATGTTTTACATCAAGTTCCCTTGTTGAAAAATGTCAAAAGTAAAAGTGAGAAATACTCAAGTTGTAGCAGCTGGTCGAATGCAGAGATTCCCACTTAGGGCTCAAAAGCCACAATTTTCTATCTAATTCACTGTTCAATCATTCCATGGCCCCTGTCTCAAGCTCAATTTAAGCTCAGCCCCCAGTACACAAAGCCACTGTACAGTGAATAAAGAACTGACTGGCTGAGGGACTGAGAGGGGGACGGAGCTGTGTGGTGGCCCAAAGCTTGAGTTACCCAGTAGTCCTGGGTTCGCGTGGCATCTCTCGCCAATGCCTCTCATAAAGTCCATATAAAATAGGTCATTTTTCCTTTAGTCTTTCAGTTGTGATTATCTCAGCCTGACGGATAATATGATCAGGCACTGCCTGATCCTTCTGTTCAAATGCTCACCATAGGTATTGGGGAAACAGTCAAATTTAGTGGAGACTCAGGGGTAGCGCCTAGATTGAAAATTTGCTGCCTCGAGGGCTTTGAATTGAAATGAAAAAGGGCTGGCTCTGAGCAGAACTCCATTACTGTTGATGACTGTTTGTCTTTTTTTTCGGAGGAGTTCGGGTGAGCAATAAATATGACTGCTCTTTTGGGAGAGCATTCTGGAAATGTTGGGTCTTTCCTTACACATGACAAGTGTATTTCAGTTTTCAAAAGCGCTTTTCCATTTATACTCCATTTTCAATCTCATAGAAGCTGTAGGAAGGAAATGGCAACAGTATTATTATTACCAGTTGTCAAATGAATAAACTGGTGACTGACGGGTTAAGAGCCTTGCCCAGTGGGACCAGGACTAGAACCTGGGTCCAAAGTGCAAATCCTCTGCTTATTCGCTCAAATCGAACTGCCTCTCTGTTCACTGGTCAAGGGTAAGCTTTCCCAAAGCTTGCAAAAAAAAAATAGTTTTCTTAAATGAATACTTAATTAGCTCCAAAGAATTGTCCTCCTCTTAAAAGAGTATGACATTTAAAGCTAAAAACTTTTATGTAATTGTTTCTGAGGAAGAGGTTCTCCCTCCAGCCCCAACAGTAAACAAGTTTGGTGAGAAAGCCAGATATACATGTCCCTCCATGCTGATCATAGTGCTTTGGGCTTGGGCTTCATGCAGTAGTGGGAGTCCAGCAGTGCTATTATGCAGTCAGTAATCCAAGGATATGCCACAGAAATAGATAATTTTGCGTAACACTCTAAGAGACCGTATTTTTAGCATTGCTGGATTCCTTTTTCTTTTACCCCCACACTGGAAAAGGAGGCACACTGTCTCCCACAACAGCTCCTTGCCAAGAAGTGACTTAAACAAAATGTACCACCTCAGTCCCAACTTTTGGGTGAATCAGTGACTCAGAGATCTGAACTAATGAGACCAAAATGTCTTCTTGGAGACTGAAATGCTCAAGAGATCATATGATACAGCTTTGTTGTTTGTGTGGGAATAATAATAAACTCTTAGATGCATAGGTTTTTGAAATATTTCCTTCTCTTTAGTAATTGATCTTGATGTTCACACTGAACTTGAGGAACTATGGGGAAGCATCTCATGTTGTACTTTTCCGCATCATTTATGTACTCTTTATCACTAAATTTCATCTGCCCAGAATCAATGTACTCTTCTCTCTCCCATCTTCTTTCTCAACCAAAAAAGTTCAAAATCCTTATAGTCACCCTTAAAAACTCTCATTACCAACTCATATTACTGGAAATTCTAGAATATAATAAGGCATATTACTCAAACGCATGAGCTCCAGAGCCAAAACCAATGTGAGATTGAATCCTGTGAGGTTGCCATTGACTAGTTGAATAACCTTGGATATATTTTTTCTCTAAAGCTCCCGTTTTAGTACCTATAAAATGGGATTACAAAAGTGACTTCCTTCTAAAAAGATTATGAAGATCAAAGGAAGTAACATACCTAAATCCCTTGGCAAAATGAATAGCATATCGAAAGCACTTGATAAAAATTAGCATTTACTATCTCATTGTAAAGGGGTTTCCATTTAGCATCATGACAATGCCGTTCACAATTTTATTCATGCCAACCTACTAATACATGTGACAGAAGTAAGATATAGTAAAGAGGAGACAAAAATTATTATATTATCAGGTAAAATTATTGACTACAAAAGGAAGTTAAAAAATTAGAAAAACTGAAAAATTATTAGAAAAAAATGAGAATTGCATTAGTTGAGTCAATGTAAAATAAATATGCAAAATTAATAACTTTCTGGTATTATAGTGATAATCAGTTAGAAAATATGAAGATAAAAATCATTGATAATAGCACTAAAACATAAACTATCTAGGAATAAACTCATTAAGTGATAACACAGTCTCTGTATAAAGAAAACAGTAAAATTTTCATAGAAGACAAAAAATTCCAGGCTTGGATACATGGAAAAAGGTGTCATCTTCCTAGGAAAGGAGAATGAATACTGTCAACACTTTACTTCTTTTCAAATGAATATACATATTTAATGTAATTCTAATTGAAATCATGTTACTGCTGTTGTTTTCTGGAAACTTGACCAAGTATTCTAAAGTTCATCTTGAATATTAAATAGAATGAAAGAGCTAAAAACCATATTTACAGAGATCAGTAAAGCAGGTTTTTCGCTAGTAAATATTGTAATGTACTATAAAGTTATGGTAATTAAAACAGGATGCTGTGGAATAAGATGCAACAGACAAATGGGGTTGAAATAGACCAAAACCAGATTCTAGTAAAAACAAGACAACAGAATGGGAATGTGGTCAGGGTTAGGTTACATATTAGTGCAGGGACTGACGATTATGCAGTAAGTTGTTGAGTCACCTGGTTAATTGACCTGGAGAAAATACTACAAATTAAATCTCAAAGGGAAAAGAGTAAAATGTAAAAAATTTAAAACATATATATAGGAGAAAATATAGGGTAATATTTATCTGATCTTGGAATGGGAAGCCTTTCTAAGCATAGAGGAAAGAGTGGTAATTTTCATTATGCAAACATTAAAAAACTTTCTGTGTCAGAAATATAATAAACAAACACATAAATAAAAGCCATCAAATAATAAAGTGGAAAATATTTTTGACAAATCTGATCTAAAAGGCTTGATATCTTTAACAAATTAAGAGTTTGTACAAAGAAGAATTTACCTAACATTTTACTAGAAAAAAATGAGTTTGGTCCATGAGCTATTAACGGGAGGTATATGTTATCAACAAATATATATAAAAAAGTTGTAGTTAGTTGTAGTTATAGTTCTCAGCAGAGAAATACAAATTAAAACAATAGTGAGATACAACTGGTAAAGATTTTGACAAGCAACAATATTGGTGGTGATATTGGTGATGATGGAATGAATCCCACACAGCTACTGCCTCTGCCTTTTGGGGGTGTAAATTATTACCACCTTTCTGGAAATCAGGTAAAATGTATCAAAAACTTAAAAAATAATACAAAACCTGACAGTATTATTCTAGAAATAGATCTTATGGAAATGATTAGAAACAAAGCTATAACTTCACATACAAGGATGTTTATTTTGATGTTTATAATAAAACAAATTTGACTCATCTTAAATGTCCCATTATAGATAAATGGTTAGAAATGATACAATATAATCATCAAAAACAGTAATGGTGTTTTCAATATTTAATATAGGGGAGAATGCTTTTGATATGTATTAAGTGAAAGTAGTAGAAAATATTACTTTGAATGAAATCTGGTACCTGAAACCCAACAAAAGATAGTTACGATATAAAAAGTTTTAAACCTCAAAGGATAAAGAAAATAAAAAAAGAGGTGATATTGGTGAACACATGTTAACTATTTTTTGAAAGCTCAAAACAGAATAAACCAGTGGTAGCTGAGGCGCAGCATTAAAATAAGAGTAAAATTTAAGCTTGTAGAGGAGGAATCACCAAAGAGCAGGTGTTTTACATTGACAAAATCTGGAAATGCTCAGGAACTGGGTGTACCAGGTACCTTAGAAGATGAAGTTGAGGAATAGAATGGAAGATAGGTGAACAGGTTGAAGGTGTCCAGAAAGAACAGAGACCAGATCCCACTGGTCCAAGGCAGCCAACAAGTAGTTCACATCCCACTGAAGTTGAGCCAGATGAGGTTAGGATTTGAGGACAACGGGCCCTATGGAGGGACAGGTAATAGGAAAATAAGGAGGCTTCAGATAAAAGTCTGCATCCTGAACAGCGAGACCCCAGTTCTCTCTTCTCTTCCGAAGTGTTGGCAGCTTGCCTTATGCTCTGCCAGAGAGGAGAATGAAAGATTCCTTTCTGGGGAAACTGACTAGTCCAATAGAAAAAGCTTCTTATGAAAAGGCCAACTCTTGTCCATGTCACACTGCAGTAAAGCCCACCACTTGTAAATCCTGTCCATGCTCCTGGAACTTCCAGGCGGCCTTGGGTGTTTTACTCTTCAATAGAGCAGATGACCAGATGTTACCGGAAGGCCTCTGATGTGAAAGAGATAGACTAAAACAGAAACAAAAAATAATTGGAGCAAAGGAAGGCAATGCAGAGCACAGGAAAATGTCCTCTGCCTTTCTCTAGTTCTCCCCACACTTCCAAGTTGGATACCTCAATAGAAATTTCATTCTCTGTAAACTTGTATTGAATGAAAATAAGTAACCAGTGATTTTTATTATGTATTCCATGTGAGTTTCATTCTAACAGGCAGGAATTGTGCTGTTAAGAAAACTACTTTGCAAGAACAGGCAGAATTAATATATAAATTGTAATTTGAGTGAGCTGGCTTTGGTCTGGGTCTGGGTTTGAGGGCTGACTCTCCCACTGATTAGCTGTCTGACCTTGGGCTAGCTACTTCGTCTACCCAAGCTTTGGTTTTTTCATCTGTAAAATGGGAATAAAAGTAATAGGTATGTCAAGGATCAAATCACATAATGAATGTAAAGGAATGAACACAGCGCCTGGCTCATATAAGAGCTTAGGACATGCTAAGGATTATGGCAGCAGTGGAAGCATGATTGTTGGGTATGGAGCAGGGGGATCAGTTGATCCCAGTAATGCACTGCAAATACTGTACCGATATGTTCGTGATGTTGTAACTACATTACATAGCTGTTGGGAACTGTGACATAGCATGTGAAGGGAACATGGAGATAGTAGGGAAGCTAGTCAAGGTGATGTGGTACCCATTTTAGGTCTCATGCCTCACCATTGGCATGGGTGAGAAGCTGGCCCTGCCTCTGATAGTGATGGTTAATGATTAGAGCAGAATTAGCAGCAGGAATATATTATAAAGGGTTGTTATTTCTTCCAGTTATCCACAGGATACTTCATGGAACGTCTCTGAATATGAAAGTAGGTTTGAAAATTATTTGAAAATTTTATGGATGCCAGTTTGAAGAAGTTGCTAAGCAAAAGCAGGATGTTTGACCTTGCTCCCTTGCCTTTATAGGTGACACTGGTGGAAACCACCACCCATCACACATTTTTACAAGGCAGCAGAATGGACTGCTAGGTTGCTTGGTCTATAACGTGAAACCCATATGGCGATTTTCTTGTTTTTAAGACGCACACCAGTACAGAGTATTTTCACAACATGATGTATGATTTGATGACAAGCCCTTTTCCCTGATGTATGAGGTGGAGATGGGCTCATATAAACCTGAAGGTTTCTGCAGAGGGGGGAGTATTTATCTTCCCCTCTAGGGAAATGATGCATTTCTCTCTCTCACCTGAAACTGCTACGCGGCTTCTGGGATTTGAAGGGAAGTGAGGGCTCAGGAATCTCTAGAGCAAAAAGCTGGAATCTGGGAGGGGTACCTGGAGGGCCTTCCTTCCTTCTACTTTCTGGGAAAGCACTCTTTTCCACTTAGGGAAGGTGGGAGCTTCCTCTTCATTGTACTTTGTTCATACTGCGGTTCAAAATACCTACAATCATCTCTCTGTACAGAGTTAGGGATGTAGGAAACACTTGAGCAGCAGATGCTTAAGGGCCAAAGCATCCAATTATTTGTACCCCACTGGACCGGGCAAATAATTTCAGTCAGTGGGTGTTATCACAGGGAGAATACATTATTCAGAATGTCAGAAAATTCTATGAAGGAATGGAAAGGTGAGGCCGATTTCACAGTAGCAATAGGAGGGGAGGGAAAGGAAGGAAAAGGATCATGTGAGAGAAGTGACTTCCATGGAAAAAGGTGAGATATAGAAAGAAATAATCAGGGAATTGGGGGAAGGCCACTGAGGTACTGAGTTGCTGACATGTGTGGTCATTTACATTTACTTCTCATGGCAAACCTATAGGTGTAATTGTGGAATTATTCCCATTCAGAGATGAGGAAACTGGAAACTGAAAGATGGAGAAATTTGTTCTCGGTAAGGTGCTCAAACTGACGCAGGTAATGGTAGTGTTTTCTTAGGTCCTTCTGGCCCCAAAGCCTGTCATGTTTCTTCCCCCTTGTGAGAGCAAATTTAATTTTTTTCCAGGTATTCTTCTGTTAGTGGAAATCCTCTTTCCTGGGATCCTCCCTTCCCAGTATTTGCCATGCCAGTCCACTTTTTCTCTTGGTAAAGATTTGCTTTTATGGAACTCTCCATATGGGTGAAGATGTGGATTTGGGCATCCAGGCTGAGTGCTGTTCTATGTCTTTCTTTTGTTCTATGTCTCTCTTTGTGCTGGACACTCACCAGGAGCCATCAGGGATAGTCCAAAGACATCACAGTTCTTCTCCTCCGCACCCCAGCATGCCCCATGTTCCACAAACTGAGACACACAGCTGGCGAACACATCCATGTGATTACCTATAAAGAGAAAAAGCTAGTTTAATGCTAAGGCGGTAGTATTAAATAGTCCACATCTTGGCTCTACCTCTCAGAAGCTGTGAGAACTTGACAATTTACTTAACCTCTTTGTGCTAACCTCTGTGTTTTCCCACCTGTAAGTCGAGGATAATAACAGCAGCTGTCTTATAGAACTGCTGTGAGGATTAAATAAGAAAAACCACATCATCACCATCATCATTGTCATCATATAACTACCACCCTCATAGAACCTGCATATAATGTGTGCATAGGGCTTGGCGGCTCTTTAAACATGAGATTAGTTTCAGTTATTGGAAATTTGGATTTACAGGAATAAGGGTGAGCTAGGGAAGGTGTCAGGGTTTGAGAGAAGGAAAAGCGGAAATAAGCCAACACTTGTGAACATAAGCTCCCTACTATGCTTGGCACACACAAGGACACACACAGACACATTTTATTGTGGATAAAGTTCACCATTCACCTGGAAACTGTTTCTTAGAAAAAATAAGTTTTTTCTATCACTTTTCTATATTGAATAAGAGAAGCCATCAGGGAGCATTTAAAAAAAATAATAAAAGACCCCTGGACCCCTATCTATCCTTGCAGCTATTGTTCCTATATCTCTTAAACACAACTAGTTGGCCTTAAATTTGCAACCAAATGCAAAGTTGTCATTGCGACTCTGAGTGCTTTAAGAAATTTCTGTGTATTGACTTTCCCTTTAGCAAGTCTCACTTGGCCAGCAATTCCCGCTATAGTTGCATCATGCCAATATTTCTACCTGTTTTTTTCTCCCTGGCACCGATGGGCTCTTCCAAGAGTCACTGACTTGCTTTAGCACCTCTGAACAAGGCTGAATCACCCGTTAACCTTCTGAAATACCAGGAGCCTTACAGACAGTCATGGTTCCAAATGTTGAGACTGCTTGAGGTTCCCTGTAGAATCTGTATGTGTATTTCAAGTAGGATAGTTTAGAGATCTTTGACCATTGGATGCACAGGGCCTGTAGCTAGGGAAGAAAGGCTAAGCCATTTTTAAATTCCTAATTTTCAAATTTATAACAGCAAGTAATTATATCACCAATTAAATTGGTGAAAAAATCTATAAAACTAAAGAAACACTATTCTTGTTGAATAATATACATACATAAAATTAGAGCAACTCACAAATGCAGAGTCCTAATGTTGTATTAGATGGTTATGACTACAAAGCCCGTGTTTCTATTTCTATTACAGATCTGTTTTCTTTCAGTTTGAAGGAATGTTTCCCTTAACAAAAAACTGTAATGCTTTATTTTAGCCTAAAGGGATAAATTTCATGCAAGATCTGTTTTAAATGATTTTTTGAGGTTTTGAAGAAATAAAATATTTTTTATTTTAATCTCATTAATTTCTTTTAATTTGTTTTGGAAGGACTCAAATATAAATGAACTTTAAAAGTTGATACTTTCCACCTGCCTAGTTCCCAGGGAGGAGAGCTTGCTCATGAACTGAGAATTGTTTGGAGAGAAAATGAGAAGATGGAGAGAAAGTGTTAAGTATAGGACCTGGCACTGGAAGGGATACTGGGGTCATCCAGCCCCATTTGGTCCTCTCAGTGACCCTTGGGATATATGTGTAAAATTAATATGCATAAATTCAATAGTATATCTAGTTCCATCAATCAAGATATGAATTGGAAGTAATCTAAAGTCCCTTCTAGCTTTACTTTAAATTTTTAAATAAAAATAATATGTATTTTTAATATTTTCTTTAAAAAAAATCAAAATTTTCAAAAGGACTTGTAATGAAAAGCTGTTTACAATTCCTCTTCCCTATTTGGGCCTTAATCATTGGCAGTAAATACCATTATGCCTTCCTGCTTTTCAGGACATAAAAAAAAATCAAAACAAAAACTTAAATAGTCTGAATCAAACTGCCATTTAATATTTTAAATTCTTAACTATGCTAAATAACTAATTGGAATTGATGGGTGAGTTATGCTCCTGGAGCTAGGGAATGTGAGAATGGGAAAACTCCTTATTATGTGAACTAATTTGTTTATATCATTAATGAAGAAAACAGTCTAGAGACAGGTAATGACTTGTACAAGGTCAAACAGTTAGTTTATGGCACTCTATGAAACAAAACCTGAGTCTGATGCTCTTTCCCTTCTACCATACTGCTTCTCAGGATTTGCTTTGACACAATTCAGGCACATCCTGAATAATGCTCTGATAAACTAGGTCTCTTCTTTTAGACAGACTATTTTAAAATGCCATTTAACGTGAATGCAATAGGAATGATGCATTCGTTATTTAGAGACTAGTGCAAATTATAATGTTCCTATAAAAATTATAATGTACCTATAAAATTGACCCAGTTTGCCAGAAAAAAAAGAAACAGGCAATTTGGAACAGGAAAAATCAAGCATTATTGATACAAGGAACTATGTAAATTGGAAAGTATATTTGGTAAAAGCTTTCCAATGTTGATATTAAGTTTTAGTCATATTTTCCCACATGTGGTTCCTTCAGTTTGTCATTAGATGAGGAAACAGAGTATTAATGGTTTAAAGATTACAGAAGACCAGATAGTAGCAAGGCATTGGAAATCTTGGGGAAACAGAAATCAGAATTAGGGGTGCAAGTATGTGTGGGGGAACTCTGTGTGCGGTGTATATATGAAGACGTTATTGATAAATTAGAGGCAAGAGTGAAGAAAGTACTCTGGTGTTCTGGGAACTATCTTTAACAGAGACTGACACATTTGAAATCTAGTCTTAAGGTCACAAAGAGTTTGATCACGTAGCAGCTAGGCCAGTTAGGTCAGTTTCACAAACTGGAAGAAATCGCCATTGGCCTAGACAAGGGGTTGGCAAAATTATTCGGTAAAGAACCAGATGGTAAATATTTTGGGCTTTGCCAGCCATAAGGTCTCTGTGGCAATTACTCATTTCTGCCATTGTAGCATGAAAGTGACCACAGACAACTCGGAAACAAATGAGCATGGCTATGGTCCAATAAAACTTTATTTATGGTCACGGGAATTTGAATTTCATATCATTTTTATGTCACAAAATGTTCTTTTAATATTGCTCTCAAGAATTTAAATATATAAAAAGCATTCTTAGCTCACAGATCATACAAAAACAGATGTCGACTGGATTTGGCTCACCAATCATAGTTTGCTGACCCCTGGGCTAGACTAACAAAGGGTTAGGGTCTATCATTTAAGAAATGATTCTGCTTCCCAGCAAACAAGTAGAGAGAGGCTGCCACATTTTTTTTTTCTCCCTAATTTTGTGGTTTCCGGAATCTAAGTACTCTCTGTCTTGCTTTGTTTTCTGAAGACCAGTGGTCTTGACAGAAGACAGAATAAGGTCTGTGTGTGATCTTTCCACTCTAATACCCTATTTCCTGATCTATAAAGCGTTCCAGTGGGTTAAACAAAGAAGGTTATTTACTGCATTGTACAGGCCATTCGTTGAATACATTCCCGTCATGACTAAGGTGTAGGCACTTCTAAACATTTTTGCTGTTCTGAAGTGCATTCTGCATTCTGATAGAGTTCTATGTAGGGGGTCCACTGGCAGGAGAACCTTTCCAGTGTCCTTTGGGTTCTAACTTCCTCCCATACGTCAGAGGGGCTACTGTTGCTAACAAACCACAGAAGTGCACTTGGCAACGAGTGTGCTTAGCAACATGCTTAGCTGCATCCTTCACTGGTTCAGAGTATAAATTCATATTTCTAATTCCTGATTGGTTCCTGGACCTTTTTTATAACAGTAATACTAGATAATAATAATGTACTTTTAAGGTGACAAGTTTCTTCCTTATAAAATCTCTGAGACTGATGGCATCAGAGACTCAGGAAAGTCACACATATATAGAAAGTGGTGGAACTATAGCTCAAAGCCAAACTGGATGCATTGCTTGCCTCTGGTTTATAGGGCTTGAGATCTAAAGCCACTTGTAAACTTTGATTTGATGAGGTCAATTATTCTTCAAATTTATTGCCAGTAGAGTGTTTATGCATTTTATTAATGTGTTTCCTTCCTCCTAAGCAAAAGTCATTGACTTGAGTGTAGGAAGATACCTCATGCTTTAGAGGGTGAAAAATTAATACCCACATTCAAATTTCTTGAGCAATTAGCCCCTCTTTCCCTCTGTTAACAGTTTTTTTTTTTGCCTTTGGCCATTAAATAAGTACTTGAGGAAACAAGAGAGTTTAAATAAAAGATTAGACCATAATTTGAAAATTGAGTTCCTTAGAATCAACAGGCTTGATGGAGATATGTACAACCTCCCCCACTCCATCCCATTTCAACTAATTTATAAATTACTCAATTTCTTTCTCAACATATATTTATTCCACATGTGGATGCCTCTAGTATTTACTTATTCTTTATTCTGCCAACTCACTTTGAAAATATATGCTCTGGCTTCTGGGGAAGATACTGAAGCAGATAAGACTTGATTACTGGCCCCAGAAACATTGAATGTGGTTGGAAAAAAAAGAAATTTAGAAATCATTCAATAAAAATACAGAACAGTATGACTGGTGCCAACATGAATGGCAGATATGCTAAACTGGAAGGGATTTCAAAGAAGGAACACTCGATATAGACTCGATGTCTGGAAAAGACTTCATGAAAAGCCCAGATTTGACCTGGGTTCTGGACCAGGTAGGATTGGGATAGACAGAGGAAATCAATATTTCTTGAGTCTGTACTGTACCGGGCACTGAAGTTACTCATTTATTCCTTACCAAACATCCACTTTGAAGAAACCAAGGCAAGCAAGAGAGGTGGGATTTCTCAGTGGTTAAGGTTCCCCATGGTCGGCTTTAGGCACTTCCATTTTGCTGGTTGTCTGACCACATGCAAGACAGTGAACCTTTCTTTGCCTTGGTTTCTCTTTTTTTTTTGTAAAACGGGGATCATAATAGTACTTCGGTAGTGTTATGCATGGTAAGCGTCTGGCATATGTTAAATGCTGAAGAGATACCAGGTATGGTCACCACTATCATCACCAAGGACCTCACCCACATTGGACTGCAGGTCTGACCCTAACTCCATGTTCATGTCATTACAACCCACTTGTGGAAGGTGGTCCTGGTGGGTCCCACACCATCAGAAGGCTGGAGTGCAGAATGAGGCATTGTGGTGGTACCACGAGGGTCCAGTGTCATGGTGAAGTAAAAGATTTGGAATTTGGCCAGGCCGTGACTAGATAAACCCAGCTCAGGCCCAGTCTGTGGGACTCCTGTTCTGATACCACCTGCATCTCACAATATACACATATGTCACACATATACACACACACAGTGGCACTCAACCTACAGTCTAAATCCTAAACGTAATGTGGCCAAGCTGTGTCCCCCTACTGTGCTCCAGTCATATAGAATTAATTTGTAATTCTCTGAAGTCCACTGGAATGTGAACCCTGTGAGGGCATGGCCTCTTCTGTCACACCCCACTGTATCTCTACCGCCTAAGGTTGTGCTAGTACACAGTAGGTGCTCAGTTAATGGTGAAAAAGTGAAGGGAAAGAGATGAGTAAGTGAGGGATATCTTGCACCTCTGGACTTCTGCATACACCATTCCCCCTGAATGGAGCAGTCTTCCATCTTCTGTTAGCTTGTCAGTTTTATCAATCACCTCTTCCAGAAGATCCATCCTGCTTCTTTCTTCCCATAGTCTTAAAATCTGAGTTCGATGTACCAAGAACCCATAGTTATTCCTTCCTTGACATTCATCACATCGTACTGCAATTCCATCTTCATTAGTCTGTCCACCTCATGAAACTGTGGCTTCCTGGAGGGCGAGACAGTTTCCTTATTCAGCACCACATCCCCTGTGCCTAGCAGAGTGTCAGACTCACAGGTGGACTCAGCGCCTGTCTGTGAACACAAGTGAGAATGCACGCTTTGCACACATAGTCACATATTCTTTCAGGAGCTGTTCTGTTCTGGCCCCTCTGAGACAGTGAGTCACCAAGGTAAGTAACAGGTGACTCAGGACAGTGGCAGATGTCTCTCTCCTCCTTTCCTGGCAGCAGGGGAAGCATGGCTCAGCCCCCACAGTTACTCTGGCAGTTGGAATTGAGAGAAATCAGCAGCTGACAGCAGAAGTGAAGAGACTGAGACGGGAAGTCCAGTAATCAGCCTCAGGACTTTTAATGAGTGTTCTCCAGAGCAGAGTCGCTAACAAACCATCCTGGACTCCCTTGATCAGTTTAATTGGAGGACAGACGGTCTTAAACATTTAAAAAAGCTGACAGACGGATCTAATTCCCAAGGCTTCCCCTCAAGCTAAACCCGCCTCTCCGAAGCTCACTTTCCTGGACACGTGCGATGCTTACATTTTGACCTTTAGTGGATTCTAGATCGCTATGTTCCCAGCTCCCTTTCTGAGCGTGATCTTAATTTTGTCCTTTTGAGCACATACAGAATGATACTAAACTCTTTATTAATTCTGGTGTCCTGCGACTGGAAATATGTTTGAGCAAGGGATTGCTTTGGGGGAATTCTGATGCCTGTTTATGCCACGAATTTTATCTGTTTTTAGAAGGCATATTTAAAGCTAACTCTATCTTTTTACTCCCTGACTATAGAGGAATCACTATAGAATTTCATATTAATTGAGATGCTTCTTTGCATTAAACGTGTTTTATTTTTCTTAGCAAATTAAAATACTTGGAAAATTGAATTTTTGTATTACTAATATGTGTTATAGGAGCTGATAAATGTGAGATTAATGGCCAAAAAGAGACATTTCAGATGGATAATTTAGATTTTTATCATTTATTAATCATGGAAAGTAAACCTGCTGTATAAGTAATTTTAGTTTTATCAAGAAGATAAATTGTTCTGGCTAATGAATGTATAGATATTCTATGCCAAAGGCATTTGGAGTAATCTGTTAATCATTTAACTGTGTCAGGGCATATGCTATGTCTTCATAAAGCAATTAAAACACATAACTTTCTCCACTGAAATGTGTGTTGGCCTTCACCGCCTAAAGCAAATTAAAATGGCATTTGTCTTAGACTGGGTTTCAGTGGCACAATATCTAAAGGCAAAAAACACAGGAGGCTGTAGATGGCACAGCAAAGAAAGACTAGTTCAATCTCTCATTCTTGGGGTGAGGCTACAAATCCCTCCTGGAGCGACGCTGTACTAATGAGGAAGGACTTTCTGGCTCCCAAGTACCTATCGCAGTGGATGGGTTGTTGGAAGAAAATCCCAGGAGACCTTTTCCCCTACCAGCGCCTGGGGATTTGCATCTGTAGCTCCCATTAGCACTAATGGGTGCTCCCCGCATATAAACTGTCCTCTTGCTGATGGAGGAACAGACCCTTGAATGATATTCTTGCTCCATTTATCTGGTGTTCGCAGACGGACAGAGGGCTGCATTAACAGGGCTTTGATAGCGCCCTGGTGCCATTATGCTAATAGAGATTTGTGTCAGCTCTTTTTTTTAGTGGGTCATAATTCTACTTTTAAAACTCTCTTTTGGCTGAAACAAATTTTTAAATATTAATATTTTTCTTTTCTTTCTTTTGCTTGTCTTTCCTTCCTTCCTTCCTTCCTTCCTTCCTTCCTTCCTTCCTTCCTTCCTTCCTCCCTCCCTCCCTCCCTCCCTCCCTTCCTCCCTCCCTCCCTTTCTTCCTTTCTCTCGCAAATGAGCAATCACCACCACAACCACCACCAAAAATAAATAAATGGCTATTTTATCACTTAGTAATTGCAGAAGGTGATTTTTACTCCATTTGTTTTGCAGGCACACTTGTCCCTAGCTCAGGACTCAGCCTCAGTCATCTTCCCTGCGTGGCTCTGTCAGTAAGGAGTTTTTGAGGGCCCCGTGAGAGAGGCGCTCAGCAGGAAGCTTCAGTTGATGCCTGAAGAGACTGAAGGCAGAGAGAAGTGAAGGAGCAGCTTGAGATTTTGTGGGAACTAGAGGCTGAAGCCCCCTTGCATTGGAACTCAGATTTCTGGTTCCAGGGTAGGTGGGAACCCTATAGGCAGGTCTCCCCAGAACGTCCGCATAGATGTAGAAGGCACCGATTTCTATCTGGGCTTCCATTGTCTTGCCGAGAGCATGGTACACAGTGAGTTCGAGCTAAATGTGTGTTGAACCAACTGATGTCCACATGGACACCTAAGAGTGACACTGGCTTTCGTCTTTTTCTTTTACTGGCTTCATCACCTCTTCATTCTCAGTTTCCTCACCTGTAACTTTGGGAAGGCAATTTGCTCAGACATCATAGTGCCTTCTTGAGAATTCCGGGTGTCATGTACGTGAAAGCTTTAGCTCAAGGACCAATCTACAGTAGGCACTCACGCTAGCCAATCAAGTCAAATCTCCGCTCCTGCTCTGGAGAGGAGGATGCCTGGGGTGGACAGAGGCCAGTGGTGTCACTTTAAATGACATCTTCTCCATGGAAACAAGACAGGTGGGGAATAAACATTCCACCTAAGCAGGTTGAAGGTGTCCTGAATCTATTCTTTAAAGGGCTTGGTGCGCAACTTTCTTAAAGCACGCCAAGACAAAGTCCCAGGAACCTTTCTGTTGTAGAATGACAATCTTCACTTTCTCTTATTTTTCTGAATCCTAACACCCACCAACCTGGATTGTATGCGAGGCCCGTGAAGGGCAATTCGGAAAGGAAGAAGGCAGGATGGGCCTTCATTTTATAGTTAGCAAGATATATGTATTGGCACTTTAAAAAATCCAGGAAGAACAGTGTTTTATGTAGATGAAATCTAAAAAAATGGAAGGCGCTGAGGGCATTTTGAGGCAGAGAGGCTGTTGAGAAGGACTCGGGGCAAAGCGGGGGCGGGTGGGAGGGGACAGCCGCCCTGTGTGTGTGTGGGGGGGGGGCATCCCGAGCGGGGTTTTCATCACATTTCTGCAGAGATCGGCTATATGGTAGCGTCTGGCAACCTCGTCTGCTGCCCTCTGTCCCCTGACTACTCCAACCTGATCCGATTATCCTGGCTTGCCAGCCGTGGGACTGTTCTGATTCTCCCACGCAGGGGAACTGAGGGGCTGACGACTCTCATTCCCTCCTCCTCTCTTTGACTCTTCCCCCCTCACCCCTGGCAATGAAACTACAACAATTAGCAGTGAACTCCTTGCTCCTGCGCCCTATACTGCTTCGGGCCCCACTGTTCCCCTCCCCTCCACCAAGTCCCTAAAGACTCATCAGACGTGTCAGAGGCGAGCAGTCACTGACGTGTTATAGAGCCAGGGCATCACACGGTGACAATTCCCTACCCTCCTTTCTTATTACCGTTGAATTATCTTCTTGATTCTTTTTCCTTATTGGAGTCATCCTCTAAGTTTTTATCCTAAAATCAAATCGGCTTCTTTCCTGGCCACAGAGGTCTGTGCACAGCAGTCTTCACTCCGTTTTGGTGCCCGGGGGGGTCTGGAAAGCGTCTCCCGGGTGGGGGGGGAGCGGGGGAGGGAGGCGCTGCTTGGGCAGTTCGGATGTGGGCGTGTGGCCAGCTCCGGAAGGCTGGCCCACTCTAGAGTCTCGAACACAGATTCCCTGCTGAGTGGCACGTTGATGCCAGCAGACTGCCAGGCGGGCCCCCTGATGTTTGTAATACACAGATCCATATCAGCGTTATGAAGTTCCATATTAATATGATGCTAAATAGGGATTCCGACGCTGGCAACAGGGGAACGGGAAAGCGTTGAAGGAGGTCACCAGTAAAAATGAAAGCCCCGGGACTGGAGTCGCAGCGGACCTGCAGGTGACTGTCGAGATGCATTAGCAGTAGGGGGAAGCTCAAACAGCATCTGCCTGCGTTTTTCTTGGTTCCAGCCCAGTGCCTGTACTCTCCTCTTTCTCATTGAATTTGATGCTTTATAGAAGCTGCAACGTCATAAAAATAACACTCTGCTGCATCCTTCACCCCGGGATCTCAAAGCCCTCTACCGACATTAATATTTATCGCTAGGAACCTGGGATGTCGGTTGAGAAATATTATCCCAATTTTACAGATGAGGAACTTGAGATTGGGCGGTTAAGTGACTTGGCAGAAGTCACTCCCTACCTACTGAGTGGAGGGGCTATGCCCTGGGCCGGATCCCAGAAAAGTATTCTGAGCCCTTGGCAGCATGGGAGAATGCCCTTTGTTTCAATGGAAGAAAACAGAGTGTGCCCGGAACGGGCTGGAGGAAGGCAGGACAAATGGTCTTATCTCCTCTCTCTGACTTTGATTCCCCTCCTGTCAGGCTTGAGGGAGTCGACTCTCATGGCCTGTTTAGTTTTTCACTTCTCTGCCAACCTTGCCAATTAAATCTGCCAGCTCAGAATCTGTGGCTCTAGCGTAGTGGACAGTCTCGGTTACGGAACTTTCAGGAAGCACGAAAGGGCCCTCTTGGGAGAAGGACGATGGTCAAGAAGAAGGGGGACCTGCCACAGAAAGGCAACAAAAAGACTCTCAGTCTAAAAAGATGGAGGCCTACAGGAGAATATTATCCAAATGGAAGGGTTTTAGAGAGGGCGGACCATCTGTCAGAAGGTCTAGAATTCTAGAACTATGGGCATGTTTTCTTTTTTACCTTGAAATTGTTCGGGAGGAATGAAGAGTAAGTGTACATCTTGCTGTTTCAATGTGAGAACTTCTATGTCTGGAAAAATACTTGGGTTTAAAAAAATAATTTAATGACATTTATAGATGAGGCCTATTTTGAAGGCACGTATCTGACCATTTGGGTTGATACTAGGAGACAATGCTGCAGTTCTAGTTTCCAGCACCCAGTGTCTGGCCACAGAAGACAACTGATACAGTGGGTGAAATGGTGCTTTACTAAAAATTTGCTAACCATTTGTAAAATTCTGATGATGGGCCGTGTGGTACCAGGGATACAGAGCTGCATAGAATAGAGTTTCTGCCCCGCCAGTGGGGACCCCCAGGCTAGTTGGGGGAGGCAGACGTGCAAATGAATAATAAGGGAGATGTGAGCTGAGCTGCTGCAGCGATTGGTACACTGTGCTATTCCCATAGTACAGAGAAAGAGGTGAATCATGTCAGGGAAATTCTACTTGCAGATTATATTCTTCCCAAACTGGCCTTGATGAGGCTGGCACATTCTACCTATTAGCAATTGGATGGTGACCACCTGGTTCATTTTATGGGTAAACAAAAGCTGTTCTGAAACACTTGATCGAGTTGAATGTTAGTTATGTCCTATAGAATTTTAGGAGGTGTCAAAAATCCAGAGTCTTCTGCAGGTATGACAATAGTGTCATCGTCACCTGTAGCATATCCTGAGTGTCATTAGGGGACATCGACATTGCTCTCTTAGGGCCAAGTCATGCTATTTTCTCGTTTCTCAGGTTTTTATCAGTAATGTTAGAACAGCATGTTAGGATCCAGTTTGCAAAGGGCTTTCTTTATTGCTTGGAATGTCAATAGATAGTAGGATATATTTCATGGTAGGGTTCAGGGTCCTTTGTGCCAGAGCTTTGACCACAGCTACCGTAGTCGTGATCACTTCATCCCATCAAGTACCTGAAGATTATACAGATGACAAGGTGAAATAAATCACACTAAAATAATAATAGAGACTGTGTCTCTCGCCACAAACCATGTGAAGCCCAAGGTCTGGTCATTTAGCCAGGCCAAGAGAAGATGATTGAAGACTCCACTACCCACACTGGGGGAACCTATCTGGCTTCTTTCTCTCGGTTTCTATTTTAGCTCTCAGCATGTCCTTGAAGTCATATGTGAGTATCAATTTAGAGCAGTAGTTCTAAGAGAAAGGCCACAGAGGCCAGGTTGCCCAAGAGCCTGGGTCCAAAGGGACTGCAGGAAGTTGACTCCACAGTTGAGGTCTCTTCCTTTGTCAGGAAGAGTGCCATGACTTAGTATATGAACCTTCTCCTAATCCTGATTCCTCTCTAAAGAGAAGCAAGTGTTTTGGTTAACAATCTTGATTGTGTTGAAGGCAGTTCTTGACGCTGGAGGGATCAGGCATGTTCGTCTTCTTCTGGTGGTTGGTGTGAGCCCCAAGGAAATAGAAATGGGTTGGTTGTAGCCACAAATTTTATGCATTTTCTAAGACACTCATCAATCATTTCCTTTGACCAAACTCACCTAGTTCAGTGGACACAGTAAAGGCCTCTAAACTTGCCCTAATGTATGGAAAACAATTCATCAGACCCAACGCGGATTCCAGCCGAGGTGCCATTCTTCAGCATGGTGAATCCAACCAATTTAAGGCTAGAATAGTCAAAAATGGGTCAGTTGCCGAGAATTTATCAGTGCTTTCTTAGCATGGTGGTTAAAAGTACAGATTTTAGAAAGAGGTGGCTTTGGGTTGAATCCCTGTGTGACATTTAGCACGTTCTGTAACTCTTTGGTCCTCCTTTTCTTCCTTTTTTTTTTTTTTTTTTCAGAACAAAGAAAGATATGCCATGAAGATAATATTAAGAGTCATGAGGATTAAAGTAATAATGAATATAAAATATTTAGTACTGTGCCTGGTATATGGTAGGTGCCTTCATGTCCTCATCTGTAAAATGAGGTTAAATATGATATAGACCTTACAGGGTTTTTGTTAGGATTAAATGGATTAATTCACATAAAACACATGTGTGTAGTGCCTGGCATATAGTGAACACTCAATAATTGTTGTTTTTACCATTGTACTAATTGCTATTATTTTTATACATTTATACAACTATTTCCAAGGAAGACCTTATGAAACATTGCCCTTTCCCCCTCACCAGGCAAAAAAGGAAAATTTGATTTGAAATGTCCAAGTGGCCAGGACATTGTGGTCAACTGACAATCTGGGAGCATTTTCTTAAAATTTCTTTTTTAAAAAGCACACTTTTCCCCAACCTTAGAAGGGCTTAAATATTATAATGCAGTGGTTGGGCACTTTCATTTTTATAGTGATTTTTTTTGGTTTGTTTGTTTTTCCACAAAAGTATTTTTAAAAATAGCACAACCCAGTATTAGACAAATGTTTATCTGATTATATAGGCACATCAACCGAGAAAACATAATAAGGTAGAGTTACCAGAAAATCTAAATGTGAAAAACAGGCATATTAAAATGAATGAAAAATTATAGGTATTACTGCGGTAAGCTGCTTGTAATATTCTTTAACGGCATATATTTCCTGAAATTGTGCTCCATAGCGGTTTGCTTGCAAAATGAAAGAAAGCAGGTTCCCAAGGTCTGCCTGTGTGGCAATACACATCACCAGCAAATACTTCCAACTTTTGTGTTTGTTTATCATATTTTGTTTTGCTTGTGTGTTTTTTAACTTTCTGGCTTTAGTCAGATGAAGTTTAGTTTTTCTTGATGTGGAGCATCAGAGCTTAAAGCTACACATGCTGATGGGGAGCTCGAGTCTGGGGCAAACAGCTTTGCGATGAAGCTTTCTGGGAGGCACATGCACCGTGCTCCTGGGCTGGTGCCCGAGGCAGAGTGAGGGGTGCTTGTGTGCAGATGGAGGTGCAGAGAGTCGGCTCCCACATTCACACCCTTTGGAACAGGGTCGTGAGAGATGGGGACCCAAGTGGCTTTGGGATTACTGCAGCTTTGAAGGAAATGATCATTTTAGGCTATGTTGCCCTAGATTTTCGTGTCTGCTGGGAATAACATGGAGACAAGGGATCCTTATTACAGGCATTGAAGAAAGCTGGAGACACCATAGGGGAGAATGGGAGGAAAATCCTCTTTTAAGGACGCTGAACCCAGGTTGTGAGTGCAGTTGGGAAGCTGACGACATTTGGCTGTTGTTCTGCATTGGGGGTTGTCTTGAAGGTGCTATTATACTTTTCAAGAAAGTGACCCCTGTCAAGAATGTGTGACGGCCACCGCTGTGCCCAGGATGGGGGACTGAGGACCGATAAGCATAGGTACAGAGTCAAATGCAGCTGGCACTTTGGAAGAGGAAAAGTGACTGTGGCTGTTCCTTTTTTCTCCCCTACACCAAAGAACACCTCATGAGAGACTCAGGGTGCTTGTCAGTAAGATGAATTGCTAAGTATGAAGTTTGAAAACTGCCGGCTGTTTAGAGCAATGTTGGAAAGCGGTTCGCTCAGTCTTGTCATGGGGGTGGCGCATTCTGGGGCACACCTGGGTGAGCCTTTAGCCTCTGACATTGCAGTTCCCACCAAAATAAACGATACATCTGGCGAATTTGCATCAATGCATTGGATAAATTCTGAGGAAAGTCCCATAATCCGTGAGTCTGGTGAGGCCAGCTGCTGCTCCCCTTGAAAAGGTCAGGGTAGCATTACATTAAAAAGCACAATCTTTTTTTTTTTTTTTTTTGGTGTATGATAACTCATTATGCATTTTGTTCAGATTTCTCTCCCTCCGATAGCCATGGTATCGGCATGATCTCTTTGGTTAAAGTGGTGGAACTTGATTGAAATAAACATAAAAAGAGCTTAAGAAGAGATCTTTTGATGGGTCTTATTGGCAAAATACAATAAAATACCACTTCCAACGGCACTCTCCCAGCTTGCACACACACACGCACACACGTGTGCACGTGCGTGCACACACGCACATGAGCACACACATGTGTGCACACATGCACACACATGCACACGTACACACATGCACACGTACACACACATATACACACACAAGTTATTTTTCCTTTTTCTCTCTGTTCAACTGTGTTCTAGGGATGTATTGTCCTTAATGCACACTCATGTCTGCATTTTTATCTTTGTCCTCACAACCCTACTTTTCATAAGCTGCCCTGAACCTATTCCTTTTGTTTCCTTTTCCAATTTTATTTTTTATCTCATAAACAGGAGGAAGGTGTTGCAAATCAGTGTCTGTTGGGCACGTGGTGAGGAGGGGGTCCCTCATTTGGGCTTGCATGTGAGGGTGCAGGCAGAAGTCAATTAGCTTGTAGATTTGGGGAGAGCCTGTCATCAGCGTCCTCTGCCAGGGATAATGCAGAGTGCCAATTACAATTGATTTCTCAATAAAATTGTGTTCAACCTTCCCCAACATAATCTGAGACAGAAATGACAGAGAACTATAGAGAACTGTTTCATTTTAAGAATTTTATTCTTTTTAGTCAATTTTGTTCTCAGAAGTTTATTATTGTTATTAGCCTTGGCCCATGACATGCTCACTCCCCTGACCTTCCCAGACTTCACAAAAGAGGTAGAGTCAGCTGAGGAAGTGTGGGAGGGGTGGGCTGGTCCCTCGGTCAGTCCCTTCAGGTGAGGGCTCTGGAAGATGCCACTGGCCCCTGAATCCAAAGTGCAGGAGTTAACGCTCTGTGTTTTCAATCATCTTCTCAGAGCCCAAAGGCTCTTTATAGCAGATTGTCTCCCTTCTCACTGATCAGTCAGTCAGTCTCTTCTCTCAATCCATCTCTCATGCATGTACATGCTCAAGCACATAGATGCACAGCCCTCCCCATGTGCCCAGAGCCCATCGCTCTGAGAACCACCAGCCACTAACCTAATATGTTTTCCCAATTCTTGGAGCGATTCCCCAAATGCTGTGCCTTGCCGCCACCACGCTGGACCTGCTCGGTTCACTACCTGTGCTCAGCTCCCACCGAGGCGCTTCTTGTACAAAGGAAGTCAATTCGTTTAGTGTTGCTTTGCATTCTGAGATTCAAAGCATGCATCTTTCTCTCGGGGAGCCAAGCTCTTCTAAGGAGAGAGCTACACAAACCCTGAATTCATATCATGTATCCACCTCTACCACCCTGTCACCAGCTCACCACCACCCTTCTGCCATCTTTACCAACAGTTCAACATTCCTTGAATAACAGCTCTCTGCTAAGTACTTTTCCTTTTCTCATTTCAGGCACTTCGATTTATGTTATTGCTTCCCTTCCCCTAAGCTGGCTGTCCCCGTGGCTTTTTTTTTTTTTTTTAAACTATAGTAACCATTTTTAAGTGTATTTTAAGTGTATTAAGTACAGTCACATTGTTGTGCAACCATCACCACCATCTGTCTCCAGAACTCCTTTCATTTTGTAAAACCAAAACCATTAAACAATAATCCCTGTTGCCCCCTCCCTTCGGCCCCTGGAAACCATCTTTTTACTTTCTGTCTCTGTGAATTTGACTCCTCTAGGTATTTTGTGTAAGTAGAATCATACGGTATTTGTCTTTTTATGACTGGCTTATCTCACTTAGTATAATGTCTTCAAGGTCCATTTATGTTGTAGCATGTGTCAGAATTTCCTTCCTTTTTAAGGCCAAATAATATACCATTATGTGTGCACACCACATTTTGCTCATCCTTTCCTCTGTCGATGGACATTTGAGTTGCTTCCACCTTTTGCAAATTGGCTGTTGTAAATAATGCTGCTATGAACACGGGTATAAAATATCTCTTTGAGATTCTGCTTTCAGTGCTTTTCAGTTTATACTTGGAAATATAAACTTCGTATGGTAATTTTATTTTTAATTCTTCGAGGAACTGCAATACTGCTTGCCACAGCAGTGGCACCATTTTACACTCCCACTGGCAAAGCCCAAGGGTTCTAATCTCTCCACATCATGGCCAGCACTTGATTTTGCTTTTTTGATTCTAGCCATCCCAATGGGTACAAGTACTATGTACTTTATATACCTCATAACCATCCTATGCAGTAGGCAGTATTATTTTTCCTCATTTTAAAGATTAACAAATTGAGGCTTAGGGATGTCAAATAAAATGTTCCAGGTCACCAAGCTGGTTACACTCAAATCTAACCATCTCATAGCCATTCTTGAAAAAAAAAGGTCTCTATTCTATAACAACCCCTTATCGAATTGGGGGTTTTCTTTTTTCCATTTAATGGCTAAAATTGCCATGTACCTTGTCAGAGAAACAGAGCTCTGAGCATTGCATGCGAGTACCAAGAAATCATTATCCCTTTATTATTCTAAGAAAAGCAAAGGAAAAATGAGCTAAACAACAGTGGTGTAATCTATTCCTTATGCCATAACTTTCCTAACTGCGTGGGTAAGAACTGACCTAGTGACTCCTCCTAGCAGCTTAAGCAGGACATGCCTTTATGAAGAAGAATTGGTAGCTCAGAGGGTATTATCTTAGACCTAAGATGAAAGGCATAGACATATAAATATATACATTGCCACTGGTGAAACTTTTGTTCAACAATCCTATAGTTGAACCCTAAATCTGACACTTCTTAGCTAAGCAACCTTAGGTAAATTTACTCACTCCTTTGAACTTTAGTTTTCTCATCTATAAAATGGGAATAAAATATCTAGCTCATAATATCTTTTCCCTTCTTCCCAAAGAAGGGGTGAGACCAAACTAAACCTCTTATGTACATAAGAAAGTCAAATTTAGTACCTACCACTGCCCCCTTTGGCTCAGTTTGGCAAGGGGTATCCCTGATAGAAAATGATGACTTCGTCACCAATCAACAGTGGGGATAGAATGTCTCAGCTGAGATGTGATCTGGTGCCAGGCACCAGTGGGAAAGCAGGGGGCAGAGCACAGATGCGCCTGGTGAAGCTGGAGGTAAACATGGAGCCTGGGGCAGGGAAGTCCAGTGGACTGGTCCAGTCTTGGGTTTAACATCAGCTTACTGCTGTTGATTTGAGGTGCACCACTGAAGCTCTCCCAGCTAAAGTTCCCTAATCTGAAAAATGAGTAGCTTCCTTTTCCTAATAAGTAAATCTAATTTTCTTAATCTTTCTGTGAGTTTAATATAATTCTGTCTTTTGATCACTTGTGACTCTTTTTCTGAACTCTGTACTCCAATGAAATGAGTTCTTATATATAAGGTACTTAGCACTTTTCTTGGCACTTAGTAGTTGTTCAATAAAAAAAATTTTTTTTTCCTCTTCTCTCTTCCTCCTTCTTTCCATTCTTCCCACTTACATTCTGGAAATGAGCAAGATTCTCAGTGAAGGTCTATGGAACCACTTTCCTGATACTCTATGGAACCACTTTCCTGATACATTTTATTTTCCATCACTAACAAGACCTAATTTATAGCTACTTCTTGTGTGAAGATAGCTAGTTATATACTCTGAACTCATGAGATGAGTCTCTCAGAACAATATTTACTCAAAGGCCATGAGAACTTCCTGATAGAGAACTGAGGTCTCAGATGCATTCTGCAATCCCACAGACATGGGCTGGAATCCAAGCTCACCTTCCTTATAGCCATGTACATGAGGTGTGTTACGAATCCTGGGTTCTCAAGTCTTTCTTGGTTTAAATTCTAGCTTTGCCACTTAATAGCTACATGATCTGGGGCAATACTTAACTTCCTTGTTGTCTCTCAACTTTCTCTTCTGTGAAAGAGATAGTAATAGAACTTAATTCATAGGGTCGTGAGGATGAAATATCATAAAACATATGACTCATTTAGAGCAATGCCTGGTACAGTTTAGTAGTACTGTGCTGCTACTACCACATTAATATTATTACTTCTATAGCTACTATTACTGCGATAGTGGAGTTATCGGCCTGTTTAGAAGCATTACCCATGTCATGACTGTCTCTTGGATTCAAAAATATCTCATGAAATATACCTTTAAAGCACAATTGCTAGGTGTCATATACTGGCTTCAAGTTCTATTTAATTCTATTTAAATAGAATTTCTCATACTATTAATAAAGTATGTTTGTAGTAACTCCTTTTCCAGTTGAGCGAGATTATGTTTTTACCATGGGAGTTAAATATGTATGTAAAATGTAAATTATGTATAAATTTTACTCAATTGAAAAGATATCTTCAAGCATCCACCACACTACAGTGTAAGGTTGAAGAATTTAGTACTTAAAAACACTAAATAGACATGCGCAAAACATACAATTGAAAATTCAAGTAGAATAAACATCCCCCAAAAAATTCTCCTTTTTCACAAGACATCAGTATTAGGCTGTTATCTCAGAAGGGCAACTTCTAACAAACATGCGTTTTAAATACCCAGAGAGCAGCTTTTTTTAAAAAGAGGATATTAGGAGGGAATGTGTTTCATTCCTTCTGGAGACCACTTATCCTCAGTAGCAAATAACACTGTGCATGTAAAAGTGAGTATTTCTTTTCCCCTTAGAATATCTCTTCTTAGAATCAGATTCAAATTCTTATAATTCCGCCACCTCACACAGCTGGTTCTTTCCTCTGATCCTCTTTCGTTAGATAACTCAACAGCACTTTGAGTAACTGATGGCCCAGGTCTCCCTAATCCAGTGCAACCGTAACGCTAGTGCAGTAAGTAGTATATATTTTTCTAATTTACTCCATGTGTTTTCTTGTTCCCTTCATGTCTTCATGGTGTTCTGATGATTGAAGTGGCGTTACATCCAAAGGTTTGTTGGCTGAAGCTGGTGGGGAGAAAGGAGTTGAAGGAGAAAGACCAATATTTATTTTTTTTCCTTCCTCCCCCCCCCTCTCTCTTTCTTTCTTTCTTTCTTTCTTTCTTTCTTTCTTTCTTTCTTTCTTTCTTTCTTTCTTTCTTTCTTTCTTTCTTTCTTTCTTTCTTTCTTTCTCTCTTTCCCTTGGTATATAGCACAGTATGATAACATTCATAAATAATGGCTGTGATTAAGCACTTGACTGTGCCTCAGTCAAATGCTAAGAACTTAAATACTTTATCTCTTTTAATTACAACTAACCTGAGGCTTTATCTTGATATTACACATGAGGAAACTGAGGCAGAGAAGTGAGACAACTTGTTTTCATCACATCATTCAGTTAATGGTCAAAGTAGTTGAGATTCAAACCCAGATCTGTCTGGCTTTGAAACCTTCATTCTTATTCACTAAAACTATAGTGTTTTTGGATGGATGTATCTATCTAAAATTCCATTTTTAGTGGTCTCAGAGATTTAGGATTGTTGAACCCTTTCTTACCTATTTTTCCTCCTTGTTGTCCCTCATCATTTATCTTTTATTCAGGCTACTTGTAAGGCAGAGTGGTGGTGGTCAGCAAAACTAATCTTTTATGTACATGACTTTTCACCAATATTATTTTATTTCCTCTTCTGTTTTTCCCTTTTTACATATGCTTTATGTCTAGTGCATGATGCAAGACTAATTCCTTAGGTTATTTGGGTGAACGTTTGGGTCCTCCATTTGACTTAAATTCTGAAGGAGAGTTTAAAAAACCTTATATTAACTAGATAGAAGTATTGGTTGTCTTCTTACCAGAGAATTTAGAGAATAAGAAATCTTGCTGGGCTTAAAAAATAAAATCTGACTACATGACAGAAGAGTTTCTTTGGAATTACTTTTGTAAATCTGAATATTTACCACATTATCTAAAGTAACTCAGATAAAGAATTTTAAAGAGGATACAGAGAAAGGAAGGGGCAATTAGCATATTTGACTACAACAGAGGCAAATTTAAGAAAAATATTAAAGAACACAGAAAATATAAATTATTTCTAGGGGAAGTTCTGTGGGCTCTTCTGTCCCGTCAAACTCAGCTTTTCTATAACTCCTCATTCATTCACTCATTCATTCATCCTTTTATGCATTGTAAGAATATCTGAATACCAACTATTTTGTCAAGCTATATGCTAACTATTTTGTCAAGCTCAAACTGACCCCTTTTCCTGACTTATATAATTTTCAATAATGGCAATAAGAGTCATTAGTTTCAGAACCTCAGAATTATTGTTTCCACCCTTCAGTAAACTTCAGTATCCACATCTTATCCATTGTTTTTCTGGGAAGTCTATTCTCTTTCTTCAATTCATTATTATCCCATCCATAGAGTATTATTTTCTTCTAATTAGTATCAAGGCTTCCAGTTTTCAGTTCTTTGTGCACATCACTGCTGGGAATATCTGTCCCAAATTGACACACTCATCAAGTTTCTTCCCAGCTCAAAGCCTTCAGTGCTTTACCCTTTCTCTGCAGGTTTCAGTACTCACTCTATGACTTGGCCTCCCAGAGAGTCTAAGGCCACTCCCTTAGCCCGGATGTCCATCCCTTGCCTCAGTTTCTCCCTGACTTAAGCTTGTTTAAGCCACACTGTTGTCCCCCCCCCCTTTTACTAACAATTAACCAGGCATCAATTGTGTACCTACCATATATCAGACACACTTGTGCTCATTCTTTGTTTTTAGAAATTAAAAATGCAGACACTGTAGATATGAATTCTAGCTCTGCCACTGGTGAGCTGTTTGATTTGGGCTAGTGCCTTAATTTCCTTAATTCTCCATTCTCTTATCTATAAAACAAAGATAACAGTAGCACTTAATTCACAGTGCTGTGGTGAGTATTGAAAGCGAGAATGAAACCTTAGTACAGAGACAGCCCACACAGAGTAAATGAACAATAAATAGCTGCCATTATTATTGACATCACTAATTACAAAATGTGGTCTTTTGCATCTTGCTCCCTCTTTCTCAAATATGAATATATTTTCTTTGAAATACCTCTCCAGAGGGTAGGAACTATATATTTCATCATATTCCTTTTCTTCATATACTACCAGGCATTCAATAAAATATTTGAATAAATTGATAGAGTTCTATGAATAAACTAGGTTCTAAATAGACTGGTCATTGGATTTGATACCAAGGCTGATAAATTTGCTTTTGAAGTAAGTTAGCTATCAATGAATATTTAAGGACTGGTCTTGCCTTGGACAATTTGCATTCTGCAGAAATAGATCCAACAATACCCCAAATAACCACAATTAAAATATTTCTTCTAAGCAATGGAATTAGAAAATAAAAGAGAACAAGGGGCCAGATAGCCCACTGTATGTGAAGAGGGAAGTCATACTTGTAGAAAACTGTGATGTGAGGGAATTAATTAGCAATTACTTGGCTTACCCTTTTAACTAAATTACAGAGAGAAGTTTAGAGGTGCCAAGGTTGAGATTTTCAGTGGGAATGTCAGAAAGCTACATAAGAGACTAAATAAAAGAATACTCTTGCCACTAAACTGCACCATATAAATCAGCAAAATTATATTACCTATTCCAAGGGTTCTTAAAAAGCTAAGAAGGGATTAATTTATGAAAAATATCTTTAGAAAAATTATAGAATGAACATTAGAAATTGTGGAAATATGTAATTCTCCACACAGTCAGTCCTTGATTAAGCATATAAATGGAGGAGAGTTCAGATAAATCAAATTTGTAGATAATTCTCAAAAGTATTGGTTTGGTTTTGAAGTACTTTTGTGCTTTTCCTCTTCACAATAGGAGAATGAACCTTCTAACTATGTTTGCTAATGTCTAGGTGGACATTAACTAAAGTTGAGGCTAGTGTCTTAAAAGAGCATGCAGAGTTTGAAATGGACCCTTTTGGATTTGGGAAGGTAGAACCAACCAATGGCCTTAGATAATGAAAAAATGAATAATCTACATGTAACCTTTATAAAGCTAAACCTCTCATGGACCAGTCTTTGCAAGGATCAAAATCAAAGGAAAATAGTCATTAACACTGGTTTGTGTGTGTGTGTGTGTGTGTGTGTGTGTGTATCTCCAAGAACTTAGGGGAAGAGAACATACTGATACTAAAATTTTTATTGCGGATGAGAGACTTAAGGAAAGAGGCTGTGGAAATTAATGTGTTATCCATATAACAAGAATATGTATAATTGAGAGTTCTCTACATAAAGAAATGCATAATATAGATTATCATCTCTATTTGACACATTAAAAAAACCCTGAGGTTCAGAGAGATCATATGTTTATTAAAGATAGAAAGGCTTTTCCTTAATTTCTTTTGGTTAGAATTATCACGTTAGTTGACTGATAGTTTGGAAGAGGTTTGTGTTAAACTTGGAGTGTGAGGAATGGAAGATCGGGAAAAAATAAGATCTGATAATAGCTTGTAGGGAATTAGAAAAAGACATGGTAATAACAATACAAAATTTTCTCTCCTCCATAAGTTCTCAAAGCTCAGGTTGTGTATAGACAATGTTCTCACAAGCGCCATTTGTGATGAGATGTGTTTTATCAGTATTGGAAAGACAGACTTGAACCCTGTCTGAACCCTGATTTACACAGGGTGCTGCAAGGGTCCATTTATGACTGCTTGCTACATTCATCACTCTTTGCAATTCTTGAGTTTTTAAAAAATGGGCCATAAAATATATTTACTCGTGGATATCATAGCAGCTCAAATAACCATTTGTGACTATGGACAATAACTGAGTGAAAATGAGAAAGACAAATCTAGGTAGAAAAGGAAAATGTTGACCAAAGAGCTGAGCCAAAGATGAGAGGGGCCAAAAATTATGTCAGCTGCTGTCAGGAGAGGATTCTGATGGAGAGACTGGTCCTGGGATGCCGAAGATTGTGTAGTGTGTGTCAGTATATGAGTGTGTTTGTTAGAGCACCATTTTGCTTTTAAAAAAAAGATGAAAAGGAAATACTGCAAGCAAGGATGATGAGAATGATAAATGGATTAGAGGGCATGACTTACTGTACGAAGAGAGATTGAAGTAATATAGAATAGATAGCCTAGAGAAAAAAAATAGCAAAGGAGAAGGGAAATTGCTAATACTTCTAAACACCTGAGAGGTTGTAACATGAGTGACATTCATTTTGGAACTTAAACACACCAAAAGACATGTTTAGTATGGTCTGGAGATATATATTTGCCCATTTACCCACTAAGTTCAATGGAACTGAACCAGAAAAGGAAGGAAGTGAAGTGTAAAGTCTGAAGAGTTGGAAAGAAAACATTTTAAGTGTTTATGTTACCTTCAAGGAACAATATTATTAACTTTCTGCTCTGTAAGATTAAGAGTGACATTAAGCATGAGAAATTGTATAGCTTCTCTGTGTGTGTTCATGAATAGAATCTCTGGATGGTGCTTGAGCCTTTAAAGTGTCCTGGGATAGGCCTAGTGATTGCCAGACCCTAGGTACTTTTCCTGTTGGCTAAGAAGGACTCATTACAAAGCATTTATTGATTCATAAACTAGTGGTTAAGTGCAGGGGTTTTTTATCGTTTGAATAGGTTCAAATCCTGACTCAGGTGCATGCTAGCTATGTGATCTAGCAAAGAACTTAATCTCTCTAAGCTTTAAATTTCATTACCTATAAAATGAGGATAAAGAGTAATACTATCTCATAGGGTTCTTGTGAGGAATTGCACACATACACACACACATATTCTGTTAACACAGGGCAAGGCACGTTGTAAATATTTTAAATTATTAGCCGTTGTTATTTGTTCAAGAAACATATTCAAGAGTCTACTTTAAACCAGGCTAATCAAGGTGCTGGGGATACAAGAGTGAAGTGATTAAAGCTCCTGTTCAAGGGTCTTAATTTTTAGTAGAAAAGAGAGAATAAACAAATATGTACATAATATTTCAAGTAGTGATAAGTGCAATGAAGAAAAATAAATCAGGCAAAGAGATGGGGCAGTGAACTAGTCTAAGTAGAGAAAGCATCCCTCTAATGGAACCAAAGTCAAGAGGGAAATAATGAGTTTGGGAAATCATAGTAGTTCACTGAGGCAGAAAGATGGTATGGGATGGAAAGGAGTGATGAATGAATGATGAGATGGGTAAAGTAGGTAGGGGTCAAAAAACTAAGAGCCTCAAATGGTGTATTTGTCAGAGTAAGCTCGGTGCTATAATAAACAACCATCGCAAGTCTGGGACTTAATACAATATAAATTGATATCTCTGTTATGTAGCAAATACCTTCCTATGTTAATCTAGGAACCCGTATTCTTTCCATCTTGTGACTCTACCATTTCTTAGGTCCCCAGTGACCTATAGTGGATCCTCTGACTAGAAGAGAGACAGCATGGGGGATGGCATGGGAGATTTTTATGAACCAGGTTAGAAATAGCACATGTTATTTCTTTTCACATTCTGTTGTCTAGAAAATCACTCATGTGGTCACACCTAACTGCAAGGATGGCTGGGCAATGAATTCTATCTGCATCCCCAGGGGAAGAAAAAATGAGTTTTGATGAACACATACATAGCCAGCAGTGTCTGCCACATATGGCATGCTAAGGGACCTGAGATTTAATCCTGAGGGCGGTAGACAGTTGTTGAGGTAATTTCAGCCAATGGATAATCAAGTTTGCATTTTAGAATGAAGAGTCTGGTGGAAGAAGGATTGGAGGGGCCCAAAGTTCAAGTTAACAAAGTCAATAATCTGAGGCACTATGAGGCCTCAACCAAAGGAGTGATGTAGGAATGGGGAAGAGGAGGCTGATGAAAGAGATGTGGAAAAGTTTAAATGGACAGGCTTACAAATTAGTGGATGGGGAGTGCAGAGGAGAGGAATTGCTGTCGAAGGATCAGGAACTTCCAATCGTCGTTCACTGAGAGAGGAATCAGGAAGAAAAGAAATTTGTGAGGGGAAATGAAGAGTTTGAAGAAAAAAACACCCCACTGCCTTTTATTCTGACTCCTATATTTTGGTGAGCCTGCTTTCCAAACCAACACTGAGACATTTTCTGACGTGCACAAGCAAAGTTGTGGGGCCAGCATATTTATAATCAAGATTATTTTGGAATATTCAGGGCATACTGTTACTCTTTATCTACCGATGTCTGTAGTTCATATGTTTGTCCATTCACAGTATTTGTTCATTTGACATTAATTGAGATCTTAATATATGCCAAGAATAGTGCCTGGCACCTACAATTAAACCATGACCTCCACTGACCTGTGAAATCAGTCAGAAACAAATAATTGAAATGCTTGGTAATTGATGCTGAGGAATACGAGGTCTTTTGTTTAATTGGGCTAGGTGATACAGCTCTTATATTGTTAGTTGTACTGAGGTTAAAAGATGCCTAATGTGTTTGTTATAGATTGAATTGTGTCCCCCCAAAAGATATGATGAAGTCCTCAAGAGTCTGTGAATATAACCTTACTTGGAAATAAAGACTTTGCATATTTAATCAAATTAAGATACGATCATAATAGATCAGGATGGGCCCTAATCTGATTACTGGTGTCCTTACAAGAAGAAGAAATTTCGAACACAAATACACAAGGAAGAAGGCCATGTGAAGACAGAGGCAGAAATTGGAGCAATGCATCTGTAAGACAAGGACTGGTAAGGATCGCTGACACACATCAGAAGCCAGAAGAGGCAAGAGAGATGTTTAGGAGAGGTATGTAGGTATGTTAGGATTCTCCAGAGAAACAGAATCAATGGGATATATCTTTATATGTTGTACATTATAGATATATAAAAATCTATAAATAATAAATTTATAAATTATATATATATATATACATATACACATATATGTATGTTTATATAAAGAGATTATGAGGAATTGGCTCTTATAAGTGTGGAGGCTGAGAAGTTCCAGCTTGCCATCTCTGAGTGGAGACCCAGGAAAGCCGGTGGTGTAGTTCCAATTGAGTGCAAAAGTCTGAGGCCAGGAGTGCTGGTGGTTCAAGTTCCAGTTCAAGGGCAGGAGAAGATTGATATCTCCACTCCCGCAGACAGAGAGAACAGAATTTCCCTTGCTCTGTCTTTTTGTTCTATCCAGGCTCTGGAAGGACTACATGAGGCCCACCCACACTGGGAAGAACAATCTACTTTGCTCAGTCTACTGATTCAGATGCTAATCTCATCCAGAAACACCCTCACAGAGACACTCAGAAAGAATGTTTAACCAAATATCTGGGTATCTTGTGGCCCTGTCAAGTTGGCTCATAAAATTAACCAGCCCAGAATAATTCCTCTCCTAGAGTCTTAAGTGAAACTATGGTCCTACTTACACCTTAATTTTGGATTTCTGGCTTCCATAACTGGGACAGGATAAATTTCTATTGTTTTAAGTCACTCAGTTTGTGGCACTTTGTTATGACAGCCCTAGGGAACTGATGCATCCTGTGGTATCTAACGGCATCAGACAAAGAGGTATTTTGGCAGAAAGGGCTGATGATATATCTTTGCTCTGCATCTAAACTAATCATTAACTTAAAAAATAGTTTTGTATTACCAAGTTATAAAACCATTTTTATACATATTCTTATTCTCATACAATACTATTTCTACTATAGAGAATAAGAAACGAAGGCTTAGTGAGTTAAGGAACTTGCCCAGTTCATACAGCTAGTAAGTGGTATTGAGGTCCTCTGGCTTCAGTATTCATTCCTGAAACTAGGGTGATCCCTTCTGTGCAGGAATTAGGAAGTAGGCTCTTGCCGAGTCATCAGGTACCACCCAGGGAAATTAGGAAGCAGTGACCCTGCAGGCTGTGTGGGTCATTCCCCCTGAGAACTTCTGTGCTCAGTAGGGCTTAAAATACTTGCCTGTGCGAAAAGGCTTACATTTCCCCCTCCACGAGCACCGCCTGGGAAATGCAAAAGACAAGTACAAACGCAGAGTGGTTTCTGGTTGTCATGTGGGCTTCATGCAAAGAGTTTGCAACTTTTATCCTCTTAAAATGTTTCTTTGGGTGTTGCCCAAGTGGCCTTCCAACTGCTGGAGAGTGAAGTGTGCTTTCTAGTGACCAGCCTTGCCAATTAACTGGATGCCCTGTGCTCTGGTGGAACTCTGTGTCACCGTATGTCATTTTGAGATGCACCCAGAGCTCCGCTGGCTCAGAGGTCCTGCAAGCTGAATGTGCATGATGCCTAAAATGGCTCAGAGCAGTTGAATATGCCACAGCTCAGGTTTTCCATTTTAGCTCTGGATTCAAGAAGCAATCTTTGGACAGAATAAAAACTGTTAATGCTGGGTAGAGAGTTATGAGGTGTGTATTCCTTACTAAAACAAATCCAAAATGGTTGCTCTGATTCTACGTGAGTGTTCTGTGGGGTGGCTGTGATTTTGACTAATGAGGCTGTATTTCCTAATACTTTCTGCTGCGCTTGCAGGCACCAGAGTGGTTCTTTTAAGAGACTCATCACAGTACTACTCAGATTAGAATCTGACCCTCAAGGTCTTTTAAAAGAGGAAGGCTTTGTGAGAAACTGCAGACCAAGATGACAAAGTGGCATCTCATTTGCTTTCTATGTAAGCGAGTGCTCAGGAGAGCTGAAAAGGAGGAAATGGGCCCTATTCAAAGACGGACTCAGTTCCTTTGGTAAAAGTGGCAGGGTCCTTGTTACACTCAACTGCCATCTTGCTCAAAAGAGCTACAGCCTAGGCATTGCGGCTGACATGTCTTAGAATTCAATTAGTGATAGTGCAGTGACTCAATTTAATACCCTCTCTTAAGTGAAAGCCAGTGTATAAATATGGCATTTTCAGGCCAAACTGATCCACACAAATGATATACTCAGAATCTGAAACTGTTGGCTCTTTCTTTGTCCCAGAATTGAGGACATGTAATTTCTTCTATTTCCTCTATTCCTTCCTAACTTATTTCCTCTATTCCTTCCTGAGTTATTTATACTGTCATATAAATAACTCAGTATATTCAATATTTTAAGTTCCTTAGTATATAGTAACTGTTTTAAGATAAAAGTAAGAATGACAACAACCACAACAAAAACCATATCTGTACTTTAAGTGTTTTACATACTTAATATGCCTCATAATTACTTATCTTTATCAACTCCATTTTACAAATAGGTAAACTGAGTATAGTAGTTTACAAATAGGTAAACTACTACCAGATAAATCACCGAGGCTGAGCTGGAGAACAGTGGGCAGGAAGCTATAGAAAAGATGGCATAACATGTTACAGATGAGGTAACATTTGAACTCCCTTAGAAAAGGCATTCTGTATTGGTAGAGGGAAGAGATGAGCAAAGCCATGGTTATGAAGTATATGGTACTTCTGGGGAATGGTGATGTAATTCATTTGGAACTCATAGTAACACAGAGCAGAAAAGTAGAAATCAGCGTAGAGCCATTGCCGGATTATTAGGGCCTGTGAATCCTAGTCTACAGCTTTCAAAGAACTTCTTTTTTCAGTCAGACTGGAAGAGCCCTTGGAGGGTTTTGATCAGGACGGGTTGGAGGTTGGGGCATAATCAGGGCTGTGCTTGTAGGAAGATTAATTTGGCAGTCCCGTGTTTGATGGAGTCAGGGGTGGGGGCCCTGGGTGAGCTGGAAACAACAAGGAGAGAGCTCTCCTTTGGACTTTTGAATTCGCTTGCATGTTTTTTCTTTTAAGATTAAACAGAAGTCATCTTCTGATTCAGTAGGGGAGGATCAGTGTGGGGAAAGGATGAAGGGAAGACATCACAGGTTGCTGAACCCAGACAGCTACCTACAAAGTTGGTAGCTTCATGGCAGATTAGGAAATCATGAGGGACAAAAATAACATTTTAGGAAAGACCACTCTCTCAGGACTGCTGGTAATTGATGCTAAAGATAGTCACCAAAATAGTCAAGGGGGTCTCTGTTCATTAAATAATGTAAGATAATAAAGAGAGGCTCCCCACTACTAATAAACCGTATGGACTATGGAGTTTATGTATCCATGTATTTTTTGATATCATAAATGCCAAAGGTCTCTTTTATGCTAATCTTATTTTTAAGACTGACAAAAGAATAATTTATATGTCCATTGGACACATACAAGTTTATATACACTCTATCATGGTATTTAAACTAGTTTATTTATTTATTTATTTATTTATTTTAAAGGTGACTTTTAAATACAGGGTCATTAAGATGACTGACGTTAGAAGGAAACTACAACTAAGTATTTTTTTTCTTTTTACCACATTGTTTTCTGTTGACATTTCTATGGTTTGGTGTCTGTCGCATTGGTTCTTTTGTTCCCTCTGAATCACATAGAATAACTTAAGCTGCCAGTAGTTTAAGGAATATAAGTAGTATGTTTTTTTTTTCTGGAGTCAAGGATTATACAGTGCATTTTAAATTTTAACAGCTACTGATGGAGACCCTGAGAGATTCAAGCACACTGGAGTTTTGGACTTCAGTTTTTTTTTGTTTTTTTTTTTGTTTTCTATAGAAAAATGCTCATCCTGGACCATGGGAAAGGCCTATCGGCAGAGAGGGTGACTATTTGAAGTGGAATTTATTTTTCATCACAATCCGTGCATGTTTTCTACTGGGGCAACTTGCTGTATACATTTTTAATATTATGGAGCCACCAGTGTTAATAAAAAAACAGCTGAATACATATTGGCATCCTTGGGGATAGGGCTTTGGAATGCTGAGTGGGCCTGCTAGTTGGTAAAACTTTAAGAAATCTCTTTTAGAGATTTTTAAAGACATTTACTTATCAGTAGTCCAGATGCCACTTGAAATGATAAATAAAAAACTTTGGATGTAGGTTTAACTTTGCATTAGCTAATAGAAAAACATTTTAAGGATATATGTGATAAATACATGAGATGAAAAAACAAGGAAAAATATAAAATTAAACATGCAGTATAGACCAATATTTTTTATGTTTATTCTTTATTTGGAGATTTTTTTTTAGGCGTGAGTGCTTTCTTATAACTTTACACTCCACAATCTGAGATCCATAGTGGAACTCTTTAAAGAACCACATGGAACCCATATAATTCACCTCTGAAAATACAAATTGTTTTCTTAAAAGTTACCTCACCATAGCAGGGGTTCATACTTTGGTATCCATGAATGAGCTTTAAGGTGTCTGTCAGCTCTTTGAATTATATCAGGAAATTCATATACATGTGACTATATTCATTTTAGCATATATATATGCCAAATATATATATATATATTTTAAATTTAGGTTCTCAAAGGGCTTTGTAACCCCCAACAGGCAGAGTGCCACTAAATTAATGGAAGGTAGACACGTGAGTCAGGATTTTGGCAGGTAACAGATGACAAACTCAATTGGGATGAGAGTTTCATGAAAAGACTATTTTTCAGCGTGTGGAAGGGTTAAAGGAAATCAACAATTGATGAATCCCCAAGGCTAGCAACAGTGGAATGCCAGCCAGGACCACCCCCAGACCTAAAGATGCCAGCAGAGGGACCTCGTTCTGAAATCTAGAGAGCTGTACCTATAGCTGATGGATAGGGTACATCTCAAGAGTACAGCCTTTGGTGGAGGAATGCAACCCCTTTCAAAAAAAAGCTTTTTAAAAGTACCTGGCAGGAGGGAGTTGGAGGAAAAATACACATCTAGTTTCCCTCCTGGACTTGGACCATTGTTTATGCCTCCCAATATCTCAGTCTGACCAGAAGGGGAAGGCAAAGAGGCCCAGGGACACAGTCTTTAAAGTCTTCAGGGGCTGCAAGCAGTAGAGAGGGTGAAACGTAGGTCTGGACGAGCAAATAGAGAACATGCAGCACAGTGGAGCCGAGCTAGCATGCTTCACGATGACCCTGGTGTCTGTTTCCCTGATGCCAACGTGAACCAAAGCCAAATTGTTCTCTAACAACTTTCTCAGTTTAGAAGTTCTCATTATCCAGCCGTCAAGCTTTATTTCCAGTTATTTTTTTTTTTCAATGTTCTACTTTGTAAGGATGGTTTCTAATTGAGCCATGTGAACACTAGTGGGTTAGCAGCTTCCAATTAATTTTAAGTTAAGTTTAGTATCATGGATGTTGGGAAAATTTTAAGGCATTTAGATATCATGTGAAAATATATCATTAGAATGCTCTAGAAGCAAAGAGGACAACAGTCATTTATCTACTCCTAGTGAAACAAAACTATGATCGTACTATATGTTCAACAGACTTTGTACTTTGTTTTTATTTCAGTGAGATACTCAGATCTGTAAGATCCAATATTGCATTAACTCGTTGTACGGAGTTCATTATTGTAATTAGACTGCTTTTTAAGATTATTAGTGGACTCACTAATGTACTTTTAAAAAGCTTTATTTGGAAGGAAGTCAATATCCAAAGCCAATAGACCCGACGGGCTTGTGTGCCACATGCTCTGTTGCTGAAAATCATGTTATCAATTTTCATGTGACTGTTAATCAATTAGAGTGACAGAGAGATGATTCGAAGTCAATTTTCTGTTTATTGCTAAATTAGCAGTTGATCACATGTGCTTATTTTGGGTTCCAAAGAAGCCATGCTTTCCTTTATCAAGAGACAGAATGGAGGTCAATGATGGGAATAATCATTTGTGCTTTTAAAAATATTTGCATATTAAGATTCAGCATCTACAACTGTCAGTTACAGAGCTAAACTGGCAGATCTGTGCTGGTATTTCAGTTGAGACAGCCAGCATAGGAAGACTATGAAGAAGTGCTGTACCTGATACAAACATACCCAGTCAATGTATAACCCAGGAAATGGGTTGGTCAGTCAACATGTTGTCCTTGAAATGAACAGGGATCCAGATTTTCAAATGGAGACATGTGTTGCAAGACGTACCTTCTTTGAGATTGGATGGAAAGCTATTCTGGTGATTGTGGAATAGTAACCATGCTATGCAGTGGCCAAATTGTTGGTCAGACATGGAGAGTGTCATAAGATTTAAATAACACTCTATGAATGATACAGTGACTAACACTGGACACGGTGGTGGTGGTGGCAGCTAATTTTTTATTGAATGCGCTACTGGGTGCCTAACACTATGCTAAGTGTTTTAGAAAACAGCTCTGTGAGTAGCTCCTAAAAGCTGTCATGTCTCTTAGCAGAGGAAGAAATAAAGGTATCTTTATTTACCCAGATAACAGTCTCTATCTAGTTGTTCTAGGAGTTACTATCTTTAAGAAGAAGAAACAAAGACATAGAAAGATTAAGTGGCTTGTGTATCCTCAAGGTTGAATTTTGTCCAATTTCAGAGGTTGCGAATTTGATTAGAATACTAAATTTTCTGAATTGGCATCCGAAGGCCTCTTTTTGAGGCCTTCCTTTGCATTTTATAAGCTGATTAATCTTTGAGCGTCCATTTCCTTATACATGAAGCAGGGGGTTAAGCGAGATAATCTCTAAGGTTCTCTGTAGCCCTAAGTATTCAGATTCTAGAACTATCCAGGAGGGAGCAATTTCTCTCAAATGTAGAAAATTATGCCAATATTCTAATTATAAATCAAATGCTAGGGAATCTGGAATGCAGACATTATATTTCTCATAAGAACCTCAACTCCTTGTAATTGCATATTTTCAATTACTCAGTGGTGTAATTGAATCACTAAAGTATAGCTCCTTAATTTATGTTGGATAGCAGGTGGACAAGTTTACTATCAGAAGTGTTGCACATTTTGACTTTTCTTCCTTTAAGATACACTTCCAATTGGAAAGTGGAATAAATTACTGAGGATTTGTTGATGATTCACAGTTATAGAGGGAACATTAAAGCTTTGGGATGACAGAATGTATTTTGTCCATATATTTGGACAAGTGAAGTTGAGTTTAAATTACTTATGATAATATTTAATGGTGGGCCAGTAAATGCACTGTTGTCTATTTCATGAATGTAATTAAATTGTGTAAGACAAGACCTCACTGTGGCTCTTAGCTATTAAATCTCTGTGGCGACGTGAGGTAAGGCTGTCAGTGTTCTGCGGGGAATTACCAAGCCAGAGGAGTTAAGAGGAAGGATTTGCTAGCTTCTGCCATATATCACTAGCTCTATTTGGATTCTGGAATGCCCATCTCAGTGCAGTGTCTGGGGTGCACTTACAAGGTTTAAATAGAAATTAAGCTGGAGATGGGTCCATTGCCAAATGTAGCCATTTGCTTCCATAAACACAACTAGAGGGAGAATAAAAAAGAACCAAAAGGAACAAGCCAAGCCAGCGGCAGCCCATATAGAAAGACGATTCTCCTACTGTGAGGATCCCAGAGGGAATAACCCCCATAGGAAGAGTGGTTAGGATGGAGTCAGCCTTCAGATTTGGAATGGTCTTGCTCTGGACTCACTGGGAGAGAGAATTAGATTTGGATGCTGGATCCAAGTAACCTTGAAAGGTCAGAATCAGGAGAGGGAATTACTCTGATACCTGTTCCCTGAAACATAAATATCACTCATGGACTTTTAGTCCAACCTTGAACTGATTGCATTGGCTCAGCTGGTGCCCAGGTTATGGAGGGTGGGTGCTACTGATTCTCCTATCAAGGAAAGTTTGGGCCACCTGTTCTGTACCCAGGTTAACCTTGCTGTTAGTTGGGCACCCCCCGAGTTACAGTAATCTCATCTGGAAGTGACAGAGACATTCAGATTAGGTTAATAGGGCTGCAGATAATTGTGAGTGAGAGCTATGTACATACAGTATTTGTATGTGTTTGTACTTGTATATATGTGTATTAATAATGTGTATACAATATTTCCAACACTCTGGAAGTTTCCCTTGTGCCCCTTTCAAGCCAATACCCTACTCAAGCCATAGATACTCTATGTTGTTTTCTTCTGTAAGGTCACAATGTTCTTTTGTCCTTCCACTTATGTTTAGGCAGGTCGTTTACCGCACAAGGGGACTTGGTTTGAGAGGGCAGGAGGAGCTGAAATCCAGTCCGTTCTCAGCTTGCTAAGCTGTGTGTCCTGGTGTGGGAATGCTTGTGCTGGAAGAAAGGGGCATCTTTGATATTTCAAAAGCTGCTATTTAGTTTAGCGGCAGCTGGATCATTTTAGACATTTAGGTCAACCCAAAATTGTTGAGTGTCTACTTTGTACTGGGCACCATGCTAGGTTCTGGTGGGTATGGAATGAGCAAGCTGTGGCTTCTGCTTTTTAGTAGTTTGTGATCTAGTGGAGATGACAGCCAGGTAAATGGATAAAGGTGCTATTGTGCAATATAGGTAGCGATAAAAGTCCATACACACAGCATGTCACAGCAACAAAGAGGAGGGAGGCTTAGGTGGTTTGGCAAGGTTGAGGCAGGCACACATACAAATACCAATGCAATATATACTCACGTATGCAGAAACCTACACTGATTCTTTTTTTCCTTTGAGCATTGGAAAATCCATCAGTGATCAAGAGATGAATGCAAACATACAGCTAGGGACTCCTAGCTTTCCCTGCCGGTAATAGAGATAATACTTAAAAATAAAATCATAATTGATTGCCATGTTGACAGGTATTCACAAGCATGTCTGTGAATAAATTGGAGTTTGTACTCTTATGTAATCTTGAAGGATCAGTTAGCCTTTCTTAGGTGATGTCTACATAAACATTCTGAAATGACTACGAAGGTGAGCCTGGGAACATAGCTAACTCGGTTATAATGAATGCCTCTAAAATATTCAGTTTTAGCCCTGATCATTTTTTCTCCAAAAAGAAATCAAAGATTAAATCAATCTAAAAATAGTAATAGTGGCTAACTTTTTATAAGCATCACAGAACAATCTTATGAAATAGCTTCTTTTATCAGCTGTGTATGAGAGATAAACTGAGACACCAAGATGTTAAGTTACATGGCTAATGCCTTGTAAATGGCAGAAGCAAGAATCAAAGGCAGGTTTTTCTGACCTAGAGTCTGTGTGCTTAATTGCTAAGCCATGATGATGCTGCCGGAACAGTAACTAAAACTGGTTAACAGAGCTTCTTAAATAACTTTTCCACTCCTTGATGAAAACTGTATTTGAGAACTTTTATACCATCATAACATATTTAGGCTCTCAAGAAATGCTGTAGATTCTTTGAAATGGATAACTAGAGGGTAAGATTAAATAATAATAGCAAACACTTCCAGAGTACTTACTACGAAACTGATATTATTCTAAGTACTTTGTATGACAAGTTACTCTTTATCCATGTATAAAAAATACTGTAAAGTGTGTAAAGTGCTTTAATCTTAAGTGTATGGCTCAGTGGATCTTTTATATGTGTATACAATATTTTCAACACTCCAGAAGGTTCCCTTGTGCCGTTTTCAAGTCAATACCCTACCCAAGAGGTTACCACTCCCAGAAATTACTTCTATCATTATAAATTAGTTATATCTGTTCTCGTACTTCATGTAAATGGAATTGTACATTATTTATTCTTTTGTATCTGTCTTCTTTTGCTCTTTAAAATGTCTGTTAGATTTACCCATGTTGTTATACATATGAGTAATTATTTATTCTTATTGTTGTGTAGTATTTCATTTTATTGATTTCCCACAATTTATTTAGTTCTTCTCCTGTTGAATTGTTTCCACTTTGGGGCTAATACAATTAAAAATGCTAGAAGCATTTTCATCTATGCCTCGTGTGGAATATATACTCAGTTCTCCTGAATATAAAGTAGGAGTGGAGTTTCAGGGCCATAGTGTGGGCGTGTGTTTCACTTTAGCATTTACTGCCAGATAGTTTTCCAAAGTGGAAAATTCTAGTCACTCTTCATTTGTGCTACCACTTGGTACTGTCAGTCTTTTAAATTTCAGCCATTCTGGTGGATATATAGTAGAATACCATTTTATTTTCTTCTAAATACTTTAAATTTAATCCTCATGATAACTTCTGGAGATCGACACTATTATTATCCCCATTTCACAGATGAGGAAACTGAGGCACAGAGAGGTTAAGTAACTTGCCCAGGCTCACACAGCTAGTCAGTGGCAAAGCCAGTATTCGAACACAGGCAGCCTTGTTCTGGAATGCATATTCTAAAACACTTTGCTGTGCAATGGGACTACTTATCAGAAGTAAACAGATAGCTATTCTCTGGAATTCCACCGTTTAAGCCTGCAGTTCTTTAACCCTATGAATTATATCTTCAAACATTTTTGCCATAGTTCCTTATCAACAGTATGAATACTACTTAGTAATTTTATTTAAAATATAAGTCATTGTAGCCTCTTCTTAAACTGTTGTATCTATGTCAATGCAATTTCTTTTATCCTAATAAGTATTAAAAATAAATGTATAACTCTTGCATACCATTGTGATGCTCATACTTTAGGAAGCACTGACTTAAGCTATTTGATGACCTGTCTGCCAAAATCACCTATTTCTCAGAAGTTAAAAAAAATTTTTTTTTGCCATATATAAAATGATGAAAAAAATTAACATTAAATTCAAAATTTTGGCCCCATAGTGACACAAACACTGCTTTAATAGTTTCAACAAGTGTTTTTCACACATTTCCTATGTTTTAGATATTATGTGTGGCTCTTTAAGAGGCAGAGCGATAGCAGGACCCAGTCTTATTGACGGTCAGTTTCATGGGAGATTACAGTTTACTGGAGGAGGAGGGGGAAGAATTAGGTACCACCATAAGTTATAGTACCAGAAGGCAGAATGTGCCATGTGCTATAGAGCGGTTCCGAGTTCTCCACATCATTGTCTTTGAAATGGCTCCGTGGTACCATCCTAATGCCTCCCAACATGTTATTGAGGCAGCAGTTGGTAATTATATATGCCACTTTTTGATCAGAGGGAGAAAAAGCTATTTCATCTTTATCCTCAATCACTTTCCATTTAAAATATATAATTTTTGCTCCTTTAAAATGAATCTATCTTACTTTTTATCATTAAATGTATAAAAAGAGACAAAATAGTATAATAGTGACACAAACCATGATATACTATATACTAACTGCATACCTGTTACAGACTTTAACAGTTAACAATTCATGGCCAACTTTCTTTCTTGTTTCTTTAGTTCTACCCACTATCCATTTCCTCCTCCCATATTACTTTGGAGCAAATCCAAGACATTATTTCTTCTGTAAATATTTCATTATGTTTAAAGAAAAGCAATCACAATACCATTAGCACGTCAAAAAATTAACAGTAATTTTTACTATCAAATATATAGTCAATGTGAAAACTTCCAATTATTTTATACATGCCATTTAACAGTTTGTTTGAAAAAGGATCTAAATAGGGTCCATGTGTTGCCATCAATTGATAAGATTCATTTACTCTATAGATTACCCCCCCCATCTCTTTTGTTGTACCTTATAATTTATTTATTCTAGACCAATCATGTCCAACTTCTGAGTTTAGAAGAACAAAATGGAATATGGATATTGGAGTTTCTATTCTCTCCATCTTACGTATCTTGAAAGAAGAAGACCTTAGTATTGACTTCTGAGTTACTCCTTGGGAAAAACACTGAGGCTTTCTCATATGTTTAGAAATATATTTTTTGCATGTCTAGCAGATATCTATGTAATTATTTATTTATGGTGCTGTGGCACCACTACCCTGTCCTCCACTCTGCTCACCCACGAGTTTAGGCAGATGAAGGCAAAGTGGATCACTCAGCATCCTGAAGCTTCAGACCCAGAACTTTGCCATTTTGATGTGAATAGTATTTTTGAGGGAAAATCGACTTGAAAGCAGCTTCAATGTAGCAGTAAATGAATATGAGCCAGAGTTAAGCGTCCCATCAACTGGCTCCATACAGCCCCGTCTCTTGCAGCCATCTGAAGCCATTTCTGCAGAACTCTGCCTAGTCAGTTTCACACAGGGTAGCAGCGTGACACAGGAATAACTGCTTTTGTATTTCTGTGCATGTGCCTTTTTCCCTCTATCATGCACTTGAAGGCATTTTGGAAGAGTGTTTTTTTTTTTCTTTTTCTTTTTTTTTTTTTAAACAGCATATAAAGCTAAATTGAATTCAATGCTAGTAAAAAGGGTGGCTTATGTTAGAGACAAGAATGTGTTCTTTCAACTCTGAATGGAATGGCAAAAATCTAAATGCAAGGTGTTATTTCCTGTGGGGCTGAGAAAGATTATTTTTTCTTATGATACTTCTCTGCACCACTCTTGTACTGTTTTCTAATTGGGGTGTGTGTATGTGCACATCTGTTTATTCCTTCTCTCTCCTTTACTATGAAAATAGTAAGTGCTATATAATTATAAGACATCATGTGCTAGGCAATGTTTAAAGTGCTGTGTGTATGTTGACTCATGTGCTTCTCATAATAACTTTTTGAGGTAGGTTTTCCAATTACCTCCATTATACGGGTGAGGAAACTAAGGCAGGGAGAACTTCCTGGTCCTGGATCACACTGATAGTAACTAATGGACCAGAGATGCACACCCAGGAAGTCTGGCTCTGGAGTCTGCTCTATTCAGCCTCTTCGGAGTCATATATATGTTCACTTTGAGCCATATGCTCCTTCTGGACTGTTGCTGGGACAATCTACATACCATCTGGGTGACTTTGAACAAAACCCTTAAAAATCTCTGCTCCTAGGTTCTTAACATGAAATGGAGATAAATCTCATGGAAGGTTTTAGTGAGATCAAATAAGATAATATTAAATATAGAAGTGTGCCTGTTCCAGAGCAGATGTTCCATCAATTCAATTTGGTTTTGCAAGAATTAGTTGCGCGTGTGTTCTGTGCTAGGCACAGAGGATAAAAGATAGCCAGGACAGACACAATCCGTGACCTCTCACAGCCTCCTGTCCAGTGGGAAAGGTAGACAAAACCAACAAACGATGAGCAATCTTGACTAGTGTTGAAAAAGAAATAACCTGCTGCTAGTTTCCTTAGACATGCTGAACCTTGAACTTGGCCCATAGGAGAAGCTCAGGGAATACTTATTAGATTAGATGGACTACATCAACTGCTAAAGATTATCACCAACTGTGACTTAAAAATGCAAATATCACAGTGTGATCTGAAAGGGCAGAAGATGGGGCAGGGCTGACTCAGATAGAATACAGCTAATAGAAGTCAGAAAGAGTGTAGCACAGTGGCCAGCTCCCAGGTATGGGCACATGATGTAGTGGGAAGGCAAGAGGCATCATCAGCTTGGAGCTCCTCTGTGAGTCCTGTCTCTGCTTTTGGTCAGCTCTGGGACCATGGACAAGATTCTTTTAGTCTTTAAAGGATTTTAGCCTTTAGCCTCTGCCCCTCATTTATAAAAACAGAGCTGGGAGTATGTACTTTGTTACATCAAAAGGTTATGAGAAAATGCAAGAAAATTCTTAGGAAACTGGCTGATGTATTATAATTTCTCAGTGAATAGTTTTTATTATTATTGTTATTCATTATTATTATAACTTCATTACTGTAAGAAACCATCTATATCACTGCTAAATTAATGTTAGTTTTTTTTCTTTGTTAGATGACTCAAAAAATAATGTCATAGAAAATCATGGTATGGTAGGAAGATTCTTGTCTGAGTGGCAAGGGGCTTGGGGTTTATTCTGTCTCTATTGGTAGGAGAGACTTCAGATAGCCACTTCCCTCTCTGGGCTTCAGTTTCCTCACAGGGAAAATCCGATTTGGGCTAGACAGGCTCCAAGGTCATTTTTAACACTGGGATTCTGTGATGATCTTCCAAGATTGCACGCTGTCCATTGGAGACCCCCATGGGAATGAATTACTTAGAGACCTGTCATCATTAGCAATTCCCAAATGGGAATGATTTCAAATGTCCTCCCACCTAGGGACATTTGTTCATGTCTGGAGACATTTTGATTGTCACAACTGGGGTGTGATACTGGAATCTGGTCGATGGAGCCCCAAGATATTGCTAAGCATCTAATAATGTGCAGGACAGACATGTACAATAAAGTGTTAACAGTACTGAGATTGAGAATTCTTTGCTTACTTTGTGTTTTCTAATACCAGGAGCTGAGCCACGAATGCACATGGATGTCCCCATCCACAGTTATTTTACTAGGCATCTTGGTCATTTGAAAGGGTCACATATAAATGTTATTATTCAGGAGCCTTTTCTTTCTATTCTCTTCCGTCTCTTCATGACTGCCAGTTGGGAACAAAGATGCGGTATCATATGGCAGTAGAAACACAATTAGGGACACCTTAGAGAGGAGAGCATGAAGCAACTTCTGTGTAAAGGGGCTGGCCGTAAAGGGAGTGGAAATGGGTCACCATCTATCTTGCTAATGGACTGATAGGCAATGAGTGATTAGATATTCATGGGAATCCTTTCATAACATTAATTCATTCACTCACTGTGCGTGGAGTGCCTGTTGCGTGCCAGGCTCCGTGCTATTGCCGGAAATATAGAAAAGAGCAAAACAGCAAGTCTCTTTAAAGCAAGCTTTTCTATACCTTCTACCTTACCATCTCCCAGGCAAGTCTTACTCAGAGAACCTTCTTTTTCTGACTTTCTGGGTGAGCTAGGTGCCCTCTGTCTCTTCCTCCTGAACCCTGCATGTACTTTCTTACTCATCTATTTTTCTGTCTGCTTTCCTGCAGAGATCAGGTCTTGTTCTTCTCTGGATCCTGAGCTGAACATCTTGCCTCGTGCCTGGCACTGAGCGGGTACTCAAAACTGTTGAAAGAATGAGTGAGAAAGAGAAGGAAGGAAGGAAGGAAAGGAGGGAGGGAGGGAGGGAGGGAAGGAGGGAGGAAGGAAGGAAGGAAGGAAAGAAGGACGGAAGGAAGGAAGGAAGGAAGGGAGGCAGGCTTAAAGGCCAGTGTTCATGCAGTTTTAAGACTTCTTCTCCCTTTTGCCTTCATTCCAGTCTGCCCTGTGTATTTCAAATCGGAAAGAGAGAGGGAAGAGGTATGGAAGACAGCTTTCCAGATGAGGTCTCACTGGGGTGCATAGAGGTGACTGTCATTTGGAGAAAGGGAGGCTAAGGGAGGCTAATGGGATCTGAGGTCAATTTTAATACAAGCGAGAATTGTGGGTGAGCTGGCGTTGTGGGTCAGGACGTGAAGGTGATCAAGAAAAATAATGGGACTGGTAACTGCTCTTTAATGGGCAAATATTAATACCTCCATAAAGATAGTATATAGCTCAAAAGGTATTATTTTTAGTAGATGTTTTTTGAGTTGTATGAATTAATAAGGAGCAGCTTGGGTAGTGGAACTCATCAATTTCTCAAATCTAACTTATTTACACTGAATGTAAATGTTTCTCAGACTGGTGGCATCAGCCATTACAGTGGAAACTGTACTTTCTGGTAGAAACCGAATTCTCGTCTTAGGGCACGGAGGTGGGAGGGAGTCCTCTGATGCATTAGATACCTTTTTATAGGTGACTTCATCTTCTGTTACCTGCTCTCCTCACTGAAACCAAAAGTCCATACCCACTGAGAAGACATTTACAACCAATTACATAGTGACTGTGTTTATTAAACAGAATTGAGTAGCAATTAATTCAGTTCTTTTGGAATTGCTTAAGTTGGTCAGCGGTCTGTTGTTCTCATCGAGCTGTTATTAGTGTTAACTTATAGTGCCGTTCTCTCCTTTCAGTTCGCCATTGTAGGCACTCTGTCTGCTTGGTGGATGGCTGACTGTGGAATGGGTAGCCTCCCTCTGATGTCAGCTTCTTGCTGTAAACCACTTTCCAGACCAACACGCCTCTGAGATACAGAGTCCTGGGAAGCTGTGTTGTCCCCAGAAACTGTTCAATACATATAGGTCATTTCTCTTGGGTCTTTAGTTGAGGACTTTAATTCTGGCAATGGTATGAAAGCGCTGTCTTTCATATTATTATTATTTTCCTGTGGTTTAACAGACATTTTGAAGTCTTGGCTATAAACAGATAATAAGAGTGAAGCAATTTTATTGAATCAATTCTTAGGCTTTATCTTTTCCTTTTCCTCGCCTACCCATACTAATGGCTGCATCACCTGCTTTACAAAAGAGAATGGAGAAGGGGAGTTAAGTCTGTTGGGTGTTTTCAATATGATATCCCCTTTGACTCTTCCTCTAAGGTAAGCGTTACCTGAATGGGCAAATCAATCTCTGGGACAATAGGTAACACACATAAAAATCAGAGAGCCAGAAAGTGGAGAACTGGGATTTTCAATCCTGATTTGTCTTTGCTCCAAACTTTTGGTAAATCCTATCAAATACTATCTGTGAGGGGAAAGAGAGGACCAGGTATAGCTGAAGGCAAAGGACTTTATAACTAGAAAATAGAACATTAGCCATAGTATGGAGGAAAAAGTTGAGGGATTGAATTATTTCCCTCCATTGCTGCTAATAAGCATCTTGGAGGCACGTTGATTTCATCCAGCAAAACCCTTGAAGTTCCTCATAGTTTCTACCCATATATCATCAACCAGGACCTGGAAAGAGTCAAACTCTGGTCAGGAAAATTACCAGCATCCTATGTCTTGAAATTTATCTTCTTGATACTGTTGGAATTTTTGGCTTCCTTTGTAGAAAGTGGAGGGACAGTATAGCAAAGAATTATATTGCTAGCTAACATTTATTGAGAACTTTCTACATAACAGGTAAACATCTAGTGCTTCTGAAACTGCTTCTGGGGGACTCCCTCCCCTTCCTTTTACAAAAATTCTAATCTGTCATGGACTATTGTCCTATTAAACTATGATAAAAATTAATTAATAGAAAAATGAAATTTAAAATGGCATAAAGACTGTAAGACCATCATCTTATTATTATTAGAGTCAATGATCATGAAAATTATTCTCTCAGATGGCTGATTTCAGTATTTACCTGATCATGGACTGGTGACATACAGAATGATGTATGACTGGCATGGTCCATGGACCACACTCGGAGTAGCAACTTACGTGAAGCTGTTCTTGGGAGGATTATTTCCCCATGTTACAGGAGAAGAGACAGAGGCACCAGAATGAATTTCCCAAAGCTATGGAACTAGTAAGATGAGGAGCCAACCTTGGAAGGCAAGCAGCTTATTCCAGGCTCTACCCTGTTAACTTCTGTACATTCCGCCCTGACTCATGGGGTACAGAGTTTGGGCTCAGGATGGGATGGACTCCAGGCAAATCCTGACTCAATCTTTTAACACCTGTATGATATTAGGATTAAGTGACATCTCAAAGACTCATAGGTGGCCCCTGGCATGATGTAAGGAGCTCAACAAATAGAAGCCATTCATTTTGACAAGGATATTATTCCAAATGGCATTTTGATAATGACTTTGGGTGGATTATTTGATTTGGTGCAGTTAATATTCCACATGCCCATGTGTCTCGACTGTCATGTTTTTCAGAAAACACTTCATCAGTGGTTTCTTTATTCCATGAAAGAAATTAAGTTTAATTTTATCATTTTAATATCTCTGTCCATTTATTTTTAAATCCTATGGCAGGAATAGCCAGCTACAAAATTTATTAGGAGAATAGATTTTGTTTCTTTGGGGAGATAGTAAGACAGTTCTGGGGTCTGATCCATGGTTTAAATTCCAGTTTTTCTAATTATCAGCCATGTGCCCTTGACTAAGTTGATTTTCCTAAACCTCAGTCTCCTCATCTGTAAAATGAGGTGATAATAATATGATCTATTTCAGTGTTGCTGTGACAATTCAGTGAGTCAGTACATGTTATGCATTTGCCACAGAGCCTCGTAGATAATGAGCACTTACCAAATATTAGTCATTATTATTGATGCTGATTTATGAGGAAAGGATAGGATGCCAAGACATCACTCATTCACTATATGTGGATTTTAACCAAAAAATTTGTAAAAATTAATGATACTATTAATGGTTAATTATTAGAACTATTTTTCCTGAGTACCTATACTGCTGGTCCTAGCATTAGTCATATCCACACACATTATTCATGTAATTCTTGCATCATTTTACTGACCAATAATCAAATCTCATGGTTGTCAAGTAATGTGCTCAGTGTCCCATAAAAGCCCCCAGGTGGAACCCAGGATTCACCTGGCTGCACTGGACACTGTTTTCCAGTTTATTCTACTCAGAAGCAAACCTGATAATAAAGAATGAGTTTGCATTTACTTAACTTCTATGTTGGGACCTGTTCCAAGGCTTTACGTGAATCATCTCATTTTATCCTCACACAATCCTATGAGATAAGTTATCCCCATTTTTTATAGATGAAGAAACAGGGGCAAGGGAAATAGGGAACTCAGGGAGTGAGAATGGGACCAAGCTTTAAAGGCAGGGAGTCTGATTCCACAGCCCATGCTATGCTATAAATGAGGGAGAAACACACACACACACACACACACACACACACACACACACACACACACACCAGCCTAGGGGCAGGTGCGCATTATCCAGTTTCTTGGGTTAAAAGTTTTCTCTTCTTTGCAAAATAAGAGGCCCGTATTAGAGTCTTTTCTACCACTAAAAGCCGAGGACTCTGTAAGTAGGAGGACAAAATACAGCTTTCTTTGTATGTCTTCACCACATTACTGACCTGTTAGAAAATGGCCATCACATGAATGGCTTAATTTATACTTAGGCCCTATTTATACAATTTTGGGGAAAGAAGTCAAGATGGAGGCCCAACAGAGCAATTTCAAACATGTTATCAGCCTCTTACTCGGGATTAGTCCTAGAGTGCTGATTCTCTTCCTAAACACACACAATGGCATTGTGGGCTGAGAGATTTCTCAGGTTGTATTTCTTTTCCCACAGCTTTCCTATACACCCAGCTCCTTAGAGAAACTACCGATGATTGCCCGTTGTGCAAAGTAGACCCTCCATGACTCGGAGTGGAGAATGGACCATTATTTGGTGGAAGTGTGTCTAAAGATTTGCCAATTTTCCCCATGGAGTCGTTGAATGTTCTATTGATAGCGGCTCATTTGCTGGTCTACAGAATTAAAGAAAAATGTTCCGTGAAACTCTTAGCTTTCCAAACTGATCTGGAGAATTTATATAAAAAGTAGTTTTTGTCTTCCACTTAAACTCAATGGGAGAAAAGGACCTAAAAGATGATCATACACACTCTATAGACAAGGAACTAGAGATCAGAGATGTGACCTATCTAAGCTCAAGAAGCTCTGGATCATGCATGATCTAAACCAAGGGTTCCAGTCACCTCTGATCCTTTACAATGAATTTTGTATTTACAAACATTTTTTGGAAGAGCATGTTTATGGTGGAGATAAGAAACTCATGGGCCCACAGATGATACAAATGAGTGATGCAGTCAGGTAAAGAGCAATTAGGACTGGTGGGGAGTGTGGCTAGTTGAACATCATAAACCCTATTATAACGAAAAGTTACAACTTAGCATCAGCTAGCTGTTACCCAGTGTTTCATCAGACCTTTGAACTTTTCAAGAGAAGCAAATTTTCTGAACTGTATGTAAAATGTTTCAATTTTATATCATCGACTCATTCAGATTTTAAGGTAGTGCAGGCCCAAATACAACATGACGTTAGGTTAGCTGTAAACCATGGCTCACGCATTTGCAAACACAGATTTGTCAAACACATTGATGACAGCTTCTCTAACGACAGTTATGGCACCAGGATGTAAGTTTTATCCTGCTTCTTTTCCTATTGAATTATGTGATGATTAAAAAAAAAAAAATCACCTATACCTGGAGTTATATTTAAGTCAGTTGAGAGCAACTTCTCCTTTACTGGACATTTCATATATTTATGACAGGGTCTCTTATTCCATCTCTCTCGGTGGTGCTTGAGGCCATGCAGACTTCTGTATCACCTGTATTAATATCCATACTTTCTTTCCTGGTGATGAATACCCACTTGTGAGGGGGTGAGGTATTGGAGAGAGGTGACCGGCAGTTCTAAATAAGTATTAGAGACATGTCAAACTCAGTTAAATAAGAGATTTGAAGGGGGGCCTGGGAGAGGAAACGCATCTGTGATTCTTGTCAGGGAGGAGAGAGTATTCCTTCAAGAAAGATGGGAGAAATGAATGTGAATTGAAAGAAACTGGAGATTTTATCACTGCAGATAAATCTCTACTGCAGTCTCCAAAAACAGGGCCTTAGCTATGACATAAAGATGATGGTGTGTAGTCAAGTGTATTGAAACTCCCACAGATGTTTATTTGAAGTTCAGTGTTAATAAAATACATAGATGCATCTCTCTATTTCTCTTCATGTTCCCTCTCTCTCCCTATTCATTCATCCTGTTCAGCACCTAAAGAATTCCCCCTTTTTAGAAGACAGTGCATAACTCCTTGCTCTGGGTGTACTATACTTAAGAGTATCCAGGAATGATCAGTTTTAAGGGACTGGGGATCATTTTTAGCTTTAGGAAAGGAAATCCTGAGTTTAGGGACAGGGACATTTTATATTGCAACTCTGTAACAGTGTAGGTTTTCAGCTCACCTGTCAGAAGGACTTTATTTATCAGTCTTAAAAGTACTAAGTAACTTGTCATTACTTCTATAACAGTGGGAGTTAATTAAATCCTACATGCTTTAAGGAATCAAGCCAGGGTCAGTGCTGTTTTGCATACAGCATGCACAGATTAGTGGAAAGTAGCCTGTTTAAACTGTCACTTGATATTATATTAGCTATTAGATAAACAGTACAGGACTGTAGAGCACAGCAGATACCTGGCAGGGCCTCTCCATCCTTGCGCTGTGCCGTTGCGTAATCTGGCACTCCCTTGTTTGGGAAGAATGTAACACATGTAGACAGTGGGAGACCTTGACCACTGGCTGGTCTGTTTAAATTGCCATTAAACGCCATAATGCTTGGGGCTTTTTACTTTCAGGGAACCCTTGAAGTCGGTCCCTGAGAAAGACCTGGACAGGGATGAAGTAGATCTAAATTGCTGCCCATCAGAATTTGGGGATTGTCACGCTGGGGCGTGGGCAGCAATGTGACAGGGCTGTTGAGAAAAGGCAAAAGCAGAGACTGAGTTAAGTGGAAGACACAGAGAGGCAGTGAGGGTGGAGACAGGAGCTGCTTCGTGTGAACCAGGCAGGAGATGAGCTGGCTGCTGATGCAGTGGAATCAGAATCTGGTTTCGTCGCTTACCCACTGTGTGGCTTGACTTAACTTCCCAGTGTTGGTTTCCTTATCTGTAAAGTGGGCTTGTGCAAGGTGCCTGGGTCAAAGCTTTGTACTCGGAGTACGCTCTGGATGTACAGGACCTGACAGGATAAGAAGGCTGACCCCAAACCTAGTACAGTATCTATTAGTGAGTTAAGTCTGAATATGGCGCCAAAATACAGAGAGGAAGTTTGTCACTTCTTATTGTCATCTGCTTGCTAAGTGTGTTGGCCTGTGGTTTCCAGGTGTTGATCACACCAGAGGGAAGGCAGACATAAGTAAATGTTGTTGGCATTTGCAATGTGGACATCACAGGACAACATTTTAGCTGTAAACTGCCGGTTAAGTTGGCTGCCCTTTGAAATACACTCCTAAGAGAAGCTAAGGTTCCACCTGCTTTGAAGGTTTGTGACAGAACATCCCCAGCTCTGTCAGGAATGCCGCCTACTCTGATCACCCCTCATGCCTCATGCTTTATTTTTACTTTTCTTATGCGACCTAGTTTTTCTACCTTGCATTACGGTATTTGCAGGTTTTTAATCTCCTCTAGTCCAAATCCCTGTGTGATCCAGCTTTGACGCATTCGGAGCACCCAGTACAAACCCTGGCTGTAATAGGAGTTCAACGAATGTTTGTCGAATGAATAAACAGTTCGCTAAAAGATGGCGGGATGATTTTATTGACCTGTTTCAGTTTTTCTTGGCCAAGGATTACATCACGTCTTCTTTAAGTCTCTGAAGAAAGTAAGTCTTACGTCAAAGGCCCCAAGAGTTTGTTTCCTGAGACATCAAACCCCAGAGCCTGTAGGTGTCAGGCTAGAAGATTCTGGAATTCAGAGACTGCAGCGGCCTGCACATTCAACCAGCAAGCTTCCTGAGCAGCGGCAGAGGGCGCTGGTCTCATTTCCCCCCAATTATTGGCACGGGTCACAACTGGCCCTTAACTGTTCTTTTCTAAACCTGTTCCTTCTTCATTAACTTAGATTTCAGAAGCTACAAAAAGGGACACTTGGCTGAAGCCACAGCAGAATGGAGAGGTCAGGTGGGCTGTGACCCACCCAACAACCTGCCAGGGCCACAGGGTTCTTACTCCTTGCTCTCCAGTCTGGGGCAATTGGTGATGCCAACTTTGAATTAGATGCTCCGATACCTACTTAGGGAGGCATCTTGTGCTGCTGTCTCATTGTCCCCTCCCGGCCAGTCACCCACCTTCGCCACCATAACAAAAAAATGCTGGATTCACTATGGAGTGACTGCCATGTGCCTTTTCTAGGTCCCTGGAGTATGTCAGTGAGCAAACAGATGGAAAATCTCAGCCTGGTGGCACTTACATCCTAATGGGGCAGGGAAGGGACCCAACAAGATAAACACTGTAAGTAAGTGACAGCTATGTTGGGAGAGACAGAAAGTGCTATGGGAAAAGAGCAGGGTGGGAGGGAGGCATGAAGGGGGGAAGAGACAGACAGACACAGACTAGAGACAGAGTGTCTGGGGAGATTCACATACACAGAGAGAGACAAAGGACCAGAGACGAGACAGGAAAATAAAGAGAGGATCTGTGAGGGACAGTGACGAGATGGACAGAAAGAGTGAGACACAGAAAGAGCTGGGCAGAAAGTGAGGAGGGAACCGGCCACACCAAAGAGCAGTAGTTCCCCCTCCCAGCCTCACCAACCCCCCTGCTGCTTCTTCATCTTCTAACGTCCTCCCTTGCGCCCTTCCGTCTGCTCTGGGCACCTTCTCACGCCACCGCCTAGCCATCTTCGTAACATACACAGCCCATCCTTTCACCATCACAACCCTGCCTGAAAGGCACCTAGTCCCTCCCTGTTGCCCTCAGGCTGTGTTCACCCCTAGCACTGACCACTCCCCACCTCTTCAATCTCAACTCTCACTATCACCCCCACCCGGCTACATTGCACTGGGTGGCCTTTCTTAGAGACAGAGCTCTTGCATCTACCCTGAAAAGCCTTCTCTGAGTACCCCACTTCCATTATCTGAGTACCCCCCAATTTATCTCAGTTTGTAGTGAGCTGAGATGGGCAATGCGAACGCTAATGCCAGCTAACCCGTAGGATGCTTACTAAGGGCCAGGCACTGCGCTGCACATCTCATGTATCAGCTGGTTTAATCCCCCTACCAACCCTTTAAAGTGGGTACTATCATTGCCTTCACTTTAGAGATGATGAAACTGTGGCACAGGGGAGTTTAGAGACTTGCCCGAGGTAACCCAGCTTGTAAGTAGCAGAGCAGCCTACTCTTCTAACTTAAACCAGTACGTACACATTGCTCTGATTCCTAATACTGGATCGATCACTGTTTTTGTGATGTTTCCATGCTCGCCCTTCTCTCCCGTCCCTCCCACTCCCCAGATAGCACATATTCCTGGACTGTGAGCTGCTCGAAGACAGAGCAGACCCTTTTGGTGTGTAGCTGAGCACCTGGCAGAACCAGGTCTAAATACATCGTGGAGGAAGGCATGCATCATGGTTAGAACGTCTGTGCAGGGCTAACAAGTGACCTGTGTGTTTCTCAGCCGTGGCTTTGGAAGTCCTGAGTGACACTGTCTAGCATCAGCCTGTCTTAGGAAGCAAAGAATTCTGGAGGGGGTTTCCTGGATGAGGAGACCTTTGGAAATGGATGGTCCCGTGCTCCCTGGAGGCAGCTGCCTGGCCAGCAGACTCTGCAATTTCTCATGTGCCTCAAAGGAAAAGAGGGACAGATGAGGACAACCCTGCTTACCTCCTATGCCAGGAAGCCTGCCAACAAGCCAATACTTTCAGGTGCCATTTCAAAGGCTCTAATGGTCTGTGATGCGTAGGGGGCCACATAGGCCTTTGACAGGAAGACTGGAGTGTGGTCGGCACTCACTCTTGTTTTCGCAGCCTTGGAACATTTAGTCCCACCACTGAAGGCACGGATGGTGACCAGGCCATCTGTGCCCAGACCAGAGCCACTGAGGCCACATTCGAACTCTTGTTAGTCAGCAGTTAGGTAGAGTTTATGAGAAAAAAGAGAGAACACAGAATATACTAAGTATTAACTTTCCCCCCTGGGGAGAAAAATACATGGCTAAATGTACACGTGCTCCCTGGGGGACTTTGAAGAATGTAAGACTTTGAGAAAGGAGATGCTAATATACCTCCTCTGTCTCCCCTTCCCTTTCCCATCTCTGTTCTCAGCAAACCCTCCTCACCCGCTAGGACGGGGGCACTGTGAAATCACAGTGTTTTACTCACACATCCTGATCACTCTGGAAAGGTCATGAGAGCCCATCTCCTTACAAGCATTGAAGTTACTTTCTCCAGTAGCCAGTTGCCTTAAACCTACGAAGTATTGTCTGTTGAGGGTAGAGAACATAGAGTGCAGGAGGAAAACAAAAATAAATAAGAGCTTCTACGACATCTGTATTGATATTATAATTTTAAAACCTAAAAGCCCCTGCTGACTGTGGAAAATTAATGATAGGTAGAGTCAATATTAATTGTCCCTCCAAAAAGCAGTGGGAAAAAGCCTCAAAATGAAGACCAATATAATCCCCCTGCCAGTACTGTATTGAGCCTTTCTTCCAAAATATATATATTTTTAAACCACTGACAGGATTATTTAGGAAAGCATTTACTTAGTCCTGCTAATGGAAAACCATGATAATGATCTTGGAACAATAGGCTTTAGAAACATCAGCTCTTGGGTGATGACTGGCTTCCCACTCAGTCGATGCTGCAGTTTTTCTTTGAAAGGGGAGCCACCAGGACTCAGGGTGGAAGGAGTTTGGATATGTGACCTCCCTGTAGAGTTATGTGTGTGTGTGTTTTGTTTTGTTTTGTTTTGCTTTGCATTTCCCATGAATTATTAAATGCAACTCCAACAAGGGAGGAAAAAGCAGATGATTTCTCTTCGAGTTTGCTGATTAGCCGATTCCTCCGTCCGGGTAGGGCTCCACGTGTTTCTAGTTTCTATATACGTCCCTAGACATGGAGCATGATCCTTACTGCATCTCAAGTGAATGATTTTTCAATTAGCCTGTAGTTCCTTTGTGGTATCCCTTTGTAGTCCTGTGTGGTGATATAGAGCAAAGGTTTAAGAGGTTTTGGACAATTTACGTGGTTTGGAGAGGCAGTTTGTCACGGAACAATATCTGCAACAACTTTATGTTCAATTTGAGTCCTAGGTCTTTTGCTTATTTTTACAGCTCTGTTTTCTGAGATGTCCCAGCAAACTGAAAGGCAGTGTGTTGATGGTGGTGGTGGTGTTGGTACGGGGTTTCTGCAGGGAGCTGGGAGAGCTGGGAAGACCACTTCCCGAATACATAGCGTCAACAGCCATTAGTATAATTGGAAGGCTATTTGGTGAGTCTCATCAAATTATTTTGAACCGTGAATATCCTTTGGGCTGAGAACTTCACCTTGAGGGTGGTGAAATAATGTGGGTGGGGAAAAGAGTGGATTTTGGATTCAAACAGATTTGGGAGATCTGAGATTACTACTTTCTAAGATAAATTACAGCCATGCCTTGGAGGTATTTTGTGTTCCGTTCTAGACAATTACAACAAAGCAAGTCATACTACTTTTGCTGGTGAAGGGTCTTTCTTTCCATTTGTAAAAAACACAACACCTATGGAGTTCAATAAGGAGGATGTCTGTACTTATCCTCATCCTATCTCAATTTGCTAATCTGTAAAACTGGGGTTGATACGATGATTACATAAGATAACCCGTGGAAAGTGTTTCCTCAGAGCCCGGCACAAAGTAAATCCTCAGAAATAATGTTTCTATTATTGCTGCTGCTGTTAGGACTTTAGCCCAAGACACTAGATAGGGACACACACAAAGATTTAGTTAGAAAGATGTTCCTCATAACATTGTTTTTAATAGTGAAAAACTGGATAGACTAAATGTATTATGGCAAACACAATGGCTATTGTGTTATTTGGCTGCTAAGAGCCATGTGGCTGATATTTATTGATAGAACAGTATTCACAATAATTTAAGTGAAACATTATGTTGCAAAGTAGCATCATTCTATTGTTTGTTTAAATAGTACAGGCAAAAATATACACTCACATACTGAAAAAGTATAACTAGGTGTATTGGTGGGTGGCGGAATACAAATTGTCATGTTTAATTAGTTTTATTTATTTATTCTTTTGCTTATCTGAAGTTCTTTTACAACGTCCACATGTAGTTCTTGATTAAAATCTATTTTTTTGAGTGGAAAAAAGAATACTTTAAAATGGGGCTTCCAGGTGGGGGATATCCTCTTCAATGGTAAAAAAAAAAAAAAAAAAAAAAAGTCACAGCGTCATTATGACTTTATCAGAGATTTCAGGATGTGAACTTGATGGTGTCACTTGATCAGAAATCATAAGAAAGGGATGAAAGATCAGGAACATTTGAAAATGAGATCATGAGGAATGAGAACTCTATAGTCGCTTGGCCCCATATATTTTTTTAAATAGAAGACTTACTGACATTTGAAAAATGGAGACCTGTACCACTGACTTGAGGTTGACTGGCATTTATGGGCAGTATGAGGTATTATTTGCCTCCCTTCCAGCACTCTTACTCCTCATCCCCACGCTCACCCATCCACCCTCTGAATTAAATTGGATAAGCTATAAAACTTTCTGAAATTGCTATGTACAGAAAAGACTTGTTGTCGTTTTCAAAATATGACTTTTCTGGATAGAAATTCGAAAAAGTAACTTGTGACATTTTAAACACTTTTGCTGATGCTTGTTATAAAAGAAAAAAAATAAATAAAGAAAAAAGAAAATTGTACCTGTTCAGAGAGAAAAATGAGAAGAACTAAGAATAGTTTTATGCCAAGTCTTTATTGAAAGAGTTGGGTCTAAATCGCGACGAATTTTATAAAAATTAAAATAATGTTTGGCAGGAGCACATGATTGCTATACATATCTATTTATATTCATACCTCAGGAATGGTCTGGGTCTCTTAATTTTCTTCATAAATGGGAAATTATATTTACAAATGCAGATTTATCATCTTTGTGATGCTATCACTTAACTGTTAAACTTCTGGAATTTTCAGGACTTCCAGCTGAAAATATATTTCAGAGATGGGATGTGCATGTTCACATGTAAGACTGCACCCAAATACTTGTGAACCCTTCTTTTTCCTCTGAAGGGTTTAAGCACATTTGTGAATATTTTATAGTTTTAACGCCAAGTTTTTTTTTGCAAGTGAAAAGTTATATTTGTCTCAAAACTAGCATACTTTCAAATATGTACACAAACCCTTTTGCTATTCTTAAGTATTTAATTCCAGGAGTACAGTTTTCATCTCGAGTCCTACACATTTTTAACACAACTCAAAAGTGTAGCATCAAAAGTATGCTGGATGCTATAAAAATGATGACATTATTGTCGGTAGAAATTTCTAAAAGCTGTTTTGCTAGCGAGACTGTTCTAAGTGAAAATTTAGAAGAATTATACTTACTTCCCTGAAACGCTCACATCTGCTTTCATTCCTTTCTTTGTTTTTGTGTTTCTTCCCCCCCACCCCCCACCAGCCCCCATCACACGCATGCACACACACTCCGGTATGCTTGCTGTCTCTCTTCGTCCCTGATTATCTGTCTCCTCTTTTGTTCTCTCTGGTGAACACTATTCTTATATTTTATGTACAAAACCTTCCCTGCTCTCCTCCAATTCCCTCTCCTGCCATGGTGGTCAGAGCTTCCCCAATAAGATTTACACCTGTCATTCATTTCCTCAGAGCTCTTTTAGTCCTCAAGAATTATATAATTATATTGCTCTAATTTCATGCATAGTGTTAGGAGGTGGAAATGTCTTAGTGTTTTATGGTCTACTGTAGTGGTCACAACGGGCTGCCAGGTTGTTTTCTTTGATCCAAATGCTGTTTAATTTTCTTTTAATTGGTTGCTAGGACTTTAAGATTTTACATGAAAATTTGTATTTAAAAAAAAAAATCAGAAGATTTAACCATCCTGAGTACCTGACCACTAGGTAATAGTAAGCTGAGGTGGAGAGGTAGCTCCTATGTTCTCCAATATATCCCAGCTCTTTCCCCACCCTTTGGGGTCTCCATTCACCTATGTTACTTCCTGATCATTGTAGGTTTTGACTTTGCACCCCTGTTCTCCTTCTTGCTCCTACAGTTTCCTTTTTTGGAACCACCACCCCATTCTCCTTCACCAAAAGAAGTGAGAACAATGAGAATTCCACTTGTGATGTCTGGACCAATAAGAGTACCTTTGGTTATCCCTCAAATGACTTCTCAGCTTGTATGTAAGGTTAGACCCCATACAACTGCCGATAAGAGAGTGGCTATGAAACAGCTTCTAATTCAAGGTCACTGATAACTGAGTCAATCAACCATTTAGATTTAGTGGTGTAATTTGTCCTCTGGCATTTTTCGGGTGTGTTATTTATTTTTCTAAACTTAAATATATTTTATCACAATCTGAGCAGTAACAGAAGTTGAAAGAACTTAATCATTCTATTAGTGCATGTCTAGCTTCCATTAAGACACGTGTATTTGTGATTCTTCTGGGGTGCGGAAGGTGTCCTTCCAGGAGTCATATCTGAGTTTTCTTTTTCATGTACAAATGTTTGATAACTTTTCCCTGGTGTTGCCTCTTCTGGCTGTGCTGATCTCTCTAAATATGCCAAGAGTACACTAGAGCCTGGCCTGTGCTTAGCATTCAATAGATATTGTTAAATGAATGAATATTTGTATATATGTTTGTGAAACTGATGCAGAAAGGCGAATATGTGATATCACTGAGAAAACGGATTATATTTGGCTGTTAGTTCAAACATGTGTTTAACTGTTTCTTCCAATTCCCATCACACTACACTGTAACCAAACTTTTCAATAGATGTTCAGTTTTCACTTACCATGGGCCCTTGAAGTGATCGCATCCATTAGTGATTCTGATTCTAATTCATGCTTCCAACAGAATAGCACTCAAATAATGCTCTCCAATTTTCAGAACATTTACAACCTGTTTCCTTGCTTAAACAATTGGCAGAATTCTGATGTTTTGGGTTCACGATTTCCTATTCATCTTGCAAACATCTCAGGTTGTAGTACCATTCTGTTGACAGTGGTTTTATCAATGACAAGTGTACATGATCCCATACTTAGGCATGTTTATTGACCTGCAAACAACTCATACCTTTGTGTTGTTGGGCTTGCCCATGGAAGTAAGTGTCACCTCTTTAGCAATTGTTGTCATTGAAACCAGCATATTTACTCCGCTCCATATGTGATGTCTTCTTGAAGTTTCTCCACCTTACAAAACGAACATGAGTTTCCTATTGCTTTGTTTTCCTGATTTGGGCAAGGCTTTTTCTGTGTAGCTTCGTACGAGTTGCATGCATTGCCTGTTACACTCGATTTAATTCATCTGTCAGAAGTGACAAGGGCTTTGGAGCCATTTCCTTCCGGAGTCTCCCGGGTGCATGTACACGTGAGCACACCACACTCACACACACAAAGACACACGTGTGCTGTCATGAACTGAGAATGGCTTCAAGCTGCTGACGATCTTGGCAGTCATAAAGTTTTACTCAGAGGTGAAAGCCTAATCTAGAATGAGCTATCTCTGGTTTCTGCCTTCCTTGGGACTGCATTGTTGCTGCAAAAATGGAGATGAAGATGACGAAGAGGACCTGCTAAAATAGAAAGTAGATAATGACTGTCTCATCCCTAAAACCACTGAAATCTCAGCTTAAAAACACAGTAGGTACCCAACTGGAGAGAGTATTCATGAGTACCCCAGAAACAAAATGGTTAGGAAGGCTCACTTTATGAAAAGAGAATGATTCTGTCTCTATCTTTATCTGTCTCTATCTCTACCTCTATCATCGATCTCTCTGTCTATATCATCTATACCTGTATCCAAATCTATATCTGTCTATTAATTTATATTTATGTTATCAGTGATTTCATATGGCTCAGCCCAGTAACTCTGACTGCAGAGTGAGTTCCTACCTCTCTTCCCTACCTGTTATTTCCTTCTCTACTAAAAAAGTGACTAGGAGCTGGAAATGTCAGGGAGGAATAGTAACATTGTAGTAGGTGATATTTCACCATGGTCCCCAAGATTTCTAGTTCTCGGTGTCTGTGCCCTGTATAATCCATCCTCTTGAGTGTGGTTAAAGACATGGAATGATGTGATGTCACTTCCATGATTAGGTTACTTTATAAGGATGAAGAGATTTTACAGATATAATTAAGACCACAAATCAGATGATTTTAAATTAATCAAAAGAGAGATTACACTGGGTGGGCCTGATTTAATAAGGCAAGAACTATAGGAAGAGGGACTGACTCCTTCCTGAAGAGATGGATACTCCCTCATGGTCCTGATGAAGCAAGCAGCCATATTGCAAACTGCATATGGCAAGGAATTGCCTCTAGGAGCTGAGAAGCTCAGTTTTCAGTCTCAAGGAACTGAATATTGCCAATGATTGGCTTGAGTTGGAAGAATACCTTGAACTCTACAGGAGGACACAGCCTGGCCATTGAACAGAGGCCCAGCTAAGAAATGCTCAACTTCAGATCACAGAAATCATGAGATAATAAATGTGTGCTGTTTTAAGCCACTAAAGTTTGAATAAATGGTTAAGCGACAGTAGAAAATGAGCATAAATGTCAAAAGATCTGTATGCTCAGTGATGAGTCTGATACATCAGTGCCTGTGACCACCTGCCCCTTCAACATCTTGTTTCATCAGTCTTTGCCCTTAATGAAACCAAAGAAGATTCTAGGTGAGAGCCTGAGGTGCAAGAGAGCCTCATGTTCTGACTTCAGCTGCGCTCTTCCATGCCTTTCTGTGAACTCAGCTTTGTTCTTATTTGCTTTATTTTGTTACAGCAATAGAAATAAAAGGAAGAAGTTCTCTTTTCAGGAAAAAAATATTTAGCTTGCTCTTGGTTTGAAAACAGCAGACCGTTGGTGCTAGGAACGTTGTCTTGGACCATTCCTGTAGACACGTCATCCTACAGCATTGCATGAGGAAGAAGGCGTGTGGCTGCCATCCTATGCTTCTTTTATTTCCCTACTCCCTTTTAAAATGTTCTTTCCTGTTCAGGCTTCTGGGCTTTTTCTTTCCTGTTTCCCTTTGTGTGGTAGCATTTGCCTTGAATGTTGATGAGGAAAACTTGGTCCCTCCCCAAGAACTTATTTGGGGGTAATTAATTCTTGGCTCCACAGCAGTGCCTCACAACTGTGACTTTCTAAGGTACGAATTAACTGAGTAAATGTCCAGGCATGGGACATGTGCAGTTATTGCATTTCCTTTTGCCAAAAATTAATCGTTTCTTGAACTCGCTCTAGTGGGAATGGGAATAATGATTATGTGTGTGGAAGAGTAAGGGCAGACTTCACACGAGGGCGGTGAGGGAATCCTTGAGAACACGGACTCTAGTCTCTTAAGTCATTTTATTTGCAATTTACGCCCTGAAGCTCTGGAAGAGCACCATTCTAGGAAGCTGAACCATGCCTCAGGGACATTGCCATCAATTAGGGCAGCAAGCATGCTGAAATGACCGTTGATGAACTTTTGGTAGATGGTGTAGCCACAAGTGCAAAGAGATGAAGGACAAGAGAATAGGGAGACCAAGTGTATATTTTTGCTAGAGTTGGATAAGGGAATTTGACCAGAAGAAAAAGAGTACCTGGTGATGATGAATTCATTGATTTTTCAGCACACACTGAACTTGAACATGAAACTGAGCATAGTTTTAGGGAAATTTTTGTATGGCACAGTACATGGCAAAACACAAATTAATTAATGCTCTGCTAATTTAAAGTTTGTGAGAATTTGGAATGTAAATTCCTTCAGGACAGGAGTAATCTTCATCTTTTTCTCTGTTGTAGAGAAAATGCTTAACAAAGTTTTGCTTGTGGTGAGTGCTCAAGCACAATCAGGACCTAAGTGAATGAATCTCATCACTGAGCAACCATTCAAGGGTTTTCTAATAAGATTAATTGTGTGATTACAATTGTGAAAACAAAGAAAAAGTGGGAAGAACAAACTGTTTACGTGGAAATGATTGCTCAATCACAAAACATTGTTTTCCATTCATTTAAGCAGGGCCCCACAGGAAGGCTGCAAATGAATTCACTGATAGCCCAGTGGGATTCACTGTATATTTTGAATGTACAAAAAAAATTTATCTTTTCAAAAATAGTATCTCATTCATTAATCTTCCTTCCCATCTCACTTTCTGAATGAGTAAAGGTTTCGTGAGGTTTTAGCACAATCTCCTTTTTGATATTTTACCAGGTCAAAGGACAGTAATGGGCTTTGGAGGCTAAGTAATCAGCCAGGCCTGAGCTCAGATGGATGATCCAGATCTGGAAAGTGTTATGAATCAGGGCTTCAGAGCAAAAGAGCAGGTCAGTACCAGGTAGGCCATGGAGAACCTGGGGAAGAGGAGAGAGTCCAACCTAGATGGCTGGAGACTATTCCAAAGGTAGATGTCCAGGCTGGATGCTGTCTATGGAGGGGCGGCTCAGAGGGAGCAGCGGAAATCATGTGCCGCATCTGATTAAAGGGTCAGGAGGATAGTAAATTCAGATCAGCCATTAAAAACTGAGTTATACGTCTTGGCAATAGGCCTTTCTACTGCCATCGTCCTCACCTAGAACTCACCCACACTATGGTTGCCCAGTGAGATCAGCTGGTCCACACATACTTTTTTCCCCTCGAAAGGCTCTCTTCTATGTATATGTGCAATTTTAGCTTTAACCACTCTGGACACTCTTTGCAAAAATATTTTCCTACTTTCTAAGACTCACTGGGCACACAAGGGCAGCTCCATTTTGCAAGGAGTCCCTCTATCACTATTTTCTTCGTGAATATTGCAAATGTGCCTATGAGGAGGCTGGGAGGATGAAAAGTATAATATAAAGCTAGATTTCTATTTTAGGGAGCATGAGGTTCTGCGCACAAAAGATCTTTTGCTGGATTGTACATTAGATAGCTCATTAACTTAGAAACAGAATTCAAATGTAAATTATAACCCTTGTTATTACTCATAACTGCAGTTCAGATGGTAAGTTGGCAGTTTTCCCATACCTTCACAAACCAGTAACCCCAGAATAAATTATACATTGCACCTTATACCAATTGTCCTTAAAGAGGTAACACTGTTTCACAAATGGTATAGGCTGCCACAGCTTGTGGTAGTTTATCTTCTTTCTACCATGTCCCTGCAGGCTCTCAGCTGACTGAATTCAGGTCTTGAGTATGAAAGAGCTAGAGCTGTTATGTCTGGTTGTAGCAACTGTGGGTCAGAGATGGTCCATGAGAAGGAGAATCCAGGACCTTGCAGACACAAGAGAGTGGTCTCTGTGCACCCTTCAGGTGGCCCCAGGTGACTCTCCCCAGAGCCCACAGACTAGAAAGCCGAGGGACTCTTTGTTTTTCTCTGGGGCTCCAACTACCCTGTTTACTCTCTAAATATAAGCACAAAATGCTCTATAGACTTCTTGAATGAGAGTCCCCATTATGCATTTGCGTGTACAAGTGTAAATTTGTGCAGGAGTATGAGTACATGTGTCCATGAGTCTATGAGTATATAATTGGTGCTGTCTTGTTTCCATCAAGACTTTAAAATGGACAGCAAATGTCTTGATGGTTGATGGTTAAGTCCCTACATGACACACCTGACCAAGAGCTTCAGAGAGAAGGGATAGAAAGTTTTGAACTTTCTGAGAAAGGAGATGACCCTATTTTAGAATCTATTATGATTCAACTGACTTATTTCACAGTCATAGAGAAGGAAGAGGACATCAACTGACTTATTTCACAGTCATAGAGAAGGAAGAGGACACCACTTGGACTTTTATAGGTAGCCAACAATTGCTTGCTTGTATTAAGCTTTGGATTGTGCAGAATATGTCATTGAAAGTGCCCAACAGAGACCCCTGAAAAGGAAATATTCATATATGAAAAACTGACATATATGTTGAAAAATGTGGAAAAGAGCCTGAAGTTATAGAAGAATTAACAAGCAATATGAACTTGTTAGAGAAGCTTGCTCAGAGAGAGTCATTGCCATGTTTAGTGGTCATCCTGTACCCAGGATGGGAGGGCTATTCCTTGATGCTCAAGGGAATAAATGGATCTTATTTGGATACCATTCAATTGCCTTACAAAGAAGCGGGGATGGCTTAAATACCTGAATGCAGAAGGATTACCTCCTATTGATGAGGGTGGTTGCTTCCATTTGTTCTTAAAGCTGCAAGGTCCTGCTTCTGCTACCAGTTCTTCAGACATCCCAGCACATTCCCCAAAGAAACCCACTACCCCTCATTATCGTAGTTGAACAGATGGTTCTGAGCAGTTCTTTGGATTTCTGTATGATGCCAAGTGAAAATTATCACTCATGGGGACTCTCTGTTATTCTAAACCAAGATCTTAGTTTTGGTATTTGGAGACCCTGCTCCAGCCTGGAATGTGTCAGTAGTCAGTTTACAGCGTTTCTGTGCCTCTAAGGCAAATTAGGCATAGGGATGCAGTCTGCTCTAAGGAGGCTATGTGGACAGTTGTAATTTCTAATCTTTCTTCATTTCTTGACATTTTAGGTACATATTTGTCAAAATTATTTTTCAGTCATCAGAAAAAAATGTTATATAAGCTCTCATTTGTAGAGAGCAGTCATAAATAAATATACATGAAACGAATGAATAATTGTGGTGCATCATTACTTTCTGACACGTTACACTTTTTTTGACGTATTTTTTATGGGTCTCCTCCACTAGAATATACATTCTTTGAGGGCAGGAATCTTGTGTTAGCCAATGCATTTTTCTCCAAACATGGATATGATAAACATTCAATAAATATTTGTTAAATGAGTGGGTGACCCATGGGGACTGAGTGAATTAACAAATTGCTGGGTGACAGCAATGTTAAATCCCACTTACGAAGCTATTTCTGAATGGCTTCTTCTTTTAAATACTCCAGCCTGCACAAAGCTGCCTCAAAGTTAATATTTATTGAATGGTCTACTATGTTCCAGGTGCTGGGATAGAAGTTTATTGACATATGAGTGAGTCTTTCATTTACAACCCTATGAGATATGTATTACAATTATATCCAATTTGTAAATGAAGAAACTAACGTTTACAGAGGTTAAAGACTTGCCCAAGGTCATAGGTCAAATAAGGTGAGTGACCAGGTTTTGACTCCAGGTCTGATTAACTCCTTGAACCATTAAAACCTTCCCATATCTTTCTTGGCCTTGTTTATTCACCCAACCAGTCAACTATCCTGCTCTTACTGAGGGGCCTCCTATGGGTCAGACATCATTTTGGGTGTCTGGTGGCATGGTCCCTGCCTTTTCTGAGTGCTGAGGAGGACAGTGGGTCAGGGCAGAGATTGGGGGAGGCAGTGTAGGTGGGTCTGTATGCCCTAGTAGGATAAACTGACAAGTGTCAGCCAGTTTATTCCACAAATGTCCCTGATGGAGAGAGTGGGTAATGAACGGTGAAATGCCCCATTGTCAGATCAGAGTGACGGTCCGTTTTCAGGACGCCGTGGCTGCTTCCCAGACAGACTCGTGTCGCGTTCCGAAACGGAGACTTTGTTAGTCTCCCTCCAGTCCAGTCCGGTCTGTGTTTAACCCACTTCACTTCTTAAAATGGAAGTTTGTAGAGAGTTGTTTGTAGTTACAAGAAGAAGGAAACTAATGAATATACTGTCGGCGCTGAAATCAATGTGCAGGTTCTCATCGCTCGTCATCCTAATGGGCTGATTGGCTCTTCAGAACTGCTTCTTGTTTTTTTCGTTTAGGGCTGTATTATTTTCACATCATTCACATTGCTTCATGATCCTCATGCCACCTCCAGAAGATGCCTCTAGCAAGAAAAGAAGCAGATACTGTTCTCAGAATGGAGGCTGTGGAAGAACCTTGACCACCTTCCTTTCTTGCTGCTGTTTTTGCGAGCACGGTTTCAGAATGTTTACATAAGTTTACTAACGCAAAGCTGTATAGGAGAGGTTCTGTGCTTCACAACCAAACTCTCAATTAATTACGTAAAAATTCTTATAAAATAGCAAATAATTGTCAGAAGTGTTTTGTCTTCTATTTTTTTCCTTGACTTTTTTTTTTTTTTTTTGGCCGCGGGACACATTGCAGCAAATATTTCACACGGGAATTTGTGCCACCATTATAATTAATGCCAGAAAGTTATGTGAAGGTCTTCCTGTATTAAGTAAACTAGCCCTTGCTGAGAATGGAAAGATAATGGTGGGAGAGTTGAGAAGAAAGCTGCTGTAAAAATGACCTAAGAATTAGGATATATAAACTGCGGGGAAAAGAACCCACATATTTTTATCTTTGCCAAGAAAGGTTACTATTTCTCTTAGTAACAGACTAACAACATCTTCGGATAGCAAATAATTGCACAACTGGGTGATCAGATGCTTATAGCTGTTGCAAGGGAAAAAAATTAACAGGGAACTGTGCTTTTCCCAGCTTTTGTTTGCTGCCCTTCTAGCGATTAGAGTCTGTCAATCTGTTTTTATATAAAAAGCCATTAGGAGTTGGATCCTCAGTACTTCTGAAGGGCAACCAAACTTGAATGCAGCTTGAGATAGCAGTTACTCTATGGCTAATGTTATCATGGGGGTGAATTATAGGTATTGGCATTTCACTTTGTAAACTCTGCTTACCTAGGGATTTTAATAAACCATGGATTGAAGTTTTATGTTTTCCTGTCCTAAGAACATATAGCATTTTTACACTCAGACTTTATTAGTTGTTCATATGGCTTCATCAGATCGCAATTCATAGGGTAGATGTACAAGGACTGGAAATAGATAAACCCAACCGGTAGAATAAGATCTGTTTGTAAGTCAATATCTGCCAAGAAAAAAAAAAAGCTCCTAAGAATCCTTTGTGTTCCCTTTAAATAAAGAGCTCTTTTTCTTCAAGCTTCAAATAAACTTTTATCTTCCCCAAGTTGATGTGAGACTTAAAGTGCATCTAACGAGGACTAAGCCAGAGGGACAGTAGGTTGACTCAGCGTTGGAAAGTTCAGGGGAGGGTCCAGGCTCGTCACGTAGCTTCCCAGCTGGGTGAGACCTGGCAGATCGTCCCTCCCTCTCCTCATCCATTCCCCAAACCCCTTCTCTGTTGTGCTTTGCTTGCGGTTCTCTTCCACCTGCAGCAGTAACCTTATTGAGTAGTCTGACCTCATTTTCTGGGTATTGCTCCCAGGATGTCACTGCAAGGTCTGTGTATGGAATAGGTGACAGAAATGGCTGCACTGCAGAGCTGAGGTCTGCGTGGCTGAGCTGGTGAAGAGAGCAGCTCTGAGTCTATATTTCTCCATCAATTCTTGTCCGAGCCACTAGAATTGCCTCCTAAACTGTGCCCTCTCCAGTGGACCCCACGTGGCATCTAAAACACTGTTTTTGATCTGAGCATCTTGTCTCTCCCACCCTTCCCCCTTGGTTTTATCTCTTTAATGCCTTCAAATTCTCTTAAGAAAAAGCAGATCCCTGCCATATTCTAACTCCTGACTCATTTCACCCCTCATCTATGTACCCCCTTGTTCTCTGGACTCCAGCGACTTGGCTTTCTCAAAGCTTTGCTTCCATCTATCAAAGGACCTTTTGATATGCAACTCCCTCTGCGCAAAAGGCTCTGTCTTCAACCTTCACCTATGTTCTTCTCAAGTATGATATCTCAACTCATTTTTCACTCCTTACCAATGGCAATGCCCTCTTCCATATGCCTTCAGAGACTCATGCACTTCTTCCAAGCACTGTACCATTCTTGCAGTTTTACTTCGTGTGGTGTGTGTGTGTGTGTGTGTGTGTGTGTGTGTGTGTGTGTGTGTGATTTGATCAGTATCTGTTTCATCATAGTAGATGATAAGCTTTATGAGACCAGGGACTACTTCTTTTGGGCTTGTCATTTCATCTCTAGTGCTTAGCATTGTGCCTGTCACAGGGGAAACATTTTATAAATCTTAGGTAAAATAAGGAAAGAACCAGGGAATGAGGGAAAGGGCTAGTGACAGGATGTGCACACATATAAGAGGAAGAGATAGAAATATATAGAGAGAGACATCTTACTCTTCACTCTCCTGTAGCATATGGAAAATAGTGATGAAATGGCCTATTTCTGCCTCGAATACAATATTTCATTGAATGTAAGGTACCATAATTGTATGATGCACAGTTACTTTATATATCACAAAGGAAGAAAAAACACTCCCAACTGAACTATGACATACTATTGATTGTAAACTGCCTCATTTTAGACGTTAAAATTTCAGATGGCAAAATGTGAAAAGATGTGAATCTTAGAATTGATACATATTAGAATTGGATTACCTTAAATCTAGGAAAAATGAGCTAAATCAAGAGTCAAATAGATGTGGGTTGAAGAATCGTGGCCATAAAGATTGATGCTACTGCATGCCAATTTCTAAATATCAGAATGCCATTGCAGCAACGTTATTTATTTTCTTTCTCTTTTTGGCAATATGACATGGATTGGGGCACCTCTAGTCACACAGGTGTGCCTTGGTCATCTGGTGAGAAGTAAGTAGCATTCTAGTTTCTGATGGCTGGGATTATGAGGGGCAGCCTACAATGGGGCAATAAGAAGACATGGTTATCAATGGCACGCACTAACCAATGGACTAGCAAGTTACCGACGGTATAGAGTGTTGTCCAAAGAGGTGCCCCAAGCCTTTCTTTTCCCTCAGCTTCTATAGGGTAGCATAGTTGTGCATCTTTCTGGGATTGTTTCTGCACCATGCTACTTGGAAATGGCGTAATGGATGAGGAATAATGGATTAATAGTGGTTGGAACCAACATTTAGGGATAAACCTGTAAGCTGTAAAGCCACTGCTCTTATTCTCCAGCTATAGAAGAAAGACTAACTGGTTAGTAGTTAAGAATCTTGGCTCTGTTCCTAGGTTTACCACTAGCTGAGTAGTCTTGGCTGCTTATATGTCACCCCTGTGTGCCTCAGAGGGGTACCTGTCCCCAAGACATTTTCAATCCCTACTCTTAATCGGAGCCCCTCTCCCTATATGATAATGAAATCATGAGATTTCTGGGACTTGTGTAGGTATACCCTCTCTTCCCTACATCCCTCCCTTGATTTGTCTCCATCTTTCTTTTTAACCAATCGACACATTTTCAGTACCAGTTACTATGTTGTAGTGATGATTTCTACCCTCCTCCTCTTCTCCCCTCTGTTGCATTTTTTCCTTATTCCTGGTATTTGTTCTTTTCATAGGTCTAACTCCATGTTCTTTCCACCAGCTTGGGTGTAGTGCCTCAAATCTGGAAACCTCTAGCTGTGTCTAGAGATGAAAACGTGAATAACATGGCACTTAACACTGCCTGTGATCTTAGGGCCACAGAAGTGAAAAAAGCTGGATCTGACAGTGTCTGTAGAGATCATCCTAGCTAATTAGCTCACTTAACAGGTGAGCAGACTCCAAAGGGGATGAGTAGATGACTTACCAAAGGTTACCCAGCCAGTAGTGCAGGACTTAAGGAATGACTCTCCAGGCTGCCGTCCCAGGCTCTCTTCAGTGTCCCGAGCTCACTTCATTCTTAGCAGTACCCAGGAAAATAGATTCCTATACCCTATTTTAAGTTTCTATTTACTTTGCCTTCTGAGCTTTACAAACCTGTTTTGAAAAAGAATTATATCTTTTTTTTTTCCCAAAAGCTCTTCTTTTATTTCACATTAAAAAATATGAATATGAATTCCCTTACAAGTTTAGTGCTTATAATTTTCTTTAAGACGCCAGCTTCAAAACTCTTTATGGCTGCTTTTTAAATTTAAATTCTCTTCCTTAGAAATAACCTGGAGACCCAGGACATTTCTTCGCTGTCCTGCCTTATGGCTTCTCCTTCCTTGAAGATCTAGTCTCTGTGCATAAAGAGATTGTCTTAGTCTGTTCAGCCTGCCATAATAGAAATGGCATAGACTGTTTGGCTTAAACAACAGACACTTATTTCTCACAATTCTGGAGACCAAAAGTTCAAGATCAAGGTGCTGGCAGATTCAGTGTCTGACGAAGGCCTCCTTCCAGGTTCACAGATGGCTGTCTTCTCTCTGTATATTCACATGGGGCAAGGGAGCTCTCTGGAGTCTCTTTTGTAAGGACACTAATCCCATTTGTGAGGACTTCATCCTTGCGATCTAATCGCCTTGCAAATGTCCCACCTCCAAATGACATCACATTGGGGATTAGAGTTCAATATATGAATTTTGGGGAGACAAAAACATTCAGTCTGTAGCACAGGTGGAATTTTTCTAAGTCACGAATGCTTTTGGAAAGCCCTCAAGGACGATGGGGTGGGGGCAAACTGGCATGAAATGAGCATTTCTGTGTACCTACTATGTGCCTTATAAGCCTCACCTCATTTAACCTTCCCAGCAATCATCTGTCAATATGACTTTTATTTTACAATAAAGAAATTGAAGCACAGAGAGGTAAAAATAATGCATTTGCAAGCCACTCAAGTAGTGAGGGGTCGAACCAAGATTCAAACCCAAATCTGTCTCTTCATGAAGCCTGGTATTCTAGTAGTTTGGCTGTTCAGATCCAAGAACTTGAATTTTTCATAATGTGTGGCTAGTGTGGTTTTTGATCTGTTGATTTAATTATCTTTTATTGAAGATGAGTAACATGAGCAGTGATTTCCCTAAAGAGATTTCTAAATTGTCCCTTTAATTTTCTGTCTTATATGAACCTCCCTGGGAATTTATCATCAATGGGCAGTGCTTCAGAGGTGAACTGTTCCTTGGGTTAATAGTTCATAGTCACTACCAGAACTGAATGGAGATCAGCAGCATGAGATGAATTGTTTCAAATTAAGTGGTCGTGCAGGACTTTTCTATCCCTTTGGTGCAGGAAATCACCAGTTGTGTTTAAATCATCCCATCCGATCCGGACCTTTGGTCCTAGAGTGTCACCTCTTTTCAGTGTAGAGGCTGTGTTTTTGTCCTTCAGATCACCCAAGCCACTTCTTTTAGAACATCTTTTTAGAAGCAAGAAGATCTTTGGGTGTTTTGTATAAGTTTATTGTTTGCACTCTATTCGACTTGGAAAATGTAGGTGACAGAATTCTGAATGGTCACAGCTTTCAGCACCAGAGACTTGCCTGTGTTAGGGTTTGTGTGTGTGTGTGTGTGTTTTTTAAGCTGCACTAGCAACACAGATGGCTTGAATTCCAGTGACGACTCAACCCAATGATGCCCCAACTTCAGTTTCAAAGATCTATTACTCAGGGTTTCAGAACATGGACAAACCATATGCTTTTGACTAGTGGCAAAGTTTAAGACATTCTCTGGAAAATATCACCGCATTATTATTTTTGAAGATTGATATGCTGTTTATAATAATGACAGCCACTGCTTCCATTTAGATTTTTGCCTTAACATTTTTTTTCCTAAAGGACTTTCACATACGTTATCTCAATCCTATAATCCATTTTCACACTGAAGCCAAAGTCATCTTTTTTAAAAAAAATCAATCTGATGCTATCACATCCTTGCTTAAAATCCCCCATTCACTTCCTGTTGTCATCAAAACAAATGCAAAATTCCTTTCCATGGTTTGAAAGTTCCTGACTCTCCTGCCCACCTCCCTACTTAATGTCTTGCTTACTCAATTGTAGCCACTTTGGTCTTTTTCCTTTTCCTGGAATTCATTGCTGCTCCTTCAGATTCTTTGCACTTGCTGTTCTCTATGCCTAAAATGCTTTTTGTGACGTCGTCTGGGTGGTTGGCTCCTTGACACCTGAAATAGCTGTCAGTCCTCAAGGCCTGAACAATTGTCGTAGATGTGCTCGCTAACTTCACAGCCCAAACTCTACCCTATCCCTTCCTCAAATCTTCTTTGACTGCACATTTTTATATTTTAACTTTAATCTTTCATCTATTGGACATTTGTTTTAGGCCTTAGATACTGTTGCAAATATATTCAATTAAGTTCCCAGGGACCGAAGGAGCATATCTTTGGTTTTTCTGTGATTTTCCCTTTCCATGTTCTTCGCTTGAATAGTAAGAAGGTATGTGGTTGGGGGCATAGTGGAGAGAGTATTGAACTCTGAGTTAGCAGATATGCATTCATGATTGACCCGCTTGCTAACCAGCTGTGTTGGTATAAGTATTATATCTACTTCTCTGGGTCTTAACAGTTTCCTCTTCTGGAAAATGAGATGCTTTTGACTCCAGCTCATTCTTCCTATTCATGACCAGAGTTTTCAAACATGATCGTGATTCCTGTGTAATCACAAAAATGTATTTCTTTGTGGTAATCAAAAAAAGATAAGACTGAATAAATCCAATAATATCAAAGTGAACATGGCTTTCAATGTCTAATTATTTCTATGTTTTGCAAAAGATTCAAGACTGTCATGAGGACTCGGTCTCATGTAATTTGGATTTTTTTCCCCCTTATAATTGTGTTTAGCATGTCTGATTGGAATAAAACATAACAACAGAAAGTGGGACATTTGTGGGTTTGTGTGGCATGCCAGGTGGCCGGATCCAAACTGTGATACTGTCGCATGTAATGAAGGACATGACAAGGTGCATTTGCCAGTCCTTTTTCTTGAGGTGCCGATGGAGAACTTGCCAATCCAACATTGCATCTAGTTCTTTTTGTTTGTGTTTTTGTGGAAAACAAAGCTAGAAAAATGTTGTCAGTATTGTCACGATTGCTTAAAAAAAAAAAAAGCAGCCTGCTCTTTTGAGAACCATAATTAATGCTGAGATTATGCCAGAATCGCTTGCTTGACTTTTCTAAAACCCTTTCTACTGTCTCAACAGCAAATTGCAAGGAGATCAGTGACTTTTGCTCTCTGGAAATGACAAATGAGGTCAAACTGAATTTCTAAAGCAGAGAAGAATGTTTCAGAGTTCCAGACACTTCAGAAATGTTTGCCTTTACATTTTCTTGGTGTGTGTGTGTGTGTGTGTGTGTGTGTGTGTGTTTATATAACCAACCACAGTGAATGACTGCCTTCCTGGTGGTCATGACGTGTGGTTGATTGTATGCCCTGCTCCTTCATGTGTTGGTATGTTTAGTGATAGACATACGATTTGGCTGATTCTATCTCTTAACTTCTTAAACTAATAGATTCATTATATCTCTTTGGATACTCGAAGAGTGTCTGTTTTGGTACCACACTCTAATTAAAGGCTGGTACCCAGCTGTAGGAGTTTACAGTTCTTTAACAGCTTTTTTTTTTTTATGTTGTCACATGAAGTTAGCTCTCTCTGAAGACAGGCCAAGTTTACAGCAGTTAATACTCTTGAAGGAGATTACCGTAATTACCAATGATCAATGTTTTATGTCTCTCTATCCGGCCCTACCTTTGCCCCTTTACAAGACAGGATGTAGAGAAGAAAAAAAGTCAATGATAGAAGCTTATGGTGAGCTTGATTTAGTTTACAAGAAAACTGATTCTGGTCTGGCTCTTAAAATATACCTAGGCTCCACAAAGCACTGTTTCTGAGTATTCTCCGGGATGTCAGTTGCTAGATTGTTACTACATTTTTACACAATGAATCGGGTTCTTTTTGAACATGTACCTGTTCTCACTTTAAAAAAATTACTGGGAGAAAAAAATCATTTGATTTCTTCCTCTCTGTTTCTTACAAGGGCAATCTATATAGTTCAGTACAAGAGCTGGTGATTGGTGTGAGCACTAGCAAAGTGATCAAGGTACTGCAAGGATCCAACACAAAAAATAAAGGTACATCTCAGAGAAAGGAAAAATTTCCCCCACTCCCACTAAGTAATAGCATATTGTAATAAAGGAAATCATTAAAACATGAAGGTATGTTTTTCCAAGTCACATTTATCAAACATGATAAAGTGTGTCCTGAGCTCTATTAGTTCCTGTGTATTTTTAACATGATATATGGATTTTCCTTTTCTATTGTTCACATGTGAAATGTTTTAAAAAGAAAAACATGCTGTTATTGCCATTTTTAAAAGTGTTGAAGGGGATAAAAAGGAAGGTGTAATAAGAGCAGTATATTTTTATGTCAAAAGTAACCCTTCTGTAGTACTCTTTAGATAAAACTGAATATTGGTGAAGAAAGAGAAAGATAAATAACTCCCTTATTCATCTTAGTCCAAAATCTATTTTACTCACTGCTGGTTGTTGGCATTGCGTGATGATATGACATAGTACCAGAAGATCAGATTATCAGAAAAGAAGGAGAGTCCCAATTTAATAGTTACTCACCAAAATTTTGCCCTTATCTCTACATCACAGAAAAATAAGTAGTTGTTAAGTTTCAAATCCTGTCGTCTTTCTGATTTATCATCAAATTGTGGTCGCACTTAGCTGCCTAGCATCAGGGAATCCAATAAGTCCTGTCACATAAGAAGAAAAGAAAAAATCCCATTGGATAATGGGTTACATTCTCCCCCACAGTGATTTATTTCTGTCACAAGACTTAATTTTATCATGAGGCAGATGCTCTGTCTGTATCAGTGTATTCATTTCTGCATTTATCTGCTTCATTAAAAAAAAGCACCTGCTGCATATTTGGGGATATATTTGGCTTTATTATGTGCCCTGATGACCCAATTATGTGCTATTTAGTCACATCTTTAATTTCTGCTTTTTATGATTTGGAAATTTCTTAGCTATTTTATAAAGTGAGTCTGATGTGAAGGGTGCCACAAAAAATGCAGTTGCGTGGGGTAGCTGTTACAGCAACAGAAGGTGTTAGCATCTGAGCTCTCTGGTACCAAGTCTCTAAGATTCATGTCAGAGGGAATAAGCAGAGCTTACTGGGGTTATCAGGTGATACTTGGGATGAAACGGTGACAGCCTCTGTTATGAATTAATTTTGTTGGCCTGCATGTGGAATACCTGGCCTTTCACAAAATCTGCCAGGTAGACATAAATATGTATATGAAAAAAAAAAAAAAGAGGGTGGGGAAAGGCAAAGAAAAGAATAAAGGGAGGAAGGAAAACAAGATAGGAGGAAAGGAAGGAAGGAGGCAAGGAACTTTAAAAAATCCCATATTTTTATTTGCTCTGAGTCACTTATACCTCACTGAAGAACATTTTAATGACATGCTTGTGTCTCATCAACTCAACCCTCCCTCCAATCTGCCACTTAATATAGATTCTGCTCCTCTGAATAATCATCCTTGTTCTTGGGGCAGCCGAGGTCCACAGGTTGGAATCCTTCGCCAACTGTCATCATTCCAGCGCAGGAGCTGCATCTGCCTTGCACATGCTCCATCCAGCAGTCTGTCCCTTGCAGAGTGCCTTTTCTCCCACCAGTGCAAGGAGGTCCCAGGGAGATGTCAGATAGCTGAACTGTTCAATAAGCTTAGAATATCTGCAGTTCCCATTTTGACATTCGGCCCAAAGGACTATCCCATTATCAGCTGCCAATGACAAGTGACAAGACGCTGTGACTTCTAGGCAGTTTTCCAAAAATCCCCTTTTTGCCTTTTTATGGCTTCTTTCTTTCCATTCCTGCTTCTTCATCTGATTTCCCTTAAAAAAATATCAGCCCAGACCATGCAGTTTTATTTTATTTTTTTGTGGGTGGTGGCGGAGAGCATCAAAGAAGGCACAGAAGTTAAGGTAGATGGTGATGCTGAGTTCCCCAGATTTGCATTTTAGTGAGATCGCTGCAAGAAAGCTAATAGACAGGAAAGGAGACCGAGTTAATGACAATTCTCTAAACAGCTGTTGTACGATTCAGCTTCACTACTTCAGTTAATTAATCAGCACCTTGCTGGCAACTCTGGGGGAGAGACTCGTTAGATACTGGTAGCAAACAGACAATGCTTTCATATCAAATATGTTCAACAACATCTAATACAGCGATAACTTCCACAGAAGAGAGTAGGGAATACTGTGGCTTATAAAGGCACTCAGAAAGAGGCCCTTGGTATTCTTGCAGATATGCACTTGCTAGAAGTGCTGCATATGTTGCTTTCTTTGTTGTCTGTAGCCAGCCCAAATGAAACATGGGCAAAAGAATCTCCAGGGTAGTCCCCATTATGATAGATGCCTCTTTTTATTGTAATAAATAAATATGTATTTGTAGGTTGATCGTAATGTTCATGATACATAATAAATCGAGCATCTTTATTTCTGATTTTAGTCACAGTATCCCGTTTGGAATTGTAATCATTGAAATAGTCCTCAAAGTTGAGAACAACTAAGGGAGATCAAAACGTTCAAAAATAGGCCACTCACCAAGCTACCACAGCATTTAGTATGAGAGCGATTGACTCTTGAGCCTCTTCCTAACTTTTTATATTCTAAAGGGAAGCAACCTCTTGTTCTCCCTAGGAAGTCAATAAAGCCATACATATTTTATGAATGATAATGCACAAAATCTTAAACAGACAAAATTATATCTATATCTGGCCAAAATGCTCTGCGTTTTCTTACTCTTCCAGAATTGTTGTCAGTAAAATCCTTACTGAGTTTAGTGCAACAGTTGTTTTACTCAGAGTTTCCTATTATCACATGGCCTTCTCATTGATTAATTAAGAAGATACCATTTTGCATAGTTGTTACTTTAATTTTTCTTTGTTACTTTATGTCTTTACCCTGCCTTTATACAGAGATAACATGGAAACATGATGGCTAAAAGAAAAAAAAAGGTTTATCAAATGATACATATTACTTTAGTTAAACTTAAATTTCCCATTATTAATATGAGGAAGATAACATTGATCACAATAAAGAATATACGTAATTATTACACAGATCTTAAAGATGCACATGTATGCATTTGTATATGATTTTTATCTATTTTATCATTTTCCAGTTTTAGGAATAAAACTGTGATGTAGAAATTGTCTTATGTGTGTAAATAGCGTCACACTTGGGAAATTTCCTTTGAATTCTCTTTGCTGATATTCTCCTAAGTAAAATACAGCCTTCAGTTTGCTGCCCACCTGCTAGGGGTCAGATGGAAAACTTCGTACCAAGGACTTGAGGTTGTATTATCCAATTCATTTGGACGATTTATCCACTTGGCCCATATGTACTGATGTAGACAATTATAGCTTCAGTTCTTTAATGAATCCTACATTATGGCAGAAGAATATCATTGAGTCTATAAGACTCCAGGGAGCTATAAAGAGAAATGTCCCTTTTAAATTAGCTTTATGGTGCTGAATCTTTATGTATTTACTTGCAAGTTCAATATTAACTCAAAGTATGATTCTTGAACTGTTTATTGTCGACGACAACAGTGCTTGTGGAAAGGGCTTTCTTAGCAGTTATTAATGGTGATCTGTTTTAAAAAGAACAAAAACTTCCACCTGCTATGTTGCTTTTGCTACAGAGAGAGCAGGATGCTTTCTTAATGCTAGGTAATCTGACATACAAAATTTAGATAACAAAAGGGCTTTTGCTGAATCCAGCTTTTAAAAGTGTAATTTACTTTTAGATTTGTGCTATAGCTAGAACTTTTGACTTTTTTTCTTTTTCCAAATCGTAGGATCCTGATTTGTGACCCATTTAGAATAGAAGCAAGATGAGATTTACTAGGGAAAGAGGCAGATTCGGAGTGGTGGCATGCCCGTCACTCAGCTCAGTTGGAGCTTGGGCTACATTGTCTCATGGCCTCTTTAAAAACTCATTTGTGCCTTCGAAGCTTAACCAAAGATGGCAGTTATGGCACATGTACTACCATGATCCTTCTGACACTTATAGCAGACATCACCAACTGATCATAGCATCTTTCCTACTGAGCCACAGATATGTGAACCTTTGTGAACACCAGGCTTCACGAAGCCAACTGCTACTCAGTGATCAAAGCTGACACATGAGATGAAATTTATTTACTGTCCTTAGCCTAGACCAGGAAGCAGTATGCTATCACTTATGGGCCAAATATGGTTGGCCATCTGTTTCGGAAAATAAAGTTTTATTGAAATACAGCCATGTTCATTCATTTATGTATTGTCTATGGCTGATTTTACACTACAATGGAAGAGTTGAATAGTTGTGATAGAGACTGTATGGCTCTCAAAGCCTAAATGTATTTACTCTTTGGCTCTTTATAGACAAATTTTTTTTGAACCCAGCACAGATTTTTATAAGTTTTCTGTATCTAGGCTTTCCTTGTCTTGCAGCAACAAAATATGTTAAGAAGCTCTCTCGGGGAACACAGGGTATCATAGGGGGAAGACAGAGGGTGAAGCCTACTGCCCAGCTAAGCTTTGTAAGCTGATCTTTTCTATCTGGATCACGTCTTAGTGCCACTGAGAATGAGAAGCAGTGTACTTGCTTCATGAGAAATCCTACTTTGCAGTTCTGACTGGGGAATTCTTTTTGGTCGTGATAGGAAGTCCAATGAAGAGAAGGATTTTTCTCATATATGGAAGCTGTACTATAGTGGAAAGATTTTAAGTTTTCCCATCATCATACCTGAGTTGGAATCCTGAGCACTACTCACTTCCCGTGTGACTTTGGGCTTTGCATAATAAATAGGGATAACACTATCTGTTCAGGTTCTTAAGTGATGTGACACATGAAAAGTACTGGTAAAAGGTAAGAGTTGAATCCTTGTTAGTCTCCATCACCTCCATTTCATCAAAAGTAGAAAATGCCATCACAGCTGTAAACGTAGTTGTAAACTGCTATGTCTAGGCAAAAATACTTTCTCCTTAGCATCTCTAAGAGTTTCTAGACTTACATCCTTTCTTGCCTTTGAGGATCTTCTGGATTTGGCCCAAAGTCAGGCTCTCTTTGGAAGGCTGGCTAGAACTGACCTTACCTTTTGAAGCATTCTGTATTGCTAAAAGACATTGTTCAGTTGTTTCATTCAGCTAATCAATGAATATATAAAACTTTATATGACTCATTTCCTCCCCACAGTCTACCAGAGGAATAAGCAAGTAAATGACAATTAAGATAAGGAAGGAAATGGTGGGCCTGTGGTGATGCTCCAGGAGGGTCTGGCTCCTCCCCTGGGAAGTCACTTTCCAAAAAAGGGTCTCTACTCAATCTTGAGAGATGCATAGAATGCAGAGGAGAGGGGTGGTCAGCATTCTAGGCCTATACACAGTCAGGAGGTGAAAAAAATAGGAATCAGAGTCAGAAGAGGTACACACAACTGAGCACTACTGGTTAGTGGGAGGAGACAGTGATGGAGAAAATCACAAAAATCTTTATGTATGAAGCCAAAAGAATTTCAGTTCTATTTTCCATACCACCAAGGATCACTGAGGGATATTGAATGGGACAGAGCCATGATCAAATGATGAACAAGTCCTTAAAAGAGTACTTCGGAGATTTAAGAGGGATGATGAACTGAAATATGACCCTTGCAAGCACACACCGATGGCAAAGCGGAAAAGTCCAAGTCTTTGTGTTTCTCTTTTTTAGGAAGTCAAAATACACAACTTTCCCATGTTGTTTTCTACTGTGCAGCCCTGGATATGGGTAGGGGGTAGGGCCAATAAGAACCCATGAGTCTCTACTACTCTACAGAGTTTACTCAGACTTGAGAAGTGTTGATTTAATTAACACCTTTGGGGCTTTTAAACTGGAACTTGTCACAAAAAGTGATTGATTATAAAACAATGATTTCGACTCCTACGAAATTATATTAAACTGCTAACTTAGGGCTAGATCAATTTTCAAACATAGTGCTGTAAATGTGAGTTTCTTTTTGGTTAGTCATCTCAGACGTTTTAAGTCTGAGATGGTCTCATTTTTGTATTTACAGCTGTGTATGTTGTAGTGACCAAATCCTTTCTTTGGTAGAGTCTGGTCACTGTTGTTTCTGATAGGACTTCTCTGTGGCTACCCTTCTTATAAAGCCTGACAAACTTGCTTCCTTTCCCTTTAGGCTTCTTTCTTTATTGCATTTTATTTATTTTTTAATGCATCCTTCCACCTCTGTCATCCTTCTGTCTGGGTGGCTGCTGGATCCCTGGTTTTGAGGCACTGGGATGTGTTGGAAGCAATGTGGGCTTTGAAATGGAACAGACTTGAGGCGGGAACCAAGAAGTATCACTAAATATCTTTGAGATCTTGGAAAAGTTTTATTAAGTTCTCCTATTGTCCTTTCCTTCATGTATAAATTACTAGTACCTACCTCGCATATTGTTGTCAGGCTTAGATTGGATGAGAGGAACGTGTCTAGGTTGTACCTGCTGTAGTCTTCATCCCTAGAAAATGATGGCTATGAGGCTTCAGCAGTTGTAATCTTTTTCTCTCTCCCCTTCTCTGCCCCAGCTGGGTGAATGTTTATTTCCATCAAGTAAGCCTATTTTATTAGTAGAAAGACTGACTTCTCTACACATTACTTCTCTCTTCTACCCCCTGGAAGACATGCACTCCAGAAAGCAAAAAAGCCTATTGTGCAGTCTTTTCCAACTGGTATACTTTAAAGTTTCTCTGCTGAATCTTCCAGGCAGGATCAAAAGAACTTTGGGCTCCTGGAGCTTCAGAACATTTTAAATCTGCTCAGGAGACTTTCACTGGTGAATGCCTACATGCAGGGATGCCACAGACAGGGGTGGGATGGGTTTAGGCTGAGACAAAGGGAAAGGGCCAGAGCAGCAGTGTAAAGAGTGTTTGCCCAGATAGGACGTGGCCAGGGTCCTAATCTCCAGTTCATTAGTAGCTCATGGCCGGGGCATGTGAGCAGACTTGGGTATTTTACCTCCAATGCACATTACCTGGAAACTTCTACTCTCAAGAGAAATTGCCAAGCACTAATATTAATCTTTTAAAGTCTGAAGTGTCTTTAGGAAGGAAAAAGTACCCAGTGGGTTGTTTTAAGCCCTTTGGATGCCACTGAGAAAATTACTCTTAAGGGTACTGAATGACATCCTAGTCATTCAAGAAATCATTATACCTTTGCCGTGCCGTTTAGAAAAAAAATTTATTTCCTTTCTTCTATCCACTAAATGCTTGCTGACTTTTTTCAATACCCACATAGATAGGTAACAAGCAGTCATGAGAGCTTTTTAACCTTAGTAGTCAAGTGCTTAGACTTGGGAGCTTGGTCCAAACTCTGTCTCAAGCCCTGATGAGCTGTGTGTCCTTGGACAAGTTATTTACCCCTTTCAAGCCTCAGTTTCAACATCTGTAAAATGAGGCTGATGACATTAATACCTGGCTCATAGAGGTAAACTATGAACAGAATACATAAGCAGCTAAAGCAGGCATAGAGTGGTCAATTTCAAATATGCTACTATAAATGTGAGTTTATTTTTTGACCATCACTTCTGGGTGGAGGAACTTGGCAAACATTTTCTGACTGGGGATCCGGAGATGTCAGTGTTTTATTCCTGCTCTGTTGGCCCAGGGAACTGTCTTCTCTGACTCCATTTGTTATAGTCTCTATGTTGCAGGGGTTACAGCTACTCCTTTTGCCAGGAGTTTGTGTCTGATGTAATTCAGTTTTAAAGGAATAAATAACTGTGTAAGGCTCTTGGTGAGTTCGCTGGCAGGGGGAATGTACTTAATTGTTAAATACCATTGTTATTCTTACTAATTTCTATGAGTATAGCTTTTCATTAACTGTTCTTTATTGTTATGTACACAGTTTGCCCTTTAGCTTTGTTTTGTTTTGTGTTTGTTTGTTTGTTTGTTTTCTTTTAGTGACCCTTGCTTTTTAGGGGAAGGCAGAGTAGAGTCGATTCCCTTTGGATTCTAGGATTAGGGGATGAAGATAATTTGTCATCTAAAGGGGACACAATTAAACTTAAGCAACGATTTAGGTACCAAGAGAATCTGATTAAAAGCACCCAAGGCTCTTTGAATTTCTTAGAAAGAAAGTGCTATGTGAATTAAATATTGTTTAATTGAAATAGAGGCTGTGCTTTCATTGGCTCTTTAAATATGGAAAGATGTGTATAGAAGGAGCCTCCAGACTTTATTTTGATATGTACCCATAGAGGGCAAGAACAGTGGAGGGAAGAAAAAGAGTTTAAAATGGAAGCAGAAATGCTGCAAAGGGAATTGAAGAGATTTTGATACAAGTGGGTATAAAATTAATGGGGTATATCAAGCCTTTCAATCACTCTTTTAAAGTGGGAACATGCAGCTTGTCAAAAAGTATGATTAAGCGTCACAAAGCCAGGCGCCCTCCATTTACCACTGGTTCAGAAGATGGGCCCTGTATCAAACTGACTTGAGCTCAAACCCCAACTCTGCCTTTTCGGGGTACAAATTTAGTAGACAAGTTATGTAATCTCTTGGGCTTCTAGTTTCCTGATTTTTTTTTAATGGAAACATATAATACCTATTTTATAGAGTTGACATGTGGATTAGATGAAATAATGTATGCAGGGCTTAGAACAATGCCTGACTTACAATATGAATGGAACATAATAGTAATAATATTATCTGATGATAATCATAATATTAATAGTAATACAATCAGGTGCATTCCTGCCCTATGTAAGTAGCACAATGGCATAAATGGAGCTCCTATGAAAGTTCTGGTTTTCATGTGACAGACACAAAGAAATATGATTGAAACTTCCCTTCCTAAGGACTTGTAAGGAGGGAAAAGAAATCACCAAGTGATGGTTGATGCAAGAATCATTTATTTTATTGTTCAGTGCGTGTTATAAAAACGATACCGTGGTAAATGCCTTCTGAAATGCAGTGGCTGGAAAACGTTTTATTCTGTTATACTGAGATCTTGCCTAGTATGGGATAGAGAGAACTTGATAGATTCAAGGAAACTCACCACCAATGATTTTGTGCTCTAATGTTGTAGCATTCCTCGGCTAAGATTTTTTGCAATGTTTTTCTTTCTTTTTTCTTTTTCCATTTCTTTTTCTTTATTTCTTGGCTTTTGACCTTTCTTACATGTTAATTTTTTAGTGTAGCTGCTGAAATGCCTGGGGTGTAGAAGACAGAATGTGAAGATGGGTTCTGAGGCCCCCATTCACATTTCTACTCTGCCTTTTGTCAGTGGAAAGTTTTGAGCAACTGATTGAAGCTGTCCTAGTCTCAGTTTTCTCACTGGTCAAATGGAGCTCTTAAAAATAACTTTGCAGTTGTTGGGACATAAACACAGATGATGTGGGTTCAGGTCACAGAGCGGGATTTGGCTCATGTATACCACTGCCTCCGACACCCTGATTTTCCTTTGACATTCTCGTTGAAGCTCTCTGCAGATGTGATTCCTAGATGGGATTTGAGTGGAGAAGACTCCAGAAATGATGGGAAAGCAGCAGAGCTGGGATTTGTCTGAGCACTTTCTCAGGGTCTGGTGATTCTCTTACCAAATTAATTGTTGTTACTTCCGGATTAATTAATTGCTTGATTTGTCCAGCAAATATTTATCAAGCAGCATTGTGCTTGGCACTGGGGGTTACAAAGGTGGAGAAGACGTAGTTCCTAATTTCATAGCACTTTCATTGTAGTCTTATATTTCTTCTCATCAAAACGACCAAACCATCGGCCTGCCCATCTCTCTTATTGGGTCTCTGGGGGAATGACCCTCATATCCAAAAAGTGAAATGGCTCTGTTGTTTGTGACTGACCTTTGGGGATGGGGCTCAGAACGATCTGTCCCTCCTGATCACCGATATGATTGTGGAGAGCTCTTTATTTCTCATTTTAAATGGATATGTGAAAACTAAATTTAAACAAGTCTCCTACTTATAAGGATGCTTTGATTGCAGCTGCCAAACTCTCACAGGGTGAGATGGTTAGATACTTTTATTTTATTTTAGCATTTTGGTGAGCAGCTTTAGCAACAGATGTAAATTTCTGTATCAGATGGTGATGCTTCTTTCCCTCTCCTACTTGACTTGATTTTTACTTGTCAGGTGGTCGTGCTTTGATTAAAATTTGTGCCTCAGTCCTCGGTGCTCTTGCCTTTCTGTGGATCGTCTGTGAGTTAGTGATGGCTACAGAAGCCCTACGTGCCCGTGCCCTGCTGTGCCCTCTACGCTGGAGCTGGCCGCAGTAACTCGATTCTCCAGTGATCAGGAAATGCCGAGTGTGTTTCTCAGTGAGAACTTGCTCTTTAGTGAGACCAGCAGAGGTCTGGCTGCATGAAACAGGAGATGGATGTTGTTCCTTACGTTTCTTGAAAGCCTGTGGCAGTTTTCTTATGGATAATGCGGTATCTTAGTAATTACTATAGGGAAATGATCTATCCTAATGTGTATTAGTTCTGCTTACTACAATCTAGGGTACACTACTACTGAATGCAATGTTCATATAACACAATTTACTGTTGTTGGTGGTGTTCTGTGCATTCAGTGTACTTAGCAAATTATCGGAAAGGAGGCTCAATACTTTTTTGTTATTGTTATCAATGAAATATGTATATTAGAGGTGAGCATTAATGTAGAGACAGATTATTTGAGGAAGGTAATTTTAAAAAGTCTTCAGGTTTTTGCCTTTTGAGGTGAGGATAAAACTTATTAACCATCTGTTTTTAATATGCGTAATTATTTTCCTTTAACTCATTTTTAATCTCATCCAGGAATAGTCTGAAAACAAAAGATGTTATATATTATGGAGTTCATGAGACTGAGAGTCAGGAAATTAGAGTTCAGGTCCTATTCTTGCAGAAAACTTTAGTATTTATTTACTCATTCACCCACTCATTATTTAATTCACTAAATATTAAGCAACCACCATGCTGGGGGTAAAACAAGCAATGAAAAAGAGCAGGAGACAGTTGTCCTTATTCTTCTGGAGTTCATGTTCTTCAATAAATTCTATAACTGTGCCACATTTTGATTTCTATGATTCTGTAAAACACAGAGAATAGAGTCTTTCACCTTTCTTGCCTGTCTCTCTTTCTCTCAACCCAATTTCTTTGCAGGACTGTGGTGCCTGTCTAATGGGATAATATATAAGAACACTTTAGAGCACAAGTTAAAAATGTAAAGCGCACGTGCCTCATGCTACACTTTTCTCTTCCCTCACCCACTTGTACTTCGTTATGAAGACAAAGCATACATTTAAAAAATCTGTCAAGGAAGTGATGCAGTGTGAAACTGCTACAGAAACCATTAATTATTGACGTGACCTCTTGTTAACAGAGGATTGAAATGTGCATTATTAAAAGAAAACTCCACCCCAAATTCTAAAGCCATTAATCTGAAAGTTTAGAAGGTATTAGATCTTGTAATGACAGAGACATTAGAATCACTTTGATAAATATATACTTGCTGGCAACCTTTCCATCTTTGAATTTCTGGTAACCGTGTCTGCATCAGGAAATGTTCAAATGTAAGATTTGTTCCCTAGAGGTCAAGGAATTAGTGTACTGATTTAATATACATATATGAACACATAAACTTGTAATGTAAATTATTTTTATGGTTATATATGTTATATATAATATCTATTATGCTTAAATATATGTAGAATATGTATGTACATACATATTCATTTAGACATACTCTGTAATTTTTTCTATAAAGAGCAGTAAACTCATATATACTATTGGGATGATTTCTACTAATATAAAACATAACTATATTCTGAATTCTTAAGAGAGCAAGAAATTTATTAATCTTTAGTGTACTCAGTTTCTAACATTTTTGTCTTTCAAAGGTATGTCTGTTCTAGGATAGCTTTTACATTTGGATATTTCTAACATCTAACACCAGAGTTATTCATTCCATTTAGTTAACGTGTATTTATAGATAACGTATGATCTGCTAAGAGTGAGCCGATGATGGCAAACAAACTAAGGTTTCACTCTCATGAGTGTGCAGCTGAGTGAAGAAGCAGACAAGGAACAGGTGGTATGTGCGAGAACACAGAGGTGAGGAGATGCTCTAGGAATACAGCAGACAGGCTTCTCTCATGGGCATGGGGGTTGGGAAGCAGTGACACACTAACACCTGTGGGAAGAGTTAATTAGATGGGTGGTGGGAGAGGAGCGTAGGGTAGCGTGGGCTGAGTGAATAGCGTCTGCTAAGGTTCAGAGGTGAAGATAGCATGATGGGCTTCGGGAACCCAGTGTAGTTCTGGAAGTCTGCAATGTAGTATTTGGGAGGGTAGAGTGGTGAGGAATGAGTGTTACTAAGCAGGCAAAGGTTAGAGTCGATGGTGGAAGAAATCCCACTATGATAAAACCAATTTTTGCAGTCCTTTAGATTTGGAGGGTATTGTGTGTGTGTTATCTGTCGCTTAAACGCAGACCTACCAGAAAGGGAGAGAAGTGGACAAAGTCAATATTTTTAACAGTGCTTTTAATAAGTGATTTGTGATTCTGTGCCTTTGGTCTGATATTTCTGCCACGTGGAGTACCATAAGGAAGATTCCATTTTGCATCATCAAAGATCCACAAAGCCATGCCCTAAGGAGTATTATGGGACTTCAGAGTTCAAAGTAGCCCTAGATTCCTTGAGGTTTGCTTTTACAAGTTCTGTGCTCTTCTTGGTAGTAAAATAACTAATGAAACACTCTTTAACAACCTGTAATTGCTAAGTTACATAGGAGAATTTGAAGATGAGAAAGAGCAATTACATCCTATGTTTAATATGCATTTGTACATTTCTTTCTGATTCCCTCTCTGAACATGCCACTTATTTAACATGGAGGGTCAACATGATTCATTGTTTATTAATATACTCTAGATTGACGATATCAGTGTGATGGAGAGAACTGGCATACCTGAGTTTGAATTTTCTCTTTTCTGGACACTGGGCTATGTGACATGAGGCAAATTTGCCTTTTCTCAGCTTCAGTTTCTTCATCTATAAAATGTAGACGATACTACCAAGTGTTATTGTGCAATTGATACAGTGAAATGAAATTATGCTTATTAAATGTCTAACATAGTCTAGACTTCTGTAGGTTTTTCCTGTAAGCCTTAGCCCTGCCTTCTGAAGAGAAATTCAGTTGCTCTGATTTGTTGAGAAGCTATTCAGCTCTCTGTTCACTTGGTAAATACTTCCCCATTTCCCTTACAAGTAGTCTTATTAACTATTACTTTTAACTGAATGTAACCTGGAGTCATATACAAATCATTTTAATTTGGGAAACTGTGTCAAAATGTCATTTCATTTAAGTTTAATTGATGAAGGATGCCGTGAACCACAAAGTAAGGTAAAATCTTTCTATTTTTCCCTAGCTAATCTCTATTAAGCATAGGTAAATATTTTAGACTTTTTTACCTTGCCTTCAGGCATTTCAATTAACACTGAGATGCATCCCAGTGAACACTTTACTTTCCAAATGTTTACCAGAAATTCTTTAATTTTCAGATTGACACAAAGAGGCCCTTAGTACAAAACTTACCTTTAATAACTCTTCAGAGATTTAAAGCTAGAATCAGGCTGTTTTAGAACTGGAAAAGGCCTTGGGCAGTGCCGAATCAAGTCTTCTCATTTTACAGACATGGAAACTGAGGTGTAGAGAGGTGAAGGTCATTATCCAAGGTCATATGGCTGAGAACATTGGTGTTTACTTGGGGGTTAGTCTCAGAACTGAAGCTGGAAGCGTAAGTATTCTGATTTCTTGACCAACATTCTAAGTTAGTTTACCATTTTCTATCTTTGTTTCCTCATTCAAAATTGGTTGAGATGTGATGTAGAATATGCTTTTGGCATGATTGTCTTTCATGAGAAGTAGACCCAATAAAGAGTGTTCTAATTTTTTTGTTGTTCCTTGACGATAATATAGAAACATCTAAATGTCTTCGTATTCTCTCTGTAATCCCTTGAAAACTGTGATCTGTGTGTGATTTTATGTTTAGATTTTTAAAATTCATTCTGAAACTTGAAAACACTTTCTACTTAGGTAAGTAATTGGTCAAAATCACCATACTTACCAGATAAGCATTGACCTCTGCTTCCTGGGCCTGTCGGTTTAACCAAAATATATATATATTTTTTCTAAAAATTCTAAGCATCAATGTCTATAGTTCAGGAATTGTCAGCAGGAAAAATTGTGAGAATGTCTAATTTTCCTAGACTTTCCTACTTTGCATATAACAGCCACCTCTGAACCATGGATGGTGCTCATCAGCACGAACCAGCACGACTTGCCTTTTCCATTGACTTTCCTTCAGAATGGACACCCTGTTAGGTGAGGCCTCCTGTTCTTCATGAGAACTGGGTACCATACCATGAGTGAATTCCACAGTCTAACAACCGTTATGCTCACCTAATCACGTAGTGAATGGAGATGGTGTCCTCATATAAGTTAAAACTCTCTCCTATTTGTTTCGTAATCTTTGGAGCTGAAGAGCAGCTGGCAACCAAACTGCCATGTAATAATGAACATTGATGGACTTGAAGGCTGTTAGTAACTCACCTCTCAGTTTCTGTCCTCTAAACTTTCACCGTAGCCCTGTAATCTTTCTGTTTTAATTCCCAGGGCTTTAATTATTTCCATTTCTGTCTTCTGGCCATTCTGAAATGTTTGTCAGTGTTCTATAGCGCTGCATATAGTGAGTTCTTCTGACAGTTCTAATTCGTATCTTCCTGAGGGCATCAAGATTCTCCCTCTGCTTGGGCTTGATGGCCACATCCCCTCTGACAGTGGGCAGTGGGGGCCCAGGAAGCCAGTTCTTTTTCTGTTACTAAGTAGCTGTATGGCTTTAGGAAAATCATTCTAACTCTCTGAGTTTCAGTTCCCTCATCTGTAAAATGGGGATAAAAATCTCTGACTTCATCTACTTTAAGAGGTGTTGAGAGAATCTGATGATTATAGATAGAAAAGGCTTTTTGAAAAATGAAGATGCCCTTGAAAAGTGATATGTGATTATTCACCTGGCTGTATCTTATCAGCTACTTTCTTGATAAGGCATTTCTTATTTTCTAAATTTATCCTTTCTAAGGCTTTTTTTAAAAAAAGCATTTATTTATTTTGTAGAATAGTTTTACGTATTTGTTTATTCAATATTTAGTAAAACCTACAATATGTCAAGGCACAAATGATAAGGACACTCTGGTAACTAAAACAGACATGATCTCTGCTCTCATGAGAGGCTAGAACAGACATTTGAAGAGATGTTAGAATTGATAATGGGTTCAGTTGGTGGGGAGAGAGGGAGAAAGACATTCATTGCATAATTACAAACGAGCATGTAGTAAGTATCATGAAGGATAAGTAAAAAGAGTTGTAAGAGCAAAGAACAATAAATAAACTCATGGTGTGAAAGGTTCTCTGGGGAAGTGACCTTGGAGATGACATCTGAAGTACAATGAATCGGGGGAAGAGGCTGAGGAGAAAAACTCAAGTACGCATGTCCAGAGAGTGTGGGAAAATATGAAAAGTTAGCTTTGTAACACCTTTTTAATCTAGCCTTTAAATTTTTATTTTTGGCATTTTTAGAGCAGAATATATATATATGATGTGGATATGTATATGTATATTCACATTATATATGTATGTGTACATATATAATTTGTGAATGCCTAAATATTCATGTATTTGAGTGGGTGCTAAAACATTTTTGTTAATAGAAATGTACAATCAAAAAGGTAAAAGAATACTATTTTAGCTAGATAGAGCAGGATGCACAAACGTTCTGATAAAGGAAGGAGGAATATGGACAATTTTAAGGAACTTCAAGAAGAGCAATATGGTTGGAGAGCAGCAGATGAGAGGGACTGGTGGTGTGTGATGAGCCAGGAAGGAGACAGGATAGGCCAATTAAGAATCCTCTTTACTGTAAGAATGCTGGTAAGCCACTAAAATCTCCCTCCCTCACATTCTCCCTTCCCCTCTCCCTCTCTTCTTTCCTTTTTGCATTTAATAAATATTTCTAGGGGCCTAGCATTGTTTCATTGTCTTTTACATTCTGTATTTCTAGAAATTCTTGGCTTAGATTTTGCATCTTCTCATTCAAAGCTTTATGTATATATATTGGCCACATTTAGATAAGAACTTCTTTATGTGTATGCAGGCCCTATTTTTTCTCTTTGCACTTCAGATAATCATTAAAGGTACACACAACTATCCCTGGCATAACTAGCATGAGGTATTGCTGCCCTGGGTGGTTGTGCCAAAGTTTTAAAGGCCATGCATCTGAGCTTAATACATGAGCACATCAAAGTGAGAGACTTGATTTTGTCTAACGATGTCTTGCATACATTTAGTAGTCTTCTGGTGGGACCCATGATCACCATACATCAAGGAAAATAAGATAGGACTGAAGGTTATAGAGTGTTTGCTATGTGCTTGGCTCTGTGCTAGGTGCTTTACATAATTTATTTCTTTAGTTTTTTACAATAATGCTTTGAAGTAGTATCATGACATATTTGCAACTAAAGAAACAGAACATATGTGACTCAGCAAAAGAAAGATTTTTTTTTTTTCATTTTATACATCAAGGGTTGGCAAACTTTTTTTTCTAAAAAAGAACTGGAGAGTAAATATTTTTGGCTTTGCAGGCCATACGGTTTCTGTCTCAACTACTTAACTCTGCCTGTGTAGTGTGAAAGCAGCCACAGACAACATGTAAACAAATGGTCATGGCTGTGCTCCAATAAAACTTTATTTACAAAAACAGATGGCAGGCTAGATTTGGCCCTCAAGCTATAGTTTGCCAACCCTTGTTAAAAATAATAACAATAAAGTATTAATTATTGTCATCAACTGCCTATTCTGTGGGTCAGCTATTTTACATGCATTATCCCATTGAATCTTCACAATTCTGTATGGCAGATGTTTTATCCTCATTTTATAGAAGAAAAAACTGAGATTTAACCAGGATAAGTAACTTGTTTAAGGTTAAGCGGCTGGTCAATGACAATGCCAGGATTTTATCCCAGGTCTTTTTTATTTTTAGACTTTTTGGCAAACACTGCTGGTTGTCCCTCAATACTTATCATTTCTTCCTTCCTTCATAGTATAGTAGCTCTGAATTCTAGCTGAGCTCCTGCCTGTTCAGTTACAGATTATGTTTTCTTGGCTTTCTTTTAGTGGGGTGTGGCCATGTGACAGTTCTAGTCGATAAGTCAATGCGATGTGAGTGAGCACGATGTTTTCAACCTCCAGGCCCAACCCATACAAGGAAGGAGCTTGCCTATTACATGGTCTTGTTCTTCTTCCCACTGGCTGGAATGCTGTTGTGATGGCAGGAGCTGGAGCAGCTCTCTAGATCACCAGTTGGAAGCAGTGTGTTGAGAATGATTGAGTACAAAACATTCAGGCTGAGTACCCACAATGGACCTAGCGTTTCAGTCTAGGACGGCACGTTATTTGAACTGCTATGTGAAACAGATTCTTATCTTGTTTAATCCACTATTAGTTTGAGGACTTTGTTATAGCAGTAAATCTGTCTCTTTACTCCTATAAAAACCCATAGTGGGGGGAAATGGATTCTGAGGAGATTCTCAGGAACATCTTTTACTTATGGGTGGAAGGGGTGTACTTTCAGTGTTTGAAGAAAAATGAGATAAATAGACATCATTCTAATGTGTTTAAGTCTAGACCTATTGCTCTTTGTCTGATTAATTCTCAGCCTCTATCTTGGGCTTATGTTTTCTTTCTTGCCTCAGAGCCCATTTGTCCTACAACCACTTCAACTTTCTTCTTCTTTAAATCGGTCACCCTCGTCCGATCCCTGCGCTTTCTCTACCCGCTGATCCCAGCATTTCTTCAGCTTTCCGTTCCTTGTGGCCTCGAAGAAAAAGGTCACTGCTGGTCACTTGGTGATCAAACAAATAAAAACAAAACAAAACAATCCAAAAACAAAGCAAAACCCAAACATCATCATCATCATCATAATAATAATAATATTTTTTAAAAAAAATCATATGCACGTGGAGAAATCACAAAGCATAAAATGGGGTGTGTGCATTCAATTCCTTGGTTTCTGGCTGTTGACTTTCCTTTGAAGGGTTTAGAACTTTCCTCTCTTTCTGTGCTGCAAAACTCCCTTCCTCCTCCTGGCACCTCTTCGATAATTGAGACTGATCCCTTTTTCCAGAAACGTTCCTTTTCTAGCTCATACCTAATTTCTCTCAAGCTTCCCAATTGGCTTGAGTGTCTCTAAGAGACTCAGAGGGGGAGTTTCTATAGCAGTGGCATCCTTGAAACTTTTCCTCCTGCTCTTCCTTGGAAGTGCAATGTCCCACGGTTGGTGTCCTGTTAGCTTTGTCCTATAAGTTCAAAAGAAGAGAACACACATGCAAAATTGTTTATATTGTTCTAAGTAGGAGGCCGGCAACTTGGGAAGATGGACATTCAAGGAATGCCGGTTCCTGACTTCCATCCTCAGAGTGTATTTACTGAGGATAATGCATAGAATGTTTCAAGTAGGAAGCTTGGCAAGTTATTCGTCTTCACCAAAATTTTACTGCCTATAAGATGGGATCACTAGGGATACCCAGCTGGCAGATTTGGGAAGATTCAAAGGGATATGTGTGTGGAAATACTTCGCAAATCATGATGTCGTTTAAACGTGTTACTCAAGTTGAACATTTGAGATATAGATAATGAGATAAAAGGAGTTTCAAGACAAGGGAGAATATCATATATTAGAAAGCTTGAAGAAGGTCTTATGGAAAAGGTAGGACCATCGGGCTAATCTAGTGGATATTTGTCTAGTTCATGGTCATCCAGCACCATATGCATTTGTGCCTCCCTGAAGGCAGAAGATGAAACTTGTTTCTTGGATTCTTTGATTCTAAAGAGCAGACATGTGATCTAAGTTCTGCACTCATATGGGATTTCAGTTTTGGAAACAAACTGTGAGAAGGAGTAGCTCCACTTAGAATCTGTTATCAGAGGTAGCAGAGAAGCCTCGCAGGCCAGCCTCTGTCCTGGGTGGCAGGGAGTCTGTGGCCTGTCTCAAACGCCTTGGGTCCCACTGAGCAGGCCTGGGATATTATTGCTTTGGTTGCTTAGCCTCTGGCTTGAGGCTCTTGGAGTCTCTGAGAGGTACTTTATATCCTTCGATAATTCTTTTTGACCAGCTTAAGCTGGCGCAAATGGGTTCTGTTGTTTTCAACTAGGAATCCCTGCCAATAAAGATTCAGGGATATGTTAAGTGGAATGACCAAGAGAGCATGTATATGCTCAGAAAAAAAGAGTTCAGCAAGGAAAACGAATTCAGCCAAGCAGCGGATTCCTTGTGGTGGGAAGTGGGATTTGGTTTAGGTAGACAGAGTAGGACCGGTAGGCAAGAGCCTTGAATGCCTTGCAGGGGAATGAGGATTTTAAACCAGAGGGAAGGCGGAGCTTCTGAACATATTTGAACAGATAAATGGCATCAGTGAATATGAGTTTGGAGGAAAATAAAGATCAAGCTCCCATTTTCTGCTGGCTGGTGGTAGTTTGAACTCAAGCCACAAGAAGTGACACTGGCTAACTTAGTCACAACAAAGAAGAAAGGCTATGGAGTAGCTGACTGCTAAATCAGGGGAAAGAAAACCTGAAGCACCAGGTTTTAGCAAAGTAGCATTCTTGGGCATTCTTGGGGCTCCAAACACCAGGAATTATAAAGCAGTCTTTTCAATGGGCTGATGCTCGTGTTTACCCCGCAGCTAAGAGAGAGCCATGCACCCTGTTTAACAATCCCCGTAAGACAGCCCATAGAGAGAGAAGTCACTCCAGAAAGAGCAAGCACTATGAATAGGTGGGAGAGGTGATGCCCACCACACCTGTCCTTAGCTTCAATCCTAAAAGGCATTGGACATAGGGACTGGAGAGGTACAAAGCGCATCTGAGTCTATCTGAATAGAGGTGAAACAAAACCATTGGAGTGGTTATTTTCTCTCCCTGTATAGCAAGGACCCAAGGCAACATCCCTCAATAGGTTTATAGCAGCTTCTTGTCCCCCCTGCAGAGTTGTGAATTGGGATCATTAAGTTTTAAGTTGTTCTGCTGCTTCTGTGTAAGTGATCATGTAAATATCAGGATGCTGGATGGGGGAAGCAAGTAACGGCATGACTCTCAAGATCCTGGATTATCGCTTATTAACTTTCCTCCAGAAAAACCTTAAGAATAGCACCTCCCTCCCCCAAACCCTAAGCCAAGCATATTTTATGAGCACTGTGTTAGAAAGGCAAAGCTAATAATTGTAACCATGTAGATGCAGAAACCGTTAATGTTTCTCATGCCCTGTGGTGGGAAGAAATATATTAAAAATTGATTTTTGGTTTCTGCCTTTGTCTGTGTAACATTTACAATAAAGGATATGGGAGACAGTATCCTTTAAAATTGATATTTCAAAGCATTGTGGGCTTGTTGGTGTTAAAATAAATTTTTATTAATGGTTTCATAGTACATGGTAAAAGGTCAGCATCTGAATATGACAATTTTATCTTCTTAAAAAAATGTTGCTAACGTTCTTCAATAATTATATATAAGCCAGAATTTTTGCTACAGTATTGGGTTAAACTATTTTTAGACATGAAATTATTCTTTGAAGGTAATGTGGGCTAAGTGTAGTAAAATGTGCAGCTTTAATTCTTTTTCCATTTTCTGTCTCTTTTTACTCTTTTCCTGTCTCTTTCTTTGTGTAATAAGGTGTAACTTGTTTCCACGTTGTATATGGTAAGCGGTGAGCCATGTGTTCATATTACTTCTTTGTCTCTGGGATTCTATTATCAGTTTACTCTTTTATAATTGAAGAAGCTTTTGTTCATCTGAGAAAACACATTTCATTTAATTTTGTTCCTGTTTCAGCTTCTTGGACATGATGTGGTGAACATAGAATTCTGTGGCGTTTTTCTTTTTTTCTAGTCACTTTAAATAAAATATACTCCTAAAAAGCCTGCCCCATTTGTTCTGAATGTTTTAGAATGTATCTTAGCTGTAATTCCCCAGAAATGAAATGTCATGGTGCACTTTCTAATGGGTTTTCATTAATCTGTTATAGTTTTGCTGCTGATTCGAGTTTATCAAATAGGGTTATAACCTGATAGAAATAGCTCTGTCAAATGCTTGGATTTATCATATGTTTCGTAATTCCGTAGATGATGCGGGCAAGATGGATCCATATCAGAAAACAGCCTTTGATTCGGAATCACTGCAAAGGCTCGATGCATTAATTGCCAAACCACCTAAAGTGTATAAAGAATGACATTTTATGCTACCTCATTCATCACATTTTTAGAAAGACTATGTGATGGATTAATAAAACATAGCAAATCCTCTATGCAAACCAAATGTTTGTAATAAATGGAGCATAATCTAACTATTCTGCTATAAAATGAATTAAAGTAGTCTCTAGCCAGTAAATTCAAACAGAATGGAGTAGAATGGTTAGGTGACCTCAACAGGCAAGTGTTTTACTTGTAAATACATAGTTTCCTTTCAAATGGTCCTCCTCTGTTCGGGTTAGAGTCGGTTCAAAGTAACACTGGAGTTTAGAGCTGGTAAGTAAGCAAAACTGGATGCAAATTGCATAGTTAGAGGCTGGGACGGGGGCAGGGGGATGGGTTGCTTAAGATGGCCACTGGTATCTATCTGAACGGAGTCCTTCTGTAAATGCCAATTGAAAATAATGACATTTTGATGTGATTCTTGCCTTACTGTACAATGTAGTAGTAGTTTTTTAAACTTAGTTTGTCACCCTGTGTATATGAAAAGAAGACAAACTAATATAAATTTAATATAAATTGTGATGAGAATATATCAGGGGGCTTATAATATAGACATGTCTCAAAATATTTTTTACCTTTATTATCAGCAAAAAGGCACCATGTTAGCCTTGAGAGCTGGAGGGGAAGTGGAGATGATCATAACAATTGAGCGGAAGTGGGAAAAAAATGCTTTACTTTTTTATGTGTATATTCATCTTAAAACTATCCAGTTTGTAGCTACTTTAATTTTTCACTCATTGTTGCAGTATAACAGGTAGACAGCTTCTCTGAGATTTTGCTTCATTGTACTATTATCTTTAAACAATGAAATTTTTACGGGTAGCTGAGCTTCCATTCTATTCTTCTGTTTAGAGTAGAGGTGATATCATTTAAAGTATCATTTTGCTTTAAGCTCAACTTTAATGAATGCAAAGGCCAGAAAGGCAACTGGGTGACAAATCCTTGTGGCTTTAGTGGGTATGCAGAAGGGAGGGTCACAAGGCCCCACTCATGGGTACGAGCCCTGTGGCAAGGAGACACCCTCTCAGAGGAGGATCGTGGGAAGGTTTCTCAGCAGTGGTGACTTGGTGTCATGCTCCAGCGTGGACGCTGAGGAGCATTCTCCTCCTCCTCCTCCTCCTCCTCCTCCTCCTCCTGCTCTGCCTCTTCCTTTTCCTCCTCTCTATCTCCTCCTACAATGTCTCCTTTTCCTCTTTCTTCTTCTTCTACAGCTAAGCAGAGGAACACTCTTAAGTCTGTAATAAGTTCTTAGAGCTACGGCATTAGTTTGCTAGGCCTGCCGTAACAAGATCCCACAGACTGGATGGCTCAAATGCAGAACTTTTTTTCCTCACAGTTCTGAAGGCTGGAAGTTCAAGATCAAGGTGCCAGCAGGGTGGGATCCTCCCGAGGCCTCTCTCCTTGGCCTACTAGTAGCCTGTGTCTTCACACGATCTGTCCTCTGTGCATACACACATTTCTGGTGTCTCTTCCTTTTTTTTTTTTTTTTTTAATAAGGACATCAATGCTGTAGGATCAGGGCCCAACTCTTATGACCTCGTTTAACCTTAATGATCTCTTTAGAGGATTTATCTCCAAATACAGTCACATTAGGGATTAGAGCTTCAGCATAGGAATTTCGGAGAGACGCAATTCAGTCCTTAGCATTTATGGTAAAAGCTGTCTAGGTAAATGGTCCATTGAGACCATTGTATGAAAAGATACCTAAGACCTTTTTTGGGGAATGGAAGTTGCGTATCTCACATCCAAGAGAGATCTGTTTGTGAAGAGCCAACACTGTACCCCTCCCCCTTTTCATATACCAGTTCCCTTTCAGAGCATCTCTCACCCAGAAACCAACTGTCTCCCTCATTAGGATCCTGGGCCTCCATTGCCCTTAGGGTATATATTTTTTTTAACCAGAACCATAAATTTTAGAAATCTTCTTTATTTAATGACTAAATAAAAGTTCCAGGGTTGCTTTTTCCTGCCCCATATCAAAACTTACATACTTCCATGCTCATTCATTCCAAATTCTGTCCTTCATATTTCTGGATGTCTCATATCTGCCAAGCCAAACTTGACTTAGTTATATGATGAGAATTTCAAACTCCAAAAACTGGCAGATGGAGGACCATCATCATCCTTGTCACTACTATCTTTATCATCATTGCAAACATTTATTGAGCAAACTTTGCTGTAAGTATATTAACTTATTTGTTGCTCACAACTGTATCCAGTAGTTACTGTGGTTAATCCTGTATTAGAGAGGTAAAAACTGAGATGGTTAGGTTATTATTTGCATAATAAAAACTAGAAACAAGAGGTTAAGGGACATGCTCAAGATCTCACAACTTGTAAGTAGCTAAGTAAGAATTTGAACTTGGGAAGCCTGATTGGAGCACCTGCACAATTAACTATTAAATTGAGAGGAATGAACAGCATAGTTTACATAAAGAAGAGATCCTAGAAACCATTCATAGTTCAGCTCAGTATTTAAACTGATGAAAAAACCAAGGTCCCAAGTGGTTCTTATTTTCACATGGTTATACAATGAAATGTCACCCAACAAACTCTAGGCAACTGGTTTTGCTATTTTTGTTATAAATAAAAAGATATTTATGTTATTATAAATTAGATTATAAATAAAAATTATATTTACCAGTTTTGAACACTTAAATACCACCTTGTGTCCACAATCTCTAATTTTCACAATTGAATAAGATATATTTCAATTCACCCACTTTACAGATAAAGAAACTGAGTTCAGCAAAGAAGTTAATTAATCACACAGTAAGTAGTACTGGACCTCACGCTCAAACTAGGTGGCTCTTTGTATTATAACCCTGCTCTTTTCTCTCCTCTGGTTTTGCACTGTGCCTACAGACATGGCTCCAAATCCCAAGGCCCTAGCCCTTGCACACTTTGCAAGAAAAGATTATGCATGTTCCTGTCCCACTTTCAGAAGTATTGCCTAACTAAAACACAGGCACAGGCAGTCCTGGGTGCCGGCCAGCCTCTGCAACTACTACCTGTGCTGTTTCCTAATTTCTTGAAGGCTCTCTGAGACTCAGTTTTCATATCTATCTATCAATCAATCAATCTATCTATCTATCTAGATATGTTTTTCATATATATCTATATATATATGAAAAACAATGGCAACCACATCAAAGTCATGTTTAATTAATTCAATAGATATTTATTTCGCACCTTTTATGTGACTGTGAACACAAAAGACAGGGTTCTGGCCTCACAGATCTCTGTGAGAATTAAATTAAACTTGCAAAGGGCTTAACACCGTTCCCTGATCTATAGTAAGCACTCAGCAAATGTTACGAGGTGGTATTATTATTGTTACTGTTATTTTGGGTCTTCTGGCAAATGTCTGTTGTTCTTACATACAGCGTCATCCACAGATGCTTTGTGGGAAGCGTGCACGTGTGCGCACACACACACATGCACATTAAACAGAGAAGATTTTTTTCCACATTGTCGTTATTGAGTCCTCAATAGAGAGCCTGATGCAACTAATTCTCCTCTCTCAATCTATCCTTCTCTCTATACCTTTGTAGTTCTCCCTTTTCATTTGGCTAGACCATTAGAAGTCCCTCTCGTTGATCTCCAATAACTTTCAGAAGAAGCTGGGGAAATCTTTTTTACTCCACAAGCCACTCTATCTCCTCTGTACCCCTCATACGCTGCCCTTTCTGCAACTTGGTGATGCAGAGTCTCAAAGGTTACCAACCCATCCTGGAGCCAAGAAATTTGTTTTATTTTACAGATATTAGTGTCCTCCACCAATAGTGTCTCTGCTTTTCTCTGAGCTTTTGATTTAATTTCAGAAGTAGATCCCATATATTCAATTAGGGACATTTAAAAAACTTCTTTCTACTGGTTTATAGTCCCATCTGGAGGAAGGGAGTAACTCTGCAGAATAAATTGAGTGTGAAATTTGACTATGCAATAAGAATTCACTTCCGTTAGGGCAAAGAGAAGAGATGCATAAAATTCAAATCATGCATAGAATAAATGCTTTATCTTTAAGAAACATAAATAGACATCAAACACCACAGAAACATAGAGGGTTTCCTCTGTCTCTGTCTCTCTTTTTTAGAAACAAATTTGTGTGCAATTTCATAGCAAAACTTTGCAAGGAAAGATTATGCATGTCCAATGCTGATAAGACTGCTCAAATATAAATTTTATGATGCATTTCCTTTAGAATTCCATCTTTCTACCAGCACAATCAAAGAAGGGAAAATAAAGTTTGAAAGCTTTTGGAGAGCCAAGTGCAAGCACCTGAAGAAATCAGGAAAGAATTGAGAACCCGATACTGTAGCTAATTTGTAACAATTTTTTTGCTAAGGCTGCTCTCCTTAAAAGCAGGCACTTGCTCTAAACTTTCTTCCTTCATCCACAAGACTGCCCTTCCTGCTAACATTTGCCCTGATAAAAATGCAGGGTAGGATGTGAGGGAGTAAAGCAATTAAAGAAGCTTGCAAGCCAGCATCCTGAGCCCAGGAAGGCCATAGTGGAAGGGCCCATCTGATTCTGCAGGGAGGTGACAGTGGGTGACTTGCATTTGAATAATAATGCAGTTAATCTTTGCTTTCCCTAAAGCTGAGGGATCCTTGAACTAACATAACTCATACAGATAGGAAGTCACAGGAAGAAGCCTGAGAGGGTCTCCTTGAGCAGGGTTCCCCAAACCCCAGGCTCCAGTACCTGGTCTGTGGCCTGTTAGGAAAGGGGGCTGCACAGCAGGAGGTGAAAGGCGGGCTGGCAAAAGAACAAATTTCATCTGTATTTGCAGCCGCTCCCCAGTGCTAGCTAGCATCACTGCCTCAGCTCCGCCTCAGATCATCGGACATTAGATTCTCATAGGAGCACCGGTCCCTGGTGCCAAAAAGATTGATGACCACTGCCTTTGAGGACCCTTAGGGTTGGACACCTGAAAATATTCAGGAAAAATATATGTTTCAAAAATCTTCCAATAGCATATTGATTACACCCGACAATTTTCTAATGTAACTCTCCTCAGATAGTGACACATAAAAATGGCTTCTTTGCTCAGGTAGATTTGGGAAATAATAATTACGGATAGATAACAAGTGATATTATTGCAGGACTTCTCAGAGCCTTTAATAGATTCATGAACATTGTGAATATCTAAGAAACAGTGTGAAATAACAGTTTGATTTTTCATTAAGTATCTCTTCAGTCTTTGTTTCTTTGAAATATACTTGAAGAGATACTGGGTTAGTGTTTCACAAAGCACTTTCATACAGATTATGTCTGAGTGAGTACATGTATATTTCATCAAGAATGTGCTCAATTAAGTTCGGTCAGTTTAATAAAATCTGTTACCTGAGGGGCTGCAGGTCCTCGTCTGTAATTCCACAGAATCACACACACACAAGTCGTACTTTTGACCATTGCTATCACGATCCTCTGAAACTTTTTGCCTTTCATATCTGTGCCTTCTAATTTTAGAAACTACTGTTTATTTGCAGGAAATATTGAATTCATCTTCCCATACTAGGTTTACTCTACTGGCAAGGATTTCAGATTTTCATTTTTATCATTATCTCTTTAAACCTGATTGTGTTTAACTTCTTACAGTTTCATTATTCCTAAGCACCACCTCTGATGTTTTACATTTCAAATTTTACTCTATTTCTTTAAGTGTCTGTGCCTTGATTTCTGTCATTTGGGGAGGATGAATCTCCTCCTTTCCATTCTGCTTAACCAACATCATTGGAGATAAGCAACTCGGCAGGCATAGCACGCTTTCTAAGCATAGGCGATGGTCCAGATGACAATTTTGTATTTGTGTTTGGTGAAAAAATGCTGTTTTCTGCTAAAAATATGAATTAGAAAAAGCTTGACCAGCAAAGTCAGGTGCCGGAAAAACAAACCCAAGTGGCCACCTCCAGGTCATTTTGGGAGGGGGCCTTTGCTTCAGGTAGTTTCCCTGCAGAAGTGGATTAACCTTGAGTAAATGAGAAATTAGATAATTCTGAACTCAGGATACTCCAACCGTATTGATTACATGAGTTATTACTATAATATTATCTTAAATTTTTATGAAGCACCCCCAAATCTTCCGAAATCACTAAGTATTCTTGCATGTATTATCTTACATCTCTAGGGATGATATTTGGAATATATAACAAGGGGTAAAACAACCCAGACAATGACCAATCAGAATGGACCCAGGTTTGTGGATTGTGGAGACTCCTGCTGTGCTGTGCTGGGTGCTGCCCTCTCGGGTGTTGGATCCTCTTAGGTGAGGTCTGGCAGATCGTAGAGTGAGTGCTAGCATACCCAAGTGGCCAGCATAGAAGGATCTTTAATATTTTAACAACCAATGCAGCTATATTATGACAAATATCAGACCAACATATATCATGAGAAACATACAGAAGTGGGTACCATTTTTCTCATTTTAGAAAAATGTCAAAGAAAAAAAAAATCTGGAGTATGAAGACGTTTTGACGTTTAAACCAAAATCATAGTCAGCCACTACTCACTATAGGTACCAACCTGGTATTCTTTTCGTTGAGGTGGAAAGAAAGGATGTAAAGTAGTGACCTGAAGTCCCTCAGCTGTGGGTAACATATTTTGTAAGGTTTGGCAAACACTCAGAAGAATACATCGATCAAGGCAAAGAACATAGTATACAACTCCATGAATTGTGTCCACCATTCTCTCAGGGGCCAAGGCAAGCTTGTTAATTGTGCTAAACCTTCATGTAGCGCTTCTCCATGGTTACCTACCCGCTTCTACTAACCATATAGCACACTGCCTCTACCAGACATAGGCAGTCAAGCCTATAAATCATAATTTGAAAAACTGAAGGGCCTAGACTGGCATATGTGGCTAACAGCTTGTTTTCTGCTAAGTTGCAAAATAGCAGGGCTGCACTCGGAGCTGTGCTGTCCATCTGACCAGAGACTAACCATTAACTCATTCGGCCTCAGCCTCTGTAGCAGAGCCCAAAGAGGCCGCAACCTGAACGTCTCAGCCCTTCCCAGCAGAGAGAAAAGGGTTACATGTATTATTTGGTTTCCTATCTTTGGTGAGTTGGAATTTGTTGTACACAAGCTTTTTCTCTAGTCTGCTGCAGACTGATACAGGAATCTTTAACCCAGAGGTAAAGGATATCTGGTAAATAAGAAGTCCGTCTAACTGTTAGGAAATTCGCCTTGCTTTTGGGAAATGACAAGTGGGGCATTCACACACTACGCCATCCCATCGAGTGTTCAAGGAAACTAGTGTGTATCTATATCTGTGTCACCATCCTTGGCTTGCTTTTGGAACGCTGAGGAATATTGTTCCCTCGTCTCTGTGGGAAAAGAAAAAAGGAATGGAGAAAAGTCCTCATCCATCCTTGAGGGAAAAGGTTAGAGACATAATGGGGTGTTTTGAGCAAGTAGTGTTGAAGTTGCCTCCTGCTGAGAGTGTGATATTTATATTCAGTGGCCACCCTTAAGGCAGGCATGTCTGGGGTATCCCGATGTGGGCATGTCCAGTGGGTGACGGAGTAGCAGGAAGAAACAAAATAATGGAATATTTACATGTCTGGGGCTGGTACTGCACCGAAAAACACATTAGAGAAAGTTGATTCATGGACAGCTATGGTCACCATGGGAACTTTGGAAGAAAAATAACAGTCAAAGCCTTCCAACTTACCAAGATACTTACACTTCGGACAATAGAGTAAACTATTATTTGTATTAATAAATAAATATTCATTGAGTTCCTCCAAAATTCATTGGGGTTCTCTTAGCACTGGAGGATTCCCAACAAATATAAGAGAAATTCTGTCATTTCAAGAGGCAGTATGCATAGCAATTATGGATATGTGCTGTAGAGCTGGTCTAGGTATAGGTCACAGCTGCATCACTTAATAGTTTAGTGACCTCAGGCAAGATGTTAACATCTCTGTGACTCAGTTTCCTTGTCCATAATAAAGCATGTAATGTTGGTCCCTGCCTCATAGGATTATTGTGGAGTCAATGTACTTTGCACATAACATTTTTAGAACAGCCTACAAAGTAAGCATCCAATAAATGTTAACCATTTTATCAAGATTCTCATAACAAACACATTTGGTATTATAAGGCTATAAGGCTCAAGTCCTAACCTCAGCTCAACCATGCAGCAGCTGTGTGGCTTCAGACAAATCACTTAGCTCCTCTGAGGTAAAATGCTTTTGTCTATAAAGTGAAGGTTTTAATATCTGACCCACTGATCAAGGTGGTTATTTCACAAATATCTATAACGATCCCTCTGGTGAAAGTCACTTGCGAGATACGAAGTTCTGGGGAAGTACAAAGTCTCAGTAGTTCTTATTCTAATAAGTCACTTATTATTAAGACTAAGCTGTTATGATCGAGTTGCAGAAATAATGTATATAGAAGAAAAAGGTGATTATGTAGTAAGATAGTATGAGTCGAGAATGAGTGAGGAAGAAAAGAGTGACAAAGATGCTCTAGGTGAAGGTGGGGTCTTCAGTGATCCGAGAAGGCTTGGTGGGTGCAGTAAGGTCAGCACTGTGACCTGAGGAAGGGGAGACACTAATGAGCTGACAGGAGATGAGATTCAGTGACCATTTCAATGAGAATGATAATTATGATGATAATAACAACAAAGTAGTCACCCTTGTATTTATGAAGCCTTTAGTGGGTGCTGTGATACATGTTCTACTCAACATAGTCTCCTCTTATTCTCACAAAAAATACTATCATGCTTCCCATTTTACAGATGTGGAGAATGAGGCTTAGAAAGGTTAAGTCATTTACTCAAGGACATATGGCTATCAAGTGGTGCTCAGGGGATTTGAGTACTGTTCTGCCTTCTGCCTGATTTCAGGGCGGAGGCTTTCAACCACAGAGCTCTACTGCCTCCGCCTGAGAGGGGGCGGGGCTAGCACCTGGTTCCCTTTTGGAGAGGACCAAGGGCTTTCTTACTTCCGGTTATTCTCTTCTGTTGTTCCCATGGCCTGAAACATTCTCCCCCTTCAATAATTTGACTCTCTCCTGCTCCTCTTTTAATTTGCTTTTCTAGGAAGTCTTCTTTGATATTTTCCTCCTCACCTCTGAGGAGGGGTATGTACTTTTCCCAGCATAGCCCTTGTCACGCTTTTGTGTCACACAGGCTGAGTCTATAGCCTTCACCTTGACTGTGAACTCTGTGAGAGCAGAGAAGGGGGTCTGCCTTATGAATTAGATATCCTCTGTGCAAGGAAGGAGGGAGGATGGAAGAAAAGGAAGAAAGAAGGAAGAGAAGGGAAGAGGGAGGTTTAGGTTGGAGACTGTTTTTTAGAGCCTCGTTCATGCAGAATTCTTGTATCCCTCTTCCTTCCCATTCACACATATGAAAAACATACTATTCTTCCTCTTGAATCTGAAGTTCTCAGGGGCCAATAAGGAGCCCAGTTCCTGGGTAAGACAACTCATCCCATCAGAACTTGAGCCACTGTTGTCTGCAGGCATCTACTTTACCTGCGAAGCTGACGTGTGAGCCCCATTGCTCAGAGCCATTGCAGCCAATTTGGTTGATAATCTGCAAATTAAAAATTCAATAAGTAGTTCCCAGAATCATTTTCAAAAGCTGGAACATAGAAATTAACATGTTAATAATAGGTGCACGGTGGGGTGGTTTTTCTGCTGTGGATTGTCATTGCTTTAATTTGGTATTACAAAAAGGCCACAGGATGCATTCCTTTAATTTTGCTGCACAGAATGTAGGCTTCTAGGGGTGTTTTGTAAGTATCGATGTGGAGAAAGGTATTGCACATGGATTTTGTGGCAACTTAGGCAGGAAATAAATAGAGTGTAGTAGGATTCATCAGAATTTCCTTTAATAACCAGTTTTACATCCGTGCAGTAGTTTAATTCTTTAGTACATCCTCAAATGGATCTCGCCTATGCTTCCAACAAGCCTGTGAGGTGGGCAGGGGCTGATGCTTCTTCTCATACACATACGAAGAAAGAATTGTGCCTGAAAGTGCATGACCTCACTCCGACGGCTAGCAGGCGGTAAGGCGTGATGAGAAGCTGGCTCTCTCCATTCCTACATGGAAAGCTTTGCTGAGCTGACTGTTGAGCCCTGCAGCATGAACAGGTTCATACACAGGTTGCCCTAATGATCAGCTATAATAACATCAAGCCAGAATGCTGGGTCTAAAAATCTGAGAGCAGCAAAACGTTGATAGACCTGGGGTCAAATCTCTGCTCTATCACAGGTTAGTTGAGGGACTTCAGACTTGCCACTAAAACTCTCTAAACTTCAGGAACCTCATTTAAATGATGGAGATAATAATCATGACCCCACTGAGTCAGGAAGAAAGCAGAGATGATGTGTGAGAGAGTACTCAGTGGATACTTAGCGTGAATCCTGGCATTTGAAATTGAAGATGTGCGGAAGAAGGAATCTGAAGTGGTGGGTGTATAAAACAGTCTTCACTCTGCTGTCCATACAATAGCCACGAGCTCCGTGTGGCTGTTTACATTAAATTGATTACACTTAAAATGAAAAAAATATATATAGTTCCTCTGTCTCACTACCCACATATTCAGTGTCCAGTAGTCACATGAGGCCAGCAGTTTCAATACTGGGCAGTGTATCCATAGAGGACATTTTCACCACTGCAGAAGTTCTATACCGCTGCCTTAGAAGAAATGATACCGCTGCCTTAGAAGAAATGACCACTCCAAGGAAACAGGGGAAAGTTGAGACTCCATGTTCTCAGCAGGGGAGGCCAGCAGGAAGAAGTGGACCAGTGGGTGCCGCTTCCTGTTGTTTCATAATGTTGTTGACACTGGGACTATGCAAATTGCAGTGAGGAATACAGTGTGGGGCATGGAAGAGGCCCCCTCCGGAACATCCTGCCAATTATTGTGTGGAGCACCGCAAATGGCGGGTGATTTCCTCTCAGGTGCCTGTTCCACATGCTCGTTTGGCATGCTTTATTGCCGGGTGGATTTACACTCTGCATTTGCCATAAAAACTGTTTCCAAAAGAAACAAGAAGCGTGGCAAGATAAAAAGCTATATAAAAAGGATATTTTGTGATTTATTTATGTCAAATTTATGGAAGATGACAGGAGGCATTGCAGTTCCAAAATTAGTTGTCACAGTCAGGCTATAAATCCTGCAGGACAGAAGTTAAAGGAATGGGTTGGGAACTGGGACCCCTGGGTCCGTAAGGGATCATGGGAAGTCCAAACAAGGCTCGGAATTTGTAAACGCCTCCACAGAGGGGCTGGGCCAGCCATCCAGATGAGAAGCTGACATTTGCTAGCTAACGATTATTAGACGTTTGCTATGCTTTAACCCCATTCCATTTATAATCTCATTTAGTTCCCAATAACTCTGTTTTACTCATTTCATAGATGTAGAAGCTACATCTCTGTACCAAGAGGTACAGTGAATAAGGAGTGAAGCCAGATTAAAGGTGGAAGCTGATTTGAATGTACCTATTATGCATTCACTAAAGGATTAAAATTCATTCATGATCCACAAACATTTATTTATCACCCCGTAGGTGCCAGATATAGCACCAAGCCCTAGTGGTATAGAAAGGGTAAGATATGGCCTCTGTCATCAATAAATTTTTGTTCTTGCAAATGATTGAAATGATATACAAACAATTGTGATAGCAGATCCCCCCAAAATGATGTAGTTTGGATATTATAGAGTTGTCTAGGACTATGAGGGAACATGGTTGTAATTCCAGTTAGAGTGCATGGAAGAGCTTCGTGGAGGGAGTAGTCTTTGGGATGAGCAATAGATGGGTCCTGGGCAATCACAGACGAAGAGAAAGATGGGCCAACTGACTTCCCCTTAGCTCATGATGTGAATTCTCTTATTTTCCCAAGAAATGAGCTGGCAGGGCATGGCTCAATCAATCTACAATGTCTTTTAAATTCTTTGTATTTGGTTGGGGAGTAGTAGGAGAAGATAAAATATTTTGTCCAATTAAAAAATAGTTTTATTTTTTATTTATTTTTATTTTTATTATTTTTTTAGGCAAGGCAACCCTTGGTTGACCTCACAGGTTGCAAGGACCTTGTCAGCTTACAATCCCTTATTTTTTTGTTTTTTACGCCTACAGCACCTGGTCTTCCTGTGTGGTCTCCCATCCAAGTACTAACCAGGCGTGACCCTGCTTAGCTTCTGAGATCAGACGGGATCGGGCTTGTTCAAGGTGGCATGGCCATAGACAAAAAATAGTTTTAAACCAGAGAAAGACTATCGAAACCCTCTTCTCTTTTGGCTTCCACCAAGCACTCTCCTTCTCCAGCCTCTCCTTCCTGACCTCTATTAAGGGCCTTTAGTTCAACCCTTCAATGTTGGTGTTCCTGCTTTCCCCCAAAGACATCCTCTTCAGTCGTCTTCCTTTGTTCTTCTGTATACTGTGTGCATGATCTCATCCGCTCAAGTGACTCTAGTTCTCAAGTATCTTCTGATGACTTCCAAATCTATAACACCTACCCTAACTTCTCTCCTGAGCTCCAGATCCGTATACATACATATATATATATATATATATATATATATATATATATATATATATATATATATATATCTTAAACATTTGTATGTTTACTGAATATTCTACAAATACATTAGACTTGCTCTGTCTATCCCAAGCAGGCTTCTATTTCTGTATTCCTCACCACTGTTAGAGAAATCATAGACCATCCTTAACTCAAAATGCCAGCAACCATTCTTGATTGTCCTTTCTCTTGTCATCCCTACACCCTACCTTCTTATATCTTCAGTCTGCCTCCATCCCTAATCTATTGCCTTAGTGATTAATACTAGCTGCTAATATTAGAAGAGTGGTAAAGAGCACAGCTTCTGGACCTGAAGTGTATGGATTAGAATCCTGACTCCATAACTCAAATTTCTAACCCTCTCTGTCCCTTAGTTTCCTCATCTATAAAATGGAGGCAAAATATGATATCTATCTCTTAAGCTGTTGTGAGGATTGAATGTATAATAAAACAGTCCCTGGCATACGTAAACACTATTTAAGTTTTTGACATTAAGATTGAACATTTATTGTACCAAATATTGTGCTGAGCAATTTACCTTTATCTCATAGAATCTCCACAACACTATGGGGATTTTTGTTAGTCTCATTTTGTAGAAAACTGAGTCTTCAGGAAGAGAACTAAATCACTCACATGTCTAGAGAGTGACAAAGCCAGCATTCTAACCCATCACTGACTGTTGCCAAAACCTAAGCCCTTCACCACTGTGTTTCCTAGATTTTTCCTATAAAGATCTCTTCACTGACTTCCTGGCCGCCTGCTTTGTCTCCCTCTAAAGTCTCCTCCACGTGGCTGCTTGACCATGTTATAAAGAACAGTCGTTTTAAGAAGATTAAGACATCAAAAACTTTACTATCTCCTTCCTGGCTGGCTGGCCGGCCTCACCCTAGCCCCACTTCACCACCTCCATTTTCCTTCTCTTTGGCCAAATTTCCAGGGGTAGGCAGAGGTGAATGCCAGAATGCCAGGGTTCACAAACACAATCATGTGGTTAGTAGGGACTTAATATTATGGCCACACATTTATGGACAGTTAAGCTGCCTGGAGGGGATCAGGAAATGCACTGACCTCCCTCTAGGACTTGAGTCAAGATTCTGCCACCATGCCGACCCTCTATGTTTCCAGAATTTTCCACTTCTACAAAGGGAAGATACCTCTTATCTCAAATGGACTGCGAGGCTTAACTAATGATTATAAAGGGCTCACAGGTGCTAGAAGACAAAGGCATTCCTTAAATACGCATGTAATATAAATTATATGTGGATAAAAAGAGACAAGTAAATTAGATCAACCAAAAGTCACTCATTTACTCAGCTGGGCACTCTGAAAGTTCATCCAGGATTGTTTCTTGCCAGGAGTGAATGGATTTGAAAGTAAAGATTTTCAATGGTATTTTGCTCACAAAAGGTTCCTGCAGTGGTTAAAGAATGATATTGCTCATGGTAATAGCAGTAAGAGAGGCTAGTGAAGGAGAATAATTTGAAAAATGAATGTCTCTTGTTATTTTCCTTTGACGACCAATCCTAAAAGATCTTCCAGGTTTAACACTAGGTCCCATTTTCTTGAGCCTGTGTTTTAGTAACTGATTGATTGTAGTTTTTCACTGGATCTCCACCAAGTTTGGACCACAAAATGTCACTTTGCAGTTAGATGGCCTCCATCTGAAAGGCACCGAGAAATGCCAATTGCAATTCAAAAATCTCAATTTTCAAATCTACCTTACAGCTTATTCCTGGTGAGAAACACTTTCCCCCCTCATGGGCATGCTAAGTGTTGTGCTGGAGAGAGAGGTGGAGAGTGTTCTTTTGAATGAAAGGAAATTTGCAGCTAGGAGCTCAAGTCCCTGAAGCTTAAGAGGCCGCCCTTCTCTTAGTGTTTCTCGCTGTGCAGCTTTCCCGTGGGCTCAGGTAAGAGTAGGAGACAATTGAAATGGGAGAAGTAAAAGGCCCAGACTAATGGCAGTTGTGTTTATCACCTCCTCCACTTGGGCTTTGGTCAAGGTTATAATCTATACATGCAGGTGCCCAGCAGGCCCTGGGCTCCCAGTGGACCGAGTTCTTGCAGTAATCTCTGGGCAAACAGCAGTCTTATGCTGACATTTGGGATTGCTCAGAGTCAGACAAACATTTTTCTGGCTAGGAAGAGCCAAGCCCAAGTTCCAACACCCAGTTTGAACTTGGGAGTTGGATGTACTGAGTGTTTGGGACAATCAGTTGCTTTGGATCTGGTGGTCTTACTAGAGAATTGTTTGAGCAACTCATTCACCGTCTCTGTGCCTCAGTTTTCTCCTCTTTAAAACGAAGCTGCTGGGCTGGGTGACCTTATGGTTCTATGGTTCTAATATGCTATGTTTAGGTGACTAACCTAGGTCCACTTCCTTTTAGTGACACGTTGCTTTCACACACAATGTACAAAAGAATTTGACAATTGTTGCCAAAGAATATTCAGAGTTTTCTATCCCACTCTATTCTACCTAGAAGAAAAATTGCCCCCTTCCTACTTCTGCTGTCTTCTTGGTGTTTTAAAAAAAAGAGAGGGCGTTGTGAAAGATGGGTCCATTTGGCCTTCTCAGCAGATTTGCCATTTGATTTTTTTTTCCCCCTAGCCCTTTTCTTACTGGCCAGAAGGGTTTGATTTAGTTGGAAATGGCACCTAACCGTGCAAATGCTCATTATCTTTATTGGTCATGATCCTCGCACCCATTTCTTTGTCCAGAGTCCTCAAAACAGCCTATTAGTTAAAGTACTCACTTGGATACCTTTAGGGCCGGTGTCACCGTGCAGGGAAAAGGAAGATTTGGGAAGAGTCTTCTGCGATGAGCATCTCATCACTGCATAACAAGCACAGGGGCCTTGTGACAGGCAGAAAAGGTGGCCTTAATGCCTGTCTCAATTGCCACGGTGAGAAAGGCCATTTTTTGCACCGTGTGGTTTATAACCCATGGGAGGGTGGGAGTGTGTCCTTGTCAGTCAGCCTGGTTGTCATGTGTTTCTCTGGGAATCGGATACACATTGAAATCACCCACAAGTGTCCTAAACTTTTATGAGAAGGTAATGTGGGGGCTAGCAGGGGAGCTGACTGGAATCCCCAGTAGATTTTGAAAATACAGTTGAATATGCTGAGAACTTACTGGTACCATATGGTTTCTATAGAAGAGTAAGAATAAATTATGTCACATACTTCAGCTGCATTCCCGAAAACCTCTGCAAGTGGAATTGCTATGCCCTGGGCCTTGAGTTAGGCGACTCTGACCTTCTTTCAAGTTTGATGAAATTTTGATCAGAGAGAAATTAAATCTAAATCGCTATTCTGTCATCAGAGCTTCTGCTATGGTGGCAGATCTTTTATGGAGAGATTGTACTGTTACGAGATGAAAATAGTAAAATGGTGCAACTACCCTTTTCCTGACATTGTTATTAGCTGCCTAGACATTTGATTAATTTTTCAGAGCAGTGTCTAGAAAAACTATATGCACAGACACACACACACACACACACACACACACACACACACACACACACACATCCTGTTAGTCATCTTTGTGTTTTTTCCACTAATATGTAGAGTTAGCTAAATTAGAACATAGAAACACAATCAATACAACTATTCATAGATGATTTCCTTGATGACTCTAAATGAGAGCACTGCCTGATCAGAAGGATTAATGTAACTACTGTTGTTTTGCCATGTGCATAAAAGCCCATTAGTCCTTCAGGTTCTTAGATAAATTGAGAAGACTTACTTTAGTGACACTTAATTTTGTCATGATTTTGGGCAGATTAAAGGGAGCTTGAAGCCTCAGGTGCTGGAACGATGTGACAATGTCCACCTTAGGTGGAGATAACAGTGAATCGAGCATGCCTCTTAAATCTTACCCATCTGCAGGACACGTCACCCAATTGAGATGATGAGCCTCTCTCCCAGAAATAACAAAGATTTTACTCCTTTTTCCTTTTAGTCAGTTTCATAGGACGAATGCATGATGCTCAACAGGATTCACTTGACCAAAGCATGCCCAGTGAAAAGCTAGTAGACTTGTAGATTTTACTCATTCCTGCCTCTCAAATTAGGAGCCAAAATTTGCCAGCTCACTCTTGTTGGCAAAACTAGCTGTAATTTACTTACTTTTCTATGCCTTGGAGAAGGATTTCTTGATAATACCTCAGTTCTATTGACATTTTAAGCCAGATACTATTCCTTTTTGTGGGGGAGGGGGACTGTCTTATGCCTTGTAGGATGTTTAGCAGCATCTCTGACCTCTATTTACTAGATGCCAGTACCATCCCTGCCCCCCATGGAGTCACAACTAAAAATGTCTTCCCTCATTGCCAAATGTCCCCTGGGGAACAGAATCACTACTGCTCTAGAGATGTTTCTGACAAAAAAAGGATGAGAAGGTGGGTCTTCCTATCTAAAATAGAGGCTGAATCTCTCAGGCCACCTTGTCGGGAGAGTTCAAATCAGTTTTTAAAGGTTAGCCTAGATTGCTACCTGATTCAACTCAGCAGGAAAAATCATACCATGTTGCGTGTGAAGTGACTATAATTTATTAGCTCATTAGTCAGGCCTTGAAATAGCCATTTTGAGCACTTGCCCGCTGACCAAGCTTATAGGCTTAGTTGCTTTTTTAAAGACTCAAGGTTTTCCCTCTGCTGTTCGGTATTCATTATAGAAGCTCACTGAACTTACCATAGCCTGGTGCACTTACCGATAAGTAGCATCTGCGTGTGCATGCAACGATTCGACATCTGCTGCTGCCATCACCATCCCAGCTGATATAGAAGTCCTGCTCTATAACAGAGAAAGACAAAGAAGTACTGATTGAAGAACTAAGTAGGAGAAGGACTGACTTGTGGCCAAATTCTCCTTGGAGGGTCCAAGATCTCACAGCTTCTTGAGGGTTTAAAAGGGCAGCAAGAGTCACTGTGCTCACGGTTGGCATCTTTCCAAATGGCTAAGATGAGGGAAAGAAGAGTGACTGTCCTCAAAACCACACTCTGCTGGTCTGTCACCACTGAAGAAATAGGAAGGCTTCTCAATTTCTAATCTCTTACTCTGACCACCCTGTCTTCTCATCACCTTCGGTGGAGAGAAAAAGCCATACTGGCCAATGGAGGAGATTTTTCCATTTGGGGGTCTATCATACACATTCTAATGCCATAATAATTACTGAAATATGCAAGAGGGTCACATTTCATTTTACCTTGGACTTGATGCCTACAAGTAATTTGGAGACTGGGCAGCCATTTCAAATATCCTGATGGATTTTTACCTGACCAGGTGTTCACTTTGTTCCCTGCTTCGTTCTTGTCAGCAAAGAGCCCCTTCTCATGTTGAGTTCATTGAGGAGGACCATATGGTGGGCAATGCCTCCCCTCAATCAATGTGGTCACGTTTGCATTTATCCCCTGATGAGACAGTAAAGGGGAGATTCCTCTTCCTCACTGAGAACCTTGTGCTTAGAGCAGAGCTGAATATAGAGTGATGGAGACTTCATTTTATTTTATTTTTCTAAACAAATCAAGGTGCTCGCTAAAAGTCATTTATTTGCATACTGAGGTTCCAGGATATGTTCCAAATTCTGCTTCTTCTGTCAATATGAATAAACCTTTTGGGGATAAATCATGCCCTTTACAAAGTTAGACATATTCTTTACAAAGTTAAGGCAACTAGGATTCTGTTTGAGTATATCTCCACAAACACTTTTTTTAGCCCTTCTTGATAGTAAGGACATATTAATATATTTTTATTCTGTGTCTGAGTCTATGTGAAAGACAATCCTGTTTCATGAATACATTTAAGCACTTTCCAGAAGTAATTTTTTATAGACATTACAAGAGTAAAAACTTTGTTTTCTTTTAGCTATTTTCTATTAGTTATACTGTATTTCTATTAACTATTTTTCATTAGCTATTTTTTCTATAACAAAACATATTTCTTTGTAACAAAACATAGAAATATGTTTTGTTATAGAAAATGCCATGAGTTACATTCACAAACATAAGTAAATGTTGATATCCACATTAGACCTTTAATTTGAAAACTGTCCTACACGAGCAAAATGATACCATTAATTGTCAGAGTAGATTACAGTTGATTCTACTTAAAATGAAATAGAATATTTAAAAGGTAAAGAGATTCCTGAATTATGAACTTATAAACTCTGTTTAGGCCCCCAAGTTCGTATCTATTTTTGCTATAAATTTGTGGTTGGTTTGAAGTCAAGTTGTCAGCTATTTTTAATCTCAGCATACCAATTTACAAGTTTATCTGAGGTTTTATGAAAATTTAATGAGGATTTCAGGTTATAATTTTTTATAAGTATGCTTATATTTTCTATTATAACTGTAGTAATACACACAGTAAAAATGACCAGTAAGTAAAATAAAAAGTAAATAAAATGATGACTATTAAAATAATCTAGTACTTGGAACTTAATTCAAACTTGAATCAAATGAAGTTAAATCATTTCTGCTTTTCATGTACAATTAAACAAGTATAGCTTTCCATTCCTCTGAAAGATAGCTATTTCTGAAACTTTTGAAAGTTTTTGTTTCATATCTTCTCACTTCTCTAATTTGCAGTGTCCTTATTTAAATGCATACCTAGGAATGGGCTGCTAGCAACTAATTATATCCATTGTAAAACTACTACAAATTTTAGGCCCAAATGAACAGTATAATCAACCTAAACTCAGGCATTCCTCTATCATTTTGTTAACATTGAAGATTTTCACTGTATTGGTAATTCATATTTTTTAAAGACTGGAAGAAACTAATTCTAACTTGCACACATAAGAGTTGATCAATAAAATGATAAATAGCTCTCTATTTTTATGTGTATGTGGATATATCTATATAATAGATATATTGGCTTTTTTTTTTCCTCTGTGGCATTTATCGCTACCCCACATTGTTCTCTGTCTCCTGTCAGACTGCAAATGGCACAAGGACAAAGACTTTGCTTTCTTTACTGTTACATGCTCAGGACCTAGAATTGTGCCTGGCATGCTGTAGATGCCTAATAAATATGGGCATGAACAAATGAATAAATATATGATGGATGTTGATGAGAATAATTTAGAACTTATCTGATTCAATCTCTTCCTTATAAAGATGTAGAAATTAGGCTAACGATGTCTTATTAAATTGATTTCCTATCCATTCATTTATTACTCAGTCCTCTTGTTCATCGATCAAATATTTATTGAATACCTACTTACCTACCAAGCGTAGTATAAACTGATGACAGTACCAGAAAAAAAAAAAATAAAACAGAGACTCTTCCTTAAAGGAGGCCAACTTTAGTAGGAAAAATAGGCATTAAGATATAGTGACCTATAGGCATCTTTATACTTTGAGGAGGGGCGAGAGAGGTGGTGACATATGAGCTAAGTTTTGAGAAGAGAGGAGGACGAGGCAAGTGATGATGAAAGTGAAGGAAGTTGTAGGCAGAGGAGCAACCACCAAGGCTTGGGGACAGGAAATGATGTGGCCCATGTTAGGGACTTCTAGGTAATTCAGCGTGAGGAACACATAAGGTAGCCTTGAGAGGGATGACACCTTGTAGTCAAAATGCCTGGGTCCAAATCCTGTCTCTTTGGGCCACTTAAGCTCTTTGTATCTTAGTTGTCTTGTCTATAAAATGAAAATAATAGAATTTACCTCATACAGTAATCTGGAGCAAAAAATGAAAAGAAATGCAATTGTGTTTATACATAGTAGGAGCTTAATAGAAGTTTGGGGCTGTTCCTGTTGTTATTACAATTAAGAAATGGTGGAAGATGGAATTGGCATGATCGGTTAGGTGAGACCGACAAACTTAGCATTTGAATTCTATTCTGTATGCATCGTAGTGCCCCTGAAATGAGTGTGAGTCAGGGAGGGAAATATTTGGATTTTATTTTAAAGAGAAAGAAGTCTCAGATGGCCAAATAGAGGAAAGCCTTCTAATAGGAGGGACTGAAGATGTGAGACCCTCTTGAAGGTTGGGATTGGCAATGACATTAAGGATGGCGAGAAGGCAGAACCTCGGGAGAATTCAGACGTGGAATAAACGGCACTGATGGGGGAAAGGCTGTAAGGTTCCCAGCTTGGACCACCATGTCTTTAAGTGAGATCTTTAACCAAAAGCCTGGATATAGGAAAATTAGCATCTTTAGAGATTGCTTAGGATAGTATTATAATGTAGAGCTTTGTGCCTTAGCATGGTCCCTGGACAGGCAGCATCATTGTCACCAGAGAGTTTGTTAGAATTTCAGAATTTCCAGACCCCACTTCAGACCTCTCAAATTAAAATCTGCATTTTAACCAGATTCCTAGGCAACCTACATACACATTAAAGTTAGAAAAACACTGGTCTACAGCAGATTTTGCTAACTACAGCTCGACCGAAATTGTCTGTTTTTGTTTTTAACCTGTGTGCTTAGAATGGTTTTCACATTTTTAAATGAAGACATCGTTAATGGCCACTTTTGCTCTCATTAGCAGAGCTGAGTAGTTGCCGCAGAGAATGTAAGACCCACTAAGCTTAAAATATGTACTCTTTGGCTCTCTACAGAAAGTTTCCTGGTGATCTAGAGAAAGGACTTGTAAGTTCCGCAGATGTAGGTCTTGGTCCTGGTGCTGCTGTTTACCAACATTTAGTTCGTGAGTAACAGTCTCTGTGCCTTGATCTGTCCCACTTATAAAATGAAGATATCATCTGTACTCCATGGGATCCTAAGAATAAAGAAAAATTATCTATTGTACTTATGCAAAGGCTAGTACATAGTAAGTGCTCAGTACATATTGGCTTTTATTACTCAATAAAAATGTTAATAAATGACCAGGGCACATCCTAAGTCTTTGCTTTAATCCTGATGTACATTTCTGTTTGGGCAAGTTGAATGCTGCTGCCATTCTGAACAGTCACTCTAAGTTACCTTGATTTCTGCCCTTGTCCAGCTAACCGATTTTAGAGAAATGCCTAGTAATAAAGAAAATTGCTCCTTTAACATTAGCAGTTAGGCCTGTCATGAGTAATGATATTAGTACCTAATAACCTACAATGTGGTGTAGATACCAGGGAGTAATTTATTTTGATATTTTTATGCCATCATAATGAATTTGTTTGCTATTCATTGTAACTCTACTTTCGAGACATAAATCAATGTTGTTTTATATTCTGAGCAGATGCTGTGTGTATTTCCAGAGGTTTTCTAGGGTAAAGAATTAACAGTTACTAACAGTAACATAAACATGGGATATTTTGAACACATTTTAAAAGCATCAATAAAGAAATCACTGCCATGGATATTTTTCTCGTTTGGAGGGAAAGCTGCAAATAACCATGCTGGCATTTAATACTTGGACCTTGATTTGAAATTAAATTGAATATAGATAAACATTTTGGTTATCTCTTCAATTGAAGTATTACTTTCCCTCAAAAGAACTATTCTGTTTCAAAAAAAAAAAATGAAATGTTTCTGCCTTTTTACCTTTGCCTTTTCTTATTAGCTACACTCTGATATCTCCTCTAGCAAATACTGATATCCAGGGACGCTTAGTGCAAAGAGCAAGCACCAACAAAACTGAGAATTTATGTTCTGCTATTTCCTGGTTGTGAATAGAATATTTGGGCTGTGGTGTTAAGTATCAGATAATTTCCTCAGATCATCAATTATTGCTATTATGTTCTCTTCCTACAGGCTTTAAGAGTTAGGAAATACAGCAACCGACTCAGATTTCTAACAAGTTATAATTATTACAAATAAAAAAGAATAGAATATTGCCTCAATATGAAACAATCTGTTTCTTCACAACTTTGTAGAGACAAATGCATGCCTATATTTTCTACTTATATTCTTATTCTCCATCTTATTTTGTGCTGTTAATAAACATTATATTTCAGATTGGCATCTGCTAGAATTATGCTAAAATTATGTCATATAATTATTGAGAATTTTTTAAACTTTCCTTTAAACTTCTTCAAATTAAACATTTAAATGTGAGCTCTTTCTAGAAGACCTTGAGTTGTAAAACAGCGTGAAAGAATCCTCTAGAGTTCTTTTAAATATAAAAGACTATACATTACAGTTAAATTACAAATAGTACAAAATTGTCCAAAAAACCTTTAAAATAACCATTGCTTAAAACAAATATATATTTGATTACTAACATATGCCCAGGGCCGGTCTATTAGTAAATGTGCAATAAATAAAAACTGTGGCTATTCCCATATTTAGCGTTACTAAACATTACTAGAATGAAAAACTAAGCATACTTATTTTCTGTACCATATTTAGTGTGTTGAATTTGCTATGGAGATCTCATCCTCTCATGCCTTCCCTTTCCATCCTAGAAGTATGACCATAGTAAACATTTGATAATGTAGATTTCAGGTTGTCAGCATCCATTAGGAATTTAAACTCTTAGTTATGAAGTTGCTCTGAATAGTTAAAAAGAAAAAGTACTGGCTATAAGGGGGTTAGGCAGATAAGTGATGATATGGAGAGGAAAAAAAAAGCCAGATTTCGAAGGAAATTTAACTGAATATTTCTTACTGGACAATGTGACCTTATGAAAAATCTTAGTAACAATGAATGTGCCATTCTAATTTGAAGCACTTTTTATCCTACGAGGTGCCTGGAATACCATTGTATATTTCCACCTGCGACAACATAGCCTTGTGTTTTCTTCTTGGCACATAGCTCTTGGAGTTTCTAACTTTGGGAGGTGAAGTTGTTTGATGACCTGAATCAATTATAAAATGGTCACTGTGTTTTTTGTTATTGAGTATTCCATCTGTGGATATTAGTAATGACGTGATTCTGAAAATTGAAACAATAGGTCAGGCAGTACACTATTGCAGGCGTAATCGGAGTGAGCTTTGAGCATTCATGGGAATGAAACCTTGGCTACATCACTGGGACTATTACTCTATAATCTAATGATCGCATGATCTTTAATGCATACCCTGGGTATTACAGTAAAGGCAAAGGGCTGGTCATTCAAACACCTGCATCTAATACCTGCAGAATTGCGTACTCTGTATTGTTAGCGCCAAACCAACATGGTTCCATAACAAAGTTCTCTCTGTTTCTGTAATGTCATAACACTTTGTTTTGGGTGTGTTCTAAGAAGTTTATTCAAAATGAGCAGCAGGGTGTTATTTAGAAATACTAGATAGCTGCATTGCAATTACAGCTGCTACAAATCGTAGTTGACCAAACACCCTTTTGGAAAGGTACCATCATATTTCTTTTCTGCATTTAATAAGTGTATACCCGATACATTTAGCTTGTGACCTGCTTGGGAAAGCTCATAAGAGAGCAAAGTATTTCCTTCTAGTCCTGCCTAGTCCATTTTCTTATTGCTTCGGGAAAGAAAGCTGAGATTCAAAAGTCTGACGAAGTTATAGCAAACTTTAATGTCTTCCAGTAGATAGGCAACAGGGGAGGAAAGCAAGGTTGTCTATCATTTCATCACATAATATATCAGAATCAGCTTGTTGGCAAGGGTTTCGACAGGACACAGAATCTACATAGATTGCTTATATGAAGGGACTTACTTTAATGCAGGGGATACTTGTAGAGGTGTGACTATGTAAAGAGAACAAATAGGCATATTGGGGCACCAGGAGACTAGCAAAAACTGGAATTCGTCAGCAGAGAGGTGACCCGCTGCAAAGCTAATCAATCAAGTTTAGGCTTTAGGGCCCTCACATCCATGCAGAATGCTTTCAAGGCCCGGAGAGGGGCCGGCGATGTGTTCTCATGGTTGTGTATGTTTAAACAAAATTTCCGAATCTAATCATGCACATTTTGGGGTCCATAAAACTTGGATAGCATAGGGCAAAAGGACAAGAAGAGAGATGTAGTGTTACCTGAGCCTGGAGAGAACTGAAGTTATGGGGGTAAAGGAGGGGCAGCCACTTAAGTGAGGTGAAGCTGTAGAGACACCGATGCCTCTAGGCGAGCAGCCCAGAAGCAGGGAGGGCGGGGAAGGATGTACCTTGACCGCCTCGCACTCCACTTTCTGGTTTCTTGATGATGGCTTGATTGGCTGAATCCAACAGGAAGTTAGCAGGCAAGGAGCCGGCCTGTGGGGCACCTAAAGTGTAAAGTTGAACAGAGAAGGATAAGAATGGATTTGGAGAGGGACAGGGGAGAGAGGGGAGGCAGGGGCATAACCAGCAAAAGAGTGAAAAATAAAATCAACATCATGACCTTTTTTTAAATTCAGATGATTTGAATGTACAGTTTTGTGTTTTGGACTCTCCTTTGGGGGCCCCTGTGAATCAGAGTTTTTTTTCCTAATGGAAAATGTTTAAAGTTGTACTACAGACTTCGGTTTGTACAATTGTTTTGGTCAGAGCATGTAATAGAACACACAGAGTGACCATGGGCCAGTAGGCCCCATGTGGTGAATTTTGATGGGGGAGTGGAAGGAAATGACCGTGAGTTATAAACAGAATTATTCAATCTATAGACACTTTCCAGACGAACAACTACATTTCAGCCTGGGCTTTCGTTAATAACTGTTCAAATATTTACACATATCTCTGATGAATGAATATGAACGTTAGGCTCCTGAACATTGTCTTGGAGATGAAGGTGATGACTTTTTTTGGTAGGGCAGAGGGAAAAGAATTTATTTTCCCTGAATGGGTTCTAGATTGAGAGATTGCAAATTACCCAAGTCAATAAATTGAGGCATTTAGAGCAAGACTATTAAACTCCAAGGTTTTCCTTCTAAACTCAAATAGTTTTTGGTGAGTTTTACACGGAGTCAGCTTCGTAGTTTCCCTGAGACACTTGTCCCCTCACTATACATATCTACTTGTTCCTTAGGTCAGTTATGCAAGTTTTCTTCAGAATCTTTCAAAAGCCTGAGATTTAGAGTAGAATGCATTTTGCTTATATATTTTGATCTTTGTTTTAAGAAACACTGTGTGTGGTATCGCTATCGATGGTGAAGAATCCTTTGATGGTGAGTGGCACCATTTTTTCTATTCCTAGGTTATCTGTTTATCATATTTCCTAACCTCTTGTTCTAGACCTTGCTTTTTTATGTTTGCTTTCTAGTAAAAATGAACAGCATGTAACTCCTTGCAAGGATTTCATGTAGGGTTTTGTTTGTGCTGTTCCCTCTGCCTGGCATACATTTCCCACTTATGATCACTCATTTAACTCTTACTCATCATGAATCAGACCTGGCATCCCTTATAGTGAACCATTCCTGATTCTCTGTGCACCTTTATCTCATCCTACATCACATCACATCTGTATGAATGACTCTGCCTCCTGGACCATCATGCTTTCTGGGTCACTGAGAGGGTCTAATTCCTATTAGTATTCAGAGAGTATGCAGGATCTGGCATGAAGCAGGTCATCAATAATTATTTGTTGAACTGAACAATTGTAAAAACTTTTATTTTCTCCAAAAGCAGGAAACACTGTGTAATCCTCAAGGTAGCTCTAGTGTCCTAGTTAAAATTTAGTCTAATGTATGAAATTTAATTATCTCTCTCTGATTAATTGGCTCCTGAGATGACTTTTGGATTTTCTCTGTGCTTGGGGTAAAATTAGACTAGTCTGCTTTATTGCACTAAGCTACCTGAAAGAGTAAGTTGTACTTTTTGTTAAGACTAAATTGCAGATTAGGTAATATCTTTTCTATGAAGTAGTAGAGATGGAAACAGATCCTGATTGTCACTGTCATGCCAGGTCCCCAGTGAGTGAGGTGGCAGTGACAATGTCCATTATCACACTGGATCTTCATGCCCACTCTGTCATGCAACGAGAATAAGGGTCTTATGGTCATTTTTTTTTTTTTAGCCAAGAGAGATCAAGTAATTTTTCCAGGGTCACTATGCTGAAGGAAGAAAGATTTGAATCCTGGTCTTCCTGAGTCAGGTCTGATGCCTTTTATCCATTATTCCAAGATGTGTTTAACCTCTGAAAGTAGGCTCCATCACAATCAGGTATTATTTTGGTTCATCTGACCAATACTTGCTACTTTACATAGCTTTGATGAAGTTTTTAGCCTCTTTTTAAGGGCTGTCTTATGCACTGGGCAAATGATGAACATTTTCATCAATTTAATGAGAGTTGGCTTTGAAAGTACTGTTGGAAAGGAAGGGAGTCTATACGAGAGGTGGATAAAGAAATGCTAGAGATTGATGATATATTCAATACATAACTTTTCTTAGGGCAAGAAAATAGACTCTTTTGAAGATAAGTTTCTCAGGGAAGATTTATATCAGTATTCGTCAAGATGCATGGAATGTATACCTTTCAGGAAGTGGCTTAGAAATCTACTTTGGGTCTATACCTATGATGAGTCAATTTGCCAATGAAGTGTTTTGGGGTTGAACCATTTCCTATCTGCTTTTCTAAGTACCTCAGTGTTTTATACCTTGCTAGGCATCATCCATTTCAGAGGAGAGCACTTTTAAAATGAGTTTCTGTCTAAACTCAGTCACATTTTTAGCGCACGGTGAAATTCATTTGAATAATGGACTTTATTTTCTGTGTGCTTTCAGCAGAATTGTGAGCATGGAAAGAAAACAAGGCAGATTTGTAGGGTGGCTGCAAAGTGAAAAATATGCATTTGAGTGAGTGATGGCTTGTGGTTGTTTTTATTCCCCACCTTTTGTGGGCACTTCCCCAGGGTTTCATGGATGGGGGAGGAAGGCTCATGTCCTTGAATCCACATCAGAACACTGTGACACTTCACAATAAAATTCTAGGGAAAGCACAAAACAAAAACATTCTGAAATTTCTGAAGTCTAAAGAAGCCCAGGAAACTGGATTCCATTTGCTTAAAATGGTAGGGAGTTTATTTACCGGATTAAGTGTGAAGTATGTTGATAACAGATGGAATGAGTGATCACATGACATATTTAAATAGTCTAAGGATAACCTCGATGTCCTGGTCAATGTTCCTTCTCTCTATTAATGCCCATGCTAATTAACTGGCACAAGTGTTTCTAGCCATATGGGGGATGTTGCTGAAAACCGGCTGGCAGCCTATATCTAGCCACTACCTGTATGTAATTTAGTACTTTGCTTGGTGCTTTGGGACTTCCATAATGGAACAGCCCAGCATGGAGAGAGCTGATGGTTGCAAGTGTTGTAATATTTTCTTTGTTTCTTTTGTGTACCTTACTCCAAGCATGGTTGAAAAATTAGAAATTGCGTAGACTTTTTGTGGGATGATTGAAGCTGTACTTGGCTCATATCTGTATGAGGGCTCCTTCAGTTTCTGAGTGGTCTGTTAATTGATCTTAATTTTGATTTTCTAATAATGGGTAGCCAATTCAGAAATTATCGTCATTGAACCAGTGCTATGCTATTCGGCTGTCTATTTGCCTATGACCTGATGTTAAAGGAAGAACTAGTTTAGGTCAATAGAAAGTAATATGATTTGGGAGTTAGGTTGTAAGTCCATATCCAGCTATGATTCTATAGGAAGCAAGTGTGCTAGGGGGAAGAATGCTGGATTCGGAGTCTGATAATTTGGGGAAGAGCCTCAGCCCTGTTGGTCACTAGTCTCTTGGCCTAAGTACCCACGAGGGCTGGCTTGGGGAGTAGAGACTCTCACTTCAACAATGTCCACAAGTCCTCCCCCACTCAAATTAAGAGTAAAATTGAAGTCAAAATAGGATGACTATATAATTTATCATCAAAATGGAACTCTTAAAAGTGAAAAGAGGAGTTTATAGTAATTACTCGGGAACCACAGGCAAAAAGAAGGGCTGTCTGGGGGACACTGAGATGCGGGGTGTCTGTAAGCAAGAGCAATGTACTTGCTCTGCAAACACAACTTCAAGACAAGCCCCACAGAACTCCCTATTAAGCCGGATTCCAGCCCCACGGGGCCTCTCACACAGAAACTTTGAAACCTGTATTGTCTTGAGAAAAGGTTTGTTGAACCTCTCTGAACCTCAGCTAGAAAATGGGGATACAGTAGTTGCTTTTCAGAACTGTAGAAGGGGTTAAATGAGATGTGTGTGTAAAGCATCTACAATGGGGACTGTGACAAAGAAGTTGCTTTCTAGTAAATGCCTTCTTGTCCTCTTGCTTCCTTCCTGTCCCCGCCCCCTTTCTTTGCCTCCCATGTGGACGACTGTACTATATCAAAAATATTAATACACATTTTTAAAGAAGGGATCACAGTTTTAGACTCCTTACTTAATTAGTGGCAATGGTTTATTAATCATTTATCTTGACCACACGGTGCCTGGGACAAAGTAGTGCTCAGCAAACATTTGTTTGATAGATGAATGAATTAAAGAGTGAAAGAAGGGCAGTTATTCTTCAGCAGAGGTTTATCAGACAGAAGTATGGCTGCATTTTTGGCTGATGAGAATTCAGGAAACACAAGAACATAGAGGGGTCTTTCCGAAATGGAAATTTAGGTTGAGTGGCGAAATAAGAAGCCTCTTCAAGAAGGTTTGTCATAACCGAAAAAGAACCGGGCCCTCTTGTCATCACGTGGCTCCCCAGTTCCCGCTGAGTTTCTGAGAGGGAAAGGAGGCAAAGATGGAGCCCAGCACAGCAGGGAGGCAGGAACACACGTCATTTCCCCCTGCATGTAATGTCTGTGCGCTCTGATGGGCCGTGTCTCGACTTCGTGGCTTTTGTTTCCGGTCTGCTCCACGAGGTTGTAAGCGAGCTCTGGGAGTGGGGCATGGGCAGATATTCTCGAGGACGATATGGATATGATCTGAGCAGTGGAGTAGAGTGCAGGCTTTCGGGGTCCACTGCCCAGGTTCGAGTCCTAGCTCCACTAATTAACAGTAGAGTGACTTTGGGTCGATTGATCAAATTCTTTCAGTCTTTGTTTTTCCATTTGTTAAACAGTGATGATAATCCTTACAGGATTATTTTGAATGTAAAATGAGATAATCTATGTAAAGTATTTAGTACAGCTCATGGTACATAGTAGGTACACAATAATTATTAGCTGCCATTTTTTTGGTATCAGTACTAGCAAGATCATCACCATCAGCTTCATTACTGATGGGTTCTGAACCTGCCCCTTCTTTATACCAAATTCTCTCAATGAGGTGATTGGTCCCAGTTAGCTGGCACCAGGGAACCTCCAGGGGGGAAAAGTAGATATTACAAGACAGGGAATTGTCACATTAAGTATATTACATGCTTCAATAGCCAGGGGCTGATTAGTACAAATCGAATTTTGCACTAACCTGCTGGAGGCAGAGTGTACAACTGCGTTTTATGGGTTCAGTTAGATTATTGTAAGGAGTTATTTACACAAGACGTGCCATGTGACTATTCAAAAATACTATCATTGTAGCAGTTAATAACAGAGCAAAATACATACACATATACATATATACACACATATCTTTTTGAAAAAATTTTTAAACCTCTCCACCAGGAAAGAAATATATACACCTGAGACTACGCTCAGACTTGAAGCTTGAAGGCCAGAACCCGCTCTGGAGAAAAACCCACAAGATCAAAAAAAAAAAAAAAAAA